>WNWU01000005.1:20029923-20194932 GCA_012654045.1 Ptyas mucosa
AAGAAGAAGAAGAAGAAGAAGAAGAAGAAGAAGAAGAAGAAGAAGAAGAAGAAGAAGAAGAAGAAGAAGAAGAAGGAGAAGAGGAGGAGGAAGAAGAGGAAGAGGAAGAGGAAGAGGAAGAGGAAGAAGAAGAAGAAGAAGAAGAAGAAGAAGAAGAAGAAGAAGAAGAAGAAGAAGAAGAAGAAGAAGAAGTAGTAGTAGTCTACATTGTCCTACTGTGAATCTGCATCATTCTGATATTTTGTGAAGAATTTGGAAAATCAAAGGCAAGCAGAATTATTGTGTCTCCATAACTTCCAGTATTGTTTTCTTAGATATAATACAATGTATAATATTCCTTTTAACATAAAGGAAACATCAGTGAGAAGAAATGAAGAAGAAAGAATTGGAGATGTTCTTTTGTGACTGACGAACAAATCTGTCTTCTTAGTCAAAGAGGCTTCTTGTATTATAGGTAACCATATACCTATAACCTATACATATACATATAACCATAGCGTAGGGCAGTGATGGCTAACCTTTTTGCCATCGTGTGCCTAAAGCAGGGGGAGCACGGTGGGGTCACACGCACACGTGCCTACGTCCATAATTCTATGCCCCCCATGCTCCCCCCACTTTTGGCACATGGTGGCCCAGTGGGCCCGGTAGGCCTGTTTTTCGCTCTCCCCAGGCTCCAGAGCCTTTCTAGCAGTCTAGAAAGGGATAGGGATCTAGGGATAGTGAAAACGGCCTTCCCCACCCCCCCAGAGGCCCTCCGGAGGCCAGAAACAGTGTGTTTCCTGACTTCTGGTGGGCCCAGAAGGCCCAAAAATCAGCTGGTTGGTGCACACATGCATGCCGAAGCTGAGCTCGCGTGCCCACCAATATGGCTCCATGTGTCACCTGTGGCACCTGTGCCATAGGTTCACCATCACGGGCGTAGGGTGAGCTTCACTGACATGATGCTTCTGTGTTCTCTACAAGTCCCTCTTCTAACCAGGGTCATTAAAGTGTTAAATATTTACAAGATTTTTTTTTAATTTTTTCTGTATTTCTGACTCCCAAGACAAATTGCTAAAATTGGCCCCAACAAATTTTAGATGTTCCTTTTGTACAAATCTCTGTGCACTATCTGCTGATATTGTGACACACTTCAGCACTCAGAAAAATTAGTCTACAAATCACAATTTAAAAGCAGCCTGTACCAAAAATAAGAAAGATAGAGAACCTTCTTCCTACATTTTTATCTTCAACTGGAAATGTTCAGTCCCCCCAGAAATGAGAGGAATTACGCCTGTACATTTTATGTCTATGTCTCAAACTTAAGCAAAACAGGTTTCATTTTCCTCCCCGCAATTAATGGTTAAACTGAAAGCTAATCTGAATGTTCCTGAAGCAAAATTATCAGTCAAATTCAAGTTAAAGAAATGACTCTGAAGTGAGTCAAATCTAGATATCTGTTTTCCAAAGCATCACAGAAGGTTCTAAATGTTATCTTGTGGTCAGTGTACATACTTGTTTATTAATTATTAATTTATCTATAGGCTGGATGAACAATGCAATGCAGTGATGCTACTCTCAATACAACAAATACTAGAAACTCAAACTTCCAAATTTAACGATAGTCTGTAAAAATAAAGGTCAACTAAAAGTTTATGACTAACTTCATGACTACTTCATTCAATATATCAGATATACACATTATTTTGCTGATGAATGGCTCAAGTCTGCTTTCCGAGTCCATTTTGAAGAAGGAAGAAGAGAGGGGAATGCCTACAGATTTGAACATCTCTAAGCTACTCAAAAAATGGAAAGCACTGAAGATCTGATTAGCATTTGATGCATGCTATATCAAGGCCCTT
The DNA here is from genome assembly GCA_012654045.1 of Ptyas mucosa. Classification (NCBI taxonomy): domain Eukaryota; kingdom Metazoa; phylum Chordata; class Lepidosauria; order Squamata; family Colubridae; genus Ptyas; species Ptyas mucosa. The sequence continues at coordinate 20,031,765 of WNWU01000005.1, forward strand.
CTCCCCATTTAAACCATATGCATACCAATGTTAATTAAACCACCATGTCTGTTGATAATAAATGATTATATGTCCTCAATAAAGCAGATCAGATCAGACCCCACATCAGAGCCTTGTGGTGCTGCTGCTGACCTTATACTATAGTCATGGGAGGGACCTCAATACTAGATTTGGCCCAATGACCACACTCACTATGCATAGTACAAATGTCCTCTTCCCAACCCTGAATCTGATGGATTCCTCCTCATCCGTTGTTCAAAAGATCAGAAATCAAACTTTGCAGGTCTCTGATTGGGTCAAACAGCCTTTGGGCTAAATCTCCACATTTTTAATGGTGCCTTTCAAAGTGACCTTCCAGCTAAATTCACTTGTCTATGAGTGTGTTGACTATATAATTGTCTCTAGGGACCTTTTCCCTTTTGCTAAGGCCCTAGAAGGTATGTCTGAGTTTGCCAGCAATCATTTCTCCATCCTGCTCCAGTTAAATGTCTTCACTCAAGAAATGCATACTGAAGACTGCCAACAACCTCTTTCTGATGCCAACAGGAAGAATCTACTGCCAAGTCAAGTGGATCCCCCATCAAAATAAAAAGATAACTGAGCTACTGATCTCAGATTACCTACAGTGTCTTCGGTCTTTCCTGACTTCAGCTGAGTCTGCTAATGTACTCTTGCAGAACGGTAGCACCCTTACTAGAGAACTTCACCAGGATCTAATTCACCTTAACAGTGCACCTTTGAGACAACAACAGCACTACTCCAAGCCATGGCTTGAAAAGGACTGTGTTGCTGCCCCCCCCCCCAAAAGCACTTCGTACTACTAACAGGCTTATGTATCTGATACCGCAACGATAGCTGCATGGACCATCTCCAGCAGAAAAGATACTACAAACAGCTGCTGACATGCAAAGAAAAGGAAGCCATGAAAAGCAACTGAGCACAACTTGTTCAGGAAGTCAAATCCAATGACTCAGCCTCATTCTGCCATATCACATCAAGCTCTCAAAGCAATGTTCCATCCAGGTTTGACTATCACATTCCCCACCTCCAATCCCCATGATATGGGAAATATACTTTCAGTATCTCTTCACCGACATCTCTGTTGAAAATAGGTATCCAGGCTAAAGTATTGAAAATCTGACAATGTGGGCATGACTGACATTGATAGAAATCAAGAACTCTGTTGCTCAACTAAGAGCAGGGAAGACTATGGGGGTAGAGCTAATACCTCCAGAGGCCATTAAAAACAACTTGGACTTCTGAGCCTCCAATCTGGCCTCATTCTTTACCTGCTGCTTTCAGACACCAACCTTGCTACAACATACTATGTTGCCAGGTAGACCATAAAAGGTAAACCATAAAAACTACACTGATGCAGTCATCAAGCAATCTTGACTTAAGGCCAACATTACCCTTTTCTACTTCTCTTAGTCTACTACCATTACTAAAATAAGGAAATTTCAAATCTTTGATAGTCCCAGATAAGAGGGTGTTTGATTAATCACTAAGCTGCTGTTATGATGCTGAATAACTTTCTTTACAGCAGAGTGCCCTCTACTGAAAATCCAGTTTGAAGTCCAAAGAAAATCTGTCAGGTTTCTTTGGGATGCTAAATAGAAAAAGTACTTTCTTTTTAATTTGGTTCTTTGTCTTAACCCCTCCACTTGCACACCTGACTTTTGAAGAACAGAATAGTATTTGAAGCCTGACAGGCAAACTTTTCTTTACCATAATTCAATTCTATTTCTTAGTTTTTTAGTCTTTTGTTCATTTTTTCATCTATAGAATAACATTTAGGCTGACATTATTCAGGTCTATTTTAATTACACTGCTCTCTTCTCCCAAGTGTATTTATCTGAAAGATATCCTAAACCAGTGATGGCTAACCTTTTTGCCATCGCGTGCCAAAAGCGGGGGGAGCGGGGGGGGGTCGCGGCTGCGGGTGCCCACATCCATAATTCAATGCACCTCACCCTCCCGTGCATGCGCACATGACCCACCCACACACTTCCCCCTGCTTTTGGCACGTGATGGCACGGTGGGCCTGTTAGGCCCATTTTCCCCCCTCCCCAGGCTCCAGAGGCTTTCTAGGAGCCTGGGGAGGGCAAAAACAGCCTTCCCCATTCCACCTGGAGGCCTTCCGGAGGCCAGAATCAGCCAGTTTCCTGACTTCTGGTGGGACCGGAAGGTCTGAAAATCAATTGGCCAGTGCGCGCGCGCGTGCTGGAGCTGAGCTAGGGCAACACTCGCGTGCCCACCAATATGGCTCCGCGTGCCACCTGTGGCACCCGTGCCATAGGTTCGCCATCATGGTCCTAAACCTTATTATCTCACTATTTTGGGATAATTCTGCAATTCATTCTGCGTACTGAAAATGTAATACTGATTTTTGAACATTTTCATTCTTTGGTTTTTAAAAACTCTGCTGCAGGTAAAATATGACAGCTTTTCCTTCACAATATTATCTATGTATAGCCATATTGTTATTGTTACAATTATTATTATTCTTTTCAGCTTCTTATATTTGCCATAAATATTGTGATTTACTTAATTTTTATTTCTTCTAAATTTGACTCTTTTTATGGGAGCTCAAATTTTTACCAAGGTAAGTTTTTGAATTTCAGTCACTTTTAATATGCTCTTAGTTGTGGTTTTACACTTTCTCATTTTGCTTTTTGTTGATATTAATTTCTGACCTTTGTATATATAAATCTTTCCTAATGTAATATCTTGCAACTTTATTCTTTTTTTTTACTTTACTCCTTATTCACAATTAATCCAACTAGCTTGTTCTCTTTTAAAAGGATACTAAGCACTTTTTAGCCTGTTCTTGGTGTTCTGTTATCACTCTTTTTTTAAAAAAAAATATCTTCAGCTATTTCATAATATAGTCGATTTTACTGAATTTATAAATCCTATAAAATTGGGTTCTGTAGGCTATGATAGTTAAATAGAATTTGCTTCCTTTGTTATATTTTGTTATAACCAGGTAACTTTTTTATTATGCATTAATAGTAACGTCACCAAAAATATAGCACAAGAGAAAGGAATAATTTCGGGTATTTTTCCTACTCTAATTTTCATAATACAAATTTGCTTACACTCAATGACCTATGTGGCATACTTTTGCAAAGCAAACTTTGAATAGGTTAGCTTTTAAAATATGTGGTTTTTCTTCATGTTTGGAATAACTGCTTGTGTGTTATGTCTTTGTGGAACTGCATCAGTATGTATTGTGTCTCTATATATGGTTAATATCAAGCAAGGATTCATTTTAGTATTTATAAAATAAATAAGTAATTATTTGTATTATTATAAGGCAAAAATAAGCTCAATGGCATGAGCACGTGACAACATGAATTAGCTTTTTTGACTCACAAAGGCAGATTTTATATTACGATAAGTCCTTTTATATTAAATAATTTTATATTAAATAATTTAATATAAATTTAATATAAACTGGTTTGAACTGGATTTCTTCAAAGGAGCTCATCTTTTCTCAAGACTTCAAGTCCAGTCCACCCTGGTTAATTTCACAAAATTAGTGAGCCTGAGTGGCGCAGCAGACTAACGCTACTGTTAAAAGTAGCATTTAGCTTCCAGCTGCCTGCAATTACTGCAAGTTCAATTCTCACCAGGCTCAAGGTTGACTCAGCCTTCCATCCTTTCTAAGGTAGGTAAAATGAGGACCCGGTTTGTGGGGGCAAAAAGCTGACTTTGTATAAAATATACAAAAAGTATGAAGGCTATTGCTTAACGCATTGTAAGCCGCCCTGAGTCTCCGAAGAAGGGCAGCATATAAATCAAAGAGAGAGAGAGAGAGAGAGAGAGAGAGAGAGAGAGAGAGAGAGAGAGGGAATGAGAAAAGTGCAATGAACACACAATGGATCACAAACAATGAACAGTTTATTTTTCATACTGCAACAACTGAAAAGTTCATAGTAACATGACCAAAGACACCATGAATCTTGTCCAATTTTAATCCTATCAAAATAATAGCATCAAACCTGAAAAAAAACTGGCAATATGGTTACAATGTCTCTTTAAGACCAAATTGCTTAATCCTAGGAGACTTTTCACCAACAGAAAACACTGCTGACCAAAAGTTGATACAATGAGGATGGAAAAACCTTCACACAAATACTATCAAAGACACTTTCCGAGAATAGCTGAAGTTTAAAGATAAGGCAGAGGAGAAAATTCAGATATCTTAATTAGTATATCACACACTGTTGTTCCAACCTCTCTGACGTATTTGTAATGGGGTTACATTCTTTGTAGTTTGATCAAAAATGAAGGAATAGCAGGGATGCAACCAACCCTACTACCCTAAAACTCACCCCCAAAACATAAAAAAAGTTTAGGTCTTTTCTCCTTTCCCATGATTACTTATAAAGTAGCAGCAAGTTAAACATAACTGCCTCTGCTCAGAGCAAGGACTGGTGAGAAGAAGCCAAATCTCAATAGGAATCTTGCTCACTGTTTAATACTTCCCACAGGGCGTCTTCTATTGCAGTGGCCCCCAACCTTTTGGGCACCAGTGACTGATTCCGTGGATAGAGATATTTCCGCAGACTGGTGGGGGTGTGGTTTTGTGTGCTCCCTGCATCCCGTGGATGGGGCTTTGCTTGTTTGCGTGGACCGGTTTAAAGCATGCCATGACCCTGTGCCAGTCCAAGGACTGGAGGGTTGGGGATCCTGTTCTATTGCATCCACAGGGGGATAAATAACAGAGGGATGGAGCTTACAGTGTAACAATAGTTTTATCATTTTGATGAAAGCCTTGGATTCTGAGGATGCCTCTGAATACAGTTCCTGTTCATCTTCATACATTGGGTTCAAATCCTGTTTAATAGCATAGTATACTACCTACCAATTTGCTACTATTAAACTTGGGAATCAAGTTACTTCTTTACAAATTTTTTCCACCCAGAGACAATTTCCTGCCTCAGGTAGATTGCTCTGTCTCTATTGCAACAGTGGGAAAAGATGTAAGTCAAGAGTTATTTAGTGCCCGCTTTGCAATCTGATCCTCCAACGAAACCCATCTCTAGTTCTACAGTTTATAGAAAAATTGGGGGGGGGGGGGAAGTGACCTAACAGTTTTTTGTGATTTCAATTGGAATTTTCCTAAATTAGAGCAGCGTTTCCATCTTACTTATTTTATTTATTTATTTATTTATTATTAAAATTTATATGCTGCCCTTTTCCCGTAGGACTTGGGGCGGCTCACCCAATAAAAACCACAACAATAAAATACTAAAAACCAATCCAAATTTAAAATCCCTAAAGTTAAAAGCCTCATAGTCGGTCAGGGAATTTGCTGAAAAAGCCATGTCTTCAGGCCAGCGGGGAAAGTGCGGAGATTGGGAGCCGTCCGGAGCTTGGTGGGTAACCCATTCCAGAGGGTCGGTGCGGCCACAGAGAACGCCCTCATCCTGGGGGTCGCCAAAAGGACTTCCCTTCCTTTTCCCTACCTTCAGTCAATATCAGACTTGATTTTGGAATTACTGCCTTATTCTCAATATTATATCAATTGTGTTACAGCTTTGACTATTATGCAGAATAACGGATACTGTTTTTCTAAATTGTGAACAAAATGATAGAAGGAAAGCAGATACATTTATAGCAATAATTTAGTACTAAATTGATTGTGCAGCTGTGTGTAAAAAGGTAAGCACTTATCCTATGTAACCCAAGTATCTTTTGGATTTTTTCGTGTTCCTTTTTTTGCTACGATACATTGCCCAATATACATTAATCTAATCCTGATAATTCTTTCCTCAGCATTTGAGAAGGATTGGGGAATAATCAAGATTAATTAGGGCAGCTGTCGGAATCCTGACATACAGATTATAAATATTCCTAGTTCCTTCTAATCGTGATTAGACTTTAGACCCTTTTAGTTACAAACTCAATTCATAATGTATTCAATTTCCTAGGTCTTAATTTCTCATTTGAAAAAAAGAGAATGGCATGATAAAGGAGACTGCAAGTACACTGTGGTTTTACATAACTGAATATAGCATCTTCTGGGGTTTGCTTCATTTTTAAGTTGAATGGTATTAATATTTCAAGTTTGAATTCATGCAAAGTTTTACTTGCAAATTGCAATCAGATTCTTAAAATATTCATAACTTTGTGTCAACCGTATATACCATCTAGTACCAAATTGATTAATTACATTTTAGAAATGCAAGTAATTTACATTTCATTGAAAAATCATTCTGGCTTCCAAACAATAATAAAAATGCAAACTGAACCCAGATGTTTCACAATTGTGGTAGTCTGTATATTGGCTTATTTTTTTCCCCTAAGCTAATTTTGTTCTTCTGTATTATTATAATATAGAAATTCTAGACTGAAAAATTGAATGACAAATTTAAAGATGTCCCTTTCTTCTAATCATTAATAAGAGGCAATTTCTTCAATGGCAAGCTTTCAAATAGCTTTCCTTCATGCTTGAAAAGGGCAACTTTTTGAGGCTCACTTTATAGAAGCCTAATTCTTAACTATTAAAAGCTAAATCTTTAGACTGCAGTCCTATATCACAGACTTAAATATAGTTGTGAGAATGAATGACAAGGTGGTGCTATTACTTCAATTTCAAAAGCTGTAACTAAGTGCAAATTCTAGGAAACATCAATGTTGTATGACGGGAAGAAAGATGAAAGAAGTTATTATACCAGTGAAGTGACAGATAATGAGCAGAATATTTTCAAGCTTGCAAGTTGTTTGCTCAATCTCTGGCTCGCTTTTCAGAAGATGGTATAGCACCAATTAGACCTGTTAACAGGTAAGGATGGTTCTCGGTTTGAGGCTAAAATAAAATAAAAATGAATACTGCCGTTCTTTTCAGAGAGCCAATCTTGCTCTGCAATGATGCTTTGAAATGCTCTCACTAGGCCTATTCTTTGTGGAAGAGGGACTTTTCAGAAGAAGACAAGTAGCTTATAAAAACAAGCTAGGTGTGAATAAAATGAGTATCAGTGGAGGAAAAGAAGAGAGTGACTGAGAATGTGTAGATAGCTCTGGAAAAGCACATTCAGGCCTCTTGCCTGTAATCCCAATGAATTTGCCTGGAGCTAATTCAGCCCTGGGCTAAGATAGATTCCCCATTCCTGGCACATACCATGCATTTTCCAAAGAGAAAGCTACTGCTAGTCAAATGATTTTACCATCCAGCATCTTTCACTTAATGGGAAACTAAGATGGAATTGAATCTTTCACTATTTTTCCAAACCACAGTTGGAAAACTGCCATGCCGCTATTCATACTATGATTTCAGTTGACTGGATTTTCAAGGGTTTTTTTTCATCCCTCCAAATTTTTGACAGAATCCCCATGATCCTTCATCTTTGATAAATTTGGGACAGTGCCATCCGGGGAAAAAAATAATATTCTTGTTGAATGAAAATGGTTTCTTTGTCAAACATTATACCACTACCTTGGATGCTTTTGGAAGTACTTGTGATATTCAGCAGCTGCCTTTTTTAACATGTATGAAAACTGAAACTTTCCTTAGTCTATGATGACAGACTTGTGGATTTTGAAATGGCAGGTTGTTGAAAGTACATATTGAAAAATATATAAAGGCTTTTGGATTAATGCAGAAAGTCCTACATTGAACTGTATTAATATGCAAAAGAGATTTCTTGGTTTAGCCAAGGCTTGCTTAATCTTAGGAAAATAACTCTGCTAAGCAGAAGAATGAAACGAAAGAACAAAATATCTGGAACGCTGACTTTGAAAGTTTGTTTTGATAAGGATCTATTTTGGGCAACTTCTTGCATATGGAAGATTAAATCAAATAGTTTCTCTAAGAAGGAAGTAACTTCAAAATTTTGGATATGGTACAAAAGAATGATTTTTTTAAAAAAAAAAATACCGGTATTAGGAATGATTTTCTCCCTTGTAATATATTGATGGTTTTTGCTTGTTAAGTAGCAAAGGTGAAATCTGTTTTCAGTGTGAAAAATTGCGATTGCATTGCAATTTGAATAGTTTGCAAATATATTTTGATGAATAATGTCAGAAAGGCAATCAATCTACCAAAATCCTTTAATAGTCTTCCCATGTTGCATTACTACACCTGTTCACATAGAAGCAAGCCTCTTTATTGTATCTTATCAAAATAAAAAGTATATGTGTGTAACAAAAGAATGCCTTCCCCAGCTCCACAAAATTAGATTTGTTGAAATGTTGCATGAGTTTGGTTTTTGAAGACAGCTGAAATTTCAGATCACATGTGAAGATGTTGAAATGCTGTGATATCAAGATCTGTTTAGTTTTGACATGGCAACTTTGGAAGTCTTGATTAAATGGGCAGAGAAACTAAGTGAATGATTTATCCACATTTCTCTCTAGCAAGGAAAAGTACAGGATTGTTTTACTAATGACAGCAGCACCACTACTCACAAAGCTCAGAGGAATCTCTCCCTTTAAATTTAATTGATGTATAGACTTGGGTACTTGTCACTATAATTTAGTTGTTTCAAACTTGGCAACTTTCAGATGTATGTACTTCAACTCCTAAAATCCCCCAGGTCAGCTTGCAGTTAAGTGGATAAATACTGTAATCCAGTTATAAAATAATCTGTTCTATGAAATGATTTCTAAAGCATTTTTTTTTCATCAGAGTGACTGGGAAGTGGTAGGAAAAAAATACAGAATGTTTAGCACTGGTCTGAGCTTCTTAATTATAGAACCACTTTTGAATACAGATAATCCTCGATTTGCAACCGTTCATTTAGTGACTGATCGAAGTTACATCAGCACTGGGAAAAATGACTTATGGCTAGTTTTCACACATAACTTTTGCAGCATCCCCATGGTCATGTGATTGGAATTTGGGCACTTGGCAACTGGCTTGTATTTATGACTGTTGCACTATCTTGGAGTCACGCGATCACTATTTGTAACCTTCCCAGCCAGCTTCTGAGAAGCAAAGTCAATAGAGGAAGCCAGATTCATTTAACAACTGCATGAATCACTTAACAACTGCAAGTGATTCACTTGAACAACTATGGCAAAAAAAAAGATCATTAAATTGGGCAGAACTCACTGAATAACTGTTGCTTTCTTAGCAACAGAAATTTTGGGCTCAATTATGATTGTAAGTCAAGAACTACCTTATAATAACTATTGATATAGCTCATACCTTTGATCTCAAGCATTTGCATTGACTCTTATTTGGAAAGCTACTTGTCCATGAAATGGATGACCTACACATTAAGTAGGCTCAGACCTGTGTTTAATGAAACCATTCTATATATTTTTTCTACCAGTTCTCAGTTATTTTGTAAAATATTCTTCACAGCACAAAATGGAATCGTTACCTGTTTTGCAATACCTTAAAATTGGATTCAAGGCTATTGAGTTCCATTTCCAAACCTTTAAAGATGAATCAGAGATGATAACAGTGAACAAACTTTCTCATAAATTTAACTTTAAAATATATGTCACCGGAGATATCACACTAGAGGATTTTTTTTTGCCACTTCCCTAGTCTAATCTTCCCCTCACCCTGCCACATATATCTGCCATTAGCTCATTATGGTAGTATGAGAGAAATAATCAGGTAAAGCATATTTTGGTTTAGCTAGATAAGCTAGTTTGAACATCCCAGATAAAGTGGCTATTGATGAATTTCTCCTGAAAGTGCACATTTAATCATTGGGGCTTGAACTCATGCACCTATAATATAAGCAACTCTTGTGTACAGCATGACTACTAATTTTGGTCCTTTGTCATATATGAGGTGTCAATGAGTATTTTGAAAACAAACCCTATGTATCTCTTATTGGCTGTTAGTTAAAGCTGACATGGAAAGCTAGAACATCTGGCAGAAAGGAAAACAAGATTTCAATACGTGTATTTTCTCCAACCTACATGTAATCAATCTTAAGAGAAAACAGTCATTTACATCGCCATTAGAAAACCTCCAAAAGGTTTGCCATCAATAGTTTGAAGTTGAATGATTTCATTTTTATAAGATTTGCACAGGAAACCGCTTCCTGATGTTTCCTTTCAAGGTGGAATATTGTACACAGTCATTGCAGGTTTTTAGAAGGGTTGATATGTGCTGCCAACAATCGGCACTTAGATATTTTAGATATCGGAACTGTTTTTTTTAAAAAAATCTATTTCCTTATTTGATTTTTTTTCCTCCTTCTTATTTTGAGCACTTATTCTATCTATCCTGAAGTGAGTTTATTCTATCCAATAGCTACTGACATGAATCCTGAAGTCTTCTAGTCCATTTCAAACAAAAGGCATGTTTTTTTTAAGTGGAGCTGGAGGTTAATTATTATATTTCCATTCTACTATCCTTAACTCTCAGGAGCCCTCCATCTCAAAATAGCTCCTCTTTCATTTCTTTAACTGTCTGTCTGTTATGCCAGTGTTTGCCACGGGCAATGGTCATCTAATGCAAAGAACATATTGCTCCCCCTTAGGGTCAACAGAAACCCTCCTTCTGACCACTAACTAGAGCAGGGGTGTCAAACGTGCGTCATCACGTGACGTATCATGACTTTTTTTGCTAAACCAGGGCTGGGTGTAGTCAGTGCATGATGCATCTGGTCCATGGGCCGCGAGTTTGACACCCCTGGACTAGAGTGATGCATAGTGAGGAAGCAACAGCAACCAGCTGTGCACTCAGTTTAAAATGCCCTTCCTTTTTAAGGACTCCTCATATGGCATTCTGCTGTCAGGGATCGCATATTGTTTCTGAGAGAAACATAACTTAGAGATAAAGTCAAGAAAATAGCAGATACAGATTTATTTCAATTCATTCTGGATCTTGGTCCATTACCTGATGCATTTGCTTTGTTGTGACAAATGTAAGAGGTAGCTAGTGTTTGTGACAGGAACACTAAAACAAAAAAGTCTTCTTTTTGTCTGTCACTATAAAACCTGATGGACAATAGGAAAGTAGTTCTGAAAATATAATGACATATTTGGTAGCCAGGTTAGAAACAAGGAATGGTTGGATCTAGTGTGGACAATATTTTCTAAGCAATCCAATTAATATGAAACATTACTTTAGTTCTCATATTTAATTTTTTTCAGAATGAAAAATAACTCAAAACCCATCGCAAAATAATTTTGGAGCACCTCTAATGATGTCGGCAGATGCTTTATAGGCTGGGAGCATAAAATGAAAATGTCAGCCTTAAGAACTCAGGATAAAACTGTTATTCTCCAATGCAGCAGAGAATAAAAAGGGTAATAATCCTAAACCAGTGAACTAGATAGCACTGGACTAAAACAACTGATGATTAGAGGCAAGTTCCGCTTGTACAGTAAAGCTATCATTATCAGATACCAACAGAAATGTTGATTAATTCAGTCGCGATTGTGCATTAGATTTTATCATTTCTTTATCTGATTGTGTTGGTTTTAGCAATGTTAGTTCTGAGAGCAATTACAAGGCTTAATATTCTGTTTAAAATTTCAGCCAACTGGGTCTTTGCAAAAGTTCTTGGTGTTCTGGATTCCCATTGCTATTACTTAAGCTGCTCTACAACCCCCAACTAGCATCAACTATGACTATACTTCTCTACTGAAAACTGTTTAAAGCAAACACCATACACTTTGCAATTCCCCAGGTTATCTATTAGCCACACCAAGAACTATTTAGTATAGGAATCACAATTTCAAATTGTTACAAGTGCCACACAAAAAAAAATTAATTCATTTTCCAAGAATCGCAGCACTGAAAAATATGTATACAGAGACAGAAAAGTTTCTAGTAACTCAAAAATGAAAAGCTATGAAACAGGTTTTTCACATTGACCACTTAGATGTTTTATAATCTAGGAACTCCAACACAATTTCAGCTGCCCATATCCTCCTTCATTTTTCTTTCTCTCTTCTTTCTGACTAGGGAGTTCTTTCTTTCCTTTGGCCTTTTTTCTCTTGGTTTGCCCTTCTCTTCTTTCTCCCTTCGTGGTAGAGTCCTTCCTTCCTCCCTCTCTCCCTTCTTTCCTACCTTCCCATCTCTCATCTTGTTGACCAGATCTCGTTTTCAGCAGCCTTCTCTTTTAATCTCCTGGGAGAGTCCTGGCCTCTCAGTCCATCTTTTCTACCCAAACCTTGCCTCTCTGATTCACCTGCACAAAAATACACCTGCTTCTCCCATGCTGTGGTGAGTATGAGAGATAGTGGTAGTTCCTAGAAGGTGATGCTGGATTATTGTTTTATACATATACAAATAAATAAATAAACGTCTGCTGCTAAACTTTTCTTTGGCAGTAAGATAACAAGCCTCCTTATCCTAAAACAGGGAACAAATAAAAAGCATACAAAGGAAATCATTTTACAAAATGTTTGAGGCAAAGCTTTCAGACCTTCATAATTACTGAGCCATAGAACTGATTATAGTGAAATTGATCTCAATTGTTTAGTATATAAAAGCGATGCTGGCACAATTTTACGATTCCTTAAGCAGAAAAGGTAGTACTAGGAATAATAAATGTAACTACAACTCCACATAGTCAAAGAACTAGTTTAGATAATATTCCAAAATTTTGTTCTTAAGATAAGAAGGAATAAACAAAATATCCAGTACTGATAACTATACATTCACAATATGTGTATGGTTGGAAGATAACAACAGATACTCATTGGGGATGTCCTATTACCCTTGATATAATTCATTTCATCCCATTAATTTTTATTATCCTTGATTACCATCTAGTATCACTTGGTGCTAGGTGGCATATAAATTTAATTAATAAAATAAATAGTTTGTCTGAATTTTTAAAAATCCTCAAGAAATGCTGCACTGTCAAACAAAAATGTGGTGGCTGCAGTGATGATACCCTTATTCATAAGCTGTTATTTCTGAATGAAGCTACCCCAACTTCTGTCTCACTTATTCAATAGATCATACTTCCTTCAGTGAATACAATGTTTTAAATTATTTCATGGCAGATGCTGTCCACAGAAAATAGGCATGTTTATTATACCTTAGTTCTGACATCTTGGCATGCTGAAAACTACTGATGCAAAATGCTAAACGTAGAAAACTAAACTTCAATAAATAAACATCATTCAATGTCAGCTGCACCCAAATAAAACCTGCACTATGAAGGGAAACATTGTGGTTTATTTATCGGTATATTCATGTATAGACAGATGCTTAGATATAAATACATACAGATCTGTCAATTTAAATTACCGTATATACTCGAGTATAAGCCGACCCAAATATAAGCCGAGGCACCCAATTTTACCACAAAAAACTGGGAAAACCTATTGACTCGAGTATAAGCCGGGGGTAGGAAATGCAGCGGCTACTGGTAAATTTTAAAATAAAAATAGATACCAATAAAATTACATTAATTGAGGCATCAGTAGGTTAAATATTTTTGAATATTGATTTCAAAGAAAAACAGTAAACTAGCTCTGTAAGTGGAAAATAGGATCAACAAAAACAAAAATCTTGTCACCATGGTGAAGAAAAGCAGTTGTGAAATGAGTGATACGGTTGTTAAGAATGCTACAATGGGCATAAATGATGACCAGTCATAAGTGCGAAGACCGGTCAAAAGTGCGAGGACCTGTCAGAAATCACTTTTTTCAGCCCTCTGGGTAGTCCTTTTGTGCATATGGACTACTCAGAGGGCTGAAAAAGTAATTTTTGATTGGTCCTCGCACTTGTGACCAGTCCTCGAACTTACAACTGCCAAGTTTGAAGACCTCTGAGCTAGGGCTTTGGGGCCAGCCTTTTGGGGTAGGGGTCCCATTTGGAGAGACCCCCTGCCTCTCAGGAAGCATCAGGCCCAGGCAGAGAAAGTTTCCAAGGTTGGAGATCTCTGGACTAGAAGACCTCCAAAGGTCCCTTCCAACTCTGTAATTCAGGTATTAGCAAGCAAGCACAGTTAAGCTACTTAAATCCTCCAGAGCCTTAGAAGATGGTAAAGCAAAGCCCACCCCTCCCGCCGGACCTTGGGTCTTGCAGCCTGTCAGGAGAAGGAAGGACAGGCAGGAGGGTGCTGGGGGGGGCACTGTCTGGCCAGGTCAAGTGCAGGACCAGGTATTAAAGGAAGAACCATCTGCGCTTGGAAGAGGATTGTGAGGGGGGGGAAATCCCACCCCACCTGGCTTTCCTTTTACCTTTCTTTAACGCGTCCTGCTTCCCTCCCCAAACCTTGGGAGGCAGCGTCCTCCGCGCCACAAAGCCCTCGAGGTTGCTGCAGGAGGGGGAAAAGAAAAGCCTCAGCTCTCGAAGGCTTTAAGTGTGTGTGTATGTGTGTGTTTGGCGGCGCTGAAGTGAGCCACGCGATCAGCCCCTTGCCTTCCCCTGCTGCCTCCACCTCTGTCTCTCCCTTCTCTCTGCCAACAGAAGTCGGAGGGGAAAAGGCAACTGCTTTGCTAAGCGTTTCTCCGCATTTCCAGTGAGGGCGGCTGACTTGGGATGAAATGCGGAAAAACGCTCGGCCAAACAACTGCCTTTTCCCCTCCGACTTCTGTTGGCAGAGAGAAGGCGGAGGTGGAGGCAGCAGGGGAAGGCAAGGGGCCGATCGCAGCTGACGTGGTTACCCAGCGGGCTCCCTTCACATGGCTCACTTCAGTGCCACCAAACACACACACACCTTCGAAGCCTTCGAGAGGCTTCAGAAGCCAAGGGCTTTTTTTTCTTTTCCCTCTCCTGCAGTTGCTTCAAGGGCTTTGCGGCGTGGAGGACTCCGCCTCCCAAGGTTTGGGGAGAGAAGCAGGGCGCGTTAAGGAAAGGTAAAAGGGAAGTGGGGTGGGGGTGGGTGGCAAGCTGGCCATGGGGACGCTGAGAAGGCAGCGTGGAAGGCAGGCAAGCCTGGCAGGGCTTCGGGGAAGGAAGGAAGCTGCTAGCTCTCTTCCCTACAGCCAGGTGGCCCTGCCAGGCTTGCCTGCCTTCCCGGCGGTCCCCGTGGTCAGGCCCGCTTGCCTGCCTTCGCAAGCTGGTCTCTGGGACACTGGGAAGGCTGCGTGGAAGGCAGGGAAGCATGGCAGGGCTTTGGGCTGCAGGGAAGGGAGTAGGGGAGGCAGGCTGGGATGGTGGGGGCGGGGGGGCAGGGGCAGCTAGGTAGGCCACAACTCGCAGGCTTACCTGGCAGGCGCAGGACTTCAGGCAGGCAAGCTGCAAGCGAGGACCCACACAGTACAAGTGAGGAGTGACTGGGTGGAGTGGGGCGGGGTGAGCGAGCATCGGGCAGCTGGGGTGAGCGAGTGGGACCAGTTCGGGGGCGTGGCCAGCCAGCAGCAACCCACCACTGCTGTGAGACCAATAAATTACAAAAAAAACACAGAACCATTTGTTAAATTACTGGCTCGCCCACCCCTCATCCCCCCCACACCCCATTTTGGCTTTAGCAAGCCTCTCTGCAACCCCGGGAGCCAAAACGGTTGCAGGGAAAAAGGCATTTTTTTTCGTGACTCGAATATAAGCCGAGGGGTTTTTTTTTCAGCCTGAAAAACATGCTGAAAAACTCGGCTTATATTTGAGTATATACGGTAAATTGGGCAGATTTTTTTCTCCTGTCCAAAAAGGAAAGATTTTTTAAATACTTTTTATCTTGTCTTTTTGTTTTATTTATTAAATTTATTTGCCACCCATCTTGTTGCAAGGCAACTTTTCAAATATCCACTTTCAGAGGGATGTGCAAATTATTCCAATGTTTTGTACTCAAAATGGTCCTTTGAATGTTCAAAATGTAGAACAAACCACCTCATATTATAAAGTATCCCCCAAGTCATTAATCACTATAGACCAGGGGTGTCAAACTCGCGGCCCATGGGCTAGATGCATCACACACTGACCACACCCAGTTTAGTGAAGGGGGGGAATCACAATACATCACGTAATGCCATGATGACCCAAGTTTGACATCCCTGCTATATAGATTTTAAGTAGTCTGGATTTTTTTCAATTCTAAATTTTTTTAAAAAGTCCAAAGTCACAATGATCATGCCCTGCTCCTCCAGATAATCAGAAATTATATACATTTTTTTCAGATACCAAGTGTTATACTGCCAACTTGATCTAACCATAACAGCAAAAATAATTGATACTCAATGGAATTATAATGGGAAATTTTTTTAAAAAATGCTGAGAAATGGAGGCAATACAATATTTGATTAACAAACATTCAGAAATTAAAATTTGTAAGGAAAAGGAAAAAGTTAAAAATACCTGGGGAGATGATGGATTAAAAGCCACATTGATTACAGATTCAGTGTGTCCTGTCAGTTTATAAGAATAGGTGCTGGAATGCTTCTCATATATATAAGCCTGAAAAAGAACACATATTTAAAGTTGCCAATAGCCAACCAAGGAGCAAGAGTTTTTTTTTTATTTTAAATCCCTCTTAGCAAAATGTACACTTGTCAAAAGTCCAGCCCTTCATAAGATAATATTGAACAACAATCCAATGCTTGCCTTTGCTCAGGCATTGGGGGAGAGAAAGGTTAAAAAAAGTTAAATTCTACTTAATTTTTTATATGTATTCACACACACATGAAAAAGGGATAGGGTTTTGATCATACAGTCATAGCCACAACTTGACTATTTTGACCCCAGTCTGGACTCACCTGCTATTAATGCTACACTCTATTGCTTGACTGGAGCCAAGCAGTGATGGGTTGCTACCAGTTTGCCCCGGATTGGGCAAACCGGTAGTGCCAGTGGCGGAAGGCTCTGCCCACCCGTCTCTGCACATGCGCAGAAGCGTCACGCGCACAAGTGTGCATGCATCCACAAGCAAACCAGTAGCAATGGGATTTGAAACCCACTACTGCAGCCAAGTCAGACACTAACCCAATGAGGTTTGATTTGCTAGTTGCTGTTATTCATTTGCATTAACTATGAGAACTTTAGGCTTGGCATAAGTCCTGGAGACTTAGAAGGTATAAAAAAAAATTCCCAATGTGTACCATTATGGGCTACTGGAGTAAGCTTTTTCTCACAGAAGTACATTGATTCTTTTAAACCTCTTAAACCCCTTAAAAAGAGATGTCTATAAAATATTCCCAGAGTACGTAGACTTGCCTTCTCCAGAAATTATACATCTATTTATTTTGAACACAAAATGAATTTATAAAATCTATTTGGATCACATTTTTATTATTACTCATAAAAGACACACATATCTTGTATTTAATATTACCAATGAGAAGCAGTTCTGTTTAGCAGTTTAAGGTACCAGCTAGAAACTAGGAGACAATGAATCCAAGTCTTGGCTTAGCTATAAAGCCAACTAGAAGCTTTGGGCTAGATAATCTTTCTCAGCCCTCAATAAACAAGGCAATGGCAACCACTTCCAAAAAATGTTGCCAAGAAAACTACAAGGACTTTTCCCAGCAGTCAGCAACAGCCATAAATGACTTACAGGTACTGAAAACAATTCACCATTTGATATTAATTGTATCATATGTCTAGTACTATTTAATACTGCTCATATTAATATTTTAATAACTCTACTTTCAGACACGTGTATCTATTTTTCAGACATTATTTTACAAATAATATCAAAACACTTTTAAATAATTGAAATTATCTACTTATCTATAAAATATTTTTGACTAAATGTGAAAATAAACTCTTGTTTGCATCCAGATTGTATCAACAATTGGCAAATGAGAAGCTGTCTGTATGTTAGCTGCTAGACGAGTGTGTATTTTGGACTTATCTGTGCCCTCAGGGTCACCTAAATGGTGCAAATGGGCGGAAGCTTCTTGGAACTGCTGAAAGAACTGTGTTGTAAACAGGAGATAAGTGCTGTCATATCTCTCCCCCTCTATTGAGAGAGGGCTGTTCAATCTTAATGTAGATGGCCTCTTTGAGCCCTCTTTCAAACCAGAGGGTCCTCTCTGTCCAGAATGTGGACTTTGTCTTTCAAATGCAGATAGAGTTCTGAATCTTGTCCTGATTGGTTTATTCTTCTATGTTGTGCCATGTGTTTGTGAAGTGGTTGTTTTGTTTCTCCAATGTACATGATCACAACACAGTCCTTTCAGCAGTTTGAAGAAGGTTCCAGATCCATCGGCCCTATTCATGTGACTCTGAGGGCACAGATAAACCTCCAAATGGCCTCAATGACTCTCACAAAGAGTGCTAATGACTAGATGACTGCAACGAATATAAATCCTTCCATTCCCTAGTATTCACTCAGAACTGAAGAAGCTTCTTGGATGAGAAGCGAAATGTCTTTAAAGAAACAAAAAAGTCCAGTTGTCTTTTGAAAAAAAACCTTTGAGACATGCAGTCATCTAGTTAGGTGATACCTGACTTAGCCATTGTACTTGTGAGAAGTATCTTAAAGACCACAGATTAAACATGAGCTAGCAATATGTTGCAATTGCCAAAAGAGTCAATGCAGTCTTCACCGAGAAAGGTCAAGATCACAGGGAGTGCTAGTACTATTTTTTCATCCTGGCTAGACTGCACTTGAAATACTGTGACTTGGTGACATACACTAAATAAATAAATTTGACCAGTTTTGGTCACCACAAATACATAAAAAGGGCAATGAGAACTTGAACATCCTGCCTCCTAAAGTCATGGATGCTCCATCATTGGCATCTTTCAAGAAAGGATTGGACAGTCATTTTGTGGTATGCTATGAGCATTCTTGCACAGGCAGGACATTAGTTTAGGAGACCTCCAAGGTCTCTCCCAATCCTATGATTCTATTCTTGCTTCATACTACATGTACATTTCTATTATATATCTTCATTATGTATTCATTTCAATAAGGTGTCATTTAAAAATATGCAAAAAAAAAGTATTGGGTGTAGCTTTTTTTTGGAACAGCCATTTTTCTACTCAAGTATTTCCATATTATTTTCAATAATTCCTATAATGTTTCAAAAATATATCAGCACAATCTATTTACCCTATTTATATGTAAGTCTCCTGTGTTACTTCTATAACATTCTATGTTTAAACATTAGTAAATATTTTAACTGAAAATATGTAGCCTTGTTTTAGGAAAGGGATCCTCGAACTATGTCAACTATTCAACCACAGAAAAACCTTGTCTTCTTAAAAAGAAGATACATAAGAATGTTGCTAATGTTCTGTTTCTGTTGTCATAAATCAAACAGGAAAAAAAACAGAAAAGGCTTTAACTAGTTTTGTCTGGTTTGTACCACATAGTGAGATAAATTGGTTCATACTGGCACCTATAACTAGGGCCATAAGGAAGTACATATTGTACTTGCTGCCATTATTGTTTTGTTTAACTTGGTATATCTGCTGTTATTTTATTTATTGTCTTATTCGTTGTTTTTTAATTTTACTACTCTGTAATTTTAATTTGTTATGAAATAACTACAATACAAATAGATACAATACAAATTCCATTGGGAAGAATTTTAAAATCTGAGTCCAACTCTCATAACAAAGTGAGGCTGCAGAGTAATCCCCATTTAAAAATGGCTGGGAAAATCTTTTTGGGCAGATTTTGCCATGATGGTTTAGTGCTCACTGTTAGGTAATATATATAACGGTATCTTTGAAACCTCTGAAGCACAGCAAAAGGAAAATAACTTTGATGAGACAAATGAATGGCAATATGAACAGTTAAAATACTTATTAGTTACATTATATGGGTAGACGAGACCAAGAAATCAATTCCATGGGAAGACTAGGATTATTTTGACTGGGACTGGCTTTAATAACAGAATCTTGTCTGATTATGCTGTACTCCCCCCTCCTCCTCTTTATATTCCAGTAAATCAAAAAGGTATCTGCTTGAGCAGCTGCCAAATATTATCTTGTTTCTCAGGACTTAAATAATGCAGCCTCTTTTGTCAACTGTTCTTGAGAGGTTTTTGGTGCTCTCTGAGCTTGGTTGTTTTCTTGCAGACTTTTCATTAACCATACAAGGTAACATCATCAATATACACTAATTTCAACCCTAGGTACAAATATTCTCATTTATTAGCAACAGTTTTATATATTTCTGTCAAGATTATCTTTCTTACTGTCTAGAGGGGCCACCATGGCTTCCAGAACCTGGGAAACACTTGTGTATTGAAGAAAGCTTGATAAACATCAATCAGCAATTTACTATCATGAATATTTGAACATTACAAAAATCAATTTCAGTTATACGTAACAAATATAGAATAAAGAATTGGAATAGTCCACTCCCGTGATGGGAGTGGGTCCCACAGGTGGCACGCAGTGCCCTCTCTGTGGGCATGCGAGCCGTCGCCCCAGTTCAGCTCCGCCGTGCATGCACGCGCGCCTCCCACCAGCCAGCTGGTCGTCAGGTCTCTGCCACACATGCACCGGGGCGGGGCGCATGCTGTGGGATGCGGTGCATGCTGGGAGGCCGCACGCGCATGCGCAGGGGCATGCGGGGGCTGTGCATGCATGCACGGGGGCATGTGCACATTGCATTTTGGGGATTTGGGCACGTGTGCATGCATTCACGCACACGTGCTTTGGACACTCAGTCCGGAAAAGGTTAGCCATCACTGGTCTACTCTGTAAAATGCATGTCTTCAGGTTTTAAGAAATGTGAAGTGTATTTTATACTATTTAAAAACTGCAAAAACTGTTAATTGGAGATTTCGGTGGATGATTATAAAAGGCTGTTTTATTACCATTTTTTTATATTGGAGAAGTAGTCAGTTTTAAGGCATTCTTTTGTATGCAATTAGTTACTTATTTATTCAATAGCATTACTATTGTTCTTGGAAGAAATTTTAAGGTTTAGAGTCATCAATGTGTTGCTATTCCACAAATTTGGAATTTCAATTTATGAAGAACTTTGTATAAGCAGTGCCCATATAGGTAGTGCTCAAGTTACAAAAATTCTTTTAGTAACCTTTCAAAGTTACAACTGCACTGAAAAAAGTGACTTATGACCATTTTTCACACTTATGACCTTTGCAGCATCCCCATTGTCATATGATTTACATTCAGATGCTTGGCAACTGACTCACATTTATGACGGTTGCAGTTTTCTGGGGTCATGTGATCACCTTTTGCAACCTTCTGACAAGCAAAGTCAATGGGACCAGATTCACTTAACAACTCTGTTACTACTTTAACAATTACAATGATTCACTTAACAAATGTGGCAAGAAAAGTCATAAAATGGGGCAAAACTCACTTAATAAATTTCTCACTTAGCAACATAAATTTTGGGCTCAATTGTGGTCCTAAATTGAGGACTATCTGTACTATTGTGAATAAGCTGATTATAGGCACAAAAGCCAGCTAGGTAATTTTGGGCCAGTGACTTTCTCTCAGTCCAACGTATCTCATAGAGTTGTTATGGGGAAACTAGAAAGAGGAAGGAGTATTAAGTATGTTTCCCACTTTGAGCTATTTATAAAAAAAATAGTACAGGTGGGATAAAAAATCTAATAAATCAACTCCTGGAAAGACACCTGATTGTAATGGTGGTTAAATGAAAGTTGTTAACTCTTAGAATATCACAAATTGTCAGAAGTAAACTACTATACATACACATTTATCTTCAGAGCCACAAGCGATGAACTGGCCACAAGGAGAAACATTAATTCCACATGGATGACAGCGGCTAATATGACCTTCAAAACGACGCTCACACCTGCAAAAATTCAATAAATTTAAGTACTATGAATTTTAAAATAATTGCTTCTAAATTTACTCATTCTTTTCAATGAAGTGCATATTCTATTTATCTCTGCCTTACAATCAACATCCAACAGGTAAGATGGGCAGCCAATAAATTGAATGAATGAATGAATGAATGAATGAATTGAATATGATATACTGTAACATGCTCCGGTTGCTTAAAAAATAAGAGAATTTAAGTATTTTGTGTATTACAAAATACTTAAAATCTCTTATTTAAATAGATTTTTAAAATTAAAATATTATTGAATTTTAAAAAGGTATGTACATACAACTATATATATATATATATATATATATATATATATATATATATATATATATATATAAATTATAAAACTATGATATAATAAATATATAAACTATAAAACTATTGAAAGACATATATAAGCAGAAAAAGTTGCATTTATGTTAAGTATCTCAAGGAAATAGTATCTGCCTCAGATTTAATTAGGACTTGCAATGTTAGAAACAGAATTGACTTTTTTACGTTATTAGGACTATTCCACTATTTCTATATGTTCAATTTGCTGTTCCCTGAGCATTACATCTGTTGTGATTAGGAAGAGAAATTCAATATAGCTTATATTTAATCAGCTTATGTTTCCAAATATTCTGTGGTGTTAATTTACTTAGTCTTGTATATTTTTTAAAATTTATTTTTAGTACACATAAGGATAGTGATGCATGAGAGAATATGTGTATGCTTAGTCATATATATACATGAGTGCATTCACGAAATGTAAATTAGAATAAGGGCACTGTTCCTAATTTAGCTAAAAACAGACAATTGACATGAAGGTCTATGATTTTCCTTTCCCTTATTTGATGAATAAGTTGTAAGGATTTGTTATCTTTCATTGAATACCTGCATCAGTTTATTTTCCAATATCATTTTTAGTTTCTTATACAGGTTCAGAATTTTTTCAGTACTGTTCTACATGACGTCTTTAAGACATAAATTTAAGAAACTTTAATTAATAGCCACGATGCAATGGAATGTATCTATGAAGGGGGAGGTGGCGTGATGGATTTCAGTAATGCAGCAGTTTCCCAAGAAGGAGGGAACACATTCCACAGAAGAGTGGAGGGGGCGAGACAAGAGACAACAGAGTTTGGAGATGGCTCATGGAGGGAGAAAGAGATTGAGCATAGCTATTCCCTAGAATCTCCCAGAGTATATTCATAGGTTAGGGGAGTATAGGTTTTGTCTGGCAAGATTCTGTCTATAAGGCATATGCAAATAAATAACTGAACTTTAGCTGGATTGTTGTTCTTGGTTGAAACCTGACACAATAGCATAATATGACTAAATAACTTAGAAAACTGTCTTTAATAACAGTAATTTAATACAGGAAACATTCTTGAGACCAGTTTGACTAGTCCTTCTGGCAATAATATGGAAGCCATTTGCCACGATCTTTTTCAAGACTTTCCAGTCTACCCTATAGTCCTGGGATTTTCCAGTGGCTCCCCATCCAAGAGCTAATCACTTTCCATCCTGCTTAGTTTTTTGAGATTAACCAAGAAAAACAATGCCCCCATCTATTTCAGTAAAAAATTGTTTATCTCAGAAGAAATTTGTAAAAGGCTTTCTGCTGGGTATCTTATTCACAGTGGTTATTATATGCTACAGAACATATTCAACAAATCATCTGGATAAAATAAAGGAAATAAATACTACTAAACAGTTGGGCATTCCATAACTGAGTACAATATCTTCTTTCTTTTGTGTCTGAGATGGAACTCTAAGCAAAACCCCACTCACATATTGTCTCTTTGATTAATAGATGAGAATTTGTTATATTGTAGTAACAGCTAATTTGTTAACTCTATATATGAGGATGGTGGCTCCTGGTTTATGGAAATATAAACCCATTTTGTATGTTCCAAAGGCATAAAATAAGTCCCAAGGCTTGTAGGTCTTATTTGTGAAGAAACAGTTTATCTAAACTGCTTTTAAAATTTGGTTGGAAAATAATTAAAAACCTTTACACATCAATCAACTTTTTACAGTGGAAGCATAATATAATACACAATTATGAAATTCAAGTTAATAGTTTTCATAATATACAATTATGAAATCCAGACTCATATATCTCTGTGGATAAACATTCATGGATCAAGATGTTCATAGATCATGAAGGACATGTATCTTTTCCTCCCTTCCGACTTAACGTAGAAGCAATCAATAATTCAAATGCCACGTACTGCTGAAAGCAGAAATACTTACAATGCTTACTGGTGGTATTCTATGCAATTAAATCCTTGTCACATAACTTTTAGGTGCTACAAGAAAGACTGGGATAACTGGCACGTAGTTATGCCGTATGGTTCACATGCAGTCTATGAGCAGGATATGGGCAGAAAATGCCCGAAATAATATCTAGAGAGTCTAAAGCAAACCAGGTTGTCAATATTTCTATGCTCTTTACATTACAAATTGCTCCAAAATAAGTTTAGAAATAGATGACAAACTTTATTTCACTAATAATTTCTTTAATGACTTGCCTGATTTTTCTTTACAAAAATCATGCTTCTGAAAAATGTATTATCACTTGTTTATTGCATTTTTATTCCAACATTCCATCAAAGAATTGTCCTCCCTGTGGCTCATTAGAGAAAGATTACATTGGTAAAATGTAAACACAGAAGTAATTCCAGTAGCAGCAGAAGGTACCCCTAACTGTGGCAACACAGAGAGAATGACTTCTTTTACAATTTTAAAAGTATGAATTGGCTCATAAGGGAGAATAGGATCTTTCAAATAAATTGGGTCCAAGTTATATATAACTATAGATCATAACCAACATTTTGATATGGCTCCAGGAACAGACTGCCAGCAGTGGAAGGGTATTAAGAATGGAATTGCATATTCCTTTTAATCAGTTCTAGACATCAGTCTGGCTGCAGCATTTTGGACTAGCTCTTTTCTGTTTCTGAGTACTTTTCTCAGACTCTGTTATGGTAGTTCAACGGGCATTTTGCAATAGCATGTGTCATCATGGCCAAATCTGACATCTCCAGGAATGCACAGAATTAGTCGCCATCCTTAACTGTGCCAACACATTTCTGAACACCACAAAAACCTAGGTATCCAGGTTCATAAAGGACCCACAGCACAGATAAAAATTACCCTATCCAGTGCAGCTTGAAGCATCTATGTATCATCCTGCCTATGTTTCTCCCACCATAACCTTCTGAATCCTCACTCCAAGAACTGGTGTCTCACTACTTTGCTCCATCCATAAGCTTGTACTGTAGAGCAGTGATGCGTTTCAAAAGTTTTTACTACCAGTTCTGTGGATGTGGCTTTGTGGGTGTGGCAGGGGAAGGATACTGTAAAATCTCCATTCCACCCCACTCCAGGGGAAGGATACTATAAAATCTCCATTCCCTCCCCAATCCAAGGGAAGGTTACTGCAAAATCCCCATTTCCTCCTGGATCAGCTGGGACTTGGGAGGCAGAGAATAGATGGGGGTGGGACCAGACAGAATTTTTACTACCGGTTCTCTGAACTACTCAAATTTTCCGCTACCGGTTCTCCAGAACTGGTCAGAACCTGCTGAAACCCACCTCTGCTGTATTTCTTATTTAGCAACCACTACTGAGCCTGGCAACTCAGCCAATAAACAAAGTGGTGACTAACTGAAATTGAGACCGTGTTTATGATTATAGACCTGCAAAAGTGATAAATGCGAGTATTGGTTATAAAGTTACTTTTCATTACCATCATAACTAAAAAGGGATTGGTATTAAAGACTGTTATCTTCTTCATATAACTCTAGTAATTTGTGAGACAATTATGCTTTTAGTGCAGATACGAAACTAGGTGTCAGCGCTTCAAGTTATGCTCGCTCCAGCGCTGACATGAAAGAAAAAAAAATAGAAGTAGCAGTTTGATTTTTAGCAGCTTGGCTTTTCACCCAGTTCTTCTTCCCTGGCAGATAATGTCACCTAGGTGATGGGGGGAGGGGGGAAATTCCTGTGACTTGAAGTAGCCGAGATGAAAGACTGACTTGGAAGATGGCCAATGAGACACTGATATTTGAGGAACGGAAAGGGAGGGGTTTGGGATCAGAGGGTCAGTTTCGGCTGCAAATGAGTTCAGGACTAGATCGTTATTTTCAATAAATGAAAGATTTCATCAAAGACTTTGTGTTTGGAAATGCAATTTATTTGAGATAACATCGGAACCTGACACTAGGCATGAAGATCCAAGGGACCATACACCTGACTACCATGGATGAGAAAAAGAGAGAACTACTTCAGTGTGCAAGCGTCTCATTTATGGGAGAATTTGGTAAGCCAAAAAATGTGTAGTTAGGATTTTGGCGTGATCCAACCATTTCTACATTCTTATTTCTCTTTCTATATAAAAGCTTCCTAAATTTACACACAAGCAATGGCTGTTGCCTCTGATAGAATACTTTGAAACACTTCTACAGCTTCATTATTAGAAAATTTGATCCAAAGTGCTGGTGAACACTATTTTTTATATAAAGAATGCTTATATAATTTGGAAGTCAGATTTTAAAATATCCACTAATTTGTTTTACTAGCCTTAGTATTAGGACCAAAATGGACAAGACCATCTATGGTGGCAGCCCCACAAAGTCAACTGCCACTGAGATCATAATACACTACCATGACAGTACCAGTCAACAGTACTGACAGAGACAATACAAACTAGAGGAAATATAAATAGAAGGGAGAAAAAGGAGGGGGGAAATAAAATACTCTAGAAGTAACCAACAGTATAGCATATTATACTATATAATTTAGGATTACAATATAGATAAATTACACAGATTGTATTTTAACTATTTTACCATACCCTCTCAAATCTTAAATTAATGTTTTAAAAAGAGACAGCAAGTAAGTAACCTGTTAAAAAAATTAACTTTTTACTATTCATGAATAGTAGTTAAACCAATTGATAGAAAAAACATAAGGATATAATACAGTTAACCTTTTATCCCACATATTTCATTTTACTATATTTAGACATTTGCTAGGAGTAATAAGCCATTATTGTTTCAAAAAATGTGCTAATTCCTATTTAAAAGGTAAGATTCTGTTGGGGGTTTTTTTAAGAGTTGTCTCCAACTTCTTCCAGACTAATTTTTTTCCAAAACATTTGACTTGGACATTTAATGATTTACAAAGATCTCCCATGTGTACTTTCCTGTACTGCTTCTGTAGTTTGTAACCTTATATTGAAATGTTTTTCAGTTCAGACAATTGAACACTTTTTAAAGATAAAAAAGTGCATTCCAGTTTGTTAAGTTCATTGCAATTTTTAAAAAAATATGTCACTTAAATTTGTGAGGAGGGAGTAACATAATGCCATTTCATTCATAACAACAAAAACTAGAGTCAAGAATCAATTTATAGGTAGTTATATTATATCATAAATAATATAAACTTGCATATTCAGTTATAATCAACAAAAATCCTGTGGTGTCTCAGAGGAAGAAATGCATTACACATATGTTTTTGTAGATTACAATTTACCTCATCAGATAGTCATGGAATTCTGCCAATTGGGATACATCAGTTTTTCCCTGTACTTATATTTGTCTAACTTATGTGGCACATACCCATGCTCCCGAATCATTCCTCCTCATGAAGTTTCTTCTTTTATATTTGTCTTTCTGCAAGCTTTTATAACAGTTTTTTTCCAGTAATTGGCAGTTCATCACATGACTAAGTTATGTTTTAATACAGCAATATTT
This sequence comes from Ptyas mucosa, assembly GCA_012654045.1. Lineage (NCBI taxonomy): Eukaryota > Metazoa > Chordata > Lepidosauria > Squamata > Colubridae > Ptyas > Ptyas mucosa. The sequence continues at coordinate 20,059,123 of WNWU01000005.1, forward strand.
AGATTTTATTGGTGAGAATGTGTTTAAACTAAGGAACCTATGCAATATTCTGCATGCTATTTTCCAGTTTAATCTCATGCAAAGACAAATGCAGACTATTTTTCATCATGTTCCTAAATAGTTACAAAATCTTTATTGGTTGTTTGTGTGCTATATTCAGGACGCTGTGTCTCCAAAGCACAACTGCATTTGAGGAAGACAAAATGCCACAGAGTAAACATTCTGACTTTTATATGACCCCACAATCATTCTTGCAATTTTGTACTCCCTAAATTATATGATATCTAACAGAAATCATAAGATAATTTATGCCTGGGGATAAATTAAGCAAGCAAACACTTATTTATTCAGAAATATGTATATGTTGCCTTATTTCTGAGGCATCTAAGCAGCTGTTTCCAAGATGGACTAACCAAACTTCATCAAATTGTGCAGAAGTTCCATGACTTTGCAAACTTCAAAGTGTGAACTCTTGCAAGAAAAAAATATATTAGAAAGCACTTGTAAAGTGTAATAAAAGAAACATGGCAAAGAGCAAAATGACTGGCTGTTACCTCAGTGTTCTCAAATCCCAAAGTTTGATGCCATCACCAATGGCTGCTGTTAAAAAGAGATTGTAAGCTTCATGTGGTTGACAGCTAAAAGATGATCCCTGCAAGAAAAACGAACATCAGTTTAAAATTATAGTAGCAGGTATAGTTTAGAAAACATTTCCACTGTTGGAACTCTACAGAAGAACATGTGATAATAAATAAAATAATAAAAAACAATACTGACAAAGGATCAAATTTTTCTTAATGCAAATGTCATACAGCCATTCAGAGAATTGTTAAATATAACTTTCACGGTACTCTATTTCTGCTCATTGATGCTTATCTTGTTACTACGGTTTAGAATGCATTTATAAATCATATGAATTCCTATTGATTTTATTCAAAGTGCAACTCTAGTTAAAAAAAAAACTATTTTGGAGCCAAAGGACATCACTTTATAAAACAGCTTCTTTTCCTAGATTAGAGGTCAGCAACCTGCGGCTCTGGAGCCGCATGTGGCTCTTTCACCTCTCTGCTGCGGCTCCCTGTCATTCAAAATATGTGTCGCAACTGCCAATGTGCGACACCCGCCGGTATGCGATTTATTGAGCTTTTCAACCCCGGTAAGCCAACCATGGATAAATCCAAGAAAAGAAAAGTTTCAGAAGAAAACTGAACCTTTAATTCAACTACATATGCTAGTTTTGTGGCCGCTCAAGAAATAGTCAGGCATGGGAAGGGTTTTTGTGGCTCCCGGTGTTTTCTTTTCTGTGGGAAACGGGTCCAAATGGCTCTTTAAATGTTTAAGGTTGCAGACCCCTGTCCTAGATCAACCACCATCTTAAGGCTTTAAGTTTTTTTGAATTTGCCTTTTGGCAACCATTTTTGAGAATTGAAACAGGTTTTCATCAGCAACATGAATCAACTATGGTTCTGGAATTATGGAAAGTTCATTTATAGGCATCTATGTCTCTTCTTTGGAGACAATTTTACTTTGCAGTTGAATGAAAATCAACTTTTTTCTAAGTATATTTCAAACTGTTTTACAATCTTTTTTCATTAAGATAAATCTTTATTAGGAATTAATTGCTTTTCTAATCCTTTTCTGGTTAAAAGGAATCATATAAATATTTGAAGCATTAAACAACCATTGAAAGACCCAAACGACCAGGTTATTATTTGCTTATTTATAACATTTCATTCCTTTTTTTTTATCATTTAAAATAAGTCCAAAACGGAATGCTGATGGTACTGTTTTGAAAGAAAGGCAGAAAGACTATAATTGAACTTGCAATTACGTTTATAAGCTGTGATGGTCATTAAGCAGATCAACAGGTGACTACACCCGATTTTACGACATTTCCATGATTCTATGAAATCTCACAAATTCTTGTACAAGAAAGCCAAATTTGTCAACAGATTTTGACATTTGTTTGAAATCTCAGGGCTTTCCTTGTTTGCATGAAATCATGGAAGGTAAGATTTAATGATTTCTTAAGAACAGAGTTCCCCCTTTTTTAAAAAAAAATGTTTAGGTTTCTGGGTCATCATGTGAGATTATATAAAGGCACATGGCATCTACAAAGTTTGCCAATCCCTTGTTAAAATGAGATTAAGGTTAAACGTGCTTTAAACAATATAATTACAGCAGAACTCTGAGATAAATTGACAATAATCCCTTGCATTCAAAAGAAACTGGAACATTTTTGAGGTCTGGGGATGATCAAAAAGCATCCAAGAAACATAGTTTTGCAACTATATTTATTACGGAACTTTACACAGAATACCTTGTGGCTAATGCTAGGCTAAGAAATGCAACAGTGGATTTATAATCCTGTTTAGGGTTGCTGGATTGTATTAAAAATGTCACTGTATCTCATCCAAAGCTCTGATTCAAAGGTCAGTGTGTAGTCCAGTAGACAATAGGATGCCTCATTAACTTTATTAGTCAAAGAGCCAGGCACAGGAATCTAAGTGGTGATTCTTTCTGAAAGTTCTGGCATCATGAACACTATCTCTCTAGACCAGAGATTTACAAAAGTAGCATTTCAAATGTAAATTGAATGTAAGTAAAGCATATTTCTTATTTTTATTAACTAGGAATCCATTGGCATTATTCTGGTACTATTCTGCCAGAGGAACTAGTTATTCAATCCCATATCATGATCTTCTTCAGAAGATTACAATACCTTTCAGTGAGCGCGATCCCGTTGCGAACCAGTAGTAAAGGTAAGTAGAACCCACCCCTGGGTTGAATATATGTTGAAAAGGTTAATTTAGGATTGTAATCTTCCATTTTTTGTGAAAATAAGACCAATTTCATTCCGCATGGGGATATATGTCCACAAATTTCAAAGTGAGCTCTGCTTAACTAACTTGAAGTCATTTTGCTGACATTGGGAAATAAAACAGAGGAAAGGGCCAATATATAACAAATGATACTTGTAGAGTTTAGTACAGTTAAGTGTTGTAACAGACCAGTCTCATAAAACAACATAAAAAAACTATGCTAAAGTCATTTTAAGGAACTGTTTCAATGCTACAACAAAAAAGACATTCAAGACGGATGGCTGTCTGCAACCTGACTAATGAGCTTAACAGCATAGTAAGGGATAAGTCAGATAATATCCCAGTGTGTCTGTATTCCTTAAATTATTGGCACATACTGCCAAAGCAACTCAGTGTTAAATGTCTTTAGCCTAAAATGAAAAGATTTGGTTGATAAGCAAGCAAATACAAAATTTCACCCGTACAACTTCTAGTCCAAAGGTTGGTTCATGTTATAGGCACATAAAGCTTTTTTTTTTTAAATAGTTAATAGAGCAGACTCTTCCACCTTCTAAAACACTTAAATCAGAATCTTCCATATCCTATGGCTTACTTGGACGAGTACACTTAATTCATATTATAGCAATAGCAATAGTACTTAGACTTATATACCGCTTCACAGCCCATTCTAAGCAGTTTAAAGAGTCAGCATATTGTCCCCCAATAATCTGGGTCCTCATTTTACCGACTTCGGAAGGTTGAAAGTCTGAGTCAACCTTGAGCCGGTGAGACTCGAACTGCCAAATTGCTGGCAGCCAGCAGAAGTAGCCGGCACCATATTTGTTTTCCTAATATATTTAAGAAGTCACATATTACATCTACTCTACAAAAATTAAAATCATTAGAAGCAAAAACATTGCTTTTGTTTTTATTTATTTACCACTCACTTCAAAAGTATTCAAGTCAGCACATTTCTGGAGTACAAATATTTTAAGTGGGAACAGTATCAGTGATTCATAAATTCTTATCTTCCAAGCTTCTGTTAGTAATCTCTTGTAACCTATTTTGTAAAGTGGCAGATTAGGGCAGAACTTCAGATTTATATTGTGGAGTCACAAATCATGATTTGAGGTTAAATCATGAAAATAATTACTTTTAGGTTTCCTTAGATCACAGAGATTCACAGACCCCTGAAACCATAATTAAGATTTTAAAAGGTTAAACCCTTTAAGGTTAAAGCCAAGCCTGGCACAGGGGGACGGCTTGGAGGGCGCAAAACGAGGGATTGGGGGGGTGGGGCTGGAGGACCACCCGAAGGAGGAATTTGCCATCAGCACGGTAAATGGGAGGGGCAGATATGGCGGGAGTAGGGGACCATATCATATACGGGGGGCGCGCACTTGCTGTTTGAGAGCGATTGCGTGCCCCGGTCCCCAAGACTCTACTCAGATACTCGGTGGCTTAGAGACTCAGGACCTGGGCCTCCGGCTGATGCTATGCAATGCCAGGTCTGTGGTAAATAAGGCCCCCCTCATCTATGATCTTATACAAGAGGGGGGTGCGGACCTGGCAGCTATTACTGAGACTTGGCTGGGCCCGGAGGGAGGGGTCCCCCTGGTTGAGATATGCCCACCGGGTTTCAGAGCGTTCCATCAGCCGAGGGCCCAAGGGAGGGGCGGGGGGGTAGCGGTGATTATTAAAGAAGATCTCGGTGCGAGGGAATCCACTGTGCCACAGATAGCCGGATGTGAGACCCTCTTTGTGAGATGGGGCCTTGGGGTTCAGATGGGCCTGTTGCTTATGTACCTGGCTCCCTGCCGCGTGGCAACGGCCCTGCCGCAGTGGCAGTTGATACACCCAGGCTTATGGTTATGGGTGATTTCAATCTGCCATCTGTTGGTGAGACGTCTGAGATAGCTCGGGAGTTCATGGCTTCCATGACGGCCATGGACCTGACCCAGTTAGTTCATGGCCCCACTCACAGAGGGGGTCACACCCTGGACTTGATTTTTGTCTCTGGCCAGTGGCTGAGTGAGTCTGTTATAGGGGATATAGACATGGAACCCTTGTCATGGTCAGACCACTCACTCCTTCGCCTAGATCTTCAAACCACTACACCCCGCTGCAGGGAGGCGGAGCCGATAAGATGGGTCCGCCCCAGGCGCCTGATGGATTCTGATAGATTCCAGATGGAGCTTGGGCCATTTCCTGAGGTTCTGGCACACGACTCGGTCGGGGACCTGGTGGCGGCCTGGGATCAGGCCGCTAGCGGGGCCTTAGACCGAGTCGTGCCTTTGTGGCCTCTGACCCGGTGCCGATCCCTCACGGCCCCTTGGTTTACGGAGGAGCTGAGGGAGATGAAGCGCCGGAAAAGACGCCTAGAGAGCGGTTGGAGGGCCAGTCTTGCCGAATCTGATCGAACACTGGTAAGGCTACATATTAAAGCCTACCTAGTGGCGATAAAAGCGGCAAAGTCTAATTACTTTTCCGCTCTTATTGCGTCATCAGAGAATCGTCCGGCGGCCCTGTTCAGGGTGACCCGCTCCCTGCTTCAATCGGGAGCGAGGGAGGACCCCCTGGAGGGCAGGGCTGAGGATTTCGGACGATATCTGTATGACAAAATCGCTCAGATCCAATGGGACTTGGACTCTGACTGGGTAGATCCGGGCGGGATGACGAGGAATAGTCTTGAGAGCGTTATCTGGGAGGAGTTTGACCTTGTGACTCTGGATGACGTGGACAGGATTTTGGGGAGACTTAATGCGACCACATGTTTACTGGACCCGTGTCCCTCCTGGTTAGTACTGGCTTCCCGGGAGGTTACACGAGGCTGGCTCCAGGGAATTATAAATGCTTCGTTGAGTGAGGGATACTTCCCCGCCGCCTTGAAGGAGGCGGTGGTGAGGCCTCTCCTCAAGAAGCCCTCCCTGGACCGGCAATATTGGCTAACTATCGTCCTGTCTCCAACCTTCGCTTTGTGGCGAAGGTTGTTGAGAGTGTGGTTGCACGACAGTTCTCACAATTCCTGGAGGAAACGTCCTATCTGGATCCGTTCCAGTCGGGTTTCAGGCCTGGTCACAGCACGGAAACGGCATTGGTCGCGTTGGTTGATGATCTCTGGAGGGCCCGGGACAGAGGTTGTTCCTCTGTTCTGGTCCTATTAGATCTCTCAGCGGCTTTTGATACCATCGACCATGGTATCATGCTGCACCCGTTGGAAGAGTTGGGGATGGGGGGCACCGTTTTACGATTGTTCTCCTCCTTTCTCTCTGACCGGTCGCAGTTTGTGTTGACAGGGGGGCAGAGGTCGACCTCGAGGCCTCTCATTTGTGGAGTGCCACAAGGGTCGGTCCTCTCGCCCCTTCTGTTCAACATTTATGTGAAGCCGCTGGGTGAGATCATCCGTGGTTTTGGGGTGAGATATCATCAGTACGCTGACGACACCCAGCTGTACATCTCCACCCCAGACCACCCCAACGATGCCCTTGAAGTGATGTCCCAGTGCCTGGAAGCTGTACGGATCTGGATGGGGAGGAACAAGTTCAAGGTCAACCCCTCCAAGACTGAGTGGCTGTGGTTCCCGGTTTCCCGATATAGCCAGCTGACGCCATCGCTGACTATCGGGGGCGAGTCTTTGGCCCCCGTGGAGAGGGCACGCAATCTGGGAGTCCTCCTGGATACGCAGCTGTCCTTAGAGGAACATCTGACAGCTGTGGCCAGGGGGACCTTTTATCAGGTACGCCTGATTCGCCAGTTGCGCCCCTTTCTTGATCGGGATTCCGTGTGCACGGTCACTCATGCCCTCGTCACCTCTCGCCTGGACTACTGTAATGCTCTCTACATGGGGCTCCCCCTGAGGAGCACCCGGAGGCTCCAACTGGTCCAGAATGCGGCTGCGCGGGTAATTACGGGGGCTACATGGCGCTCCCACATAACACCGCTCCTGCGCGAGCTGCACTGGCTCCCAGTGGTCTTCCGGGTGCACTTCAAGGTGTTGGTTACCACCTTTAAAGCGCTCCATGGCATAGGGCCCAGTTATCTACGAGACCGCCTTCTGCCACCGACAACCTCCCATCGACCCGTGCGCTCCCACAGAGAGGGTCTCCTCGGGGTGCCATCAGCCAAGCAATGTAGGCTGGTGACCCCCAGGGGGAGGGCCTTCTCTGTGGGAGCTCCTACCCTCTGGAATCAGCTTCCCCCTGAGATAAGAAAAATCCATGACCTCCGTGCCTTCCGCCGGGCCCTTAAAACATTTTTCTTCCAACAAGCCGGGCTGGCCTAAGCGAAGCCTTTTAAATGATTTTAAAGTGGGGTGTTTTTTAAATTTCTGGGCCAAATTTAGATATTCTTTTTAATTGGTTTTTAATTGTTTATATTATGTGTTTTTACTTGGCTGTACACCGCCCTGAGTCCCCAGGGAGAAGGGCGGTATAGAAATCTAAAAATAAATAAATAAATAAATAAATAAATAAATAAATAAATAAATAAATAAATAAAAGTAGTCTTCTGCATAAATGCCAATGGCCCTAGATCTGATCCAATGTTGATTAACCCATGTACTTACTGGAACTCAACACAATTGCACTATTTAAGTATTGATCATAGTGTGACTCCATAAATATATGAAATGTTACTACAAGTATATAAACATGATGTGTGTGTACATATTTACAATTTACTAGTTGACAGCAGGAAATTTGTCATGTAAGTAAATAGTCTGGAACAGTAGTTAAAATACATATGCATATATTAGAAAAGGAAGCGTACGATTACTGAACATAAAACTCTGCAGGATACTAATGCTTCCTTAAGTAAAGCATTATTCATGGGATGGAAAACTTAAGAAGAACAATCAGTCCAAATCTATAAAAATGAATGTCTCCTAATAAAGTTTTACCACAAGGGAAATCAGTGGTTCTGTTACACATCTTGCCAATTCATACTTTATGTACAATGTCATACTGTCTAACATGCGTTGTACTAACATGGAATAAATTTGCACATAGGAAGAAGATATTGAAAGTATTGTTTAGACTTACTTCCCTTCACATGATGTTCACAAATATCTAAGATTACGATGTAGTTTATAGTGTAAAATAAAAAACAAGTTTAAATTATAAAGCAATCAGAAAAAATATATTTACTTTTTTCTTAATATTCTTAATATTATAAAAATATAAAAAATATAAAATATATTATAAAAATTATAATTTCCTTAATATTCTTGAATTCTAGGAACTAGATATATAATTGAAACCAAGAGCATCTGCCTCCTAACAATAGTGTTGGTGTGCAAATCAGTGAGCAAATTAATTGTAAGAAACATACTAAAGGAATACATTTACCAATGAAGCATAAAATAATTTATCTAATATTTCAGAAAACTAAAGACAGGGGATGGAACTCACTGGTGGATCTGCAGTATTCTAGTTACATCTGTGCAAAAGAGCTTCTTTCTAAAATCCCTAGTATGCTAATACAACAGCAGGCAGTAGCTTTTGCAACTCACTGGAATTTCAAACATGCTTTATGGGTATTTTTTTAATGAAAAGTAATGGTGCACAAACTTATGGTACCTCAGCATGAAGCAACAGACTCTCTGGATCCAAAATAGAGCATCTATTGAAACTTTCCTGATTTAATTCATAATATTCCAAAACAAATTAAAAAAAGCACGCCATGTGTCAAATATACCACAACATTGTGTACATCTTTTGCTTTGGAGTATTCACGAAGACGAAACATTTGACAAAACAGATGTCAAATAACTGAGTTGAGCAACACTGAACAGCATTTGGTAGGATTGCAATATTCAGACTGTACTTTAGGCAATAATATTGAATGCATATCTACATTCCATGTAACCAAACAGCCCCAAACAACCATACTGAAAAAACTCCAGAGACCTTATGATTTCCATAAGCACAAAACAAACATGTATTTACAAAAGAAAAGGAAAATAGGGAGGGAGAATAGGACAATATAATAATTTCAGTGAACAATCAATATATCCAGCATGATGGAAGTGGCTGATCAAGTAACAACAGATCTCATCCCTTTCCCCACCCTCCCCACATGTGATTATATTTTAATATTTGGTTTTCATTTATTTATGTTTTAATGTACATGTATAAATACATTTGTATTTATTTATTTAGAAAATTTATATTGCTGCCTACTCACACATGGTGACTTCAAGGTGGCTTACAAGGATATGAAAACACCATATAAAAGAAATAAAAAGAAAAATAATAAAACAATAACCCCCCCTCCTCCGTGACAACACAAATTCATACTAGCCATTTAATGGGCTCCAACCTGCTGTGGGTTCCCCGGAACCTGCTGGCAGAACCAGGGCTTTCCGAAAGAGTGTTAGAGTGGGGGCCAGTTTAATCTCCGGGGGGATAATGTTCCAGAGAGGGAGCCACTATGTTGAAGGCCCTTCTTCTGGGTCCCACCAGATGTATCTCCTTAGGGAACAGGATCTACAACATTCCTTTCCTCCCTGCTCTACTGGGTTGGACAGATGTGACTGGCAAGAGACAGTCTCTCAGATAACCTGATCCCAAGCCATGAAGGGCTTTAAAGGTGAAAAACAACACATTGAATTGCACCTGGAAGCAAATCGGCAACCAATGCAGTTCTTGCAGCAGAGGTGCACACACCGAGGTCTGCACAAAACCATGCAGGCCGCTGCATTTTACATCAACTGGAGCTTCCAGATGCTTTTATTTTATTTATTTATTGATTCGATTTATATGCCGCCCTTCTCCGGAAACTCAGGGCGGCTTACAATGCGTTAAGCAATAGCCTTCGTACTTTTGTATATACCTGCTTAGTAGGGCTTTCAACCCCCCCCCCCAAAGCGGTGTTCTTTTTTATACAAAGTCAGCTTATTGCCCCCACAAACTGGGTCCTCATTTTACCTACCTCGAAAGGATGGAAGGCTGAGTCAATCTTGAGCCTGGTGAGATTTGAACTTGCAGTAATTGCAGGCAGCTGGTGCTCGTTAACAGCACTTTAGTCTGCTGTGCCACCAAGGCTCTTATTTTCAGGGGCAGCCCCATGTAGCGCTTGTTGCAATAGTCAAGCCAGGAAGTGACTAGGGCATGAGTGACAGTGAGTAGGGATTGTTGGTTCCTTATTACTGTAAGCTGCTCAGAGTTATCCTGTGGTAAGATGAGTGGCTAATAAATTTTATAAATAAATAAATACATACGTACATACATACATTACCCATGGAATGCTAACTGATTTTCAAGGAAAGTTAAAATGAGAATTTGAGGGAAGTTGAAAGTAGTATCCTGGGGTGGGAAGAATACAATTGGGCTATCTGAACCTCTACATACGAACTCTTCATATTGCAAGGTTTTGTTGAAGATGCCATATATTCAAATTGAAAATAGAAGCCAGCTTCAGTTCTCCAACCCACAGCACGAGTTACCCTCAAAGAAGTTGCAGAACCTTGAATAGCTATAATTGCATCACAAGTAGATCCAGAAGAGCAAAACTAACATGAATTATTTGCCCAGATCTTCCATTCAATGTAGCAGACATTTTCCCAACCAAGATAAAACCATTCAAAATATAAATCAAGTTAACCTTTGCAAAGTTTGAAATTATTTAATCATTAGTTTGTTCATATGTGTACTTACTCTATTCATTTGTGCTTTGGGAAATATTGGAAATATAAACAGGGATTGTGCCTACCTTATTTTGGCAAATTTGGTGAACTGATCTAGAATGAGCATCTCTTATCACTGCTGCACTACAGCCCACATTGAGGTCAAATATTTCTAGTGCTCGGTTACTCCCAGCTGCTAGTACAATATCTGTAATTTCTGTTAAGTTAAAGCTCTATTAGATAAATTATACGTTACAAGTACGACAGTCAGCATTTCTAGGATTTCATTTGTCAGGAAAAATATGTTCTGCATTTAAATAACTTAGAATAGGGATACCAAGCTTTTAACAGAACAGGAGGCAGAGATGGTGACATGGAGTTCCACAGTCAGCACCATACAAGTAGAAGATTCCACATGATCTCAGGTTTCAATCACTAAGGCATGACAATAGTTACCAGAATATGAAATCTCGTAATACTTTTAATTATCTTTTTTATTTATTTTTGCTTATTACAGTGAGTCCTCAACTTATAGCAGTTCAGTTACAGTGGTGCTGAAAAAACTTATGATCATTTTTCACACTTATGACCGATGCAGCATCTCCAAGATCATGTGATCAGACACTTGGCAACTGACTCCTATTTATGATGGTTGCAGTATCCCGGGGTCAAGTGATCCCCTTTTGTGACCTTCTGACAAGCAAAGTCAATGGGGAAGCCACGTTCACTTAATGACCATGTCACTAGCTTCACAACTGCAGTGATTCACTTAGCAACTGTAGTCGTAAAATGGGGCAATATCCACTTAACTGTCTCGCTTAGCAATGGACATTTTGGGCTCAATTGTGATTGTAAGACAAGGACTACTTATAATTAAAGAACTAATGCCTTTTGCAAAACAACAACAATAATAATGATAAGAGGATACAGGAATAGAAATCATTCACTGCTGAAAGGCTGGTAATTTCCACTGTAGACGCCATTGGAAATTTCTGTATTGATTTGCAAATACTCTTTGTTCTATATCTGCAGAAATAAATCATATAAACATGTATCTTGTAGAGTCATGAAGCAAAAGAGAAAACAAAATCCCTATTTACTCCAACCCATATTTCAAAGCCTTTTTTTAGCATCATTTTTTTATTCTTACCTTTTCTACTTTGGGGAGATATAGGATCCAAATATTTTGCCAAAAAAAAAAAAAGATTTTCTTAAAATATACTTTTTGTTATCATTAAAAAAGAACTGCAGATCTTTGTTTTCCATATTTTCATTAATACACATCAGGTACTACATTAAGTTACATATACATTTTTCCTTTAACCTATGAAAATAATACGTATGTTCTATCTAACAAAGATCTGCAAAACTTAAGAATTATGCATATATCCCAGTAGCAAAAGTTAAAGTTCCTTCCCTGCACAGTGGAAAATATTGTTTTCCTAGACTTATACTGGGACAATTGACAAAGAATTTCAGCTGATCCTGTACAATATATGCAAGCTCAGCTTGATAGTTAAAATGTCAAATTCTTCTGTTCCATTTTGCGGCCTTGTATTATATGCTGGGTCCTGTCCAACATAATGTGAATGGCTCTCAGCTTATGCAATGGGATTGTCATCCCACCTACAGTATGATTTTTCCTAGAGTTTGCTTTTAAGGCAGTATTTTTTTATTTTTATTTAATAGCAATAGAGTTGCCAAAACAAATGGGTGGGTTTTTCCTCCAATGAATTACCTGCACAGGACTCCTGAACCTGGCAGAGAGGGGAAAGCGGGAGGAGGGGATTTTAACTCTTTTTAAATCAGTGATCCAACCCTGAATCAGGAGTCTGTGTTATGAAATCTGCAATACAGTAAAATTGCTATTTATCTGGATTTAATTCTGTAATGCAAATTGTAGGTCTAAACTGCTTGGTCTGGATCAGGAATGCAGCAAGGTATAACAAGTTTAAGTTCCTCTGTTTTCATGCTATGGAACCTGTCCACTCATGTGGTAATCACATTTTATTAAGTTTTAAAGTATTGTAAAATTCAAAATACGAAAGTACAGTAGTGGCCAAAATTGGGAAAAGTATATTTTCTAAAACTAGCTAATAAGACCATTTTTTTTGGAGTAGTACCATAAAATTATATATCAGTGGAAAGATAATTTAATCGAGAATGTAATGCAGTAACTTTTATGGAGGATTTGGTATTAGAATAGCAGTTACAGTATAAAGAAGAAAAGTGAAACACAAAGAAAAAATGAGATATACAAAAATTATCACATCAGTTAATACTTTGTTGGGTAACCTTTAGCATGAATTACGGCTTTACAACGTCTTCCCATGGAGTGAACCAAGTCTTTTAGTTCTGCAGCTATTATAATGTGAAACCAAGATTGAATGATTTCTTCTATTAACTGGGTTTTATTGCTGGGTCACTTCTGACTAACAAGTTTCTTTAGTCGGTTCCATAGATTTACAATTGGGTGAAGGTCTGGGCTATTCCCAGGCCATTCCAGCAGTGGAATATGATTATCTTGAAACTCAAAATAATAATAATAATAATAATGGTGTTATTAGCCATCAAATCTCAAAAATACACTTTTCCCAAAAGGTTTCTACAATTTTGGCCAATACTGTAAATAAAAGGACAATGAGGGGGAAGGGGGAAGAAAAGTGAGGAAAGATAGAGAAAGAAAAAGAAAAAGAAGCATTGACTTCCAACTCTCTCTGTTACAGTAGAATAAGGCATTGACAACAGATCACAGCTTTTTGGTTTTCCATAATAGTGTGACCAAGTCATTTCTATAAAGATCTAATCTGTAAAACCCAAACTGAAAGTTTCATTATTTTCCACCTCAAGCACGAAGTTGTTGTGGCCCACCAACGGCCTGCACGGATTGTGGCTGATCCCGACGACTAGGAGGCTGGTGTGGTGTCGCGCCAGCAGCCTATGCAGCCAGCGCTCGAGTTGGACAGCGAGGAGGCTGAAGAGGATGTGGTGCCAGAGGCAGAGACTCAGCCAGGGCCTTCAGAACCTCCAGAGGCTCCTTCAAGTGAAGAGAATGAAGTAGAGGAGCCTCTTCTCAATGCTCGAGCACGCAGGGCTGCCAAAAGGCAGAAGTGGCTACTCAGGAGAAGGTCTCCTCGAGAGTAAGGCTTGGGGTTAATTGGCCACTCCCTTAGCCTATTTAAGTTCGCACACAGATAGCAAACGTTGCTGGAAACAACGTTTGGTCCTACGCAGAGCATTTTGAGAATGAGTTTTTTGTTACAACTTGGTTTCTGGACCGATTGCCAACCCTTGTCGGACTTTGTTTAATCTCTGTAATTCATAGCAAGCTGATAAGGACATTTGTGATTAAAGCCTGCATTTTGAAAGGGGTCTGTTTGTATTAAACAGAGTTTTTGGAGCTGTGTGTGTGTGCTACAATTCTTGGGACCTGTAGCTGGGGCTACAGAAGTTCAGAAGCAGTTTCCATGTGAAAACTAAAGTACTTATGTTCTTTTCTTTAACCAAGGTAGTCATGAATCTTCAATACAGTAAAACTGCTATTATTTTGATTTTATTCTGTAACAGAAATTATCGGCCTAAACTGCTTGGTCTGGATCAGGAATGCAGCAAACAAGTTCAAGTTCCTCTGTTTTCATGCTAGCTAACCTGTCCACTCATATCCTAATTTATAGGGGAAAAAAGTCAATAGTAAAACTATGAAGTTCAGTCCAATGCTATTTAGCCCATACCTAACTATGATGGTGTGAATGAGCCATCACAATTGAAACCATCCCGCAAAGTACAAGTTTAATATAAGAGATTTAATACATTAGTCATGTTTTTGTCTATGTTCCACATTTTTTTCCATTCCCTTTTTTTTCCAAATCTGACTCACCAGATAGAAGAAATGACAGAAATAGCACAGTGATACATATGTGGAAGAAATGAGGGAAATTGATGTTACATAAATGATTAATAATGTAATGTAATAACTTCTTTCTTAGTTTTCCCTGTACTACAATTCCATCATGGGAAATGGCTTAGTTTATAAAATCAATCATTCCCATTTTCTTTCGTTACTGATTCTTCTCTTTTTCAGTTAAAATATATTTACTTGACTTTTTAAATTTATCAATCGATTAATACTGTTTAGTAATGCTCACATAAATACACGTACTGCACTGATTTCTCAAACTATTTTGAAATAGCATATTTTTATCGAAAAGACAGTGCCAGCTTTAATTTTTCTTCTTTTCTGATATTTATGTACCAATATCATACCAAGTTAGCCTTAAAAGTTTTTTTATGTTTAAGAATGACTATTTACTTAAAAAAAATAGTAGCTATAACTGATTACTATATCAAACTGCAGCAATGTTATGCATCCTTCTGCAGTGAGGTAAACATAATTCATAACTCTAGAAATAATATAATTGAATGGAAAAAGAAAAAATCAATAAAAATTTTAATTTAAAAGATTTAATTTAAAATTAAATCTGATATAATACCAAAAAAAACCCACCTAATTTTGATCAGACTCAATCTTCCCTCTTGGGACATTTTTTCATTTTAATAATTATTTTTATTAGTGGCAAAATTTTCATTTGTTATACAAGGTAATATCTATATATTTTGCAGCATACATAATGAATACTTAATATCAGTACAATCTTAACAGCTATAACAAATCTATACAACCAATGTTTCTGTTTCTGAAAGCCAGTGCATAAGAGATCTCACATTTTACGATTTTTTGCACTAATAGTGGTGTTTCTATACTGTTTAAAGAACTATTGAAAGGCTTGCACACAGCACAGTGCAGCACAGTATTGCATTTACTGTTAATGCTACTTTAAATACAATCCTACATATTTACATACCGTTTTATTTCATCTTTACTGGTGTCAAGATAGTATCTTAATAAATAAAATTCTGCTCCACAG
This sequence comes from Ptyas mucosa, assembly GCA_012654045.1. Lineage (NCBI taxonomy): Eukaryota > Metazoa > Chordata > Lepidosauria > Squamata > Colubridae > Ptyas > Ptyas mucosa. Next base: position 20,074,473 of record WNWU01000005.1, read on the forward strand.
GACAGTAATATAAACGTATCTATATAATAGAACTGGGCTGATCGGACAGATTTGTGAAATATTTCCTTTCCCTGAAATTAAAAGTACAAAATACATATCACGCATCCTGTAATTCTCATTGAGAAAACACAGGTAGTTTATTTATAGATTGTTGCCATCTAGTTTATTTTTCAAACTGATATATTCTTAATTACCAATCTTAATTTACCTTACATTTTTCTTCAATGCAGTTTAAAGCAACATTTATCAATATTATGAAATTCCAACTCCAATAGACTTAACCAATACACCAACAATTATTTTTTATTGGCTTTGTTTTCTGGTTTATTTATAATTTATTGCATTTATATCCCACCACAATCAATTCAACTCATGATGAGGCATGGAAGAATTTGGTCACATATTTTTACTCCCACCAAGAAATATTTTTCCCCTTTTTGTTTGTTTGCTTGTTGCTTGCTTTGGCCTTGCAGATACCATAGTAATTTAAGGAGACAGAGAAACAGAAATTATTAAATAAGTTGCACTGAAAATGTTGTGCAAACAAATCAAACACAGGAAAGAATGCCATGTTAATTTTTGAGTATAAGACTTAGGAAATGTGCATTGTTTCCATGTCCACATTAGATGGTTGTTATTCTCATTTTCTTTTAATAGTAGAAATACAGAATGACCACATGAACAAAAATATTCTCAGCATTGACTGGCAAGTTCCTCCTTCCAAAATTTAACTGTGACTTCCTCCAACTCAAAATCTGAACTTATATATTTCTGATAAAAAAGCCTCATAATGCCAAGATTTGTTTGAGGGGAAGGCATTTATTTATAGGATTTAGGGATTTTCTGATTTTATAAGACCTTAGACCTATAATCCAAAAGAACTCCAAAATTCCTGGAGTTCCATGTTATCAATTCAAAATGATCTGATAACATGAAACATGAAACATCTGAGCATGAAACAAAGCCATGTTCCGCCATGTTCCAGTTAGCTGGACAATTTTGCAGACTTCCACGGAGAGGAAACTGTTTGGCAGGCTGTGGGAATGGAGTTGAAATCCTGAAGATTGCACTTTGGTTTTCTCCTGTGACCCCATGACCCTGAGGACACAGACAAACCCCCAAATGGCCTCAACGACTCTCTAAAAGAATGCAAATGACCAGCTGTCAATATAAATCTTTCCATTACCCACTATCCAGTTAGAGCTGAAGAAGTTTCTTGGATGAGAAGTGAAACGTCTTCAAAGAAAAACAAGAAAGTCCAGTTGCCTCTTAAAAAAGCAGCTTTGGGACACTGATAAATATCTACACTTCTCAATAGCAATAGATAAGCATCCAGTCTTCTGCTGAGCCTCCCTTTGGAGAAACATGTCCATTGTTACAATGCCTTGGAAAAGAAATGCCTTGGAAAAGAATCTTTCTAAGGTTCTGTTTTGAACCTTAGAAAGATTATCAGGAATCACATTGCAAGGTGGTCCCAGTGAGATATGCAAGATTCATATCCACTCTAAAAATCAGTAAACATTAGAATGACCCTAAGTTGCCCAAGAATTGCAAGAAAGATACATTGGTATCATGACCTTAACTAAAATGTGAAATGTCACTGATTTCCCCCCACAAAAAAACAAAACAAAAAACCAAACCCTTCATTATTAAGATATTAATGTGTAATATATTCCAAATCTATGCAATTAGTATGATTTTGGTAGTCAAAGGGAATACAAAGTATCCCAAATCTATTTCACTTAAAAAGCTTAATTACCAGACATAAAGCAGGTTCTGCGCTGCTAACTGACCAGATCTTTAATGTTCTGTCTTCAGAAGTTGAAACAAGCCAATTGTTGTCATGGCTCCAACCTACTGAGGTAATAGCACCATCATGTCCTAATAAAAATAAATACATTTTAAAATGATCATAAATTCTTAAGAAATCACAAAGTAAAATCTCATATTAATCAGCTATAGTTCTGTTGGAAAAACAGGATGTTGCACTATTCTTTTCCTCGCCTCTCTCTGCAACTGCAGAATGTTCTGAGGCACCAAAAGAGTATCTAGCAATTACATTCCTGGATACAATCCAAAGTATTTTTATACAGAAATATTGATGTTCCCTTGTGCATACTCATAAATTCATATAGAGACTTCCTAACAAGGGAAGTTTTGTGGGGAAATGAGGACAAATGAGGGCAACTAGGATAATCAAATAATATCAGTATCCATTTTTTTCTTTTCTTTTCTTTTCATAGACCACATTTCAAACAGAAGGACTTGAAAAGCAAACTTTTATAAAGAAAAATAAACATATACAGAGCTGGGGGTTTAACTCAGGGCAGATAATTTTCAGTGTCCAGGATAGGAGACATGCATTTTGTAATGCATTGGGGGGGGGGGGGAGCCAGAACATGCAGTGGATCAAGTAAAAATGATGTTATTTTGCAAAAATGAGAATGGGAGCGGATTTAGGTAGCTATTTGGGTTTTTTTCCTTTTCTAGGTATGAAGCCTAGAATTTATAGATGTCTGTTTTATTCACCAACACAAGTCAGTGGAAAACTGTACAGGTAATACTCACTTAACAGCCATTCAATTAGCGACCATTCAAGTTACAATGGCCCTGAGAAAAGTTACTTGCAACTGGTTCTCTCACTTATGACCATCGCAGTGTTACCCACAGTCACATTGCTATGATCCAATTCTTGGTAACTTATAACAGTTGCAGCATCTTGAAGTCATATGATTGTCATGTGACCTTTGCAGCCAGTGTCTGACAAGCAAAGTCAATGATAAAGCCAGCAGAAGATCACAAATCATAGTCACATGGTGTCTTGTATAATAATTGTGGATGATTTGCTTAATAACCATGGCAAAAAGACTATAAAATTGTGTACAGTCCACATCAGGGGTGAAATGCTCCCGGTTTGGACTGGATTGCCCGATCTGGTAGCGATGGGGCGGGTGGTTCGGAGAACCGGTAGCAAAAATCCCTGCGCCCTCCTACCCCATGCCCAGATGAGCTGCAGGATCATCAGAGGCTTTTTTTTTTTACTTTTCAAAGCATTTTTTCTACAACCTCTTCCGATGAAAAAATGCTTTTAAAAGTAAAAAAAAAGCCTCTGATGATCGCGCAGCTCAGCTGGAATCATCAGAGGTTTTTCAAAGCATTTTTTTCTGCAACCTCTTGGCCAAAGAGGTGGTTTAAAAAAATGCTTTGAAAAGTCTCTGACAATCCCAGCTGAGTTGCCTGATGGCAGAGAGGTATTTTTTAAAAAGCTTCTCTGATGATCCCAGCTGAGTTGCCTAATCAGCAGAGGCTTTTCAAAGCATTAGAAAAAATGCTTTGAAAAGTTAAATAAATAAAAAAAAGTTGGCCACGCCCACCCAGTTACATTACCCCACCACCACCAAGCCACGCCCACAGAACCGGTAGTAACAAATTTTACATTTCACCCCTCACTTAGTGATTGCACTGCTTAAAAATGTATTTTCCGGTCCTTATCCTTATCCCATAAATTGAGGACTACCCTGTATTTCCATTTACAGGTTTTTTTCTGATAAACTTAAGTGGCACAATTTCCGTGAACATGAAGAGCTGCAAAAAATGGTGTTATGGTCCTTATGCAGCCCATATGTTGTCCATTCTTGCTCCAGGTGAATTGGACGTATCATAAGAAAAAATATAAATAAAATCCTGGTGGCACTTCCAAAGTTTGGAACTTCACATACGTTTAGTTGAAATTACTAATGTTAATGTACTTAAAGATCCTAGGCTGTCCCCTAGTGCCTAGCAATGATATTTTACTAATTCCATTTTTAATAGAAAAATTCTCCATTTTAACCATAAGAAACCTCTGCCAGCTAAGAATAAATGGTACAAGCCTCACTTTTTAAAAACTCTAATAATTTTTGGAATAAAGGGAAAACTTAACTTTTCCTAGGGAAAAAACATTCCCTATGTTGCCAGCCATGGATACAATTCTGCTGTCAGAACTGAATAGTGAAATATGTGTCCTTAAAATGAGGGAGCCAAGACTGGGTAATGTTATCCCTATGCCTTTAATTAATACAAAATAAAGTGGAATTATCGGTCTTTGTGATCTGTATAATATGTTTCCATTACCGGCTCTTATACATATTAAGTTAAGATTAGCTAGGTATTCTCACTTGGCCAGCTCCTAACCAGATCTTTTCCAGTTGTTAACTGAGTTTTCTATTTTTATTATTGTTTTCATAAATGCAGGAAGATTTGTTGAATATTTTCTGGCCATTTCTGTCCTATTATTTGGAACTTCGATTTTGTTTTTATCATATTGGAACAGAGGACAAATAAATAAGGATAGCTAAGAATAGAAAAATCTAAAATGAATGTACCTGAATAAACAGTTGGTTCTCCTATAAGGTTTGATTTGAATGCCAGCAATGTTTTGTCAGCTAAACCACAAGCCAATAATTCTCCATTTCCTAGAACAACGAGAACAGCAAATTAATCTAGCATAAATAAAAAATGCCAAAAAATATACAGAGACGGTTTCCCAGGCCAGAGTTGGCCATCTGTAAACACAGAACTGGTTAGCTTTAATCCAAGTGCTACATCAAGTAACTATTAATATTAATAAACCATAGATAGTTGTCATTCCCCCCACCCCCCAATACCTGAATACTGAATACAGCATATGGCGGTTGGTTTATCAGTTACAGTAATTTGCTTCACACTTTCGGTTGGAGGAGATTTTCCAAGTGGATAGTCTTCCTTATTTCTTCCTCAATAATAAAACAAAATTAAAAAAGGGTAAAGAGCAATTAGTGAAGCAAGAATAAAGGAGATTTAGCATTTCTTTCTATACTACCAATTTTAAATTGTGGCAGATATACCACAAATGATAAATTGTTGAAATAAATTTAATATTTTGCTTGGTTGTGTTACACTATTATTACAGGATAATGCTTTTGGTATTAAACATGTTTTTGTATTCTTTTAACAATTGTACTACTTACCGTCTCCAACTCCTCTTGCATTCCGATGCCAACCTGCTGTGTTTTACTTTTGAATTTGGGGAGAACATGAGCATGCTACAACAAGGAAAAAAAGGCTCTAATATAGATGATAATATTTAGCACTCTATTACCCAGAAAAAAAAATAATTCAGCATCAGAAAAAAAAATAATTCTCAAGCCCATATAAAAGAAGGAAGAATTCATACTTGCTCCATCCTCTAATCAATGATCAACTCTTTCTTCTAAGGCAATTTTATTTTTATAAAAAATCACTCATTAACTGCACGGGGGAATTCAATATAATGTGAAGCTTGGACGTAATTACATGCATAAAACTAGGAGATTTTTTTAAAAATTGGTTAACTACTACTATCTATATCAACAATTACAGTCCTGTTACTGTATATGTTGTACAATAACAAAAATTTGAAAGAAAGTATAAATATTTTATCTGTACTGCCAATACATTCATAAAATTCATGGGCTGCCCCACTCTAAATAACTCCCTCTCTCACACTCATTATCTAGGCTACCCTCACTCCAAATGACTCTGAGCAGAATCAAAATTAACAGCATAATACAAAGGAAAGCAGCTTCAGAATAGCCACTGTCAGGGAACAAAAACATTTGTCCACATAGCTAGCAATTCCCAGAGTCTGTTCTTCTATCTCAAACCAGGGCACGAAGAAAATCCCAAATTTTTAGGGAACACTTAAGGATGGCCAAGGTTTAGGCAGATCTCCAAGGAGATGTTATCCCAAACAGCAGTTGCAATGACAAAGAAAGCCATTTTTGGGTTCCACTAATTGAAGTTACTTACAGTAGTGGCCAAAATTGTAGAAACCTTTTGGGAAAAGTTTATTTTCTAAAAGTAGCTAATAATACCACTTTTTTTTTAGTAGTACCATAAAATTATATATCAATGGAAAGATAATTTAATCAAGAATGTAATGCAATAACTTTTATGAAGGATTTGCTATTAGAATAGTAGTTATAGTATGAAGAAGAAAAGTGAAACAGATAGAAAAAACAAGATATACAAAAATTATTGCGTCAATTAATAGTTGGGTAACCTTTAGCATAAATTACGGCCTTACAATGTCTTCCCATGGAGTGAACCAAGTCTTTTAGTTCTGCAGCTGTTATAATGTGAAACCAAGATTGAATGATTGCTTCTATTAACTGGGTTTATTGATGGGTCGCTTCTGACTAACAAGTTTATTTAGTCAGCTCCATAGATTTTCAATTGGGTGAAGGTCTAGAGTATTTCCAGGCCACTCCAGCAGTGGAATATGATTATCTTGAAACTCCAAAAGAAAAGTGGTGTTATTAGCCATCAAACCTCAAGAATACACTTTTCCGAAAAGCTTTCCACAATTTTGGCCACTATTGTAATTGATGGGACCTGAAGCAAGCCAGCCCTGTCAGAACATGGAGGAAAGGCAAACTTGGTAAGAGATGGGCAGTCTCTGACATAACTACACCTTATGCCCTGTAGGGATGAATTTTCGATATGTTTTGACTGACACAACTACTGCTTTTAACAAAGGATTAGCAGTAACAGAATCACAATTGGAATCTTTAACACGTTTATCCTTTATGATTTAAGAATATGCTTCTAAGTGTACAAGCAATGCCCCTTGATATCTTAAATCTAATTAAGGTATCAAGTGGCTGAGAAAACATTTCATTTTTGGCTCTATTCCACCACTACAAAAACCCAAGATAAAATATGCAAAATAGAAAAATCAGTTAATAATCTGTTATTTGCAGAACAGAATTTAAAATTTTGATGTTTTAAAGATTTTAACTCAGAGTCCAAACTTTAATTTTATAAAAATAATTAAACATTGCTTCAGATTAGGTAGTTGGATTCAGCTTCTAAGATTAAAAGTGGGCAAAATGAATAAATTTATAATTTTACTAATGAGTGGTTATACAAATTAATTTATCATTTTAGGCATTCATAGTATTACAAACTTTTGGCTCATCTGCATGGTTATATTAAATTAAACTAGTATTTTAAACTCTTGATTCCTTATCCTTAAGCCCATTTTACATTAAATATACTGTACCAAATCTTTGTGTAACTAAAAGAGACAATTGTTTTTATTTATTTATTAAACTTCTATGCCTCCCATCTTGCTGAGGTGAATGAGTTGCTTACATTCATTCAATAAAAATACCACATAAAACATTAAAACAATAAATTGTTATTAAAAGCGACAAACTAAATTTACCAGCGTAATTTGCACTCACTGTGGTGCTGATGTATAACCTGATGATTTAATTTTGTTATGAAAAACCAATGGCTTGTCTTTTACATGGGTTTTTGTACCTAAATTAAGAAACATCTATAGTTAATATAAACTTCATAGCTAAGCATCAAGAAATACTTATACAGAGAGAAACTAAAGATATACTTTGGATATCCTGAGCCACATGTATCAGATAATACAAACTAATACAAACAGCGTCTAATCTGTTAATATTGTCTATTCCAGTGTTACATGGACACAAAAAGATATGTAACTTTCTTCCCACTACATTTGTTAGACTAAATAATTCTGCTTTTAAATCATCATTTTAAGCTAATCTTAAATTATTTCAAAAAAAGTATTTCCATGGAGTTTTAGAAACAAACAATATGTAACATCAAAAGACATCAGACACAATAGAACTGATTTTCTAGCGTAAGAGCAGTTCACCAATGGCTGATAATGAGCTGAGTTTCCTTTCAGTTCACCAGAGATATTTTAACCTGGATCCTTATAGTGACATGGCCGGCCGGACTTGATAGTTTAAAAACCTATTTCAGCTGTATCATTCTAAGGCATGGGGACTGGCACATGGACTTCTTGTGTATTTTCCAATGATTACAATGGAGAAAATACATTCAAATCTATTTGAATTTATATATTTTCATTGAAAAGAATGGGAAATTTCATATGGGAAACAGGGCTCTCTATCTGAGTAACTGTGATTCCATATCTGCAAAGGATAACAAAATACAGAGTAATGGATGCTATGCTAGCTTCCTCTAAAATATATTTCTGCTTATTTCTCTGGGTTAGAAATTCGGCAGGAGAAAGTTTGTGCCTTGAGAGTTTTCTGCTCCATTTTAGAAATTGATGCATGCAGACGGAATTAGGTCTTTTGGTAAGATACTTCTTTGACACCCACAATTAAGTGTAACCCCTAGAGCAGGAGTATCAAACTTGATTTCATTGAGGGCCGCATCAGGGTTCTGTTTGAGCTCAGAGGGCCAAGGTGGACATGGCCAGGGTGGGTGTGGCCAGCTCGATGTCACTCATGTTGGGGGCGCCTCTAGTGGCCCAAGCCCTCTGCCAGTTAAAACGGGTTCCTGAGTTCTGTTTTTGGATGCAACAGTCTCCTGCAACCCTCTGCCAGCGAAAACAGTTTGTGAGGGCTGCCTGCGGCACTCCTGAGCTCCATTTTCAGCTGTGACAGTCTCCTGCAACCTTCTGCCAACAAAAATGGAGCTTGAAAGGGCTGCCCGTGGCCCTCTCGAGCTCCATTTTTGCTGGCTGAGGGTTTCAGGAGGCCATCACAGCCAAAAACAGAACTCAGGAGCCCGTTTTTGCTGGCAGAGTGCTTGGGCCACCACAGGCGCCCTTGACATGAGTGATGTCGAGCTGGTCATGCCCCCCCCCCCGAGGTCAAACACAACCCTCATGCGGCCCTCAATGAAATTGAGTTTGACACCCCTGAGTTATAGCATTTGTACTAATAGTGTACTGAGTATATCAGTATACTGCTTGTACCCTTAAGGTGATGAGATATGAACAACAGTAAATTAGCTTCCAGGGAAGCCTGTAATTAGTTTGGATAGAAATCATGAGCAAGCTTGGAGTAAATTGAGGCTTTGGTTGCATTTGTGGTATAATGCCAAAACTGGCTGGTATTTGTAGGGGATACTGCATAGGACCAACTACAGCTATTAACATAAATAACTTTTCTTACAAGAAACAGTTGTTATGTGAAAGCTTTGACTCATCAAATACATGTTTGCCAGCAGAGGTCAATATTTATGGACCTATCTGGTAAATACCATGGCATATGGTGACTTGAGATGGATAAGGAGTAAATACTTCAGAATATGAAATAATGGACTTCCAATGGGACAGCGACATCGCCAGACGCTTCTTTTTGAAGCGCCAGCCCAGGGCTCCGTAGAACCGCAAAGAACAGCGACTATCAGCTGTCTTGCGGTTTGAAAACTTTCCCCCTGGTATGAGGGGGGAAAGTGAGTAGACGGGTGGGGTAGAGCTCCCTGAAAGTGCCGGATTTCACACATAATCTGGCGCTTGAAGATGAGAGCTCCCCGTTAAGCCTGTCAGTACTCCGGACCCTGGATGCCTCTGCTTTGCAGAGCTAGATGTCGTTAACCATTCCAGCACCAACTTTAAACAGATATTTTTTGAATCGAGCTGGCGGAGCACAAGCAGTATGAATTAAACAGCAAGTATTTTTTTTCCTTTTAACTCCAAAGATTTACTTTCTTTAAAAGATTCTTCCTAAGCTGAAAGTGAAAGCAAGATGGCGTTTGAGTTTTAACGGGGCGTGAAGAAGTGAAAGCTAAAAGTAATTATTGACAAGCCCCTGTTTGAAACGTAAAACTCCTTTTTGAAAAGTGGATGTAATAAGAAAGGAATAATAATAATTGAAGCAGCAATACAAATTACAAATTGTAAAGGATTCCCCATTTTTTTTCTTCTTGAAACTCTTTTTTTCTTTTCTCTTCCCCCTTTTTTTTTCTGTCCTTCTGGGAAGGAAGAAGGGGGGCAAGATGGCCGGGCTTTTTGAAAGTAAAGGAGGGTTATTTAACCCTCAATGGTCTGAATTTGAGGAAGCTTTGAGTTCAATTACCTCTGCTTTATTGAAAAGAATTGATACTATATTTCAAGTTTCTCAAGCTGGAAATAATGAAATACATGGAAATACTGAGTTGCAATCTAGCAGTGGGGGATTGAATGAAGAGTTGGAAGATGCAAAAAAACAACAACAGATTATAGCAGATTTTACTGAGGAGAGAAAGATGAATGTTGTGCAAAATAAGGAGCAAGATAAAACTCAATCTGCACTTAAAGAGTTGTTTCCAGAAGAAGCTACATTTCTGCAAAAATTTTATAATATGCAATCCCAAAAACCGCAAAATTTTACTGGAGCTAAAAAAGGCAGAGGGATCAAAGTTAAGAAGAAAGTTCGTAAAAAGGAAAAGAAGAAAGACTGGAGAAATGGAAAATAACCCTGCTTGATGAGATGATGGTCCTTAAAAAGTACTGTTTAACTGTTTAAAGATTTTGAATTTTTTGGAAAAAGAAAAAAAAAACAGACAGCAGTTTAATGCCAGTTAACTAAGCGATGAGCGACGATGAGGAGGCAACTTACAGCTGTATTGGAATATTTGAGAAGAATAAACAGATCACAGCAATGCTGGTGTATTGGGTTGTGAAATATGCCCTGACTTGAATGATTTGGATTATTTTATTAAGGACTGCAACAAATTTGGACTTAATTGCAATCGCAGAAGTTCTACTGAATATAGCAAATAGAAGTTTCTTGCTTGATGGTAATGAATACAAGGCAAAAGGACTATGGACCTAGGGCAATTGCAGTTGATCTGGTGGTTTCCCTAATATGTCTGACGAATTTATTAATCTAATTTTTGACTGGATTTGATGGATATCATTTCAAATATAATTACAATTACAAAGTCACTCGGGGGGCTTTTTTTTTATATACAGAAGCAATTTTTATTTAGGGGGGTAGATGTAAATGAAGATATCTTATATGCTGTTGGAAGATGTGAAGACAAGAAGATTAGCAACTGGTTCAATCTAGTATGAAGAATTTAAAGGATTGATAAAGTTCTTAAATGATGTTTTTAGTTGATTTGTTAATATGTATGGATATAAGAGGTTTGATTATTAATTAAAAAATTATTGTTAATATTATTTCTTATTAAGTGTTTTGATTATAATTGGACCTTGATGGTTTAAAAGTGAAGGACGGAAGAGTTTATATAGTAATTTTTTTTTTTAAAATCGGAGGTTTTTTGAGTGAGGGTTTCCTTTTTTTTTTCTTTCTTTTTGTTGTTGTTGTTGTTGTTGTTGTTGTTTTGTTTTAAATGAAAGAAGTTATAAAATATTTTGTTAAATTGTATAGACCTAATAATTTGTTAAGTAACAATTAGCCAAATTGAGTAATGATAGGTTTGATTAGATAATACTTAATTGTTTTAATTGCTGTAATTATAAATGGAGATAATTTTGTTAAATTAGATGGAATAAGGAGAAAAAAAGACTTGCTTTCCTTTTATCTATTTGTTTAATGATCATGATTATAATAAGTGTGAAATGGAGTTTAATTTAGAGAATTTAAGCTGTATTTTATTTTGTACTTGCTCTGGGAAGTCGGGGGAGGTGGTTGGGGAGGGGGGGAGAAAATGTATGTAAAATTTTTAAAACTTTTTCAATAAAAAAAAAAAGAATATGAAATAATGAATAAAATAAAGTAAATATATCTGACATATAGCCCTTAATTAGTTTCTTCCTTTACTCAATCTTTGCTTTGGGAAGTTACTTTTTAATGTATTAGTCAAAGGATTTAATCACTGTAGAATTTAACAAATTTACCTGTTTTATTTACAAGTTTGGCTTTTTCCTTCTTTGCGTACAAAGGAGAGGTCACAAGAAGAGGACACCTGAAACCACAAATCAAAAGATATAATTATATATTTAACACTCAGAACAATTGACAGAAGAGCACAACTAGAGATATTACTTTTAGGATAAATGGTTAATTCACTATAGATAATAATAGATCCCTGGTACTGCAATCACCTATATTACTGATCTACGAACAGCTCAAAATACAGTCAGAATAAAGGATTTTCCCATTTGATACATGTTTGCAACCACATCTTACTTGATAGACCTGTACTAAACTGGTGCAGGTTATTTGCTGAAGGAATAAGCAATGAAATCACAAAATCTTTCTGCCATAAATTGACAAGGTGATCTTAAGCAAGCCACTTTTTTTGGCTTCAGATCCCTGTCCACCAGTTACTCGCCTTATTTGGATATTGCAATCTAAATAATACAATTTTATAATTAAAAAACCTAAATGGAAGATACCCTACATTAAATATATCCAGTGATTTAAAATGCTATATAAATAGCCACCTGTTGTTTTCCACCAAACACTGAGAATACTGTTACACGTAGTACTTGTTTTGATATCACAACTGAGAGTGGCAACTTGGTTATTAAGCAAAGTGTTATTAAGTGATCTTACTTTGTTTTACAGACATGAATGTTGTAAATGCACGGATTGGTTGCAAAGGTACGTTTTCATCACTACTAATGCTGCAAACACTCACTAAACAAGTCAGTCACTAAATGAAGACTACCTATACATTATTCATAAAAAGGCATATTTGTCAATCCTACAGTTGTGAAAAATATGTTTTTCTATTACAATATTTTAAATTAAATTTGTTACGTAGATACACAATTGCTTGTCTGTTAGCAATATATTTTCATAAATATGGATGAGATAAGCCTAAAGTCTCATTTCAAATATTTATTCACAGCTGAAAAACAAAATATGTGATGGTATACAAGGTCAATAATGATAAAGAAAACAAACCAATTGATAATTTTCCAGGAGATATCCAGTTTTTAATCCTTTTCACTCATTTTTTAACCTTTCTGCTATTATTTCTGTTTGATTTGATTGTTACTAAATTCATCTTCATGTTCTTTTATCTCTATTCTTCTAATTCTAATAGTTCTAATAATATGATAATCTCTTATATGATTATTACTATTATTTATTAAATTATATGCAGCCTGACTTCCAGTGACTTTGGAACATTTACAAATTGTCAAAAACATCTTCAAACAAAGAAAGTATATAAAAAAATATAAATAAATAACATAAATAAATAAAAGGAGTGAACTTTAAATGGGGTTAAATGAAATGATCCTTTACCTTGCAACAGTAGAAAAGCCTTCCTCCCTTCCACTTAAAAGGAGACTATTCTGTCGGCATCTCAAGAGAGCAGCAACGTTAACTTCCAATAAAACAATTTTGTTCTCCAGCATAGAACTTAGCAAACAGAAAACCTGCAGAAAGACAGTCAGAAAGGCATTTTTTTTTCTTTAATGCAAATAAATCCCTCCCTAATAAAGAAGTTTGTTTCAAGGAATGGAATTCTACTTATGGAAGATCCATCTGGGAAGATGGGTTGAAAGTTAAAATGGTACAACTTTGGTCCAAGAATGTGAGACACAGACCAAAAAGGAATGGGCTTTTCTTGTACTGAGAGAATAGGGAGAAGGAGGGCTAAATCTCAGTCTTGGTGAAAGGTGCATAAAAGAGGTCTGAGCAGGGGTGAAATGTAAAATGTGTTACTACCGGTTCTGTGGGCTTGGCTTGGTGGTGGTGGGGGGGGGGGGTAATGTGACTGGGTGGGCGTGGCCAACTTTTATTTTTTTAAAAACTTTTCAAAGCATTTTTGACTCAGGAAGGTTGACTCAGCCTTCCATGCTTTCTAAGGTAGGTGAAATGAGGACCCAGATTGTGGGGGCAATAAGCTGACTTTGTATAAATATACAAAAGTATGAAGGCTATTGCTTAATGCACTGTAAGCCGCCCTGAGTCTCTGGAGAAGGGCGGCATATAAATCAAATTTTAAAAAAAAGCCTCTGGCAATCAGGCAACTCCGCTGGGATTGTCAGAGACTTTTCAAAGCATTTTTTTACCACCTCTTCGGCCAAGAGGTTGCAGAAAAAAATGCTTTGAAAAGCCTCTGACAATCCCAGCTGAGTCGCACGATCATCAGAGGCTTTTTTTTTCTTTTAAAAGCATTTTTTCATCAGAAGAGGTTGTAGAAAAAATGCTTTTAAAAGTAAAAAAAAGCCTCTGATGATCGTGCGACTCAGCTGAGCATGGTGGGGGGGTGCAGGGGTTTTTACTACTGGTTCTCCGAACAACCCACCATCGCTACCAGATCGGGCGATCCGGTCCAAACCAGGAGCATTTCACCCCTGGATCTGAGGGAGAGCTTGTTGTTGATGAACATATTGGGGGAATGGGTACATTAATTGAAGGCTGGGGGTATGGAATTATTTTAAAGGTGTATGTCATTGCTTTGGTCAGAGGATGATATCTCTAACCCCACTCTCTTCTAGCACTGATGATGTTACTTAGTTGGGGTAATGAAACATCTGCAAGAAAACAACCAAGCTCAGAGAACACCAAGGACCCCGCATCTCAACCCTGAACATTCTCCTTTATTGATGATATATCTCAGTGGAGAGTCTCAAATGCAGCTTGACTGGGGGAGGCAGCTGGCGCAGCCAGGAGGGAACATATTTGGGAGAGGAGAATTACAGCATTGATGGACAGAAATATCATGATGGGAGGCAAGAATTTATTAATATAGGAGAAGAAAGGTTGGAAAGTCTGCAGCAGGGGTGAAATATACTTACCTTCCCTACCGGTTCAGGAGCGTGCGCACTGCATGTACACATGCATCATGTGTGATTTTGGACCCTCTGCGCATGCGCAAAGCCTTTTGCGCATGCGCAGAGGTTAAAAAACAGGTTACTTCTGGATGGGTGGGTGGAGCCTTGCGCTGCCACCGCTACCGGTTCTCTGAACCACCACCCGCCGCTGCTACAGATTCCCCCGAACCGGTGCAAACTGGTAGCATTTCACCCCTGGTCTACAGCCAATTTCTACTTTTAGCCCTCCAGTCTCCAAACTCAAACAAGGTAATGGAATTACTGAACATCTTGGACTCACACTGCTGCTGTAGAACTTTAGGTGTGTTGAAGATTGTAGTGTTGGATGATCTATTTATTGTAAAAATATGTATTTTATTATATATATTTTATTTTTATTATGTGTACTTGTAAACCATTTGAATTTGAAGCAATATATCACACTATGAATAAAACAAAGTTAATTTGCAGTTTTTAAATTAAAATAGATTGTCTTATATTGAATATTTAAAAATCAATTTCTCACCTTATCATTGACTGCCTTCCTTGTTAAAGCACAGGATCCAGCAATCTGAATACTAAGACCAGTGAAATCTTCACATGAAACCATATATAAATAAAACAAAAAAATTAAAAATTCACTAAAACAATGATGAAATCCTGAGTTCATTTCATTTCTTATATGTGTTTTGAAATAATACACAAATTATTTTAATTTCAACCTTTGTAAAGGGAAACAAATTAATATTTTTTCTAGTGCAATAATCATTAAATTAAGAAACAACCAAATGTTAATGAACTGTTTATTGCTTTTTATCGCTCACTGCAAACAGAAATCAAAGTCTTCCATATATGAAATTAAAGTAATATTTATTTATTAAAAGAGAGGAAAAAGAATACGGATTATGTTTAGTAAGTAAATATATACCACCTTTGTAATGTAAAGCAGCTTCCAACTCAAAGTTTGCATTGTTAATTATGAATAAACCAGTAGAGCTTCCAATCCACAAATACTGGGTACCCACATCAGGAAATCTGCATTAAAACAAAGTATACTTTTTTAAAAATCCTCAAGTATCTTCATTTCATATATAATAATGTACTTTTACATGTTATGGCTTTTTGAACTGGAAATTACACACAGAATTTCTAACACTTAAGATCTTTTGGAAGATTCTTCTTCCAAAAAACATCTAAATCTTTTTTTTAACAACTGCTCAACATTGCAAGGGAATTACCCAGAATTCACAGTTCACAGCAGGGTCAGAAAAGGAAGGCTGTAAGCCTACAATAAATAAGATACAATTCAAACAATGGTATTACTTTACTGCAAGATGCAAGATGAGACTTTTCTGTTTTGATTTGTCTGATTTATAAAGTGCATATTTTTATTAAAATTCTATATTATTTAATTATCACAATATCCCCGCTATACAATAACCTTTAATAGTTATGGTAACATTTAAACTACTATGGTACAAATATTATATACATCTGTCTGATTATTTTTATAAATTATAATGTAACAAAGAAACAGTGTATTAAAAAATATAAAAAACAGTTGCAGGAATTGTGTATGTCTAGTTTGATGAAAAGAACTAGAGGTGACATGATAGCAATGTTCCAATATTTGAGGAGCTGCCACAAAGAAGAGGGAGTCAAGCTATTCTCCAAAGCAGAAGTAATGGATGGAAACTAACCAAGTAGAGAAGCAACCTAGAACTAAGGAAACATTTCCTGACATTGAGAACAATTAATCAGTGGAACAACTTGCCTCCAGAAGTTGTGGGTGCTCCAACACTGGAAATTTTCAAGAAGAGATTGGACAACCATGTGTCTGAAATGGTATAAGATTTTCTGCTTCAGCACGGAATTGGACTAGAAGACCTGTAAGGTCCCTTCCAACTCTGTTATTCTGTTATATTGCCTGCACTGTAGCTGAAAACTCAAGGTTGACTCAGCCTTCCATCCTTTCTAAGGTAGGTAAAATGAGGACCCAGATTGTGGGGGGCAATAAGCTGACTTTGTATAAATATACAAAAGTATGAAGGCTATTGCTTAACGCATTGTAAGCCGCCCTGAGTCTCCGGAGAAGGGCGGCATATAAATCAAATTTTTTAAAAAAAAGAATCCACTCACCTAGATTCTTTATCACCAAAATTTGCTGGGTTATCACAGTGTTCCATTCTCAGGATTGGAAAGGTAGTTTCAACAGAATCTTCTTCTTCTATATTGCTTATAATACATGCCTGAGAAATATTCTGAATCTGATCTGGAAAATGCAGAGATGTGATTATATCAGTGAATGTTCAGTGAATACTACAATAAAGTGTAGCTTAATACGTTTTATTAAGTGTGGATTCATTGGATGATTTCTGTGGTGAGATTTTCAATTATTTTACAGTAAGATACAATGCATTTGTAGTTTTGGAGCAATGTGTGGTTTAGCTTTAGTTTTGGAGCAAAAAAATATGGCTCAAAGCACATCGTCACCTATCATGCTGTCTTCACTGTCTTCATGCTTTGGTAACATTGGTATAACAAATTTAATTAATTTACAGCAGGGATATTTCATTTTTTTTCTTAATTTCTGAGTTCTCCTTAATTTTTTTGCATCCTTTATTAATGCACTACATATTTTACCAACAAAATTAATATCTTCCCATCAAAAAGTGCAAATTAGAACAGCACCTATTCAATTAAATTATTTGCTAACCAGTAATATTGTAAATTGAGCTTAAATGGTCTCCAGGGGATGGTAGAGGACAGGAAGGCCTGGAAAAAAGTTGTCCATGGGGTCGCAATGGGTCGGACACGACTTCGCAACTAACAACAACAACAACAACAACAATATTGTAAAATGTTTGTGCAATATTACCCAAATGCTCAAATTTTGTTATTTTGTTGTAAAACTTTTTTCTCTCTTTCTTTACATTAATATGAATTACACAGCGATACTTATGTCCACTAATCAAGCTGAAGATCCATAGCTGAAAGGGAAAAAATACGATCACTATAGCTTACTTTTCCACAATAATCACTGTAAACATGTTTTTAATTTTATTATCTCAGTTTAGTAGTAAGCATGTGACCAGTGAATTGAAATAATATGCCACATCTTTTCAGTAAAATAATTACTGTAATTCAGTAAAATAATTATATTAGGTTAATATATTTATCTTAGAAGTCAGTATTTAAAAACTGAAAAGAGAAAAACAGTGAACTATTTTCCATATTTAATGATATTTTGGGAATGCCAAACTATACATTATACAATTTAAAAAAAATCATGGAAGAAGACAATGGTCAACTACCTTGTCATTTGGAAATAAGATTAATATGAGACTTCAGTAGAAGATATGTATGTACTATTGAACTATGATCTAAACCGGTTCATCGGAAATCAAATATGAATTTTCTATCTAATATTAGAACAATAAATTACAAATAGTCACACTGTGCATACCTGTCCATCTGCACATCCAGTAACAATCTGTTTATTTGCTTCATCAATAAAGAGACTTAAAAGAGGAAATGCTGTTAAAAAAAAAGTCCTCCTTGTTATTAATGTATTATAACAGAAACTCTAGCACCACCTATAGTTCATTTAAAACTGTTCTATAATATACAAGCAGTCCCTCGGATTAAGAACCAGTTCCATTGCTAAATTTGTCTTTAACCTGAATTTGCATACAAATGGACTGCCTATGTCTAAAAATGGCAGATGGTGCTATTCTTCCTCAAATGAACACACTGCTGATGCTGCACAATGTTTTCATGAATTGCTGAAAATAGCTGTATATTAAGAATGTGCAACTTCAGAGGTTTGAATTTCACACTATTCAAACTCATATTAATAGCAACTCACTTGTATTGCAAAATTGTTCTGCAGGTAATAGCATGTGTTAAGAACATAATTTCTTATGTTTTCTGCCTTCCCCCCACCTCACAGCTTCTCCATTTCAAACTCTCTCTCCAGAAGCTAACTCTCAAAAATTTTCAGAGGCCTTTTGCTTCAATATTTTGTTTATTTTATTTTATTTCATTTTATTACTTCATCATTTCATTTCATTTATTTTATTATTTTATTATTATTATTTTATTTAATTTATTAAATATATGTATGATACCTGATTCCCAGGGACTCTTCATTCCCATGCAATGAATCTTTATGCTTCATATCCTTGCAATGAATTTCTTATGGCTATTATTCTGCCAAGAATAATACTAGCATACGTTGTTTTATAAAAGGAACATAGGTTGGTAATGAATCATAAATCCTACCTGTTATTACTGCTGACTGATATATTAGCAATCCAATACAGTAATCCCAGACCTTTTGAAAAACACATGAGATTAAATAGTCAGTTTATAGCACCATGAAAACAACCAATGTGATGCCCTGTAAACAATATACAAGCCAAAATTTCAAATAAATTATTCACTATGCTACTAGCGCTTCTAATCTATGGAATTAAAGATAGCTTCTGGTGTTTTAGAGAAAACCACACCTACAAATCACTTAAAAGGCTTAAATTCTCAGGAGTGTAAAATATCATTATCATTCAACCAAATATAAAACAATTATTTTCAGAGGAGACTACCATGTTTCCCCGAAAATAAGACCCTGTCTTATATTTTTTTGAACCCTGAAATAAATGCTTGGCCTTATTGCCATGCACTCAAAAGCCCAATTGGGCTTATTATCAGGGGATGTCTTATTTTGGGGAAACAGGGTAGATTTGCTCTACGCTCCTAAAATCCAATAAGTTTTCAACTGATTTCACAGAAATACAGAAAACAAGCAATACAGAATGACCAAAAGTTAATGATATTTGTCAACATTACATAGTTCAGGTTCGTAATACTCTTCCTAATATGAATTGCTTTTCATAATGCTTATTCCTCTGATTTAAAAATCTCCATTTTATAATATTTAAGTGTTTTTACTTTTATAAGTCTGCAATCAAACAGATTTTTTAAAAAAGAGAAACAATGGCCTTACCTTAAAACTTCTATCTTCTGAAATTGATATAAGTATGTTTTTCTCCCAAGTACAAAATTCAGCAGCAGTTACTGGTGCCAGATGGCCTTCTAATTCAGCAATTATTGCTTCATCCTACCATCAATACAGGGGGAAATGTAAATGACATTTAAAATGTTAGATTTGACAGCATTTGATTATTTATAACATTTTAATAGATGTGAAAGATTCTGATGCTAATATCGTCACAGACAAATTTAATAACCTTAACTGATTTGATCAAATTTAATTACATTTCAAAGCTACCTTACATATAAGGGTGGGGGGGAATCCCTCAACCTTATAGTATATCTCTTAAGCAAAGCCACTAAACCACAGTTCTGTTTTAGTTATCACTTCCATTAAATATGAAATGAAATTCCATAGCTGCTTTTAGGCTTCTCCTCCATGATTTCTGTGTTACTTTTACCGTCTATTTTAATATTAGATCTAATTTCATTATATAGCTAGTTAATTTCAAACTACTTACAAAAGCTTTGTACCATTAACATTTACATTAAATCAAAATAATTCACACTTAGTTGTTGGACTACAGATGTTTCATGTACCAACTACATGTTTTTTACTTGGTTGTACACCGCCCTGAGTCCAGTAGGAGAAGGGCGGTATATAAATTTAATAAATAATAATAATAACTAGATGTAACACTACCAGTGCTAGCAAGTTTGGATTTTCCCCCTATTTATATACAGTAGCTTAGTCTAGGGGTCTCCAACGACTTGTGGACGTCCACAAGCCGTAAATTTGCCAAGGTTGGAGACCCCTGGGTTAGTCTGTTAGTGTTGGTGGGGATGTGCTATTCTCCTTGATAGCTTTTGATCAATGATCATGAGCTTCCAGCAAAGCAAAGTCAAGAGCACAAAAACCAAGATGACACTGATCTTATACAGTTTATATCACATTCTAAGTAGTATATAGGCTAATTAAATAATATTTTACAATAATCAAAATGAGGAGGAAGAGGGTGTCATCTTGCATTATTTCCTTTAGACTTTAGTTTGCCATAGGCACAAATAACAAGCAAATTACACATAGGCATTAACTAATCAAAGGCATGGATGATCTGTAACCTACTCGATGTTATTGTTATAGTGTGAGTCTCCTTGCTCTCTCTATATGTGGAAGTCTGAATGACTTTATTATCTTTATTCTTGAATAAAGTAAACATAATCAGGGATAATCTGATGTGTAGTTTGACTGAGAAAGGATATTACATAACCAAGTGGGTCTGGCTTATATTGTGAAGCTGGCACTTTGATCCTGCTTATACATAAGGTGAAAAAATACTGCATTGTCAAGCAGGCAGTTTTATTGTTCTATGGGGTTGCAAAGGTTATTGGGAATACCTCCTACTATTACCACATTGTCTGTTACTTTGAAAAAAAAATACTCTTCTTTTACAAAATGATAAAAACAGCTTTCAACTTTTGCTTATTCTATGAAACAATATATGTAAATAAGTATTTATTTTACAAACGACATATGCAATAGAACTTTGCAAAGCATTTTAAAATGAATCTACAGTAGAGCTGTAAAAAGCATTTGGAATGGAAGCTTTGTCAATTATGCCACTGCAATCTTTTCCACTACATTAAAGTAGTGGAATCCGCTGGAGGATATGGATGTAACTTTTGCAAAGGCTATTTGTGTGCATTAACAGCCACACTAGTGGGAATTCCAGCGGAAGTTGTTTCTAATATGGTTTTACCTTTGCATTTAGCACGTAGATTCGATTACCAGCACATACTGCCACAGTCTGATCGTCTGGACTAAAGCGAACATAAAGCACCATCCCCAGAAGTGTTCCTATCACAATACCTTGTGGCATTAACCCTGCCGTAATTGAAACAAATCATTACATTATCAAAATTACTCCATCAACTGCAGAGTCAACAATGATACGTAAATAAATATCCTAATATCATACAAATGTTCTGAAAAGATTGATAACATAGTTATATCTTAAAGAACTTCTCGCAACATCCTATGTGTCTTCTCAAAATATGACCAACTGAGGTCAGTAAATTTATACTGTATCCAGGTAAGTGGATTGAGGGGTACAGCTAAAGCAGCCAAAGTGTTCTGTTCAAATTATAATGCAAAAACAAATTAATCTATTTTCCATTGTAAAGAAGTCCAAAGCATATTGAATGTATCCCCAAAAGCAGACCTTCTAGCACCTTCTTTATACATTCATCCAGATTCCAAACTATCACATAATCTTGTGAAGCAGAGCAAATAAGGAGGGGATCGACTTGAGTCCCAAATGCCAGTGCAGTAATCGAGTGATGATGACCTATTAAACGCAATGGCTGAACAACAACAACAAAAACATTTGGGTTATTTTAAGGCAGATGCAGTACACAAAATTAAAAAGTGTAAATTTCTTCTGAAATGTTCTTCATAGGCCTTAAGGTAAAATATACATATAGATAAAATCATATTAGATGTAGCAGTTTGCTTTATTGTTCCATCCTCACATTAGTTTTCTAAGACTGCCCTGAAAAATGGGGATCCTTCACAGCAGTTTGGGGATCATGTGGTATGCAAGTATATTCTATCTGGCATCTGACCGTTACTGAATTCAACTCACAATTAAAAAACAACTATAGGTAGTCCTCGACTTACCACCATAACTGAGTCCCAAATTTCCATTGCTATGCAAGATAGTTAAGTGTTAACTTAAGTGAGTTTTGCCTCATTTTGTGACCTTTCTTGTCACAGTTGTCAAGCGAATCACTGTAGTTCTTAAAATTAGTAACACACTTGTTAAGTGAATCTGGCTTCCCCATTGATTTTACTTGTCAGGTGGTCACAAAATATGATCATATGATACTGGGACATTGCAACCCTCATGCCAGTCACCCAGCAATGGTTGTGTGACAAACAGTATACCTCACTTTTTTCACTGCCATTTTCACTGTAACTTCAAATGGTCACTAAATGAATGGTTGTTAAGTCGAGGATTACTTGTATACTAACCTAAGCCTTCAGTCTAGATCTAGAATAAGCTTTAGCAGGCAAAGTTCCGAAACGAGAGGAAAAAAAATAAGGAAATATTTTTCCCATAACATTCTGTATTGGGAGGGGGGGCGGGAATTATAAAAAATAAAAACGGGAGGAAATGAAATATAGACAGGTTCACAAGTAAAAGATAATGATGGCTGAACCCCTGTTCTGTGAATGTGGCAGGCAGTCATAGGATGAAAACTTCATCTGGAATTGCACTAAGAAATCTGACATTAGGCAAACACAAAACTATGTTGCGTGTTTGCCATAATAAATAGATGATAGAATGTCCCTTTAAATATGAAAAGTGTACTTTACGTCATCACTGGTATCATATTTGCTGTTCCTGGACATATGCTTTTAACCACTTTTATATTCATTTCAAAAGGACTGGCACAAGTAGTGCTTGTGGATTGCTTTCCCTAAAATGTTATTTTCAGCATTAATGCCCACAAAGAAACTTGTATTTAACCTGATGGTTGGGCTCATCACTCATATTCCAGATACAAAGCTCATTTCCATTTAAGGGAAAAGCACAGTAATGGAGGCTACAAGCCAGCTGAACATGTGATTCTGGCACTTTCGATCTAAATACTTGTTTTTCAAGAACAATGCTGCTGCTGTTATATCCATCTTCAGTGGAGCAGAGATCCATGATGTTTTCCATAGTGTACCTGAGACATAACAAATTGGATATAATTATATCACTCATTATATTTAGAGGTATTTTGTATTTATATACCATTCAAAATATTGTGTACAGTACTTTATCCTTAGTGAAAGTAGTCAAGTTTAGTCTCCCAAAGTTATCAAAATAATTGAATAATCCTCATTTAAATCATTTTAAGATAAAGTGATTGATGCAATCTATTTAAAATATTTATATTAATAATATTACACTAAAATGTGCAATTCCATTGGATAAGTATGAGGGACTGTAGATAGAGGCAAGAGTTAGAATTTCTGAACTCTAAATTCCAACAATTCTATTAAATACAAGCAATGAAAGGGATTGCTGTCAAACAATCTTCGGTGCTTTAAAATAAAGTTGACTTTTCCAGAAGATTGGTTGTCACTTGCAATTATTTTTGCGGTTTATACTGAAACACTCAACACTTAAGAACCTCTATCTGGAAGCATCCTCAGAATTTACTTTCTTTTTTTCATCTGGGCATTTGCAGATTAGAACAGGAGTTCCCAACCCCTGATCCATGGACCAGCACCGGGCCACCACTGCATGCCAGAAACTGGGCTGTGCAAAGAAGCGAAGCCCCATCCATAGGATGCAGGAAGCAAGCAAAACCACATCCTCTTTGGTCCACAGAAAAACCTCTCTCCAGGGAACTGGTCCCCCAACCATTTGGGGGCCACTGAACTAGAGAATTCCTAGTACTAGCATTCAGAAAGACTGCACAGACAGATACCCTAACTGTCTTCCTCAGTGGATTTTTCTAAAAAGAATGATGGTAACAGCAATAAGGAATTTGATGAAGTTCTGTGAATGACATGAAGCAGTTACTCAATAAAAGCTTTGCTTGGATGCACACCAAACTATGCAATCTGTAGAATAAAATTCTGTGCCTTAATTAAAATTAATAAATAAATTATAGCGTGGGATTTCAGTATAAAAGTATAAATGATATTATATATGGAAATCTAGACTTATAATAATCCTTTAGATACCATTTGAACATTTCAGATATTATCAGTTGTGATGTAGAAAACAAATATATATTACTTATTTTAATTTGTTCCTGGTCAGAAAGAAAACATAACCAAAAAATGCTGTAGCAAAGAGCTGGGATTCATGTGGATCTTTTAAAACTAGGCAAGGAGATATTTCAGCAGGCTCAATGTTGCCTTGCAACTACAGTTCTTATAGTCCTGGCAAGATCATGGTTTCTTGAAGCACCACGAAGTAAGCTTATTTTAAGGCTTGCTACCTTATGAGAACCCAGCCAGATTGGTTTATAGAATGCTTCCAGATCTTGCAAATTTCTGGTCAATCGCTAGACAACAACAAAGAGCTCCCTTGTTTTTATATATCATTGCTGCCAATCCAGTAGTTCTCTAGATTTTGGTAGGTCAGATCAGGTACCTTTAAAATACATTTATTTATTTATTTTAGTTTTGCAAGCTGCTTTGAGCTCAGACAGTTCTGCTTTGCTATCTCGGAGAAACCAACCACGGTGCAACCCGCCCGTCGTTGGACTGAACCCTTGTTTTTTCAGCGAGAAAGAGGTCCACGAGAGAAAGAATCCCGGGGAAGAACTGAACTTCGTCCAGACTTTCTCCCGCGAGGATTCCGCGGTAACAATGGGGCGTGAAATATCCACAACCGTGGAGGACGGGGATGGGACGGAATCACGATCGAGTACAGTACAGATCCCTGCAGCGGAGTAAGCCCGGTCGCCAAATATGCAGTCCGCCGCACTTATTTTCAGCGTGGCGGAAAACCCGCGAGGACGTCAATCCCAAAGCAGCCTCCTCGTTATTGTCTTTACCGTGCGCGGCTGCCACGAGTGTTGGTCGCCGTCTCCTGTTATGCAAGATTAGGAGGTGAACGTAAATCTTTCCCAGCTGGAAGGTGACACCCGCCTGGTTTCCTAGGCAGCAACGATGCTTACGGCAAAGCCACGGAGCCAATTCTAGACGTTGCTTTCGTCTTCCTGTAGGTTTCGTTCAAGCGGTTCCGAAGATCCGGGAAGAATTGCGCTGTTCTGTATGGGATGGAGATGCTTTTCTTCTTCCTTTTCCAACCGGTCTTTAGGAGTAATATGTCAACGTCAAAACCGATGTGTGGGCGATTTATCTATCTCATTTTCCTGGAGAGAATTGTATCTTTGAAAGTTGCCTGCAAGTCCAGAATGGTTCCAGAAAAATAACTGTCTTTTTAAAAAACAAATAATCAAGAGCAAAATGATAGTTGCTAAACTTACACTATTCAAGGGCGTTACTGTACTATGTTTACATAACAAAAAATTACAGTAGATTAAAACATCTATATTTTTTCTATGTTATGAGTGTCATACATAATTAAGAAAACTTGATTTCAAAAATGGTGACATGAACAATTATGCAACTTAGATTTTCACTATTTACCTTATAGGCATATTGTCTCAATCAAAATGACCACTCAGTTCTGTCTTAATGAATAATTAGTGCCCAGTTTTGTATAGGCTGCTATTTAGTGATTCTGACCTTGTTATACTATACATCTAGGTTACGTATATTGTACAGAATTCCTGCAATCTAAGTTGCTGATTTTCCGTACTGTTATATATGCAAAACTTCATATACATACAAGAACACACACAACAGACACACAAACCACATACAAAAATGTATTTATGGTATGCATATGGACATACACATAGATATGGACTTCAGACTTATTTAAACTTATTTTATGTGTTCCACAAGTTGATTATGATTGTATTGTCCTAACACATTTCAAAATATCTTTTTAAAAAAATCTTAAATATGTATGTTTTGGGAACAGAAATGACCGAATGAAGTATTTTAATTAAAGTTTATAGTAATTTAAATATACACACACACATTCATTCTGGCGTAAGTTTTTGTAGGCCATTTCTTACATGTCCATGAGTTGTCACTTCATATGCAGCCTCCTTTAGTTGTATGCTGATATCAGACCAAGTACTTAAAGAGGTTGCATTGTGACATCACAACACACTTTTTTTATATGTCTATCTCCTTCACTACTCCCAGCTTCCTTTGTGAACTCCTTTGGCTAAGGCAGCATTTCATGTATGTGGCCAGACAGCATTAAGGAAAGGAAAATGCTCAATTAACAGGTTTCTGGCCCCTTAGAAATTAGGGAAGAAATTGATCATGGTTATTGCTAGTTGGAAATCAATCATACTTGCAGCATTACCTACAAATCAGTTCAACTATACATATAATTATCATTGTTGCTTATTTTACACTCTTGTTAGTTAGCTGCTTTGAAACATGCTGCGACAGATGATTTTTTAAATAGTCGGCTCTCCTTATCTTGCCATTAAAAACACCCCATTTTTATGAATTACTTTCACGCTCTGAGCAAAGTAAGAGAACGCTGGGCAATGCAATGTATTTCAAACTTTTCTAATAATAACAACCACGACAAGCAGCAGCCAATGGCTGCTGGCAATATTCCACCAGCACTACCCGCAAAATTCCTTTCAGCCAATGGTTGACCGCTCTTCAGCCTCGGCTCCCGACCTGTTTTCTGTTGCCACGGTGATAGAACGAGACCATTTTTTTCCGAATAATCCCTCCCAGTCATCGCTCCGCCTTTTTTTTTTTTTTTTGCTTCGCAGAACAAAAATCAGTAGAGCACGCTCGAGTCGAAATCTCGCGAAGCTACAGAGTAGTCTCGTAGTGAGATAGATAGTCGTTCTGTCAAAAGATTCTGGCGGCCTCCTCGATGGTGGCTAGGAAAGCAAGCGAAGTGGCTCCGCGATAGGGTGAGTAGTTGAGGGGAAACAAATTGGGCCCGGGGCAAGCCGAGGGAGGGAAAAGGGTGTGGGGGGAGGAGGGTCGAGGAGAGCTGCGCGAGCCCTCGCGCGAGGCTGGGGGGGAGTGGCCCGTCTCTTGCCTGGCGGGTCTATAGGGCGCTGCTGAAGAGTTAAAAGACTCTGGCGGCGTTAAGCGACAGATTTACTTTGTGCGCGCGGGGGGCTCTTCTCTCCCCCCCCCCCCCCCGCCTCACCCCGGCAGACTCTTCACGAAGCCCTGAAGAAGCGGGAGAATTGAAGTGAAAGCGGGTGGCTCCTGAAAAGGCGGAGATTTCCTTCCGGATCGGGTTTCTAAGTTTCTTTACCCACTGCCCGGTGGTGGGCCTTCTCTGACATCCCCCTCAGACGGCGCTCACCCTCCTCTCTGCCTCTCTCTTTCTTTTTCCTAATTGTCAGGATCGCAAATCTCCTCGGGGGGGGGGGGGATTCAATTTGGTTTAAATAAACGAGCAAGCACCGGGATCCGATTCTGCAAGGCAGTGACTTTATAGCTCTGGTAACTTCCTACGTTGAGGCTAAATTCGGTTTAAAGTATAGAATAACGGAGTTGGAAGGGACCTTGGAGATCTCTCTAGTCCAACCTCCTAGGCAGGCAGGAAACCCTATACCATTTCAGACAAATGGCTGTCCAATCGCTTCTTAAAAATTTCCAGTGTTGGAGCATTCACAACTTCTGGAGGCAAGTTGTTCCACTGATTGTTCTGTCAGGAAATTTCTCCTTAGTTCTAGGTTGCTTCTCTTTCTGATTAGTTTCCAGCCATTGCTTCTTCAGGGGCTTTGGAGAATAGCTTGACTCCCTCTTCTTTGTGGCAGCCTCTGAGATATCGGAACATTGCTATCATGTCACCCCTAGTCCTTCTTTTCATTAAACTAGACATACCCAGTTCCTGCAACCGTTCTTTGTGTTTTAGCCTCCAGTCCCCTAATCATCTTTGTTGCTCTTCTTTGCATTCTCTCTAGAGCCTCAACATATTTTTTACATCCTGGCGACCAGAACTGGATGCAGTATTCTAAGTGTGGCCTTACCAAGGCATTATAAAGTGACATTAATACTTCACATGATCTTGGTTCTATCCCTCTGTTAATGCAGCCTAGAACTGTGTTGGGTTTTTTGACAGCTGCAGCACACTGCTGGCTCATATTTAAGTGATTGTCCATTAGGATTTAACTTAAGAAAGGAAGCCGCCTGTTATTTGTGGTATCTCGTGCCCTGTGCTTGGGATGCGTTTCTATGGTTTCACTTTTATGTCTGTTCTCTATTTTTCTGCTTCCCCCCAAAAAAGGCCTCCTTAGCAAATTATTATGAGGAATTAATGTTACCTTTTAGGTTGTAGTCACCTGCTTCTGAGTGATGAAAAGCAGTGTGTATTCCTCTTGTCCTGCGATTTCAGGACACAGAGGGAGCATTGCTGTTCCAGGGTATTGTTAGACTCTGGGACTCTTTCTGCCTTCAGAATCTATAGATTAAGATAGGTTAAGATATGCAGTCACACTGGTGTTTCTATGAAAACATGCTGCCTCTGTGTATGTTTAAGATCCAATCTATGTTTAGTGTGTTCATAAAATTATATTTGAAGCATGACAGGAAATATATGGAATAGTCCTAATTTTCATATATTCCTATAGTGGTATAGAACCACTGTGTAATTATTTAAAGAAAAAAAACTGTTCTACAGAAAAACAAATCTATATGCTCTTGTTGAAATTTAAATAAATCAGATGCTTATTTCTGAGCCCATGTTCATGCAAAATAGCTTACTTTTATCATGTTTACAAAGGTCACATTTACTACTTAAAACATTAATGACAATGCTTTCGATCTGTAGTATCAACTTGGTCCTGCCATCTCAGTGGTATAAACTTTTTCAGAAGAGCGTCTGACTGATTTTCCAGGGGGATAACCTTTATTTATTCAATATTTATTGAATATTGATTCAATATTAATAGTTTGTTTAAACTACTAGTTTTTTTGTTGCTTTATTACAAGAGTGATAGAACATGGTATCTGGAGGTTATTTCAGTCACAGGTTTATTTTATATCCAACATAGGTGTGATGGCCCCTTACTACAAGAGGATACTAGTAATACTGTTTACTTTTCAAGGACTTCTTATAACAAGTGCTTTTAATGAGGATGGGGATGTACCTGAAGAATGGATTCTCCTGCATGTAGTTCAAGGTCAGATTGGTGCTGGAAATTACAGCTACTTGAGACTAAATCATGAAGGGAAAATAGTGCTTCAGATGCAGAGTTTAAAAGGTGATGCAGACTTGTATATATCTGATGTAACTCTTCATCCCAGTTTTGATGATTATGAATTACAGTCTGTAACTTGTGGTCAAGATGTGGTTTATGTGCCAGCACACTTTCGTCGCCCAGTGGGAATTGGAATTTATGGTCATCCCTTTCATTTGGAAAGTGAATTTGAAATGAAAGTGTACTATGATCAAACAGTTGTAGAATCTCCATTTGGTGGTGGCTCATACAATCCAGAAGAAGTGAAAATGAACCAGAAGAAGTTTCATTCAACAGAAGATGAGTATCAAGATGAGGAATCCGTCTTTTGGACTATATTGATTGGAATATTAAAATTAATACTTGAAATTCTCTTTTAGATTTATAGCTTTGGGTGTGAGCAATCTGTACAAATGTTTGAATGCTGTTTTAAGCTGTGGATCGGAAAATAAAGCCATAATTATTTTTATAATGTAAACTTTTCCCAGTGCTATATTGTAGCAGGCACAGTATTTGTATGGTTTTCTCTTAACTGATCAGGGTGAATACTAATGGATGCTACAATTCACTGTGATTTTCAATAAAACTTCAAAATTGTAGAAATATGAATTTATGCTCAGTATTTCATCACATTTGTTAATATATTCACAAATAATGTTTTATATATATATATATAAGTATTTATATATATATATATAAATACTTACATGAGAAAGATTTGAAGAATGAATTCTGGAAAAGACTTCATCTGCTTTTCCAACCACCACTAAAATCTGTTTTAAATTGAAGCAACCTGAATACAGAATTACTTATAAGCAAGCATGAAGATTTCAAACATGAAATGTTGGTGTTAGAATTTTTAGCCCACTAATTTCAAATAATTTTCCACAGTGCAAGCCCATCTATATCTACTTAAAAATCATGTAATTATAGATTCATAGTTATCACCTACTAGGAAGTACCATCGTACTGGCAGCTTCAGGGAACAATACCTGAGCTTCCTTGTTCCAGAATTCTTCCAACTTCTATGAGATCACTGGAAAGGTAGAAGCTGAAATGTTTTGCAAATGAATACAATATGTTCTGAATAAATGCCTTGAAGAGGAAATACTAGAAAAAACTAATATTGCACTACCAGGAAAGGAATAAGGAAGAAAAAGGACTGGGAGTTGAAATTTTTGCCATATCTACATTAATTTCAAGAAACTGTTTAGCAAACCATGCATTGCATTACACTAGAAACTAAATCACTTATCACTGTATGGAACACTAGTATGTTTCCAAAACTGACTTGCTCTCTTAAGACCTTGGCATGCATTCGTACTCATTTTCTGGTCTTAGCATACAGAAGAAATAAAAGATTAGAAGAGTATCAATAAGAAATTAGTAGAATGACAATTCTGCGTTTTTGTTCCAAAGTGTGTGACAGCTATCTAGACAGCTGGAATGGCTAGACTCCTTGTAGACGGAAAGAAATGAGAATTATTCCATAATTCACTTGACTTGAGTTCACGTGACTTAAATTAAGCTTGGTTCCTACAATACACTTTAATTTCACAATCATAGCATCATATTCAAACAAATAAGATGCTAATTGATTATGCAAGAAACCTGTATACTTAGTGAAGTGTTTTATTTTGTGATTTAGAGAGAATTGTTACTCTACTAATACTCTTGAATTTAATACTCTAATACTCTTGAATTTTCCTTGAATAGGATGGAGGACAAAAGTAATTACTCTGCAATTGTTTTTTATAAAAATGATTATTATGCAGAACAGACTCTATAAGACAAATTATAAAAATACAGAATACAGATATGTTCACCTCTGTCTTTAATGCAACAAAAGATACTGAATAACCTTCCTCACCATGTTAAAATTAAAAAGTTTTATTTGGTGAAACTGTTTTTGAGTGGTGTTTTTCCTTGTACAGTGGTAAATAGAGTAGCACCAAGTTTAGCACTAGTTTTTGTGAAGTTAATATGCAGTTATCCTTCTTTGCTGCTCTTCCCTCTTCTTCCTCGGCCCCTGGGAATGGGGGGTTGTCTTTCACAACAGTCACAAATCCAGCGACCTACAAAATTAGAGCTGTCAATTAAAAGATGACCAATTGCCAAGTAGTCTAAAAAGGCTACTGCAGCTGTATGTGGGAAGTGGGGATATTAATGAGTATGTAGCATCTGTTTGTTATAAAATTACATTTGTAACTTTAGGTATGCGCCTCCTATTAAAAAAGACACTACACTAAATTGACTCAATAGTCATATTCCAGTAATGAATGTACTCATATTTAAGATAATACATTCATATTCACTCCCCTAAATAAACTAAATAAATATCCCCTAAATAAAGATGCTGTAAACAGAAAGTAATAAAAGATTTAGCTACACTCAGAATGTCAGTAGAATGGATAGTTAACACAAGATTCACTACACATAATAGATGTACAATCTTTTCAAAAGAAAAAGGCAATCCAAATCTTGAATTTTAGTTCAGCCTCTGAACAAGTGCAATTGATATAATTACCTGAAGGGATAGCACCAAGCCCCACACAAAATGTATGATAGCCACGATCACACACATCACAGAACATCATTTCTTCCTCATGGTGAGGCTGCCCGCATATAATGCATGTTTTACACTCCATACATTGCCAAGGATAGGTCTTAATTATTGCAACAAGTTCTGCAGACATATCCAAACAGGAAGGATGTCCTAGATCAAAACCAGTATCATTACTAGAATGGTTATATGAAGGATCCTGACAAGACTAAAATGATTGTATTTTATAAAATTTACTTTAGATCAGTGAATCAAATGTGCTAATTAAACTTTAGTAACTGCAAAAAATGTAGTTTGTTATTTTTGTTTCAATTTAAATATATAGACACATTTAAAGCAGATTTGTTACTTACCACTGTTTTCACATTGGGAGCAGTGTATAAGTGCTTCAGACTTCCCTTTCTTGTTGGACTCCTTACCCTTCAGACAAATTCCACATATAGCATTTGGAATGACCTTTGGCTGGAAGGGTAGAAGAGGGCTATAAATTCATTCCGGAAGAATTGATACAGGATTTTTTTTTCAAAAAAATGTGTGTTATTTAAATTTCTATAAATTAACAAACCTTCTGGGTGGTGTAGAACACAGGATATGATTAAAAATTGATAGGTATTGATTATATGAAAAACACTGGAATAGAGACTTTTAAACACATGCAAAGTGAAATATAATAATGTATAATAAATCACAACTAATCAAATCAATGAATTTTTAAAAGGATAATTGAATTTTTAATCTCCTTATGTTAGATGAATGTGTATGAAATCACTAACACATAATTCTTCAAATGTAGTTTTAAGCTAATCATTTTAACTCTCCATGCGGTATAGTATTGAAATTATATATTGAAAATTCTAAGTATATTTTTGTCTAATGCACAGGCTGATTCGAATCTGTTTATTTCATCAGTAAACAAAATAAAATTTTATGTAGATGTAAGCAAACAAGCTGAAATTGGAACTTTGTGAGAATAAGGACCAACAACTATCAATTGCAAGCAATTTTTACATCTGCACAGAAAACAAATTTTATACATCTGCATTTGTTCCATGGATTACATCCATTATACTCTGTCATCCTAAACAACCTATATCTTCAATTTGTACAAACAAATTGTTTTACTCTGTGCCTGACAAAATGTGAAAATTATAAGGAGTGTCTCTTAGAAATAACATTATTAGAATTTCAAATATCTTCTCTAAGCATAATATTATACCATTAATGTCAACAAGTGCTTTTTCTGCATGTAAGAGAACTACTATCATTTGAAAATAATGTATCATGTCATTTCAATTCCAAAACCCTCCTGCCACCACCACCACCACCTACTCGACATCTTTGGGGGGATCCTAAAGTGTAGATTTGAGATTAATATTGGAAGGAGAAAAATATAAGTTCCTTTGATCAAGTAACACTGGATAATCAAAAGTACTCCAGATACTTAATATATCATTTTCATGTGGCTTGTAATGAAAGCATTTTGTAAATTACCTTTCAATAAATTGCCTCCCTAGCCTTAAATATGTAGCTCTCAATTTGTTTGAATTGTTACAGTAATAAGAATTGCTAAAATTATCAAACAGATTGGTGAAATTATTTGAAGAATTTTTCTTTCAAATTTAGATACATTTCCATGTAAAACTTTAATATATAACAGAAAACAATATACATTTAATTTGTATAACATTTGAACTATGTAGCTGGAACCACACGTATGCTACCCTAATGATTATTTTCCCCTTTAAATATCTGAATTTGTAAAAAGCCACAAATTATTAAACTCTATAATGCTATAAACAAAACTAAAATAGGTGCAGTAATTTATATATTTTAATGTGACAAATTTTAATCTTATTCCTTGGATATAGTTTGCACATTTTTGTTTTCCCTGCATTTATGTTCAAGGACAACAAGTCCTGCCTTTATGTGATATTGAGGAAGAGGGCACCAATGTTTAAGTTTGACATTGATGACTCAGAACATGAAGGAAACGATGCTGGTGAGGAGATTCTAGGCCACTTTTTAAAGCTGAGTTAGGCCTTAAATAATCATCTATTGTTCATGCTATAACAGTACATTTCCTGCAAGAAGAGAGACTAATGAATCCAACACAACCTCTAACTCTGATACCAATTTCTTCTCATTATATTGACAACATGGAAACATGGGTGGATAGTTGCTTACTTTATCTAAATGGCTACAAATTACAAGGTAATAATTGTAACAACAGTTTTGCTCTTAACGGAAAAAGGATGTATCAAAGTAAGAACGAAAACATTTATTGATGAAAGAATGAAAAGTGTGTGCAGGCATCACTCTGCTATACACATCTCTCTCAGGAATACTTTAATAATGCAGAAAGAAGCAGAGTAAATTTCAATTATTCTGATTAAAAATAACTTCAGTTCTAGAAAATTGCAATTATTAACTAAATAAATATAAAATTTGAAGGCGTTAGTATGTGTTTATTATGTATTAGCCTAATTTCAGAAATTATTTATGAAGTATGCTCGGCCTCCACAGTTTTGTTTAAACACCCACAAGGCATTTATAAATAGCTCTTTTTAAAAAGATGACAGAGGCATTTAATATTTTTGCTTATTTATTTTTTTAAAAAAAAATCATAGTCCACCTGTTTTATACATAAATATAATGAAATGATAAAGGAGTCTAACATTCACAAATATCTCTACAAAATAATAAATAACCATGGTGGAAACAGACATATATTTTTATTTGCTATTCTAATCCTACTTGCATACCTTTTTATACCCTGCTCCTCCCAAAGAAAAGAGTAAACCCAATTCTGCAGCATTCACCTTTTGTACTGCTACATTCTATAAAGTTCATTGTGTTTTAAACTATATCAAGGTAACAATTAGAAAATACACTTGCTATTTCTTTTATTGTATGCATACCTACTGCTACAGTATGTAGCAGCAAGCTGCCTCTCAATCACCCAATGCAAAACTACCTTTCCGTTGCTATACCTGTACTGAGTTAAGTGCAGTTAATATTTCTGTGCAGTCTAGATACCTGCACCAGCAAAGAGGCATTTAACAATAATTCTTTCCCCAAATCTCAATTCTATAAATCTAGGAATAAAATAGTCACAACATACCAATTTAAAAGAACATCCAAAAATGGATGCCTCTCCTATAGAAATGAAGAAAAAGGAAAGTCTATTCATATTTAGGAACGATTCTAAAAAGAAATTAAAATGACATTGGGGGATCACTGGAAAACATTGCCTGCCTGATTTAGTGACATTCTGGTCATCTTCAAGTTAACAAGCAAAAGAATAGTAAGATTTTCAATCCTACTGCTTCAAAAATTCATTTTAGATTAAAACTGCAATCCTGTACACAGGCCAAAATCATATTCACCTGTCAGTTCTAAATAAAGTCTTGACTTCAGTGACATCAGGACTTGTTCAGCTAAGTTTTTCTGTTTTCAAGAAACTGACTGAGTAAACCAAGGAATCCTCTCCAAAGCTGGAGAAGCAAAGAGTAGACAAAGAGAGAAAGCTACTCTGAAACAAGAGAAACAGTAAATAGGAGAACATGTTCCATCTTCATACTTCAATAAAGCTTTGTGCTTTGAGTATTGAATATGAAATATGTCTGAACCACACCAACAGAATTTGTAGTTTATCCTCAAATACATAAGCATGCTCTATTTCTAGAAATTACACTGCCTGGAAACAAGCCTTTCTTTTTTTCTAAGCAAATTAATGTAAATCAGAGTGTTACGGAATACAAAGAAAGAATGGGATAATCAGTAGCAGACTTGTACTTCAATCTTCTATTTTTTACTGAAATATGCAGACATGGATCTCTCCCTTACTCTGAGAATACTGCCATGACAATTATAATCATCAGTCCTTCATCTTTTAGAACAATAGCTATTGAGGAAGGATAATAGGAATGATGCCCCCATTTAAAAAAGACAGATAGTTTAACAAATTAATAAAAATCAATCTGCCTGTTTGGAAAAAAGGTAAATATAAGAAATCCATGTGTAATACTTGCAATATATGTATTAAGCTTTCCTAAAAGCTCTTACAGTTAAATTTTAGTTTTAAAACGTAAATAGAGAAATAATCTAATATATGTGGTGAACACTATGCAATAAAATCATTGTAACTATTAATGGTTCCTGGGAATGATTAAATCCCCATTTGTAGGCTTATTTAGGCACATGATGTATCAAATGCAGTCAATAACTGATAAAGGTGTTCATATCATAATAGTTCCATAACACACATTGTATTAGATATTTAAAACTAGCTCTTATATAGAGTTAGTTACTCTAAAGTGAAAAAATGCACTGTTTTATTTTCTAATCAGTCTGTTTTTTCTTTTTGGGACCAAAATGCATCTGATAATTCTCTTATTCTAATCTCATTAAGATTCACTTTAAAAAATCCCCAGTCCTTCTCCATAGATCAACTATATATGGATGGGTTTGAACCAGTGGCTAGTAATCATTTGGATTCATTTTTAAACCTAAATTTTGAAGAATATATATAAAAAAATAAAACTAACTTTAGCAATCAAAAATTTGTATATTGGTTTTTGTTACAGTGCCTTCACAAGAAACTAGCCAGGCATTGATGTATGCATGGATTTTTCTCACATAATACCTCAAGTTCAAAATTTTATAATGCCTTCCTAAGCTTCATCTTTGGATTTCATAAGTTAATCATATAAATTACTAGCACACACTTGAAGCTGCAATGAAATAAAACATTTTGCAAGGCTGTTATGTAAAAATAGACATGTCTACAAAAAAATTAAACATTTTCTGTATCATTTTTAAAAACTTCTCCTTAAAAGAAATGGTTCCTAGCATTTACGGTAATATTTTTGCACGAGTGTCTGAAATCATGCATTTATGCAATTAAATTGTATTTGGAATCTTTTTTTTTTTCAAAGAAAGCTACTCAACACTAACCGAAAAGTGATTGGAGTCCTGTACTTTGTATGATTCTGTAATACATTCAATATATAAGTTACGTAGTTGGAAATGGTTTATAATATTTCAAAATCATGTTACTTGCACTATGTAACTTTTCAGGCTTCAAACTACCTAATTACTTTTTGGATCACAGGACTATTTCCTTAACTTTCTTTCTTACAACCGTTCAAACATATAAACATATGCCTTATTCTGTGTAAGAAAAATTTACTGGTAAGCAAATTTTATTGGTAAACAAATAGCTTCCAACTTATTTTCTTTATCATCAATATAAATTTCAATCTAAAATTTCAGTTAATTCGAAACTGAAATTCACCAGTAATACTGATAATTAAAAGATGTTATATAATGATCACTGTTTAAAATATAACTCTTTAAGTCCTAGTAAGCTTAAACCACTCCCTCTATGTCATTTGCTTAGAAGTACAAAACCAAAACTATACCAGAATATCTCACTTGGAACCCACCATCTCTCCAAACCTTCTGTCCCCAAATTATTTTTTAAACTGCGAAATGATGGCCTCTCGCATGGTTCTATTCTACAAGATTAGCACAACCTTCATTCAAATAAGTTTATCTATCTTCTCATTCTGGTATTCTTCATAAAATGAGGAGAGCCATAGGGAAAAGAACCTAGTCCAAGGCCAACTTATGACCTTCACTGCATCTAACAGTGAGGGTTTCATTATTTCTGAATATTTCTTCCTAAAAAGCAAACGCTACGCAAGCCAAAGCTCATCCTCCCAACTTCCTACACATACACAAGGGGAATTGTTTTAAGATTGCCAACACCAAATTATATTATAAACAGATTACATACTTTTCATCTGGAAAAAGTTAAGAAAATATAAATATATATGTACAATATTCTAGCTACATTTTACAGTGCTACTCCAGTTCATACTGGTCAGCAAGCTATTTTAAACTAAGCACAATGTTATATTTGATATGCAACTATCAACCTTTTGAAGCCCGGAAAACAAAGCAATTTTCCTCCACCCTGGCAAAAGGAGGGAGAAAACCCATCTTAATAATGAGATCTCATGCTGCAATTGCTCAGGAACCATTTAGGTACAGAAAATAGAAGCCACTCCACAGCCAGGGTAACAAACAGTAAGGCCCCAGGTAAAATAAAGCAACAGGAAGTAAGGAAGCAAACAGGAATGCACAACAGGAGAGCAGCTAGGCAAGTATAGTAAGCAGATGTTCCATATTTTGAAAAACAAAGTTAAATATTTCAGGGAGAGAAGCTGATCAGTAAAGAAGCTGAGTCAGGGGCTTTTTTCTTCTACCTTGTACCCAGGAACCGATTTGGATACAGATCGTTTGGAACCCTCTTTTCTTGGAGTAGAATTTCTCTCTCTTGTTTTTTGTTTTCCCTGCAAAGGTTCTTCCTGGTTTTCTGCTGCGCATTCACCTTCAGACACATTGCCAGATGAGTTGTCCTGTAACATGCAGAAAAACGATTTTTTGCTTCTTTATATGGGACAAGCAAAGACAAAATAACATATTCTAGAGCAAACGCAAAATAACACATTCTAAACCTCATTAGTTTAGTGTATTGATATATATTCTTAGTATATTCTGACAAAGCCCAATGATTCTGCCCAGCATATACAAATAAATATTTAGAAAACATTATGATAAACTCCATAAAAAGTATAATAGGATCTAAAATGTAATTAAAAAATCCAATAAACTGCTATAAAATAGACCAAACCACAGAAAACTGAGCACTCATTGCTGATATTAAAAAATATATCTGGCGCACACACATTTTGGTTTACCGAATTGCCTTTGATTTTCCGCTTTTCATCTGCTCGCTCTTCTGCATCATCTGAATCTCCATCACTATCCAGTGCAGGCAGATCTGGATCTAAGGGGGGCTCATAAAGAGCTGTATTTAGTGGCAAATATCGAAGTTCATCTGGAGAGTATCTAAAGTTAAGTAAAAAGTTTTAAAGTTGCATTTCAAATTGAAAGAGATGAGGTCATACAGAAAAAGAAAAACCAAATTTAGTATTTTAGCAGTCATTTACAAAATTTTAACCATATACTAGAAAGAAGTGCATAAAGGATGTTAATACATATAAGTGGGTATATATGTATACACAATCCATAAATTAATCAAGTCTTTAAGAATCAAATGTTACACTTGAACTAGCATCCAGCCCATAATAGGTAATATGATCCATGCATGCAGAAATTTTCACAGAATATTACAAACTACATTTTTAGAAAAATCATTAGCTTAATCACAGCAAATTTCTATTACCTTTTATAGTACTCCTGAAACTGGCCTGGTATGAGAGCCACTGGATAAGGACTAACTTTTGTCCTTTCTGTAGGTAAGATTTTATATTTTCCTTGAGGCACCTGGATAATCTGCATTGTTAATACAAAAATAAGAAGCTCATTGCCCATATTTCTGAATGAATTACTTTTCTAAATAATCAAGAAATATTTCTTACATATCATATCCATGGATTTGCCATACATACATCCTTTAACAATACATCATGTTACTTAAGGTACATGTTTGAATGACCCTATTATGCCTCAAATACTAGATCACACAACTGATTTAAAACTGTATATTCAAGAGTATCTGAAACACAGATGTCTGCATTTATTTTCTGGCTCAAATAATATAGCAAATGCACATGGTATCATATAGGACAATATATAGTTAATAAATGTAGTGTAAAATTCTATCCTACCATATATCTAAAATTTCTGGTTAATAAGAATGGATAGTAATTTTTGTCTATCAAGCTATAAAAATAATCATATCAAAAGGAGGCAATCAAAATAATAATTTTGTGAT
This sequence comes from Ptyas mucosa, assembly GCA_012654045.1. Classification (NCBI taxonomy): domain Eukaryota; kingdom Metazoa; phylum Chordata; class Lepidosauria; order Squamata; family Colubridae; genus Ptyas; species Ptyas mucosa. Next base: position 20,114,178 of record WNWU01000005.1, read on the forward strand.
GTTACATTTTGCTTAAAGTCGAAAGAAAAGAGATTGTAACATATCCTCCCTCATATAAACAATTCAGAACCATATATTAATAGAATGTGGTATTTTTATAAGCTTTTATTTTTAAATGTATTTTTTTAATCTTGTCATAGCTGCTTACAAAATAAATCACTAAAACTATAATCATAGTTAAAAATGCATTAGCAACCTGGATCATAACTGTTAATTTCATCTCATTTGAAAGCAAAAGATGAACAACTGGATTGGGAATGAAACTATACAGAAATAAGGAAACCTAGCAATCAAGCCGAAAGCAAGACCATAATCTGTGAGTTCACAATGAGTCTAATCTGAGAACAATATTTCATTATTGTACATAAATGGGAAAAACACTAGTAGTCCTGAGAGTAGTATATTTGATCTGAAAAAAGCTGTTTCACTCCCTAAATAAAATCTTACAAATTAACTCTGAACTGTAACTGTAAAGCAGAACGAAGCAAAACAAGATGCTTGCTTTGCAATTAGAAGCAAGGAGGTCGCATGGTTTAGCATAGCAGCTTTGATGGAATGGTGTTTGCTCAAACATTTGTCAAAGCGAAGCAGTTTTTAAGATTTCTACAGCCCTGCATTCTCCTGCCCCAAGAAAATTAATTTTCACTGTTGCACAAACATCAAACCCAATGTTACTTTGCATCCACAATACAGGGTAGATATTCACAAATAACACAACTCAACTTTACTAGTTGTTCCTAGTGTTACTTGTTCCTTTAGTGTGTATGCAATGTTTGCAGTTTTTACATGTTTTCTTTGTAGTCTGCCATTACCATAGATTTCTCAGGAAACCAGATTACAAGCAAGCCTATGTTTACAACAACTGAAAGAAGAAAATGCAAGTATCCTACATGTGTTTGTAAATCAAAGTAGGCCCGTCTTTCTTCCATTCGTTCACGGTTTAAGTTGCTGTTGAATTCTGCAGCTTTCTTGGCAGCTTTCTTAATATATTCTGGAACTTTACTTGCTTCAACTTTTTGGGTATTCTGCTGCTGCAATTGCTGAAACAATTAATTTCCATTAGTTTACAACAGCTGTAGAAATTTGATATCCTGTATTTATATTGCTCTGTATTTGTAAAATCATTCATCATAAAGAGTTACTTACAGAATACTCTTTATAGTGGTCAGTTATTCGTTGACGTTCTTTCTCTTGAAGTATAACAGAGTACTCTGCATGTTTGGCAGGGTATTCTTTAATCATCAGATCAATTACTTCATCACTTCGCAAGGCAGTTAGACCTAAAGTATATCAAAAACAATTAAATGATTTTGTAAAAAAAAAAAATCAGGCCGGTAAAATTAAAATCTTTGCTTTTATGTTTAGCCTTTATAGAGGCTTATAACAATCTAAAGTTTTCAAATCAATAAGACACAATATAATAGGCAACTGCATGTCAACTCAAGAAATTAAATTCAACATGCAATGTAAGAATTGAGAGACGTTTCTAAATTGAATCTGTTCCAACTCCTCCCAACCCATTTCTATCTTACAACATTCTAAATATCTTAGCAAACACATGATATTCTAGGAATTAGAACTTAGTGAAACAAATTGCATTTTCTCTAAATCATAGAACAAATTAAATTTAACAATCTTTTGAAGGATACTTTTCAAATCTTCACAATTTTATTAGAATAACCTCCAAAATTATATACATACTTGCATACCATTGCCCAGAGTCACTTATTCTGATATTGGGAGGGGTGGGGATGGTGTTATATAAATATGATGCATAGATACGAAGGTAAGTAGGTAGATAAAACAGATATGCCTTTCTTTTGTCCTTACCTAAAGTACACTGTGTTTCCGTAATGACATTTAGTTCTCTGAGGTAAAGTTTCTCTTTGTGAGAAAGATCTCGTCTTTCTAAATCTCCAAGAAAACAATGGGAAAAATAGTAAGAAAGCATAAAGGATTTTTGCAATTTCTTCAAAATATGTAATATTAAAATTGCATTTCCATCAAAAACTTGAATTAAAAAGCTTATGCTGCTTCTGTGGGAAAAGGATAATGTTTCATTTGAATTGAGCTTAGTTCTTCATAAATATATAAATATATCTATGTAGGTATATAATTTTCCTGACTATAATACAGAAGTTGTTTGATGTCTTTTTCCAAGTTCTTTTTTAACTTCCAGTCTAGCTTACAGTTCTTGCTTTTCCTTCTGGAAGGATGAAGTCCTAACCAGGTCCAACTCCATTTAGCTTTTAAAGATCAGTTAAGATTGGAACACCATACCCCAAAAATTAGTGCCAGAAATAGCATACTTATTGCAACTGCCAAATCTGAGAAACATTTTGTGTTGGAATAAATAAAACAATGCTGTTTGTCCTGGTGGTCTTTTCCACAAACTAAAGCACATAGGCAAATCCATGTATATAAAAATGAGTTGCAAGAAAGCTCCAATTTCAAATCAGGGATAGTTTCAAAGAATTAAAGAAGCAATAGCATAAATCTGAGGGGCTTAACTGTGACTGTATTTCCTCTGAAACATAAAACTGACTCGTACATTATCCATATCACAAAACATATAACTTCCAAATACATGCTAAACTCTCACATCTGAGCACAGAGCAGATATGAAACTACGCTATTTCAACATTATCTGTTTCAGTGCTAATGGCTTGTTTTAATCAGATGTAAAAGATTTGCAGCCATTTATTTAATTCAAATCTGTGAAGTGTCATAAAGGGTTCCAAAGCTTATGGAGACAGCAGTCAATGAGTGCATATAAGAGGCCCACCTATAAGCATTTCCAAACAAAAGCAATAGACCGCCAAGACATTTGATCATCTATACGCTTGGAAGCACTTTTAAGACACATGAATGAGCCTGCCTGCAATGAGTGTAAATTTTAACATTTCATGTAAGTATGTGTAACATGAATACCTGGATATTTTCGCTTAAAGGAGGTTACCCCCAAGTATTCACTAACTTGTTCTTGAAGCATGTAATATTCTCCAGTTTCATCGGGTGGCCATTTATATTCTATCAGGTTTTCAGCTGGAAAATAACTAAAACTAAACACAGAAAATCAAATCATTAAAATTATGAGGATTTAACTCCACAGTCCAAAGAGAACCCACATTCAGTGCCATATGCTCTGTAGTAACACTTTTATACATCTATATTCTTAATAATTTTGGAGCTCACTCGAGTGGAAAAATAGTTACACATTTATTATTAGATAGTTCACCTTTATTACTTCGCAGGTACCCAAAGTGGTGAATATACACAATACACCTTCCTTCTATTTTCCCCAATATAAGGATGATTTAATTACTCTAAAATATGCTTTCTGTTCCCCATTTTGAGCTATCAAGAAGTATCAATCTCCTCTTTCCAAATTCTTCTGCTGGCTATCTTTATATATTGGTAGCACATTTCAGAGTTCTAATTCATGAGGTTTCTGTATACTCTAGTAAATAAGACAACAAAGACCATGCATTTATTTTTGTTGAAAAAACAATAATATATCAAACTACAACAACTTTTTTTTAAAAATGGCAATACCTAAGATCTTGACTTGAAGTCTCACAACTTCGTGAGCTGTCTCCTGAGCCCATGCGGCGTCTTTTACATGGTTGGCTGCCATCATTTGAATTTTCTTCTATGTCATCCTGAGAGGATACCATAATGTCAAGTGTTGAGCAAAAAATACCAAGACCAAGAACACTCTTATCAAGAATATTTGGATTTGAAAACCTTAAAGAAGCTGTGAACATCTATACCTCATTCTGGGAATTTTCACTGCTCTTTATCCATTTAATTAAAAAATACGCCAAGGAGTTACACAGGACCATGATATTTTTAGGGAACTCAACAAAGCTAATAGGTATAGATTCCATACTCTAGAATATCTGATATTCTATCGGATTGGGTACAGGTAACCCTCAACTTACAACCACAATTGAGCCCAAAATTTCTGTTGCTAAGCAAGACAGTTGTTAAAAGAGTTGTTAAAAGCCCCATTTTTGCCATAGTTAAGTGAATCACTGCAGTTGTTAGCAATATAGCTGTAAAGTTAATTTGGCTTCCCCATTGACTTGTCAGAAGGTCACAAAAAGGGTCACGTGAGCCAGGACACTGCAACTATCATAAATACGAACCAGTTGGCAAGCGTCTGAATTTTGATCACATGATCATGGGGATGCTGCAACAATGTGAAAAAGTCACAAGTCACTTCTTTCAGTGCTGCTGTAACTTTGAACAGTCACTAAATGAACTGTTGTAAGTTGAGGACTACCTGTACAGTTCTTGGCTCACACATACTTAAGAATCACACTTTAAAAAAATAAAATAGTACCGTCACCATGAAAGTAATGTAAATTTGGAAACTCTGAAATCAATGTAACTTACTTCTTAATAAACATGTTTGATGCTTGAATGCAGATGGCCGGATAGGGGATGACAGCATTATTTCCTTATTATATAAATCAGCATGGGACCTTAATATTCTGTAGGGCAAATGGTTGCTAGCTACAATACCTTTCCCAACATTACACTAAAGAAATGGGAAGCCAGGAAGTAGCAATTTGGCTAGCCATCAAAAGCCCCATCCCCATAATCAGGCTATAAATGTACCGCAGGGTTCTCTTTCTTCTTAGATTAAGTGGGCCTGGTGCATTTTTCAGGAGGGGAAAAACAGCGCAAAGCAAACTCTCTTTTCATTGACCTCAAAGATCTACATATCTGCGATTCAACCAGGGGTGAAATCCACCAGGTTCTGACAGGTTCTGGAGAAGTGGAAATATTGAGCAGTTTGGAGAACCCGTAGCAAAAAATTTGAGTAGTTCCAAGAACTGGTATTTACCATCTCTGGCTGGCCCCAGAGTGGAGAGGGAATGGGGATTTTGCAGTATCCTTCCCCTGGAGTGGGGAGGAATGGAGATTTTGCAGTATCCTTCCCCTGCCACGCCCACCAAGTCACACCACGCCCACCAAGCCACTCCTACAGAACTGGTAGTAAAAAAAATTTGGATTTCACCACTGGATTCAACCCTCAAGAAGAAGAAAATCAAGCTCCCCAGAGTCTAAAGTGATACCGACTTCTTAAAAAAAAACAAAACACCTCTCCTTCAACCCAGGTGCCCCACCACTTTTTATGACGAGTTGTTCACCTTAGCGTCTATGCTCTTTATTTCCTTTTAAGTGAACTTCCTTTAAAAACTTTGGATGTGCTAAAATTCTTCGACTTCTGTTCAGTCCTTCAAAAAGGAGACTTAAGTGGGAGAGGATCCAAGGAAATCCAACAACAACAACAACAACAGCGTATAAAACCCGGTGGCAAAAAAACAACAAAAAACAACCGGTTTGACCTCCAGGTGCCTTCAAGAGAGCAGATACTAAGAGCGGGAAGGGACACTGAGAATCAAAGCCGAAAGAGCCAATCCCTCCAGCCCGGGATAAGCACAGGGGGAAAGAAAAACAAGGCTGCCTCGCCAGGGAAGAAACCATCCGGGAGATGCCCCGTCCCAGCAGGTGATGAGGCGGAGCCGGCAGAGACCTTCCCGGGAGGCTCCTCCTCTTCACGGAAAGATTAAAATCCCAGCCCGCGAGGGGTCTCGCCGCCGCCCTCCACGGAGGAACGAACGGCTTTAGCCGACCGGCGCCCTTCGGGAGAGGAGGAAAATGGCGTTAAGCCGCCGGGAGCATCGGACGACAGGCACCGACGGAAGGAAAGGAGGTACCGAGAAGACTTACGAGGCCGGAAAGGGGATAACTTCCCCAAGCTCTACCTGCGCGTCGTCTCACCTTTAAAGACTGGGCTCCGGGCGTGGCTGGGTCGCTGTCGCACACCCGCGGGGACAGCACCGCCGCCATCACCGGCCACGGATGGGCTGGGCTACAGACCGCTTCGCCCTCTCCTCCCACGCGCCAGGCACCCCGCACCCCTCCCCTCCCACCACCCGCTTCAGGCCCGGCGCCACCTGCAGGCCCGGGGATGGCAATGCAGGCGCTGGATCGCTTTTTCTTCTTGTCTTCTGAGGGCTCGATCTTTGCCTTCGCGAGGAGCTTCTAGTCCAGAATGGCTGGTTCAGAAGTCGGCCGTGAAACGTGGGATTTTAGAGCCTGCGCTATAAATGCCTGCCTTTATTGGAGAAGATCGCGGTTTCATTACGAGCGGCAGCTGTTTTCTTAGAGGTTTATGTCACCCATCTGGGGGCGGATGATGGGACAACTTGGTGCGGTCAACTCCCCACAGCGAACTCGCTGCGGGACAATTCAACAATTCATTTTAAGTATTTAAAATAATTCAAGAAATATTCTAATTTAATTAGCATTTTGTCATTTATATTTCATTTTGTCCCTCATTTTGCATCCTTTCTTTAACGCTTTCATTCCACTGTTTCTTTGATATTAGTGTAACTTATCCTGCAGCGAAGTTGGCGGGCGATGAGCTCAGTGAAGTCAGCAAGTGTATTGAGTCAATATTTAAAAATATATGTTTTAAAAAAGATTGTTTTATCTTGCCTATTACTTTTTATTAATAACTCAAGGCTGCGATCTAATATATTTCCTCTCCTTCTATTTTCTCCACAACGACAACCCTGTGAGGTGAGTTAGGCTGAGGGAGAGGTGACTGGCTCAAAGTTGCCCAGCTGGCTTTTAGGCTGAGGTGAGACTAGAACTCAAGAGTTTCCTGGGTTTTATTTTTATTTGTTCTAGGTAACCTATGTCCTCCCAGATGTTTGCTGAAATATATGTGTGTGTGGAGGCAAGGCATTGAATCAAACTGTGAGACTCAGTTAAGCCCACTCATAAAACAGATGCTATTTCAATTATGTGGTATGGGTGCAAATGTTTTGAAGCCTTAATCAGTTAGCCATGGTGATCGGGAGAGGAACCCAAGAAGCAAGCCTGGAAGAAAAGTAAGATACCAAATATCACATGTCTAATAAATACAATAAGTGTTGCATAAAATATTACCACCTTATCTGGGCTGCAAATATCCAAATCATTGCAAGATGATAGAAAATATAGTAACTTTTTCTGCCACCCAGGGTCACCTAGAGTTTTAAAGTCCAAACTAGACAGCCCATGACCCATTGAGACATTTTTCTTTCCAGATATAAATAGGCTTGTACCATTTCCTCTCTTTTCACCACCCTCAGGAGAGACAGTGAAGTTGTGTCCTCCTCCTCCACCTTAGGTGATTGGAGGAACTCCCTGCCACTTTGGGGTGGGGGGGGGCAGGTGGGCGGAACAGAGTGGTGAACCATGGGGAAAACTGCACTTCTATTCCCCATTCTTGTTTGTCCCCAAAGGGGACAAACCAGAAAGGAACCATCAGTGCCTCCCAATCAACTCTACCTTGTCAGTAGACATCTGAAATATTCCCTTGTTTCTTCCCCAAACCAGTCACTGCTGTTAAAGAGATTTCAAATTTCAGCCTCTATTCCAAAACACTTGCCTGTTGGGTCCTGCCACCAGCTGATTTGTATCAAGCAACCTATGGGTTGCTTGATACAAATATGTATCAAGTATCAATATACAAATACAAATATTGATAAAAATACTTTCCTATGGGAAGTATAGTCAGAAGATGTGGTGTTGAAGTGACCACGATTAACTTTAACAATTTTCAATCCCATGGGAGCAATGGGTCCTAGATTTTGGATGCATTGTGTAAGTTAGCCCTTTCGATCCAAAACTTGTTGCTCTATGATGCACTCTTTTGCCCAAATTGAAGATTACAAATTATCAAACAGATATAAGAGTTTTAGTCATATATGGATATGTATAAAGTCCTAAACTGGACTCAGCTGGCAGGGAAGGTCACTAATTGTGATTACATAACTGCCAGATGCTACAGGATTGAAAAGATTGCAATCATGTGACCATAGGGATGCTGGACAACCAAGAATTTCAAGACTAGTTGTAATCAACACTGTTTCAGCACCATCATAACGTTGAATGGTCAGTGAACGAGTCATCTTTAACCAAGGATTATCTGTAGACAGTAACAGGCATGCCCAGTTGTTTAGTTATCAATACTCAACAGGCAGCAAGGAGTATCACTGTCATAAATGTTTTGCACAAAAAATGTCACAGTGGTAGTGTGATTGAAAAAAAGCAAATACATTTATTTGAGCAAATAGAACAAGAAAATCTCAATATGTTGCTACAATGTTTCTTTGTTACTGTTTGTAAGCCATCTAGAGTCACTGTTGAGTGAGTAGGCAGCTATATAAATGTCCATAAATTAATTAATTTATTAATTATTCAAAATAGGAAGCAACTACAAGAGCCACCATAACATAGTTCTCAGTTTCATATTCAGCTTGAACCCAAGTGTCTCTTGCAACATCCCAGACCCATCTGCTGGCAATCTGGGAAAAAGAAAAGAACAAAGTAGCAACAAATTAGCTAACATTTTAAAATTATAATTCATAATCACATAACAAATCTATTGCAACAATATCTTATGCTGGGACTGTTGGATTAGTATTGTTTGTTCAGTTTAACAGAATTATCTATAAATTGCCAAAAATTAAAGTCAAACTGCATAAATTGAAGTAATTTCTACACTCTATTATGTCAGCACATAATATATAACACAATGGCATGATGACTAATTAAACGAGTTAATAAAAATGTAAAAAAAACACTTTTAATATAAGAACAAACATATATGGAAAAAGATAATAGCATTGCCCAGGTTACAATATGGCCCAGTTTACAATTGCAAATTAAGAAAAAAATCTGAAAGAAAATGCAATGCAGTATCTGCTACAAATAAAAAATTCTACCTAAAATGTGTATATGACATTGGAGAGGTACCAAACTAGTATTAGAATTCACCAGATTATTTTTTTAAAGTGTATCTTCATGAACATAGCCTACAATATAAAAAAGCCTCAAATTAAAAGCCAATCCCATAACTAAAGAGATAAAAAGAAAATTAGATTTAGCATTATACAGAAAGCAAAGTTACTGCAAATTCCCTGTACATCAAATACTTTTTACTATGACCTCCATAACATGCCTTTTCTGTCACACCTGGTGGAACACCAAGATGTAACTGGTAAAGTTGCCACAACTTTAGTCATACTAATTTAGGTAAATAAAGTGCTTTATTTCATCAAGTGAGTACAGTAGATCTAGTTGGTGATAATATATGTAAAACAATTTATTACATCTTACCAATTTCAACCAGAGCTAATTTTCATCAGATGAATTTGAACCCAATGAAAAAAAAAGTTTCAGCTATGATGGCCATTACTTACATGCTTTGCTTGCATTTTTTCATATGCTGACTGTTCTTGAAAATGATGGAACATAAGGCCTTGAGTATGATTTAACAAGGTAGTTCATTCCACTTTAGTAATCTGATAGGGTCCCATTTCAAAAGTAATATTCTGCACAACTGCAACAGGCAAATGTGGGCATTTTTCAGAGAACAGAATAGGGTAGTTTATGTACTTACATGTATTGACTGACCAGTCTTTTCCACAAGAAATAGCTGAACTATATACTTGTAACGATCAAACCCCAGTTCCTTGACACCTGCTAATATATCTTCAGAGATAGCTGTACAAGTGGGGGCACCATTGATTCCAATATATTTGAAATCTTGAAGTTTTTGCTATTAAGGATCAAACAAAATTGCCAATAATTGTAATAATACGCTTTTCTATAAATGGTCCATACAGCACTCATTTAACATTTAAAGCTATTCTCTGTTTGATACATCCTGCAGGTATATTGTTTTTCTGTAAATATAGTATTCAATAGTTTATAGTATTCGATAGGGTTTGTAACTATGTATTTTTAACCAAATCTATATAATAGAACTGTACTCAGTTTGAAGGTTTGCTTCATGGAATTTCAATTTTAAATAAGCTATTTACTATCCCACTGATTTTAGGGGCAGGAAAGTCAAACTGCTTTTTGACTGCAGTAGAGCATTATTGCAACTTATTAAAAATAAGCCCATTTTAGGAACCATTTTATTTGACAAGTTAAATATAACTTCACAGGATGCTAGAATATATTGGTGCTTATTATTATTTTAGTTTTAGATCACTTTAATTTTAGAGATTATATTCCCCAAGGAATTCTGAGAACTAATTTGTGAGATATGTTCAGAATTCAATTGCAAGATCTCCGGCTTGTCCATAAAGGCTGGAATTGCCCATACTGTAGGACTTGTTACCAAACATTAACAGCTAAATTATGTCAGGTGATAGATCTTAGTGAAGGAAGGCCTTTTCCCTTTCAAAAGCCCACCACTGATGTGCAATACTTTTCACTTCTTGTTTCTTCAATTCATTAAAACACTCTGCTAGCTCCATTCAGTTGCCCAGACTCTACCCCACAAGGGATTTGGGGGTCGTTAAATGAAGATGATGATGAAAGTAGGATATCAACACTTCCCAACTCAGCCTGCAAGGAATGCTTCAGTCATCAGTCACTTTTCTTCTAGAAAACACTCAAGGCAGCCAGGAAAGAGCCTCCATTACAGACTATTAGTGGCCAAGGCAGAAGTGCCCAATTTGGGCACTTGCAAATGAACTCATGGGAATTTCAATTTTAATTAAAATCAGTTAATTATACACACACACTTCTCCAATACTGCTGATATTTCTATTACTGTTTGATAATATGGAGCAGAGTGGCTCACAGGGTTAGGACTCTGGGTTGAAGGTTAGCAAGCCTGCATTCGAAGCCCAAGTGCTGCTGCGTTGCAGGGTAGCTGCCCTCATTAGCTCCAGATCAATGGGAACATGAAAGGAGCCCCCATGGGCATCCCCCAGACAACAGTGATATCAGTGGTTAATCCTTTCAACCTGGAAGCACCTTAAAAGGTGCTTCCGGCATAAATGGGACTGAAGTGTATGAGGATGATGAATAGGCTCCATTTACAGGTAGTCCTCTATTTACAACAGTTCATTTAGTGACTATTCAAAGTTACAACGCATTGAAAAAAGTGACACGACTATTTTTCACACGATTGTTGTAACATCGCCATGGTCACATGATCAAAATTCAGATGCCTGGCAACTAGTTCATCTTTATGATGGTTGTAATGTCCTGGGTTTACATGATCAGCTTTTGCGACCTTCTGACAAGCAAAATCAATGGAGAAGACAGATTCACTTAATAACCAAGTTACTAACCTAACAAATGCAATTATTCACTTAACAGCTGCAGCAGGAAAAGACATAAAATGGGGCAAAACTCACTTAACAAATGTTTCACTTAGCAACATAAATTTTGAGCTCAATTGTGGTCATAACTCAAGGACTAACTGTAGTTTAATAAATTATTTGCCATAAACTACATTTTAAATGAACTATGCTGTTAATAAGAGATATAACAAAAGGTGTTAAGTAATATAACTTATGGTTTAGAACCTAATTCTTATTAGAAACTATTTTACCTTTAGAATATCTTCAGTTCTCTTCCTTACTATATGAGACTCACATTTTCTATAAGGTTCCATCCTGTAAGTGTTAGCATATTTCGGTCTTGCAAAGCTAGTCTTGAATACCAAGAGCTCATTTTTTGTAAAATCTGTGATGGATTCATCATCTGGGTCCGTACCTGATATGTCATAACTTGAAATTCTGTGTTTTCCTGACTGTGAAAGCTAAAAAATCCCAATACATAAAGACATCTTTATTTCACTCACAAAATTAAAATGACAAAACTTAAACATAGTAAGAGGGGGTTAGCTTTTTTTTTCATCCTGCCCCTTTTTTTCATATATAATTCAAGGTGGTTAAAATACCAGTACTTCTTCCTTTTCCCCACAACAACAACCCTGTGAGGTTGGTTGGGCTAAGAGAGTGACTGGTCCGAAGTCACCTAGCCAGTTTTTCATGTCCAAGGCAGGACTAAAATTCACAGTATCCTGGTTTGTAAACCAGCATTACTATACCAAAGCGGCTCTTTAATTGAATGCAACGGAATGTTCTGATTTGCAACCATATAAATTAGTTCTGCATTCTATATATTCCATTTTGCTTAACATGGAACCCCAGAGTTATAATTTTATGAGGGAAAACAAAATTGCTTTTATTTTCTACACATTTTTGTTTCATCAAAACTTCCATTTGGGACATAAACATTGACTTTAAACCATATTGATATTCTCTTGATCTTGTAGTTACTTTTCTGAACAAATTTCAGTCAGCACTTTATATAGTCTCCAAAAGTTTGGACAAACATTGCGTCTCCCAAAGACAAAGACATTCAACAGTATTTACAGACTCAAAGTAGAAATCATTTCGTCTTTTATTTTTGGCGCATCAAAAGTAGCAATCCTAGGAATGCTTTCCAAGTAAAATGTCTTATCTAATTCAGTACATTTTATATGTTCATTTAAATTAGTGTTTTTCAAACTTTAAGATGCTTAATATCTTTAACACATCTTAAAAGTTGTCAAATATTTTTTAAAAAACATTTAAACAAAAGACTGAAATCTAATCCTGGTAAATGACTGTATGTCTCTCCTCTGCTCAACTTGCAATGGATGAAGGGTTCATTATAAAGTAGTACAGCATACTTGACCAAAGACTCAGATAGGGTTGCTAATGGTTCTCCAAGGGAAAGTCAAATACAGGTTTCTATTATGTGATTCATGCATAGGGTACTTGAAGAATTTGTGAAACAGAAACATTCCAATTTGAATTTTGATAGCATGTTAGGTAATAAAGAGAAGCAAAGATAATACACATATAGAAAAGCTAGAATGGTATACATTTATTACAAGCAATAAAAATGTACTTCTTTACAGTACATAATGAGAATATAGTAGAAACCAAAATTAACCCTCCTGAACAGGGTCTCCTTAGATCTGCAACATGCTTGACATAAACCAAGTGTCCCCAAACTTGGCAGCTTTAAGACTTGTGGACTTCAACTCCCAGAATTCTCCAGCCAGCATGCTGTAGAGTTGAAGTCCACAAGTCATAAAGCTGTCAAGTTTGAAGACCTCTGACATAAACCAGTATTTCTCAACCTTGGCAACTTTTAAAAGGTAGGGACTTCAACTCTACAGCATGCTGACTTAGGGAATTCTGGGTGTTGAAGTCCCACACGTCTTAAAACTACCAAGGTTGAGGAAAAACTGGTAAAGACAACTTTAGTGTTGTTAACAACAAGCACTCCTCGTGGAGCTTAACACAACTTTGGACCGAGCCCATAGCTACACAGCGTTTTAATTGAGGGAGAAAAAATAGGCTCTGGCTTTCCAAAGCGCACCACCCCAGGAAAACGGGTGCATGGCGTTTCCCTGCCGTTCGGCCCCGCCCACTCGGTGAGAAAGCCTGTTAACCCGAAGCCCGCCCCCAATGTCGCTCCGCGCACGCGCAGATGGGCGCCGCTCCGCCTCGTTCTTACGCGGCCGAGCTGATCTCTGTCTAAACCGCTGTGTTTTCTTCCCCATGCCTGCCCAGCGTGGGAAGGAGTGACGCCCAGCTTTTTTTTGGCTTTATCCATTGGGAACTCCTCCCTTTTTAGGCAACTGCTTGGGGCGGGCGGTGGTTCAACCGGCGCAGCAACCGTCCACACGCGGACCCGTTAGGAACAGCCTTTAAAGGCGCGAGGCTGGTCTCTCTACCCGTGACGTCAGCAAGCGCGAGCTAAGCAACCCCAGAACCAGAACCGAGCAGAGGTAAATGCGGCGGATCAGTCCCTTCTCACAATCTGGTCGGTCGCCTAAGAGGAGTTGGAGGATTCTGGGAATTGTAGTTCAATGGTTGCGGCTCTAGGAGCGAGAGCGCCTCATATCGATTCAGGTCGACTTTTTTTTTTTGCCTGGCTTCCTATTTCCTCCTTTTGCTAAACGCCAGGTTAAGCAGTTTAAGGCAAGGTTCCCAAACTTTTTGCCATCATACCTTCCTACGTTGTAATCTTAATGTACACACCTCCCCTAAAAATACAAACACCAAAATGAACACAGGAGAACAATGAAGCTGCAGGAAAGGTGGATTTATTAAAAATGTAATTAAAAGGTTCTTCAGGGGTCCTCTGGACTCTGATCCGCCCCAAGGGAGGCACACCTCATCATTTGGGGGAACCTGGTTTAGGGGATTTGCGTTGGGAAAGAGTTTGGAAGACATTCCCTGGAGACATAATGAGTATATAATATCTTCCTTGCCACCGATGTGTTTGCTGCTGTTAAAGCTCCAGTCCAAAGGAGACAAAAAGGAACACAAATCATGATTGTAATGGAAACTAAATATTATTTTACAGCAGTGGTAGAAAGTTCTAATTTTGCTGGCAACACTTGTGAGTTGTGACTTTTCGCAAGTTACAGGTTAGTGCTTGACTTACAACCATTTGTTTAGTGACGTTCAAAGTTACAATGGCACTGAAAAAAATGAATTATGACCAGTTCTCATACTTAGGATTATTGCAGCATTCCCATCAGAGGTGGGTTTCAGCAGGTTCTGACCAGTTCTGAAGAACCAGTAGCAGAAATTTTGAGTAGTTCGGAGAACCGGTAGTAAAAATGCTGACTGGCCCTGCCCCCATCTATTCTCTGCCTCCCAAGTCCCAGCTGATCAGGAAGAAATGGGGATTTTACGGTAACTTTCCCCTGGAGTGGGGAGGGAATGGAGATTTTACAGTATTTTTTCCCTGCCATGCCCACCAAGCCACGGCCACCCAGTAATGCCACGCCCACAGAACCGGTAGTAAAAAATTTTGAAACCCACCACTGATTCCCATGGTCATGTGATCAAAATTCGGATGCTTGGCAACTGACATGGATTTATGACGGTTGCAGTGTCCTGGGGTCATCACCTTTTGCGGCCAAGCCAAGTCAATGGGGAAGCAGATTCACTTAATCATGTTTCCCATTTAACAATTGCAGCGATTCACTGAACAACTGTGGCAACAGATGTCACAAAATGGGGCAAAACTCACTTAACAACTATCTTCCTTAGCAACGGAAATGGGCTCAATTGTGGTTGGAAATGGAGGACTACCTGTATGCGTATCATCCGGTCAGCTAGACAGAAATGCATCTTAAATGCAGAGTTCTGTGACTGCCTGGCATAATTAGTATTAATGTTGAACTGTTTGCTTAATTGTGACCTTTATTTTGTTTCACTGTATTCTGGGGTTACAGAGTAATTGCATTGTGGGTTGGTGCTTTATTAAAAAAAGATTCTGATGTGAGGCCTGCATTAGGGTTACCAGTCTGGGCTGTAAAGCTATCAATGACCACTAAAAGGCAGCAATAACATTTTTTGTTTCTCGTACTCAGAAGCTACCATTCCCTAATGTGACCAACAAAAAAAACACCTCTTCTGTTTATCCAAAGGAATTAGAAGCATCATCCTCAGCCAATGAAGAATGCATTTATGCAGTTCTGTCACAGCTTCTTTACAAGTGGTAGCTCTTTTCTCCCAAATGTATTTATTACAACCATAGTGAAGTCAGCAAATGTTCATATGTTGAGGCCCATATCTGGTGAAAGGAGTTGGGCAAGGATGACCTGTGGCTTCCCAGGTTGTACTGGAGAGTTCCCCAGAGACTCTCTGGTTAAACCTACCTTCAGTTGTGGGAGCGTTCCAGATCCAGATGATTGCTACGTGGCCAGGAAGAGTTGAAATTTTCGCTATTTTTGCAACCCGTGATTATTATCAGCTACTAAATCTTAAGACATCCTTTAAAATACAGAGAAGAGAAAGATTTTTGGTTGTAAACTCAATTACATACTTACTGTGTAATGATTAACATTTAATAAATGACACAATAAAAAAATCATTTTCTTAGACCCAGCACATCTTTCATCTACAGTAGTAGATCTTTAGTAGTTACACTAAAGGATTGTCAAGCAATTTTATTCAATCATTCTATTTGTAGAATGTGGGCATAACAGGGTGTGAAAAAAGTTCATTGCAGGATTGTTTTCAAGATACTTTCAGTTCCTGAAATATGAGAATAAATGGCCCACTGCTTACATATACAGAGTGGTTTTTAAAATATTGTAAATGATAATAAAAAACATAAGCAGGAATTATTTATGGTATCTTTAGGCTGACAAGTAGGGAGGAAAAATGCCGTTGTGGTGCCTACCCAAATATCCATGATTTTTCTCTTTACTCTGGATTACATTAACTTTCATCCTACAGGGGAAAAGTCAAAAATATCAAAAGGTCAAATCTCCAGGTAATATAACTGTCAGCATTGTAATTTTATTTTCATTTTTGCCGCTGGTTTAACCATAGGATGTAGCAATATGAAATATTGGTAAAATGTGTAAAAGTAATTCTGACAGTACTAATTCTGTTCACAAACGAAATAAGTGAGGTTGCAAGAGTTCCCTTATTTTATATCACCATTTGCCTTTTTATTTCATTTCAGATGTTCTTAACGGATCCACCATCTACCTGCCTTTCCTCTACAGTGTATTATATGATTTGTGAAGCCGGATTTGAGAGGAAATCAAGCTGTGCTGTCAGTAGTTTTATATGCGACACTGGTGAAATAAATTGGGAATTCATCACAAAACACGTACAATATGGAGAGCAAGGTCTCTATTGCTTTTAAATGTAGTGTATTGCTATACTTAGGACAGTAAGACATGTTTCTGAATTTGCATATTCAGTGGAGATCTTTTACTTGTTTGGTGGGATCTATTTGTTAAAAATAATAGAATTAGAATTCCTAATTTTAGTTATTTAGCTTCAATGACTAAATGGTCACTATTTAATATTTTCTACAAAAAAGGAAAATCCTTAATGAGTTTAGGGGAACCTTTTCAGGAGAAAATATTTTTGAAGTTTTTTATATTTAGCAGTACTTGACAGTATTCTTGAACCCAATTGGTTATTTTTGTTTTTTAGACTCAACATTGGATTATATCAACAGTGTGAAATCTTTAGGTCCTTTATGTGAATCTATTCATTTGCATTTGAAATCACTTACAGTGGAGCAGTTTGAAAACCAGTTTGTGGGATGGCTTCAATGGACAAACTGCCCAGAGGTAGGAAAATGTTGGATTGTATTGGATCCCCATCCCAAATTTATGGATGGATACACACATACATACACACACATTTTTTTAGCGTATGGCAGTGGTCCCCAACCCCCGGTCCATAGACAGGCATCGCTCTACGGCATGCCAGAAACCATGCCACACAAACAAGCAAAGCTCCATCCACGGGATGCAGGTAGCACACAAAACCATGCACCCTCCAGTCCATGGAAAAACCTCTCTACTGAATTAGTCCCTGGTGTCCAAAAGGTTGGGGGCCGCTAGAGTATGGCATATCATACATGAACTTGCAATATATATTAATATTTCACCTAACTTAAAAAACCACAATAAAAGATTAATGATAAAAAGAACCATATTCACATATACTAAAATAGGGATCACTGTATATGATTATTAAATAATAAAAATAAAGTAATGTGGGAGTTGTAAGTTTCACAATGGGGAATAAAAGAACAGAAAGTAAGGATATCAATTACTTGGTATGACTATTTAGAAATCTGTAGCCAGTTAAAAATACATTTTGGTAGGAGAAATTAGATCTTGAGAATACAACAGCACAGAGTTCTCCAAACAGGCAGTATTCCCTCAAAAATGTATTTTGCCTTCCAAAATACCAGTGAGCCTAGCCCTAGGATATTTGTTCTGATAGATCTATGGGTTTTCCACAGAAGAATTGTGCTCTGATGCAGAGATGGTTACCCCAGATTTAGAACTGTGATAAAATTGTCCATCCAAATGGAAATCAATTAGAAAAAAAGAAAGCCAGCAAATCATGCAGGCCTTCTCTCCCATGTATATAAAGTAAATGTAGAACAATTTATTTTGCAGCTATCTTGTGGGTTGTATAAGTTAGCCAACAGGATTTGGTGGATGATTGTATTTCTTTTGATAACTTTTTGGTCATTTCCAATTCTGTGGCAGAAACATATAATTGCTAAATTAGCTGCAGTGTCTGGGCAGCAGACACTTTTATGACTCAATGTCATAAGTGATTATAAGCTAAGTAAAAGACATGAAATTTTGTGTACTGTCCAGCTGGAGAAAAAGACAAGAATTAATTTGGTAATGGGCCAAGTAATAATCATTGCCTTGTCTCCTTTAACATTTCCAAAAAGAAGTTCAACATTTTAAATTCGTAATTTTGTGATTTTTCACATTTAAATACTTGTTAAAGAAAAATAAAGATATTCTTTTTATAATCTGTCAAACAGTGATTTAAAAAAACCTTAATTGTTCTAATTGAGTTGTGTATGTAATCTTATTAAACTCCATTTCTTCCTAATATAAAAATAACTGATAAAAATAACATGGTTACACTTCATTTTTCTATCTTGTATAAACTACAGATATTTCTGGAAATGTTTGATACCATAAAGAATCCACATGGTGCAGCCGTTGCACTCAGTTTAATGAAGCTTACATCATGTTTGGAACGAGCCTTGGGTGATGTAAGTGCTAAAATCTTGGAATATGTCAAACCTGAGGTCAATGAGATTCTTTTTTACACTCAAGAAATCAGTGTTTCACTTCCTTGTTTACTAATTAAAAGGTCACAGATTCGGTATAATTACCAGCTGGTTTCTCTGCCCAAGCACTGAGAATGGCTGGCTTTATATATGTTTGCTGATAGAATGGACTTGAGAAAAAGGCTGATTACTTGCTTTAGAGAATTTTCTCACTCTGTTGGATATGTAGAATTTGAAACCTCTCTTGGAGTCATAAATCTTGCAATATTAACATTTTGATCCAAAGCACTGTATTCTGTATGACTAATACAACATTCACCCATAAATACTCCTACAATAAATTTATGGAAAAGCTAAGCAAAGTCAGCCAGATTTTAATAAATAACAGTTCATAGACATATTTACTTGACAACCTAATTGCATTAATCTCAATGGGATTTATCCCAGGCTAGGTGTGTCTTACATTACAATGCAAATTCATTAGTGTCTCTGGAAGCTTTAGGCCAAGAAGCAGGGAAGTCAAAAAGGAGAAATCTTTTAATTATACCTCATTACTGGATTTCTGCAACTAACTTAGCTATCATTTTTGTATTTATCAAATTTTGTTTTTGCGGCAGTTTTTAGCTGGAGTATTTTTAATATCAATAACAATGAAGAATCCATTTTAGTTTTCTGGTGTATGATAAACCCGATGTCCTATAATAAGAACTGAATGAGTTTTCTACAGTCCTTCAGTTCACATGCATTTAGAAGTAAAGACAGCAAGACAGTCACAGCATTCATAAAATAATCCCCCCTCCCCCCGCCCCCATTTAACAACCCGGTAATCCCTTGCATCAGGGTGGAGTCGGGGTGACTGAACGGAGCATGAGCATTTAGAATTCATAAGACAATAAACCAAGTGAATTCACAATGAAAGATTGTTGGACAACTTCCCCAATTGCTTCAAATCATTTCAGCCAAAAAGACTTATTAAATAGTACCACTTAGCTTATATCCATGTTTGTGGATTCCTGATTTGGGCTATCTTTGGATGTGTCCTCTTTCAAAAATCCAAACAGGCACACTTTGTAATGCTTTGATGATCCAAGAACTAATATGAAATTGCTTCATACTTCTTTGCTTGGATGAAATAATTAAAGTTTCAATGTCATTATGTTTCTGTGTTGCTTTGTTTCAAGTTGTTTTAAACATAAAAGAGGAATTTTATATGATGCTTTTAACAAATACATTGACTGCGAAGGACAAATATTCAGAGTGAAATATATTGTATTCTAGGTATTCTTACTAATTGGGAAAGATTGTCCTTTTCTTCTAAGAGATTTGCTCGCATCTCAGGAACTTGTTTCTATCTTTGGGCAACCAGTGGTGAGTGTTAGATTTTTAATTTCAGATTAAAAATGTTTAACTATTAAGTATATTTACATTTATTTAAATGAACTACTTTTTATTCAATAGCTTACTTTGAACAATATTAATGTAACAGAGCTGTTAGTAAATATTGAATAAGAATGGGATAGGGGATATTTAAACAAAGATTGGAAGTTGGCATCCAGTGAGTCGGGTTTTATAGAGAGGTTTTACAGGATAGGAAATTTGTATGGTTCATTTGTTTATGGAAAAGTATATGAACAATATATTGCTTTTCACTGTTTACTTTTTGTTCAAATTAGATGGATGTTCTGAAGGTGTTCATTGGGTCTCCAGATAGTCTAAATCTTCGTAATATTTTGTGGCACGGATTTGTATCAGCTAAAGAGATTCCTGTCAAGTAAGTAAAATTAATTATGATTCTTTTGTTCCAGTTGCAACAGAGTTAGAAACATAATTGAACAAAAATTGAAGGAAGATGTATTCATGTAGAAAGGGATAGACTATTCACATCTAAATGACATATCAGGAATTAACTGTGAATGATTGTAATTTATATTTTTATGAATACTTTCTCCTGTTTCAAGATATTTGAATATTTATTTGAATTTTATTCTTTGGGAAAGATTGATGTATATTATATTTTCTACTGCATTGTATATCTTATTTTCCATAGATATTTCTCCATGCTACTTTTTTTAACAGCTGGATTGGGGCAACTGCTTAATAATTACTGCCTTCAGGCTCACTCTGCTTTAATTCATCGACCCTATGTATCTTTTACTCACTTGAAAGAGCTACATATATTTCCAGGTATTTGTTTTAATGGTTTACTGTTGAAGATGATGCATAGCTACCATCTTGAAATATATATATACTTATTGAAGTTATTTTGGTTTCACTTTTAGCTAGGCTTAGAAATTGGAACTTTAATGCAAATGTAGCTTCCTGGAGTTAAAGCTTATGTTCTAGGTACAAAGAACATTAAAAAGTGCATTAATTTATTTAGTTATGGTGAGTATGTGCATATAGACATCATCTATGGCCAATTCTATACGTTCTTCAGGTGAGGAATGGGTTTGTCTGACTTACAGATACAACAGGAAGATAGCCAGCCATCTTACCAAATCTGCTTCCAAATGGGGACTGAAGAGTTGTCAAATGTTTTCTCATGTAGATCAGGCCAGTTGGAAATTACTGGATAACACTAAATTGTGAAGAAAAGCTACAACACCTGTTGAGTCTGTGCATTTGAAAATAAATGGCTGATATACAGGTAGTCCTCAACTAGCAACAGCCTGTTTGAAGTTACAACAATACTGAAAAAAGTGACTTATGACCGTTGCAGCCTCCCTACGGTCATGTGATTTACATTTCGATACTTGACAACTGATTCATATTTATGACAATTGCAGTGTTCTAGGGTCTTGTGATCCCTTTTTGCGACCTTCTGACAAAGCAAAGCAAAGTCAATGGGGAGGCCAGATTCACTTAACAACTGTATTACTAAGTTAACAACAGTGATTTGCTTAACAAATGTGACACGAAAAGTTATAAAATGGGGCAAAACTCACTTAACAAATTTTTCAATTAGCCACATAAATTTTGGGCTCAATCATGGTTGTAAGTCAAGGACTACCTGTATTCACAGAGCATTTTTAGAGGTATGTTTAAATGTAATAGATTTTAGAAGCACGTAAAGCATTTTGAGTTGAACCATTTGCATTTGAAGTAACCCCTATCAAATGTGTATCAATTGCTTCAAATGCAAAGCTGGCTGCATTAGTCAGTTTGGAAGATTTTCAAGTTGGACTGAGCTGTTTTGAATTCAGAATTGTTTGAATTATTAAAAATATACAATGTAACATAAAATGTATAAAAGAAACAGAATAAAACAAGTGACATTTCAGACACAGACAAAAATGACATTATTATAGGTTCCCAAACTTTTTAAAGCCACAAGTTTATCTAAAAGAGCTAGAAAAATAAAACTCCAATCTTAGGTCAGGCTTTTCCAAACAATGGGTGTGAGAGGCTTAAATGTGTTTGTCTGTTTAGTTCTCTTGCCTAAATCTGTTGCATAAAGAATAATTAAAATACCACTTCATTGTTGCTATTCATGATCAGTAAATAGAATTGGTATCTGTGATCTTTATCGGTAACTGGTATCTAAATTATCTTTCTATCCTTCTTGCTTTCAGCCCATTTTGCTTTTGAGTCATATTTTTTAGATTGTAAATCTGAAAATGGATACTGGTTAGCCTCTGGGAACGTCTTTTGTGAGGAAGAGGGGTAAAATAAGGATAAAATGTTTCACAATATAGAATGCTTTGCAAAATCTTCTCAGAAAATGTAAAAAATCAATAAAGATGCACTAGACTTGGCAGTTAAATCTTACAAGTAGTGGTAGAAGCATTGTTTGAGCATTATTTGAAGATTGTCTTAATAGATTTTGATTATAATTTTTCTCTACAATAATTTTTTTTATTAATACAACAAAAGTTCAATTTTAATGCAAGTTCCCCTCTTCTGGTTTATAGATCTGAATCAAGAACTCTTGTCATTGGCTGAAGAATTAGTAACAAAATCCAATATTATACTAAAGACTATGATACCTTTTTGGATTGCTGCAATAACTTCATTCCAGCAGGCAAGGTAACAACATTAGTGTATTTTAATCTTTTTTTAAGTAGTTGAAAAGTGGTTTAATGCAATTGAAGTACAGGGTACAATTTATTAGAGGTCATTTACGTCTTGCCCATAAGTTGTCATGTCTTGCAGTCTTTGGCATAAGATTCCATAGGGTCTAGGACAACTTGTCCCGACCATTTTTCCTCAGCTGACTTGATATAGGACAACTTTCCACGGTCAATTCAACGTGGGATAACTTGCCGTGGGACAATTCAGTGTGGGATAACTACCTATTTAACACAACAGGAGGAAGCTTTTATTCCCCATCCATGCACCTTTTGCTGAATATCAGCAGAGGAGATGATACATTCATCCCCCCTAAGTATTGAAAAATACTATGAGGTATATTTGAATCAACAAGTAACAAAGGCAACCATAATCAAGCAAGAGGATCAGTGTGATGACGAGAGAGAGCATTTCCCTGAAAATATGCTGCATCAAAACAATAGAAATGTTCAATTTTCTAATCTTGTTTATGAAAGTGGGAGGATATTCTCTGCCATCATAAAGGAAGTTCTGATCACAACAAAGTAACGCATCACCAGGAACTAGTCCAATACGGGTTGCGGTGCATTGTGTATGTATGCATGTATGTATTGTTCCTTGGAATGAAAGCCAGCAGACTTCAAGTTGCTTATCAAATTGAGGAAAGAAAAAGTGATTGGATATTAAGAGAGTAGAGATTATCAAGTCATGACAGGGCCTCCTTTAATTAGTTTCTGCTTGGGATAGGCAAAGTGATTTCTCAACTTTATCCTCATGCATAGAACCCAATTAAGTTGGCAGCCAAGTTTCACTCCAGGACTGGTTATTTGACAAACATTATAATTGTACATAAAAATGCTTTTATTAGGAAAAATGGATAGGGTGTTTCTAACCTACTACTATAGCTCTTTCTTCTAAACCTCCTTCAGATCACAAATGCTTCTGCTGAAATCCATCCAGTTTGATACACGTACTATCTGCATTTGATCAACAGTAGTTTGGAAATATTTAACTTCCAATATTAATATATTCAATATTTATTGAATGCTTTTCCTTACCAATATTCCATTAGGCCATATTTTCATTTTCTCCCTCTCTCTCTCTCCTTGTTTTCAGTCTTCATTGGCAATCCATCTTCATTAAGTTCAGCCCTTTTATCTTCATAATGTGTATACCCCAATCACAAAGAAAGTGTATGTATCAATATAATAAAAATGTTCCATGGAACATCAAAACGAAAGGCATAATCATGGATAGCACTGTTAATTAGGCAAAAAAGAAGTGCCAATGTCTTCCTTTTTATAGGATAACTGCAGTGTTCATTCATTGATGTTATTTTCAAAAAGAAAAACAAATTAAGAGAGCTGTATAATGGCCCCCAGTCCCCAGTCCAAATATCATTAATTTTCAGATAATTTGGCTATTTGTTTATATTTTGATCTATGTAAAAACCACCTTCTTTTTTTGCAGCTTGAATGGTCTGTGATTAATGTATGTTGGCGATTCATAGTTATTTTCAGAAGAGATGCCTGCTGGAGCTTTTGTTCAGAGTTGCATACCCATTATATCGTTGTCCCGGGGCGAGTTGGCTGGGGCTTTTCCCACAGGAAGTTGTCCTGAGGCAAGTTGGTTGCAGTAAGTTGTCCTGCATCAAGCTGGCCACATTGTGTTGACCAGGCCGAGACCCATTATACCCTTATCCTGGGGTGAGTCAGCTGTGGCAAGTTGGCTGGGGCTTATCCTGGGGCAAATTGGCCATGGCGAGACAGCTGGGACAAGATCCATTATACCATTTTCCCAGGGACGAGTCAGGCACAGCGAGTGGGCCAAGACTTGTCCCACAGCAAGTTGCCCCTCGGTGAATCAGCCATGGCAATTCAGCCATGGGCAGTTGGTAAGTTGTCCCATTCCGCATTCAATAAACTACTGTTGTTTGATGTAAGAATTACAAGTATCGTCCTATAGAAACAACTAAAGAAGGTGGTTCTTTTCCCATAAAATGACCAACAAGTCTGTTGACCCTTAATTTACATTAGAATCTAAGGACTTCCCCATTGCCTGACCAACTAACAGTATGCTCCAAGCATAGTAAGATTCCCTATTTTCACAGGTTATAGCATCTGAATAGTTAAAACCATTTTTCTGCATAAAGTAAGAACAAAGTATGCTGTAGCTTAGTCTCACAATAATATTTCTTTCAGGTATGCAGATTGTGTCATTTTGCTACTTCCACAGCTGGAAGGTGGGCTTAGAGTACTCTTCACAGCAGTAAATAAATGTCCAAGCAGACTAATGACAGCTGAGGTAATCAATTTTTATCTATTGTTATCCATATGTTTTTTAAAAAACAGTGGAATTTGTTGAAAATTATGCACGCTATATTTCAGATTAGTCTTTATTTTATAGTGAATGCTTTTATGTTGATACCATTATTTAAACTGCTTAGGTTATTTATAGGTCTTTGTTCCGTAATCCCCTTTGACAAAGGAATTTATGTAACACATTATGTTTTTACCCAGTAAAAATATGCCTACTGGCACTTGAGACATTTTCTCTCATCAATCTGTACATGAATGTAATTTGAATCTGTTCAGTTATTGTTCTTAACTGCTCAGTCAAGTGTAAAATGTGGCTCATTGCTGAGCCACATTTTAACATACCGAAATTAATGTTGAAATTGCATGTTTCCCCCTTTTTGCAGTCTTACTGAGCTCACTAATTCTAGTGTAGTGCCTCACAATGTGCAAAAGAAATAAGTTTGAGTTACTCTTCATTTACAAACAAATACCTTAAATCATAATTTATAGTACATTATTCTGCCTCCCTGCAGGGCTTTAATATCCTATTTTAACTTATAATTTTTGCTGAAAGCTGAACCTTGGGCCAGTCATTCTCTCTCAAGCCTATGAAGCAGGCAGTGGCAAGCCACTTCAGAAATCTTACCAAGAAAACTACAAGGACATATCCAGGCAGTTGCCAAAAATAAACACCATCTCAAAGGCACAAATAAATAAATAGGTACTTTATGCACCTTGCCTTTATACCTAAAACAGTTTATTATCAACTTTGCTGCTTTCTTCCTGCAAGTTGAGATTTGTATAAAATCCATCGTGGACAAATAAAAGAGGGTCCATAGACTATTTCACATTCATATTGTTCCTTAGGGCAGAATGCTGAAAATATTTCAAGTTTTGGTCAATTGGAATACAATCCATTAAAAATGAATGTGGTTGTTTGTTCCAAGCTCATAATAAAATAGGTTTTTTATTTATTATAACCAGTATTTATTCATTATACTCAGGGTAGAATATAGGTGGAGACTCATCACTGCAGATAAGCGCAGTCCAGAAAACAATTTTGGACCCCACAATAAATTAAAAACTCAGCCAGTATAAAGCCCAAAAGTCATAATAAAAACAAAGGAGGCATTTTTAAAACATCCCCACTCTTTTTTAATTGCTGCTACTGCTTCCATCTCTCCAGTAACAGCATGAAAGAAATCCATGTGGAGTGGCATGATTCTCTTTCTTCCCATCCTGTAGACATCTTAGAACAGGGGTGTCAAACTCGCGGGCCGGATGCATCATACTGGCCACGCCTACCCCCGGTTTAGTGAAGGGGGGGAAAGTTGTGATATGTCACGTGACAAGTTTGACACCCCTGTCTTAGAACCTCAAGATGTACAGGATTCCAACTTCTGCCAACGT
Source organism: Ptyas mucosa (assembly GCA_012654045.1). Taxonomy (NCBI): domain Eukaryota; kingdom Metazoa; phylum Chordata; class Lepidosauria; order Squamata; family Colubridae; genus Ptyas; species Ptyas mucosa. The sequence continues at coordinate 20,140,403 of WNWU01000005.1, forward strand.
ACAAACAGAATATTCCCAAATCTACCCATGTATTACTCTACAGCAGTGTTTTCCAGCTTTGGAAACTTTCAGGGCATGGACTTCACAATCGCCATGCTGACTTGGGATTTTTAGGTAAGGAAGTCTGCAAATCAGGAAGTTGCCAAGATTCGGAAATACTGTTCTAGAGTAACATGGCTGAAAAGATTCCATAAGAACTGGGAGATGGAATCTCAATCTTCATTTTTCTCCAATATAGAGTTTTGTCTCTGGCTTTGGTGAAGAAATTTTCAAACAGTTTTATAGTCCTAAAGAACCCACAGCATTGCAGCTTTAGCATATTTGAGATGGAGTAGTGACCAGGTGAATATAGATTTTGTTTCTCTGCATCATCTTAGAGAGAAAGGAGAAGCTAGCAACTACTTTCAATATTATGCAGACTGTTGCATTATTCCCAGAAAAAAACTTATTTGTTATTGGTACAGTATTTCTATGCAGCTCGGCTCTTATTTTATTATTATTTAGATTTTTATCCCTTCTTTATTACTTTTACAAGTAACTCAAGGCAGTGAACAAAACTCTTTTTATTACTTAATGTCAGAAAGCTGTATAGAAATGCATGACCACATTCTAGCCTCTGTACAAATATTATTTCCAATTATATATAAAGTACGTTTTATTCTGGAAATGAAATGTTACAAATAGTAATATTTTTCTTTCATTATATTCTAGTCATCTTCTCTGTATACCACTTTTGATGAAGTAAGTTCCTTATAGGATTCTTTGAACTAAAGTGCTAGTCAATTATTTTTTTAAACTTGGCATGCTAAAATTAGCTAAAATTACAGTATGCAATGTTCAGTGAAGACTTTTTAAATATATTCTTGGGATTATTAAGCTTTATATTACTACAACAGTCTGTGTTTCTTATGAGAAGAAAGATAAAAAGCATTCCATAAATTGAGAGAAAAACCATACAATTACAACGATGTGTCCCTTCTTTGATAGGCCCAAATTAGTTCCTAATTTAGAGTTAGAATAATCAGGTTTAATATCCAATTAAAGATCGGATGCTGAATATTTACGGTGTAGAATGCAGTATGTTACTCATCTTAACTTGGAAGGGAATGCATGCTTGCTAGAGAAGTATTTTTTGTGGTCTCATATAAAGGCTGTACTAGACTACTATTTTCTTTAGTCTATTAATTTGACCAATTTCAATATATTTTTATATATTTATTAAATTTATGTGCTGCCCATCCCACATTATCTCCAAATCTGTTCAACCTCTTCAGGGTAATCTAGGTTCTTATTTAACCAACATGCTCCAACCTACATTCCACCAACAAGGAGATGCATGCCATGTATTGTTCCATATGTTGGACTATGCCTCTTGAAATGTTATAAACCATATTGTTCTAAGCAGAAGCCAACTATAAAGTGAAATATCAACATATACATTGTCCCTTGACCATTTTGTAAGGCTGAGACTTGGATGTACGATTTTGCATTGTCAAGTCCTAGAAGAATCTAATGTGTGCAAGAAAGATATGGCAAAAATACGAGCAAATGTTGCAATGGCCAGAACATTGTCAATTCTGCCTGATTTTCCTTAAATAAGTTCCCAGAGTTCCATTACAAGCCTCTGCTCTTATTAAATCAAAATCTGTTTCATTAATTTTTAAATGAAACGTCCCTTATTTTTCCTATGTAGATACTAGCAAAACAGTTGAATAATGAAGAAATAAATCAGCTCCCCATAGTCCTTGGTGAATCAGCAATGGTAACGTAATTAAGTTTTGGGGGTTTCGTGTTTCAGTTGGGAATGCTAAATGCTTCTAGGTTCTCAGATTCATGCTCTATACTTGTTTCTGACAATAAGCCTAGTTGGCTTTATAGATCTAAAAAGGCATTTTTATAATTTCAGTGTATAATGTAGTGTTACCTTTGGTCAGTCTTACTTGGAAGACGGGAAGCTACATACCATATTTTTCGGAGTATAAGATGCACCTTCCCCCCCACCCCCACAAAAGAGACTGAAAATTTGGGTGTGTCTTATACTCCAAATGTAGCTTTTTCGAAGCTTTTTTTCAGCCCTAACAACCTGCTAGCAAGTAAAGCGATCTTCCCAGCTTTGCCTGCTTCTTCCGCTGTGCTTTAATGAGGCGCTAGCCGAGTGAAGCGATCTCCCCGTGCTTTGCCTGCTTTTCTCATCTCTGCTTCCTCTCAGCTGTGCCTTAGAAGCTGTTTTTTATCCCCAAGCAGGGGATAAAAAACCAGCTAACTAATGTGCTAAAGCTGACCAGACTAAGGATGCTAGCCAGATGAATACCTGGTAGGCAGATTTTTTTTTCCTGTTTTCCTCCCCAAAAACTAAGCTGTGTCTTATACTCCTGTGCGTCTTATACTCTGAAAAATACCGTAGATTTCTGTATTCATATGCAGCATTCAGGCTTTTAAGATTGGGAAAAAATACATATTACCTTATTAGGCTACCATTTTTTTAAAAAGTCCAGTAATGGACATGTGAGAATGCTACACATGTACAGAATTTGGCATTCAGTTTTCATTATCAAAGAAGAAAAATGATTTAAATAGTTTCTTTCCAGCTATTGCGAAAAAATGGCAAATAAGGGTTGCTTTCTTGGATTGGGTTTTGACATCTCCCAAAGTTTTCTTTGATGCATGATTGTAAACAACCAGAATATTTGCAGTAGATCAAGTGATGATAAGAAAAAATAATAATCTTACTGGCACATTTTGACAGGAATTTCTTTGGGATTTTTTGAACCATCAAGAAGGCCCACGTGTTAGAGACCATCTGAGCCATGGAGAAATCAACTTAAATGGCTTCCCAAGAGAAATAGCAAATTCCATGCTTTCGTTTTCCATTACACTCCTCTGCAGATTTTCATGGGATGGCTTGTCTTTCATTAAGGTAAGGAACATGCCAAATTTTAAAATACAGGTAGTCCTCGTCTTACAACAGTTCATTTAGTGACTGTTCAAAGTTACAACGGCACTGAAAACAGTGACTTATGACCATTTTTTACACTTATGACAATTGCAGCATCCCCATGGCCCAGTGATTTACATTGGGATTCACTTAACATGTGGCAACAAAAGTGGTAAAATGGGACAAAACTCACTTAAAAAAATTCTCACTGAACAACATAAATTTTGGGCTCAATTGTGGTCATAAATTGAGGACTACCTGTACATTAAAATTATGTTGTAGCTTTCAAATCCAAATGTTTTTGTATTTAGAGTACATTGTCTCCCTGTTCCATATGGCATAGCATTGTAAACCTCACTTTATGGAGATAGAGCAACCAAGTGGCCTACCTGTTAGTCCTACTTTTTAGATGGCCGCGTATTTGTCACATTCCCTGAAAAGGTATTTCTGAAGGGGAAATTTCTATCCTGAATATCATTTAATGTAAAATAGAGGAATAAAGCCAGAAATTCAGTTATTTGTCTTTTTATATGGATTTTTAAAGAGGGAGGCAACGAGACTACCGTTGTTCCCCTTCCTAGTTTTCTATTATCCTTATTAGCTTTTTATTTATTTTTTTAGAATTCAGAGATGTTCTCAGATCAGGTATGCTTATGTATGTAATATTTAATATTCATCACACTATTCTCTTTCAAGGTTAGCAGTGTTATGCAAAGTGAGAAAAGGAGTACGAAATAATAAGCCAAAAAACTAAGGAATAATTCTTATATTAGGCATAAGAAAAAGAAAAGGAAAGATTTCATATGCATATACCACTCTGCTGTTACATTTGAGAATGAACAATGACATGTAAAGTTCAGAGAAAGAGTAGAAAGTAATACTCAAAAGAAATTTAAGGCAAAAAATAAGAAAAGTAAACATAGCTAGTTTAAATCAACACTATTCACTATATAAACACCTTTCTATCCTTGCAAATTATTACAGCTTCCATCACATTCATTCGCTAGTTCATAATACATTGCGTTTTATTCTTTAAAATTCTCATCTCTATCTTTTCGAGGATTGTTTCAAAAAACAATTGCACAACTGGGGGGGTGGGGGTATTTTGGTACTTTTATTTTGTAATAAACTGGTAAAATCATTTCAATGCATTGCCTTTAATTTCAGCAGAAATTTATTTGCAAAAATGCTTGAAATAAGATTGAAATCTCTTTGTATTTTATCATTTACTTTAACATGTCTTTAAACCAGGAACACGAATCCTTAAAACCGTTAATGACCTGTGCTAATAATTACTGTACCAAGTTTCATCCAATAACTCAGCTTAAGAAACAGGTATGTAGTAGTCATTTTTCCCATTGTTGCTGTTGTATATTGAATTTATACCAGCAGTATAAATTTTATTTTATTCATTATTGAATAAAATAATAAAATGTAATAAATTGAATTAAATTTAATATTCAATTAAAATAAATTGAATATTATTAAATTGAATAGCCATATTAATTAATATTGGCTTTAAATCATGTTGATGACTGTGTGAGATTTGCACATATAAAAAAGCCCAGCATGAATGGTCCTTAGTGCTCTCTGATCTTGGTTGTTTTCTTGCAGGCGTTTCATTATCCAGACTTGGTTAACATCATCAGTACTAGTCCAGCATGTTAAGTGAATGTTTGACAGCACCTGAAGTTCTATTGAAAATTATAGACAGCCACAGAAATTTAACCAGGTGTAGATTTATATTGTTTGTGAGTTCCATTTCAGAAGATGTGTTAAAAAATTATAAGCAAAGCTGTGCATTGGCATGGATCCTGAACATTCAAGAGGAAATATTTTGATTGCAGTGATGAAAGATAGGAAACTATTGGGAAAACATTCCCACATGTCCTATTAAAAGCAACAAAACCCAGCACTGAAAAATGCTGTGGAGTTTATTGATCTGCACTCAGAGAACATTCTTAGTGAGAGAAGACAGAAGTCAGAACAAGCAATTGCAGTAGCTTCTAGTTTATTCTAAATATGGCTTTGGTTACATGTTTGCTGATTTTGAGGCCCTGCAACATAACATGTTTGAGACCACGGGAGTTTCTTGAATCATTGGTTTAATGAAAATAGAATAGTTAGATTTTTCTATATTTTTTGTTTTTCTTTCTAGATACTGAACTGCATAAAAAGTATCACCTCTTGGCCAGATTTTCCTATGGGGTCTGAAGAGCAAGAAATTTCAGGGTAATACCTTTTTTCTTCTTCCCTTCTTGGAGTCATAATCACGGGATTGAAAGAAATAGATGATGAATTTTTTTTTTTGATAATTGCATTAATGATCATCACCAGTCACAATGGACTCAACATCCACAAAACAGGTCTTTATGGCCTGTAAAACACTTCCATCCATTGTAAAATGGTGCCCATCCGTGTCCCCCCCCTCGTCGTCGTCGTTCTCCCCCCCCCACCCCCCGTCGTCCCGCAATGACATGACCACATTTAGGGCTTTGGCACCCTGTTGAAATTTATGACTGGTTGCAAAGTGCCCTTCATTCATGTGATCACCATTTGCAATCTTCTCAGCCTTCTTCCCCAGAAAATCAATGGGAAAGCCAGCAGGGAAGGTTGCAGGTAGAGCATTGGATTTGAGATCCATTCCCCTAGCATACTGACCTCTGTATCAGTATTTCCGCCCCTCAAGACAGGACAAATTAGTGTTCTGAGCCTTTCAGAACAATGGCATTTGCTAGCATTTTTGTCAGATGTAGGTGTTACTATCAATGCTACAAGCGTTGCCACTAGATAACTCCAATTTGTCATTCTCTAGAAAATGAGTTGAAGGCTATTTTAAAATCAATAAATATTACCCTGGGAGAAATACACGTTTCAGTTAGATGCCAAGCACAATGCACATACATAGAAAGAGAGAGGACTAAAGGACTAAATCCCTTTTATTTTGGAAGGGATACATACCAATGGTCAAACAAATTCTCTGGAAATAACTTTTTTAAGGGAACAATTCTTCTCCTACTTTATCATGTTGTAGGGCAGAGGTGAACAGTCTGAGGTGTGTATAAGGCACTGAAACCCTTGGCTGCATTCCACAGAGAACATGAAAGAAAAGATTATCAAACTATAGATTTTAATGTGACCAAAGATAAATAAGATTAAATGCAAATTTGGAGAGGAATTATATTAATGAGCTTTCTTTCTTTCAATGTAAATCAAAACTTAAGTCTAATTTAAATCTAACCTTGTTGCTGGTATCCTTAAGATTTATATTGATTGTTTCCCTATGACTTTCATTAAGTGTTGTACCTTATGATTCTTGACAAATGTATCTTTTCTTTTATGTACTCCGAGACCTTATGCACCAAGACAAATTCCTTGTGTCACACTTGGCCAATAAAGAATTGAATTCTATTCTATTCTATTCTATTCTATTCTATTCTATTCTATTCTATTCTATTCTATTCTATTCTATTCTATTCTATTCTATTCTAATTTAGATTTTGTTCAGATTCATTCAGTATTTTATGTACCCAGCCAGTTGAAAGGCTCGGTGCAGCCTTCACAGTGTAATATTTCTGCTCAGTTTTCAGTATAAGAAATGGGGATTGTTGGAATGGAAAGTGTTTATTGTAGTAAAATGAATACTTATTTGTGTCTTATAGAAAACTAAGTCTTGGGAGAGTTTGTATTGTAACAACTTATTTTTGTTTTTAGGTCAGGAAAAGATACTGCCCCCTCTATTCTTATGATCAGTGATATTTTGTCTCAACTGCAACCCTATTTGTCTGTGAATGTTACACTATTAGGTGATCCTGTAAACAATCTGCTAACCGAGAAGTAAGTTTTATAAGCTAATTCTGGGCCTTTTTCAAATATGAGAACACATTTTATTTTATTGATGCTTTATCATCCTTTGGAGATTAGTTTATGTTAAAAATCATAACATTCGGATATTTACTGGACCAAATAACATTTTAGTTTTGCATGATAGATGATTCCAACCATTTTGTTTTTAAATCATAATGTCAACTTTCGTATTCTGTTGTGGAAATTGAGTCGGTTATGGCTTATTCAATAAATCACGGATAAATTAATGTGATATATGAATGCAGCCATCATGTTGTTTAGCATGCATTTTTTTATAAAGTGTGCCTGGAGTTGTCTATGGAGATTCTCAGTCATCCAGGTCCCAAAGGTGCTTTTTCAAGAGGCAAGGGGACTTTCTGGTTTTTCTTTGAAGACATTTCACTTCTCATCAGCTCTGTGCCTGGAGTTGGCTTGACTCTATTACCTGTAATTGAATTAATGCAGTTTGGATTTGAATGACATTAGAAGCTGCATTTAACAAAAATGGAAATAAACTTCCAAATTCCTTATAGTTACACTAGAGACATACTGAAAAATATTTACTTAATATGGAAGTAGTCATAACTTTGTGTACATTAATAGAAAGCATGATATTTCCCATAAGTAATAACTAATTTTAGTGCAACCATTTGTTCTGTTCAGGTTGCTGACTGAACTTTGTAGCAAGCACATTCGTACCCTTTTCTCTCCACGAATTATCCTGGAAACCATTGTGGTGCTTCGCCAGATAAGCACCCATTGCCATCATGTGTCACGTCAAGTCATTTCAGTTTGTGAAACCAGATACGAACAGTGGATAAATAAGTCACTGAGGTCGCGCCAACGACTTAACTTTCTACGCATGAGAAGAAGGTGGGAAGTATCTTACTTTTAAGAGAATGAGAATTTTAACAGAAGGTGGTTTTAAAATAAACTATCTAAGAAAATAATTTCAATATTGTACAGAACCACATATTTATAATACTGATCTGATCCTTCCAAAGTTAATATTAGTTGTCATGAAAGGTTCTCATTGAGATAAGTGAGATTTAGCAGTATGTTAATGTAGCTAAAATATCAGCATAGAGCTAGGGAAATTTGGGTTCACTCAGCTGATGCTGACTGGTCTTCAGCTGGTAAACAAATTTCAGTCTGATTTTCTTAGGAATAATGCCTTAAATTCTTAGGAGGAAAAATGGGATATAAGTTTAATAAATGGTAAAGTAATTTGGAACAGAATGTAAGCTTAATAAGAGAAGCTAATTAAAATATTAAAAAAATAAGGGGATATTCCAGCTAATTAGTATTCATTTAACTTCTCCCTCTTTTATACTATATGTTTTCCAGATGCCCTTCCTCACTTTATTATTTTGGGTCCATGTAATATTATTTTAGTGTATGTTTTTAGATGTATATTTAGTTACTTGCTTTTTTCCCTTCCAGTATCAAACTTCTGTCCCCAGTTTTGCAACTAGTTTTAATCTTGATTACCATGGAGCTAGCGAACATTCATATGATTTGCAGAAAAAATACTTTTGAATATCAACAGTACTTAAAGTGAGTATATTCTTTTTTTGCAAAATAGTCTAGAGTTAGTTTTTTTTATCAATAATCATCTAAACGATAATTCCCAGTAATTTACAATTCTTTGCATTCTTATATCATTATATTTTAAAAGAATTATGTCTCTGAAGATCAATCATGGTATTTTTAAAACTACAAAATGGTAAAAAATTCAATGCTGTCACAGTTTTTTTATGTAATATTTGAACTTGGCACTTATTATTTAAAACTGTAGTCCTACACATATTTTAATCAGCAGGGGAAGATACAGTGAGAAACTGCAAACTGACTATTTGAAAGGGAGGAGTGCAAGCTGCTAACTGATCGCATTTTCCATTTGCAGACTAAGAAAGCAGTGATAGTTCTTTTAGCTAAACGTACTGCCAAGTCAATTATTTTACAAAATATGTCAGCATTTTCCAATCTAGCCAATAGTAAGATAAGGAGACTTCAGCTCCGGCATGCTTAGCATTGACCATATTGAATGGGGAATTCTGGGAGCTGAAGTCCATATATCACAAGGTTGCCCAGATTGAGAAACATCCAATATTTGTTCCTTTTTAGGATTGGATGACAGAAAGAAGAGGGAACATTCATTCACTGCAGACTTAGGCTAGACAGCAGGGAAGTGGAGCAGAGTGTTAATGTTATGTAGAAATTCATTCCTGCCAACCAGATATGGCATCTGTTGTGTGTAGGCTACTGAATTAGGGTGCCTGGGACAATGTAAGAATACTGGTGATGTAATATCTACCCCCAACCCAATATTTTGCCTACCTGAAGTAATAGAGTTGATTTAAGACATGATGTTGGTGGAGCATCTTAGGGTTTTTGTCCCACAGGATTTCATTGTCCATGTAAAGTTTGCTCAATTAGGGGTAACTAAGGATTTCACATTCTGTATAGTGATCAAGGTCCTATTATAATTAATCATCTGGTCTCATGTTTGCATATAGCCTGTGTAGTACAGGTTGCTTATTTTTTTTATCTGTGGTTCCATAGGGTTTTGTCTTACGCCATCATGGACTTCAACACTCACATGTAACTTCTGCGGGAGGTTTACTATGCCATTGCTATGCTAGTGATCCTGAGATCTGTTGTTATTTATCATACAGCCCCAAGGAATCAGTTAACAACCTTGTCTATTAATAAGAACTTTTTAAAGAAAAATAACAAATCCAGACAAGGAGGAGAGTTGTTAGTAAATAAAAAACTGGATCTAGGGCAGTGATGAAATCCAATTTTTTTTACTACCAGTTCTGTGGGTATGGCTTGGTGGGCATGGCAGCGGAAGGATATTGCAAAATCTCCATTCTCACCCCACTCCAGGGAAAGAATACTGCAAAATCCTCATTCCCTCCCCACTCCTGGGGAAAGGATATTGCAAAACCTCCATTCTCACCCTACTGTGGGGCCAGCCAGAGGTGATATTTGCCAGTTCTCCAAACTACTCAAAATTTCTGCTACCGGTTCTCCAAACTGCTCAAAATTTCCGCTACCGGTTCTCCAGAACCTGTCAGAACCTGCTGGATTTTACCTCTGATCTAGGGTTAGGGATACAAATTATCTTGGGTAGATGTACTATGTCTGGAAAAATAGGAGAAACAGTCTTGGAGCGTTCTTTAGCTTCTCTTGTGGCTGAATCTGTAGGTTGTACTTGTGGTAAGGAATGCATTTGTCAGTTATGCATATTATCCTAGCTATCAATGTCAGTCAGATTTGGGGATAGTCACATCTCTGGAGAACTGCAACATTCATGATGTGAGGCTGTTTTGGGAAAATGAAGTTTGCAAGTGATACAAAATGCAGCAGCTAGCCTAAGTGGTATAAACCAAAGTTCCTCAACCTTTCTGAGTTGGCAGCCTGAAGGGGGGAAGGGCAGACGCCGGTACGCATGTGTGCACTGGCCAGCCATTCACATGACCCAGTGGCCAACAGGCTACAGCCCAGTAGTGGGCCACAGTCCACAAGTTGGGGACCTCTGGTATCAGCATCATATGGATATATTGAAAGATCTGAACTGATGATGAGTTGCTTTATCAGGCAAGTTTTAAGGTTTTGGTATTGACCTTCAGTCCTCAAACATCTTAGGATTTATGTAAGGATCAGTTCTTCATTATAAATCTGACTATGAAGTTGTACAGACGATGTTCTTCAGTCTGTCAGACTTGGGTTTATCTGGCAAAGGAGAAGCATTCTCTTGAATGGCTCTCAAGGTGGGGAGTAGCATTGGACTCATCTTTTTCATAGTTTATAAAATCTACTTGGATGTATTTCCTCTGCAGTGTATTTAACAATTAATGTACAGTAATTTAATTTGTTTTTTAACTTTAATTGTGTTTTAATTTTGTAAGTAGTACTCATTTCAACAGAAAGCTGGTTTATATATCAAATACATAATGAATCAGAGTGACTTCTGATTTAATATCTAAAACAATTCCATTGGGTATGTCCATTACTCTATCAGCAAAAACAAAAGTGAGGTAAAACTTGCCAAATTTATTATGATATAAATGTTTTATAATGGTAGGGCATTCTCAAATGATTTACAAATGACTCAGTTTTAGAAATATTTTTAATCAAATGTATTGACATAATTTTATTTTGTTTTTCCTCCTAGGTTTCTCAAACTGATTTTGCAGTATATTGAGAACTTGGTGACTTACACAAGTCTAGAAAAAAATAAATGGGATGAAACCATAGTGCTTACACACAAATCATTGATAAAAATCAGAACCTTTCTAGGAAGGGAACTGACGCTTGTACAGTTGGCTGAAACAAAGAATGTAGTTAGTCCTCATCAGAATTCTATAGGCTTAACCTAAACAGGCAGTTATCCTGTCTCCTCAATTTATACAGATCAACATTTGCAAAAACTATGTGCATATGTCCTTCAAAGCAATGATGTGTGGATGTGAGTATGAAAGAGATTTTCTGAGCAAAAAAATAAAATTTATGGCAAAGCCACTGTTATCTGTTGTGGATGGGTGTATTGGTTGATGGATGGATCGATGGATAAATGAATAGGTTTGATCACATTAGTAAGATCGATATTATTGCTGCTATTAAATATAATTTTATTTTTTACTAAAGTATATGAAATATGGTACTATAGAAATGTTTTAGTAAAATATACTGATTTGTAAATTATTTTTTAAAGTTTTCTCCGATTAAGGTGAATAAACTGGGAGACGTGAGTTATAATTATAGATTGAAAATGTTATTGTCTATTTCTCAAAACTCATTCTGAATTCAAATTAATATTTAATTATCATTATATAATTGTCATTTATATAATATATAAATTATATTTTGATAATTTATATAATTTATTATCTATATTTTGATAGATAATTATATCTATGCATGTGCATAGAACATAGTACATCTCACAATTCTTTTACACCAGTCTTTGGAATTCCTTTCCTCACTAGTGCCTCTTGCACAGCCTTCTTTTATAACTGCATTGCTTAGTGATGGAAATTCTGGTCTCAATGCCCTTGTAAGTTGAGGACTAGCTGTACTGCATTAAAAGCAAAAAAGTCTACAGTAGCATGTCAGTTAACTTCTTACTGGGAAACTAAACACAAGGTGGCAGTGTAGGACAACATGTACTCCCTTTTTACAACCTGATGGACAACATAAAGGAAAATAAAAGCTAAAAAGTTAGAAACCATATTACCTCCATTGGACTCAGGGAAAATGTAGCTTTCTAAATAAGGGAATATTAAAAGTGCAGGACTAAACATTCTTCTGTCAAATGCATTCTTCCTAGTCTTAAATATGCTGGGAATCCATCATTCAAATAATGCAGACTCTTTCTCTGCGAAAAACCAAATCATTCCCATTAATCGTTCAATCAACCCTCAAAACTGGTTGCAGTAATTCTTTTTCCCTCTTCATTTCCCCCCCCCCCCAATTTAGAAAATATACCTGAGCCCACAGATTCTTCAATTGTTTCAAAATCCAAGGATGATTCAGGTGTAGCTGTTCCTTGTGTTGTCATTTTTTCCTACTTGAGTGAGCAAGAGATATATGTTGATGGAATCGATGAGTTTGGAGGGTTGATCTCTTAAAGGGCAAATCTCAAAGGGCAAGTTTAATGAAATCATATTTATCATAGTTCATGTCCATGTGCATTTAGAGAAATTGAATCCTTACAGCATGAGTGATTTGTGTTCTAAGTTATTCTACTCTATTTTTTAAAAAATCTATATAGAAGTAAAGTTTTTTAGGAGACTGAAACCATAGAATCACTTATTTAATCATAAAGTCTTGTTCCTTAGCAATAATAATGCTGTTATATTTTATTAAAGGTTGTCTGGCTTTTTTAAGGGCAAGTGTTTTCATTCTAATCTTATTTATTAATCAGATAACTTTTTAATAGTCGGAATGCTGTGGATATAATATATCTTGACTTCAACAAAGCTTTTGACATTTTTTTTTAAAAAAATTGATTTATATGCCGCCCTTCTCCGGAGACTCAGGGCGGCTTACAATGCGTTAAGCAATAGCCTTCATACTTTTTGTATATTTATACAAAGTCAGCTTATTGCCCCCACAAACTGGGTCCTCATTTAACCTACCTTAGAAAGGATGGAAGGCTGAGTCAACCTTGAGCCTGGTGAGATTCGAACTTACAGTAATTGCAGACAGCTGGTTTAAATCGCTATGCTTTTAGTCTGCTGAGCTAAACCAGGCTCCTGAAGACATGCTGCTTTGATTAGCAAGTTAAGTGTAGGCTGGATAGGGGGCATAGTTGGTTTGACTGACATACTCTAAGAACATTGGTGGTGCTACATCCAATTGGAGTGAGACACCTGGAGACTACCATAAGGTTCTCACTTTGGGAAACATAATCTGTGAAATATGTTTCCATTTGGATTTTTGTACTGTATAGAAAGTTAGACTCGGCTTACGTGGCATTACATTATTCTTTCATCTAATTATTGTGGAACTATATCTACTTTATATAAGTGTACTCACCAGAATATTATAATGTAGATTTCTCACCTGCTTGAAAGCTACTAACATAAAATGGAAACGAACTAATCAAAGATGAACTAATCAAATACTTAACAGTAGTAGTCCTGAAGTTATGACAACTCATTCTGTGACCCTAAAAAGTTAGGATGGTACTTAAGTACCATAAGCGGTACTTGTAACTAATCAAAGTTCTGGCCACTGCAACATCTCCATAGTCACATGATTGCAATTCAGATGCTTGGAAACTGTCTCACAGTTGCAAAATTGCAGCATAGTAATGGCCATCTGCAACCTTCCCTGCCAGTTTCCCACAGGCAAAATCCATAGGGAAGCTGGCAGGGAAAATTGCAGGTCACTCCCATCACTCTCTCCCAAGGAGCTGTGCTTTAGGATATGATATCTCAGGATTTGCATACTTCATAGCACTCACCCACATTCTGTAACGTGTGCACTTGCAGCACCCCTTTGCTTGCCCACACTGTAGATGCATCCTCCTGTAGCACTCTCCTGGCCCCTATGCTCCTTGCCTGAGGCTCCCACTTCATCCTGCTTAATGACCTGCATGGTCCTGGGGTTAATACAGCTGCCACGATTGCCATCATTAAGCAATATGGTTACGTGACATTGCACTTCATGACTGCATCACTTAGCAATGGAAGTTCAGTTCCCGGTTGTTGTCGTAACCCAAAGACTGATTATATGAGATTGAAAGATGGTATCGAATTGGGTTATTATTTTTTTTATCAGACCTGATCACTACAGCTGTGACCCATCAAATAGTTATTTAACTGGAACCAGTGTTATTAGGATACTTCTACTTTAACCCTTTTCTCCTTGCCCTTGGGGAGGATTTAAAATAAGGAGGTTTTTAAACCTATGGGTGTTCTTGAGAGAACTGCAAGTAAATGAAGGAGAATACTGCAAGTAAATGTAGGAAAAGCTGGATCATGCTATAGCATTCGGTAATGTTAGGTGTGCCCACAAGAAATGGCATGAAGGTGCTACAGAACAAGTGCAGAAATACCATAAACTTGATTGTGGGTCTTTTTAAAAAAAAATGAATCTGATGATAAATATAGCTCTGGGGAGGCACCAAACAAACAATTACAGATACAATAGCCATTCAATTGATGACGTCTAGCATCCCTAGAGTTTTATGCTATAAAAATAGGTTATCTTTCAAGTGATGAATAATGGCTTGTGGGGTGAAGAATAAATATTGCACAGTATGCAGATGTGGCTCTGAATTGCCTTTCTAGACCAGTGGTGGGTTGCTCCCGGTTCTTTCCGGTTCTATAGAATCAGTAGTAAAACCGGAAGGAGGCTCCGCCCACCTGGCACAACATCATTGGTCATCTCTGCATGTGCAGAAGAGCGCGCGAGCAGGCACGCGTGATCCTGCTGCAAACCGGTAGTAAAAGTAAGTGGAACCCACCCTTGTTCTAGGCCTAGGATTTCATGAAGAGCCTTCTGCATTTGAGGTTAATTTCCATTCAACTTAATAGTCATTTCTGGATAAGAGGATTCCTAGCTTAGGAGAATTCAAAAACAGATCTTTGTATTTTTATCTGGTTATTTGGTTCATTTGGCCTCCATTTTTCTAGCTTCTTTCTTGGGTGAATGGGAGATCGATCCCAAAATCGTTTAAAAGTCTATTTCTGAAACAGAATTCATTCTCATCCTGCTTTCCAAGAGCTTTTTCATATTTGATAAGTGAGATAGCTGGATAATAGATAGATGATTACAGTAAAAAAAAAAGCAATATAATAAACTATAAGTTTTGTACTATTTTTTTTTTTTTGGAGCTGAGACAGGTCTAACCTTACACTGAATGCTACAGGCAATATCTGACTTATTTCCTTCAATGCACTTAACAAAGTATCTGTTAACAATTGGGTGCCTATATCTAGGAATTATGCATTGCAGAGGGTTTTCTGGAACCCTTTCCCAATCTGGATCCTGTCCGAGAATTTTATCTCTTCAGTTATCATTTTTATCATGCTGGTAGAATCTGATGTGAACTGATGTTCAAAAATCTGGGTAATATATCATCTCAATATATATTGTACGGCAGAACTAAAATGGATATATTAAAAAAAGAAGCTGTAGTGAGATTCACACTACACCATTCTGTTGTTTCAATACTCATTTTCTTCCTTCTCCCATAAATATGTTGCTAACTGTTATAAACGGTCATCAGAGAGATTTATCTATTTCCCTATTTAATCTTTATGTGGAATGGTTTACTTCTTTGTACCCCATCTCTGGTAGCATGCACCCTGTCCTATACTGACATGATGCCATATATCCCAATTCCTTCACTGGAATGTTTAAACAAGGAGTAACAATATACTTTCTAATGCCATGGCTTCAGTGTTACAAAGGCCAGCAGGTGTGCTTGCTTGGAAAGATAACCTGTTTCCACATCTGCTGATAAGACTAAACAATCTAATTCTTGTGATTTAGTTAATATTTCCCTCTTCAGCCTGCTGTGTACACAGAAGCGTACTGGATAAACTTTCTACAACAGTAAGACACTGTGCATGTGCTGTTTTGTATGATATTATCATCACCTGGTGCCTTTAATTAAACATCTCTTTAATCATTGCACAAAAATTGAAAGAGGTTTTGGCTCCCATTTCTTTCAGTCATATCTTTAAGACAAGCAATAACCAAGTCATAAAGTCATATAAGGAAAAGTAACTAGGGTGGCCATCAAAACACATACTCTCGTACACTTCTATTTTTAAAATCCATTGAAAGGATGGGAAATAACATACAGCTTTTGAATGGATCAAACATACACATCTGGCAAGAGCAAAAAATGTAGGATCACAAGAGTTCCAGAGAAGACTGAAAACATTTATTTGAGGTATTTCTGGTCATATCAAGGACTACTGAATTGAAGAAAAAGCACCCCAGAAATCCTAACAAAAGTTCCAGATACAAACTGTCTTTCTTCTTTCATATATCTCATCTCAACCTTTATACCTCTCTGCAACCAACATTAGTGGCTTCTCCTTTTGGACCATCTCTTTACTGACTCCTTAGTCACTTTTATGGCAACACACAATTCCTTATTTTACCTTGGTTTACTCTTAAGTTTTGAGCATTGTTTTTCTTGTGATCTATTTTTCCAAAGTCACCTATTAATGTCAAATGAATGGAGGAATTGATTTATATTTTTAAAAAATGCTCCCATTTTTCTGTTCAAAAGGCAACCTAAAAGGCTAGCATGAAGGAAACTGAAACATAATATATAAATTTAATTGATCCATCCAAAGGTTGAGCATCAGTTAGACCAGTGTTTCTCAAACTCAGCAACTTTAAGAGGTATTCAATTCCTAGAAATTCTCAGCCAGAATAGACTAATGCAATAAAAGCAGTAAAATGTTGAAGAGAGAGAGAGAGGGAAAAGGAAAAATGTCAAAACTAATGTGGACGTAAGGAACTCTGTAAAACCAATGACCAAAAGAGATCCTTCCATGTAGACTACTCTGAGTATAGAGGGGGGAGGAGTAAAGAGAAGCTCATTAGTGCATTAGTTGTAGTATTCCATGTGTAGTCTTACTAGGGCTCTATAAAGCAGTACTAATATTTTACATGATTTTGATTCTAAACAGAGGTATGGAATCAAAATCACTTGAAGTATTACTATTGCCCTAGTAAAACCACACATGGAATACTGCAACTGATTTTGATCACCACACTGGAAAAAAGATGTTGAGACTTTGGAAAAGTTTCAAAGAGCAACTAAGATAATCAAAAGCCTGAAGGCTAAAACATATAAAAACAGTTGCAGGACTTGGGTTTGGCTAATCTACAAAACAGGAGGATTAGGGGTAGCAGTATTCCAATGTTTGAGAGGCTGCCACAAAGAAGAGGGGGTCAAATTATTCTCCAAAGCACCAGAGGGCAGGACAAGAAACAATGGTTGGAAACTAATCAAAGAGAGAAGCTGGAATTAAAGAGAAACTTCCTAACAGTGAGGACAATTAATAAGTGGAACAGCCTGCATTCAGAAATCGTGGGCACTTCATCACTGGAGGTTTTTAAAAAGAGACTGGACAGACCCTTGTCTGAAATGGTATAGGGTCTCCTGCTTGAGCAGGGGGCTGGACTAGAAGACCTCCAGGGTCCCTTCCAGCTCTATTTTATTCTATTCTTACAGTCTGAGCAGAATCACATGCGAGCCAGGAGATATAAGTAACTGGGTTACCAGTCCAGTTCGAAAAACAATAGCATTATATACAATACCTGATCTTTTACAGTCAACTATTATTTAACCTGAGAATGTACAGAACACTATGATAAAGTAATCAAGGGCACAAGTCAATTTAATTGGAGGAATGGTTATGGTTGGTATACCAGCCAGAGCTGGTCCTTGTGCTATACCAGTTTTTCTTCCATACTATCCCTTCAAGGTTTATTTATGGTTCCTGCTCTTTTCTATACTCGACATGTGCCAACTGTCTCTTCAACTTTGTAAATCTTGAACTTATTTTCCTTCTTATCTAGGACTTCTTAATGTTTATTTTGTCATTTTTATGTTTGTTTGTTTTTTTGCAATCGGTGCAATTGAATGTGGTTTCTGGTCCTTTTTGTTCCAATCCCCTGACTCACTGGAGCCATAAGAGACTTAGTTATCAATTAAGGAGCCCATACTTAAAGGTTAAGCTAGGAATGAAGGTCGTTCAAGAACATGGACACACACACAGGAAGATTTTATTTCTCAAGCAAGATACAGGTCTGCAAATCTAGTGATTCTTCATTTGATCTGGCCACTAGTCTAAGCAGACAGAGTGACATGAGAGCAAGGTATTACACTGAAAAATCATCACTGCATGGGATATTCCCCAACCCCACCCCACCCCACCCCCACCCCCAATTACAGTTCAGTGCTATTCAAGCAATATTATTGCTAGATATCTGAGATGTGGCATATTAGGGACCTTCTGCATCACAGTAGAATTTCTGCCAATCCCTTTCCTCTAGAGATCACCATTTAAAATTGCACCCATAACATTATACAATATGCAATAATCAGTGGTCATCCTTGCCTCCAACCTGGGAGGTTTCCGACTGAAAACACAAACTTTAATAATCCTGCAAGATTTCAGTCATTTAATCTTTTAAAAATGTATTTAATTTGGGGATCCACTGATGCTATAGGAGGCAAGATTGTGTGTGCTATGGTACTATACTGGCAGGCACTATACTGTCCACCCTAATTTACATGTTGATCCTCAAAAGGATAATGCAGTAGTCCTCATGAAGAAAAATGGGAAGCCATTGATTTCTGATTATCCATTCTCATCCATTCTAGTGAGGATATGTTTTATCATCTGTTGGCAGAAAGGCAAAATAAGTAGAAATCCCACAAATAAATAAACACTTTTTTTTAATGCAAGCTTTATACCTAAGGTATCGTGATTATTTTTTATATTTTTGTAAATACAGCCCACTTATTTTCAAAAATCTTAAAATTTAGATGTTTATAAAAATTACTACATTAACATAAGTATTGATGAGGAACATACCTTATTTGAGTAATGGGTTGAGCTCCCGTTACTTGTCCCAGCTTCTGCTAACCTAGCAGTTCGAAAGCATGTAAAAAATGCAAGTAGAAAAATAGGGACCACCTTTGGTGGGAAGGTAACAGCATTCCATGCGCCTTTGGCATTTAGTCATGCTGGCCACATGACCATGGAGACATCTTTGGACAGCGCTGGCTCTTTGGCTTTGAAATGGAAATGAGCACCGCCCCCTAGAGTCGAGAATGACTAGCACATATGTGCGAGGGGAACCTTTACCTTTACCTTACCTTTTTGAACCTATAATAGGTTCAAACGTAGGTACATTTATGGGGGTGGGTGAGCCAGTTTCAAATGTGTACCACCCTCCATTAGTAAGTACAAGAGAAAATACAGGTAGTACTCAACTTAAGAGCACCATTGGGACCAGAATTTCCATTGCTAACCAAGGCAGTTGTTAAGTAATTCGTGCCCCTTTTTATCATTTATTTTGCCTTCCTTGTTAAGTAAATCACTGCAGTTGTTAAAGGAAGTACTCAGTTGTTAAGTAAATCTGGCTTCCACTATTGACTTTGCTTCTGTTTTATACGCCAGTTAACAAGTGTCCGAATTTTGATCCCTTGACTGTGAGGATATTGTGATGGTCATAACTGCAGGGGCCAGTTATAGGTCACATTTTTTCCATGTTATAACTTCAAAAGATGGCTAAATGAATGATTGTAAGTCAAGGGCTATCTGTAACTATGACATTCTCCTTTTCTTTAGCTTATGATAATGATAATATTAAAGGTTTTTATTTATGCATGTATCGAAATTTCCATGAAGTCCTGGAAATCAGCCTGTCAGGGGAATTTCTCTCCTTCCCAAATAATAAATGTTGCAGGAATGTGAACTGCATTTGTAATGTGTTAATCTCTGAGGAGATTTCTCTCCTAAGTATACTGTAAATGAAAGCTTGTTATGAATGTAAATATTAATTATACATTGAGAACCAGGAACTGTTTTTACTCAGAGCTCGTTAGCTTGCTAATTATCATAATTATCATACAAGAGAGAGAGGAAGAAAGCAAAGGCAAGAGACTGTGATTAGCGTTGGTAATTTGCCTTGGCTTTTCTCTATGGTGACCATTTTCGTTTGAGGGAAAATTAATTCTGTAGCATCATCACTAGCTAGACTCTTTATGTCCTTCCCCTACACAAACACACACACACACACACACACACACATCTGTGTTCCAACCAAATGCAAGGCTAATGCGGGCTTGGCATCTTTCCCATCGCTCAATATCTTGCCCTGTTTTGAATCTGAAGGGCAAAGGCAAGCTGTCTCTCTCGTCCCTCAAAAACAATGAGAAATCAATGTTGGCTCCTGCCAGTTCATTGCCATTTTCACAGGTAGCATAATGTACAGTCCTCACCCGGTTGTTGCAGACAACCAGGTGAGGGGTTCTACTTACCTTTACTACCAGTTCACAGCGGGGCCGTGCTTGCGCTCTTCTGCGCATGCGCAGAAGCGTTTTGATGACGTCAGGGTCAGTGGGCGGAGCCTCCCACTGGTTTTACTACCGGTTCTATAGAACCGGTGCGAACCAGGGGCAACCCACCACTGTTGCAGACTCCTCCTCTCCTGGACGAACACCCCGGCCTGGGGTATTCAAGCATCTTTCCCTTAGCTTTCTTATTCATTCCAAGGACACTATTTTTCGGTGAATAAACAGACTACAAACCGATGGAGTAAATGTATAAATGTGTGTGGGTGTGTGGGTGTATACACACACACACACACACACACACACACATACACACACACATACACACACACACATATTACATCACAGACTTAGTGGATGAAGATCACTTTTGCAGGAGAACTAATGCAGAACTTTTGCACCTCTCGCTAATAAGCATCTGGAGTCTATTTGAAGTGCTGGTTGACTCCTAGCACTGGTTGAATGAGCCATTGCCTTACCCAAACAATTGTCTACCTTGTAGGAGCATGGATGGCGAGTTTGCATAGAATCCCATCATTGTGAGAGATAAGGAAGGGAACTCAGAACACTTGGCAAGATGGTCCTAGAGAAAAGGGGACGGGTGGGCTCCTTTTCTCTTGGCATCCCAGTGAGTTGTGAAGATACCTTTTTAAAGGGGGCATTTATTTTCCAAATGGTGATTGACTAACTGTTTTAGTTGTGTTATACAGGGGCAAGGAGACTAAATTTACATTTATAATTATTTCATGGTTTTATTGTTAATTACCTGAAATCAATTACCTAGAGTTAATTGGAATCTTCTAATAAATAACAGTTAATATACAGAAATAAGAACTAACTAAGGAGAAATTTCCTGACAGTGAAAACAGTGGAGTGGCTTACCTCCTGAAGTTGTGGGTGCCCCGTTACTGGAGGTTTGTCTGGAATGGTATAGGGTCTCCTGCTTGAGCAGGGTTGAACTAGATGACCTCGAAAGTTCCTTCCAACCAGTGGTGAAATCCAATTTTTTTTACTACCGGTTCTGTGGGTGTGGCTTGGTGGACGTGATGTGGCTTGGTGGGCGTGGCTTGGTGGGCATGGCAGGGGAAGGATACTGCAAAATCCCCATTCCCTTCCCACTCCTGGGGGAAGGATATCGCAAAATCTCCATTCCCACCCCACTCTGGGGCCAGCCAGAGGTGGTATTTGCCAGTTCTCTGAACTACTCAAAATTCCGTTACCGGTTCTCTGAACTGCTCAAAATTTCCGCTACCGGTTCTCCAGAACCTGTCAGAACCTGCTGGATTTCACCCCTGCTTCCAACTCTGTTATTCTGTTAAAAAGTGAGCATACACACCGACCATATTAAGTGATGCCCATGCCATCACCAATACTACAAAACCTTCCTCATGGCTGCTTCATGGTTCTTTGAGGTCTAAAACACTGGCCTGATTCATAACAGACAGCACTAAGCTGTAATGTGGATTGTTTATGGCTCCCAGGCTGTGATTCAGATTGTTATGTGTGAAACAGACCACTATGGTTTGTCCAAAATTAGTTGAAAATATGACTTAATTGTGCATAAGTAGCCAATATAGCCAATACGGTTATGTGGTAATGTGTTGAAGATTATAAATTGTAATTTATTTATTTATTTATTTATTTATTTATTTATTTATTTATTTATTAATTGGTGGCCTTGGTGGCGCAGCAGACTAAAGTGCTGTTAAGTAGCACCAGCTGCCTGCAATTACTGCAAGTTCAAATCTCACCAGGCTCAAGTTTGACTCATCCTTCCATCCTTCCGAAGTAGGTAAAATGAGGACCCGGATTGTGGGGGCAATAAGCTGACTTCGTATAAAAAAGAACACCGCTTAGGGGGGGGCCAAAAGCCCTACTAAGCAGGTATATACAAAAGTATGAAGGCTATTGCTTAACTCATTTAAGCCGCCCTGAGTCACTGGAGAAGGGCAGCATATAAATCGAACCAATAAATAAATAAATTGTACTTTAAAAGGACTTTCCCACTTGTGGGAAACGAACTGTCTAAAAATGTTATAGTGGAGCTGACATCCCCACCTTCATACTTTCCAAATACATTGGATTACAGATCCTAATTATCTTACTTTACAAGGCCCATAGCCAGAGTGGATATAAAGACTGGAAGGTGTAATCTGGTGCTTCTGGAGGGCAATAAAATGTGGTGATTTGGGTGATAAAACAAGGCAGATAATTGTACTGAGTGAAATATATACTTGGAAAAAAACTGAATCATGTGGAATTCTTCATGTGGCATTTATCTACATACACAAGCCTTCTGTGTAGATGGAACTTGTTAAGGATATTCTTGGCTCATAATCAATGTTATGGGTTATTGAGCAGAGAATATCCTTAACATTGGTTATGGGCCCAGAGCAGTGAGAGTTAGTGTGAATACACAGTACTATATTCAGACAGCTGTATATATTGGTTTATTGTCCAAGTGAAGATGGCACAAGAACAGTCATCCAGCATATCCTTGATAACCCAGTTGGATGGAACAAACTATGTTTCCTGGTCTATGAAATGCAGCCTACTTCTGCGTAAGGAAGGACTATGGGATGTAGTTATTAATCCACCGGATGTAACTCTATGGAATCCAGCAAATGATGAAGATGTGAAGAAAATAACTAAATTCAATCGGGATAACGAACATATCTTAATGCTTAGTGATAGCTAAAGATCTTAATAAAACTTCAGTCTTAGAAAACATGCTTCCTTGGGGCCTGAAGAGATAGGAAAGATAAAGAGAAGCCCCCCACCCCAAAATGATCCAACAAACAAGCAACCCCAGGTTAGATGTTTTATCATAGTGGGCTCTGGTGGGCTCCCTGCAAAAACAAGTCCTTTAGAAATGGGACAGTGGTAAGCAGCAAACATGACATCTGGAAGATACACCGCCCTCAAAACTGAAGTGGCTTTGTTATAATTTAATTGTGTTTGATAATTAACCAGGGTGTAATTAGATATAATCACCCTGACAACAATGTGCACCTATTTCAACAGACAAGTAGAAGGCTTGTCATCCACCTGGACCTGATCAAAAGAGACCAGGAGCAGCAAGCTGTTTATCAGGCACATGGCAAAAGGGATGGATCTGCCTTTTCTTTGAAAGCTTGGTAATTGATACAGCCAAGCATGGCAGAAAATAACTAATTCATGCCTTAAAAGGGGGACAGTATCAAAAACAACCTGCTCTTAAGCTCAGCTTTCAGAAATTGGCCTTCCTGAATGTAACAGAAAGGCAATGCACAAGAAAGAGAGGATGCTTGTTTTAAAATGTTTCCATCGGAGATTGACCCAACTGTCTTTGGACTTCAGAAATCTAAGGGTTCCAGGCATACAGTATTCCCTTTAATGCCCCCCCAGGCAGATCAAAAAGCTCAATTTTTACCACTGAAAAGATGTCCACGCCAAGGCATGTAGAGGGTTGCCTATACGTACATCCTGCCTGTCCTTCTCTGCTCCTACATTTTGTATTATTCTGCAAAGCTTCGTGAAGAACATTTCATGAACTCTAGATGATGCCTGGAGTCAGGGGTGGGCTGCCGGGGATTCGCAGGGGTTTAGGAGAACCTCTAGCTAAGATTCTGTGCAGTTCGGAGAACCACTAAATCCCATTCCTGGCTGGCCCCGCCCACCCCACCCCGCCACTCCCAGGAGTCCCCACGTGACCCGTTTTGGATGCAGGTAAGTGGAGGGTGCATGCGCGGAGGCTTGGGGAGGGCAAAAAGTTTTGAAAGGCCTCCAGAGGGCCTCTGGAGTCTGGGGAGGCCATTTTTGCCCTCCTGGAGGTTCGAAGAAAGCCTCCAGAGTCTGGGGAGGAAAAAAACACCGCACCCTCCCTGCTGCGGTGCAGGAGGCCGACTAGGCCATGCCCACCATGGCCACGTCCACCCAGCAACCAGGCAGAGAACCCCTTGATAAAATTTTTGAAGCCCACCCCTGCCTGGAATGCAGCATGTAGGCAAGGCCACCGATGGGAAAAGACGTTCAAGTGCAACCACATTTGTCTTGCTCAGATGTCATCTGCCTATATTAGACTAGCGGTGGCTGAATAACTTTTCTGACAGTGCAGGCACATCACCTAATACAGCTGCCAAGTGGTGTTTTTGTAAAGGTATGTAGGAATGATCTTGGGAGACAGGAGGCAGATGTATTAAAGCTAGAGCTAGTGCTTCTGGGTATGCTTCATGTCTGGTCTAATTCACAACACTAACAGTTTTGAAGCTTTATTTTAATATTTGTCCAGCACATTACCTGACAGCCAGAGGATAATCAGTATCCAAAGTGGCAACCGGCTGTATCTTTCAGGTCATACCCCAACATCTTACCATATATCAGGGAACAGCACAACCAATGCATTTATCTCTATAAAAAGGAACACTGAGACGTACCAGACATGATCTGATTGCTTTGTTGATGGTTCTGGAGTCATTAGAACTTGTAAGGCCTGGTTTCTATTTACTGTGCACATTGGATCATTATCAGTACAGGGAAGTCCTTTGGGGAAGTCTATGCCTCAGATCAGTTGTTTTTCATGAGAGTGGTCTGGATCAATTTTCCTCAGTAATCCAAGTTCTGTTATTCAAGAGTGTACCCTCAAACAACATTACTATCTTCCTAGCAACATTCCACTAAAACAAGGGTGTCAGGCGGCCCTCCCAAGCTCCATTTTCACTGGCAGAGGGTTGCAGGAGGCTGTTGCAGCTGAAAACAGAGCTTGGGAGCCCGTTTTCGTTGGCAGATCACTCAGGCCACCACAGGAACCGCTGACACCAGTGATGTCAAGCTAGCCATGCCCACCCTGACCACGCCCACTCTGGCCCCCCAAGGTCAAACACAACCTTGATGCGGCCCTCAATGAAATCGAGTTTGACACCCCTGCACTAAAAGGAAAAGTGGAAATAGGAGCAAACATTGGCCACGTTGTAAGCCTTTGTCTAAATCCAGAAAAATAAGTGTTTGAGAAATACCACTTCTCAAGAGATTAGAAATGAAGTTCGGTGAATGTAGATGGAAGGGACAAGAAACTCTTAGCTTTGAGAAGAGCAGAGGGGGAGCAAAGTTTTAATGCAGACTTGTGTTGTATCCAGGTTCACCAAGACTGAGTCCTCCTGAAATGTGCAAAGAAGACAATTACCAGATCTGAGCTCCAAAAATTCCTACAGCCATTGAGATGAGAGCAAGAGATATCTCTGTATCTGACTGCTGCCGTCTAGCAGGCATCTGGAGTTTTACAGCCGGGATACCTTATGTCTACCACAACAGAATGTATTGTATAAAGCCATCCTCATCCTTCATGAATTTGTCTTGCCATGCATAGAAATTTTAAGTATAACTGCTGTGATAATAATTAACTTTATGACCCTATTTTCAAAAGGGAAAGTGGGCCAGGTAAGTGTGAGCACCTACCAATTTTCAAGATGTAGGACTACCAGATCTGGTCTGCAAAAAAATCTGGATGACTATTAGATAGCAGCACATTCTAAAGAAGTTGAGCAAACTGTAATTTCCATACAGATTTGTTTCAAAAACTGGGAGAGGAAGAGGAGGAGGAGGAGGAGGAGGAGGAGAAGGAGAAGGAGAAGGAGAAGGAGAAGGAGGAGGAAGAGGAAGAAGAAGAGGAAGAGGAAGAGGAAGAGGAAGAGGAAGAGGAAGAGGAAGAAGAGGAAGAGGAAGAGGAAGAATGATGATGATGATAATAATAATCATTAGAGCCAGGTCATTGTGTGGCAACAGGCTCTTCTCTCCTCCCGCTCTTCCCTGGCTGCTATATCTCCTTTCCCGAGCAGGCACACATATGCCCAAAGCGTGCTACACAAAAGCAATTGGTCCCAACTGCATTAAGAATATTTCTTTGGGATTTCTTTGGGACTTCTTTCTCCTCTCTTTCTTTTCCAGCATGTGACATGCACAGTGGGGGTGTATGTGTAAATATGGACAGATGGTGACACTCTGTTCCAGCTCAGGCAGATTAGTAAGAGAACTTAGTGTTCGTAGGACCAATTACCACTCTGTCCCCTAAGGGGAGAGCATATCAGGTGTTTACTGGGGGGTTAATAATAAATGAACTACCAAAAAAAAAAAAATCCTCGCTGAACACCATATTTGGTTTATTCATGTCAGCAGGTTGTAATTAGCTAATTAAATGACAGAATGGCCCCTATGGAGGGGAAAGGGGGGAAGCACAGTTTGTAGCACTCAAGGCAGCTCCTGAAATTCAGCAGGAAACATCTTGGAATATGTGGTCAGGAGAGCAGGGAACACCGATCATTTAATGGGATGCTTTTTCCTGTTAAGGATGCAGACAGAAAAGGGAGGAGATCTTCAACGACAAACTCAGAAACTGGCTAATTGAAAGATGGGGGGTTGGGGGGTTGGGGGAGGACAGTATATATTAAAGAAATAGCACCTATGGACTAATAACAACAAGAACGACACCACCAACTATGGAATAATAGTAAAAACAATAACAATAGAGTGGTACCAATAGAAGAAATATATGTAGCTCAGAGTTGAACTGTGGAGTCTTTGGTGCTCTCTAAGCTTGGTTGTTTGCTTGCAGACATTTCCTTACTTGACCTGGTAATAAACAGAGTGCAAAGCCCACCCTCTTCTAGCACTGATGATGTTACCTAGTTGGGTAATGAAACGTCTGCAAGAAAACAACCAAGCTCAGAGAGGACGAAGGACTCCAACAACAGAATGATTTTCAAAGATGATTAGAAGCTACAACCAAAGCTACAACCATGGATAATAATCATGCAGTTCAAAAAGACAAGTAGCAGAAATATGCCCCATAGATTTTCTTGTTTTAAAAACATTACCTTTGAGTCACTGAAGCAACAGGAAATGACAATTCAAACAATTTTACATTTCCATTTAGCTTTTGAGGGAGCAGTTCTGAATATATAAACAATCCTAATTCTTTCATGAACCTACCTGCTTCTTTAAGCGCAGTATTATGTCAGGAAATCACTCCTTATAGAAGAATAATCATCAATCCTAAAAAGTGGGAATAAGGAACTGGGAGGCATGTTGACTTCATCACAGTTGGAGTACTGTGAGGCAATTGTCAGTCTTTCACGCTATGCTCAATTCAGGGATGAAATCCAGCAGGTTCTGACAGGTTCTGGAGAACCGGTAGCAGAAATTTTGAGTCGTTTGGAGAACCGGCAAATACCACCTCTGGCTGGCCCCAGAATGGGGATTTTGCAATATCCTTCCCCCAGGAGTGGGGTGGGAATGGAGATTTTGTAGTATCCTTCCCCTGCCGCACCCACCAAGCCATGCCCACCGAACTGGTAGTAAAAAAAAAATGGATTTCACCACTGGCTCAATTCTTCTATCTCTTCGGTAGAAATTCATATTTTTTAAAAAATTAAAATTCTTTTACATTGTGAGGAAAATAATAAATAAAGGTGTCTGAGCAACCAAGAGGGTTTCAGATCTATCTCAGATCTTTCTCAAGAAACTCAGGGAATTAAGGCTGGGAAAAAGAATTCTTTAGGGACCAATTCCATATTAGACTTGCCAGGAAAAAGTAAATCAATGTATCTGGCCATGTTTTTCTTGAAAAAAATAAGAAAGTGTCAATTACAGAACTCTCTGAACCCTGCTAGAGGTATGTTTTTCTTTCTGTTGCATAGAGACTTGAGTAATACAAGAGTACATTTTTTAAAATAAGTTAAGTCAAATGTTGAAAAGAATCCCATAGGAACTAGATTCTCCATATAAATTACGCTGTACTTACACTATATGTCAGCCTGGATTTCAGAAGCTCATTCATAATGACACTGTTGTCTTTTTCAATTCCGTGTAATTCTCTTTTAAACTCAGTTATTGCTTGTTAAACAAATTCTACTTTCCATAAACCTGTGACAGTGAAATGTAAAAATAACTGTTTCCTGTCTTTAAAAAAAATGAAAATTTGTTTTTGATGCATTTTAAAGAGAGGACTTGTGATTGTTCACAAGAGGAACTTAGTTCTATCTTGCAAAGAAACAGATTAAAGATAACCTGTTATCAAGTTTGTGCCCTATTCATAGCATCATCCTCAACTTCCAGTAGTATCATAAAAGTAGAAACTATCTGTGCAAGAAAGGAAAAGAAATTTAGTGAGGGTCTTATGGACTCTCTCTCTCTGTGTGTGTGTGTGAGAGAGAGAGAGAGAGAGCGAGAGAGAGAGAGAGAGAGAGAGAGAGAGAGTATTGTAAATCAATAGATGTCCAACTAGATAACACTGCCTTGGTGACTTTGGATTATCTTAAAATGCTAAACAGGGCTAGGTTTGATTAGTACTTGGGTGGGAGACCACAGGAAATCCTGTGGCCTTAAGCTAGATTGGTAAATTGAAAAAATGCCCCAGGAGAAAGCAGTGGTAAACCACTAGCATATTGCTGCCAAGAATGTTATATGAATGCATCCATGAAATCATCAAGAGTTGAGCTTGACTCAAAAGAGAGATTTTAAGGCACTACATACAGCAATTTATCCAGTTTCTGCTCCTAAAGAGGCGCTCTTGGTTAATTTGCAATTTAAGACTTGTAAATTAATTACAAGTTAACAGGATTTATACTGGCAAAATGGATTTAACTGGGAAAATAAAACATGGTCAGCTTTACCAAAGCACAACATGTACCTTCCAGCCCTAATTACAGAACCTCACCCTATGTGGCCTCCATGCTATGAATTTCTTCTCCCAGCAAAGCATTTCTTCTAGAGTCTACTTAAGTCCTTTGACACTTCCTCAGGTCAGATCCCTGCATTCAAGATCAGATTCTATGGAGGCAGGGGCCAAAATATTATCTGATATAACTTTTCAGCCTAAAGAGAACCTTCTATATCAGACTGAGGACTTTCAATGCAAAAGCTTGGGAAGAAGCCCATTGCAGTTCCTCTTTCTTGTGTGAGAAGCCATCATCGCCGTGACATTTTTTGAAGTGCTTTTGCCACACAGCTTCAGAGGTAGGTTTCAGCACATTCTGACCAGTTCTGGAGAACTGGTAGCAGAAATTTTGAGTAGTTCGGAGAACTGGTAAATACCACCTCTGACTGGCTCCGCCCCCATCTATTCTCTGCCTCCTGAGTCCCAGCTGATCGGGAGGAAATGGGGATTTTGCAGTAACTTTCCCCTGGAGTGGGGTGGGAATGGAGATTTTACAGTATCCTTCCCCTGCCACGCCCACCAAGCCACGCCCACAGAACCAGCAGTAAAAAATTTTGAAACCCACCACTGCACAGCTTCCTTTATAACTTGCCTATGTTTTTGCCACTGGCCTAAATTTTGTAACCTCATTTTCTTTGCTACTATCAAGACTTTCTCTTGTGGTAACCACAATTGCATAGGCTTTTTTTCAATATAAAGTAATTCTTTATAGTGCAATCCTCTCTGATTTTTAGGTGATTTACTTCCAGATAACCAAATATTGGGATTAATATTATATACCAGGGGTCCCCAACCCCCAGTCTGTGGACTGGCAGTGAACAAAGGCATGTCAGCAACTAGTCTGTGCAAACAAACAAAGCCCCACCCACGGGATGCAGGCAGCATGCAAAACCATGCCCCCTCTGGTCCGCAGAAAAACCTGTCTCCACGGAACCAGTCCCTGATGCCCAAAAGTTGGGGGCTGCTGTTATATACAATACATTACAGCATGTTTTACAAAGCAGTATTGAAGAAGTATCAGCAGCATTTCTATTACTATCAGTTGCAAAAACTAATTTAGAAACAATTTATGGTATAGTCTCCATCAGCATCAAAGCACATAATTTTCAAATTATCACCTTTGGTAATTTGCTGTTGCATTATGGAAATCCTGTCAACTACTAACCTTTTAGTGACCGTTCAAAGCTACAATGGCACTGAAAAATAATGACTATTTTTCACACTTATGTAGCATCCCCATGATCATGCGATTAAAATTCAGGTGCTTGGCAACTGGTTCATACTTATGGCCATTGCTGTGTCCCAAAGTCATGTGATCATCTTTTGCAAACTTTTAACAAGCAAAATCAGTGGGGAAGCCAGATTCACTTCATTATGGTGTTACTAACTTAACAACTGCAGTGATTCACTTAACAACAGTAGCAAGAAAGGTAAAATGGGGCAAAACTCACTGAACAAATGTCTCACTTTAGTTCCTTTTCATCATTTCAGCTTGGGCTAGTTCAGTTTCCACCACTTGATTTAAGAAACCAGACAAATAAGGGAAGGAAAAATGAATTATTTCCTGGCAGAAAGCTTCAAAATATCCTACAACAGAAGTTAGAAATACACCAACTCTTAATTCGAACATTTTTCTGAATAACAAAACATTAGAAATCAAGGTGACAACCTCTGAAACTGCTTTTCTGTAGTTTTCTAAATTTAGGGCATATTTGATCCCTACAAAGGCACAATGTTATATTTTGAGTAAAGTTGACCTTGGTCTCAGTTGATTCCTCTTCCTTTCTTTTTTTCTGACTAATCTAACATGCCAGCCATAAAATAGGTCAGGAGATCTCTTTACATCTCTGGTTCCACTCTCCACCCACTGCATCATTAACAAAGAATGTAGGTATTATACATGAATAGGAGGCATAGGGATAAGTTGCTAGCCTAACCACATTAGTGGGAAAGCAGAATTTTAAGCCATAACATGGAAATAAGGAAGAAGCTCTGAACTTCTTCTGAAATAGCAAATTAAAAACAATTTCCAAACAGGAAAGACATTGACTGCCCTAAACGATGTGTAGTGCGACTTCTGAGGTTACAAAGAAGAATCAAGTGAAGTATTTGATACATTGTCCATACATCACATAGAAAGAGCAAAAGGAACACCTGCTCTTGTTTTCTATCAGGATTCACCAAGATTTCAGGGGAAGTATATCTTCAATTTTAGTCTTCCTGAATCCTGAACAATGTGCAGAATAGGCGGGGTGGACTGCTTGGGGTTCACAGGGATTCTGGAGAATCTCTAGCTAAGATTCTGTGCAGTTCAGAGAACCCCGAAATCCCACTCCTGGCTGGCCCTGCCCACCCTGTCCCGCTCCTCCCAGGAGTCCCCACGTGGCCTGTTTAGGATGCAGGTAAGTGGAAGGCGCGTGTGGAGGCTCGGAGAGGGTGAAAAATGGGCTTTACCAGAAGTTCGGGAAGGCCGGAAATGGGCCTGATTCCGGCCTCCAGAGGGCCTCCGGAGCCTGGGGAGGCCATTTTTGCCCTCCCAGGGGCTCGAGGAAAGCCTCCGGAGCCCGGGGAGGGCAAAACCCCACTCCCACCATGGTGTAGGAGGCCGACTAGCAACCCAGCAACCGGGCCTAGAACCCCTTGCTAAAATGTTTGAAGCCCACCCCTGAGAATAGGGCTACCAAATACGGACTGCAAAATTTCTGATAAATACTAGATGGGAGCAAACAGTATTGCCCATTTCTTGTTGCTACTACTACCCTTGTGCTTGCTTGGTACAATGTGTGATTGCATAACCAGCTTTCATTAATTTGCCTTACTTTCTTTGAAATTATTTGTAAAAATGAAATATTTAGGCTACAGTATAAAACTGCCTTATCCTGAGTCATAGACCAACAATTGATCTAACGCGGTACTGTCTAAATTGACAGGCAATGTTTTTCCAAACTATCAGGCAGAACTCTTTCCCTACTCATCTTCAAAATCAGTCTGGACTTTCTGCATGAGAATTGTACAGAATACTCCATCACCGAGGTAATTAATAAAATTACATAAGAATTTATTGACTGAAGGAGTCTCATTCACACATTACATACTGCAAGCTACAGAGAGTAATTTGCAAATGAAAAAAATTTAACATTCCACAAACCATAGTAGAATAATCCAAAGCTTAACACAATATAGGTTGACGTACGACCACAATTCAGCCCAAAATTTATGTTGTTAAGTGAGACATTTGTTCAGTGAGTTTTGCCCCATTTTACCTTTCTTGCTACTGTTGTCAAGTGAATCACTGCAGTTGTTAAGTTAGTAACAGCGTAATTAAGTGAATCTGGCTTCCCCACTGATTTTGCTTGTCAAAAGTTTGCAAAAGATGATCACATGACTTTGGGACACAGCAATGGCCATAAGTATGAACCAGCTGCCAAGCGCCTGAATTTTAATCGCATGATCATGGGGATGCTACATAGGTGTGAAAAACAGTCATTATTTTTCAGTGCCATTGTAGCTTTGAACGGTCACTAAAAGAACTGTTGTAAGTTGAGGACCACCTGTTATGAAATCAGTCTTTTTGTGTTGTTTTTGGCACTTTATTAATATACATAGTGGGAAAGGCATATATGGTATATAAATGGGAAAATGTCTAATTGAGGTTGTGATTCTTATTACCGAATCAACATGCCGGGAGTACACAGTTAATTGTTTTTGAATACTCTAACTTGGAATTCATGAATTATAGCCTGAGATTTAGATCTGAATAGGCAGATACATTTCTTCTACAGAAACTTTGCCTTGGAACTATTCAGGACATTTTTGGCTATCTCAAATTAGGAAATGATAGATAGAGATAGAAAAGGAGCAACAGGTGTGATTAGTGGCAGAGCCCAGAAGCCCAAGAAAATAAATTTCTTTGCTTTTAAAATCAGGCTAAGATAAAACTGGAAGAAAATATTTTGCAGCAGTGCTACCCTGATGTAGCGACAGGGCATCTGTTTATTACTTCTCTGCCCGTGATTTTCTGACCTTCACCAAAGGGGGTAAATGTGATGTCTACTCCATTAACCTGAATGGCAGTGGCAGGCCCAGCATGCAGAGTT
Source organism: Ptyas mucosa (assembly GCA_012654045.1). NCBI lineage: Eukaryota > Metazoa > Chordata > Lepidosauria > Squamata > Colubridae > Ptyas > Ptyas mucosa. The sequence continues at coordinate 20,173,543 of WNWU01000005.1, forward strand.
CCCATTCATTTGCCAAGGGATTTATTTTTTCGGAGCACTATTTGTACAATTAGATGGATGCGGACCAAAAGCAGAGCAAAAGCAAAACAAAAAGTTTGCCCATGACATTAGCCGCTGCCTTAAAATCTTTTTGGGGGGGGAGCGAATGGGAAGTCGGTACAAGTTCTTTGCAAGGAACATAATGGAGAAGAGATGGAAATGTGGCACTGATGGTTGATCGTAAAGAGTAACAGAGTTGGAAGGGACCTTGGAGGTCTTCTAGTCCAACTCCCTGCTCAGGCAGGAAGCCTATATCATTTCAGACAAATGGTTGTCCAATCTCTTCTTTAAAATGTCCAATGTTGGAGCATTCACAACTTCTGAAGGCAAGTTGTTCCACTGATTAATTGTTCTAACTATCAGTAAATTTCTCCTCAGTTCTAGGTTGCTTGATTATTTTCCACCCATTTTTTCTTGTCCTGCCCTCAGGTGCTTTGGAGAATAGCTTGACTCCCTCTTCTTTGTGGCAGCCCCTGAGATATTGGAACACTGCCATCATGTCTCCCCTAGTCCTTCTTTTCACTAAACTAGACATACCCAATTCCAGCAACCCTTCTTCATATGTTTTAACCTCCGGTCCCCTAATCATCTTTGTTGTTCTTCTCTGCACTCTTTCTAGAGTCTCAACATCTTTTTTACATTGTGGTGACCAAAACTGGATTCGGTCGCCGCAATGTATTGTAATTGTAATAAGATGCATAAGATAAATCATAATAAGAAGGTAGAACAGGGAAGAGATCAGGGGTGAAATCCAGCAGGTTCTGACAGGTTCTGGAGAACCGGTAGAGGAAAATTTGAGCAGTTCTGAGAACCTTTAGCGGAAATTTTGAGTAATTCAGAGAACAGGCAAATACCCCCTCTGGCTGGCCCCAGAATGGGGTGGGAATGGGGATTTTGTAGTATCCTTCCCCTGGAGGGGGGTAGGAATGAGAGTTTGGAGTATCCTTCCCCTGCCACGCCCACCAAGCTATACCACCCCCACCAAGCCACCCCCACAGAACCGGTAGTAAAAAAATTTGGATTTCACCACTGGAAGAGATGATATAAACTGTACCCAGAGTTCTATATCAACTGTTGCTTTGATCTGGGAAGTAAACATCCTGCTCTGGAATGCTCAGGCCAGATGGCCTTTTTATCACTACTGCACTGACTGCTTATTTCAGTGGGTTCAGTATTTTTTTTTAATTTTTAAACAAACAAAACATAAAACCTCCATCATCCATTACAATTGCAAACAGTGTGTCGATCGGTTACAAATCCCTTGTGCTTCATTTTACAAATTATATTTTTCATATTATCAACCTAGTATATATCTTTATATCATTATCCTCTTTTATCATTTATCTAGCAATGGCATTATTATTTCCCCAAAAAATGTTTTCCCATATTATATTGTAACATTCATTTTATATTTCATATTTCATTTCCATATTTTAGTATCTAGCCATTGATAAAATAAATCCCATCTCTTATAATATTGTTTATCTTCTTGTTCTCTAATTTCAAATGTCAATTTATTCATTTCAGCACATTCTATGATTTTCTTAATAACTTCATCTTACGCTGGTATTTTTTCATTTTTCCAATTTTTTGCAAACACAATTCTAGCCGCTGTCAATACATTCACAATCAAGTATCTCAATTCTCTATTGTATGTTTATGGCACAATTCCTAATAAAAAAAATATCTGGCTTAAAGTCTATGTGTTTTTTTATCATTTTTTCCAACCATGTGTGGATTATACTCCAGTATCTTTTAGCTTCTACACATGTCTACCACATATGGTAATATGAGCCCGGTATCTGATGACATTTCCAACACTTTTCAGATTTGTTCTTGAATATCCTGGCAATTCTCGTCGGGGGTAGATGCCACCTGTAAAACATCTTATACAAATTTTCCTTATATGCTGTTGACATTGTCATTTTATAATTTTGCAACCACAATTTTTGCCATTTCTCTAAATCAACTCCATAACCAAAATTTTCCCCCATGCTATCATTGTTTCTTTAACTTGTTGTTCTTCCAATTTTACCTCTAATAAATAACCATACATTTTTTTAATTACATAGTCATCAGAACCCATTAAAATTTTATCTAAATTAGTCAAGACATTATAAAAGCCATCTTGCTTAACGTCTTCTTCATATCTAGAATGTATTTGTGGTGGGTTCACTATTTTTAATGGGATTTCAACCGTGGTGCCCTCTGTACTCTTGTTCTGCTGCTGTACCATGAAAGAGATGGGGTAAAGCCAGTTTTCCTGGAAGATGGTTAAACGAAGGATTCATATCCGGTCATCTTTGGGGATGCTCTGGAGGTGCTCGGGAATGGAGTCTGTCCTTTGGTATGCTGCAGCAGCAGATGGTGGCACTGGATCACCACTGAGAATGGCTATGGGACAGTCTACGGGGACCAAACGCTGACCCGTGTGTGACATCATCCGTAAATGCCATGACTTTCACACTCGTATTGAATGTCAGGATGCAAATGCTAAGACTGGCATTTGCATGATGGCATATAAACAACACACATCTGTCCTGTTTTACACATTATCAAGGTTTGTTAAGGATGCCACTGGGACTCTTGCCGGTGGGGGGGGGAAGTACTCTCTTTGAAAAGATTGGGGTAGGAGGAAATCCTCTATCTGAAGGCATTCTCTCTTTCAAGGGCTGTTCAGTGTCAAGCTCTAGGGAAATCAGAAGACCCAGGCAGTTCAAATGAGTATAAAGATTTATCACAAGCAGATTCTACAAGAATCTGACCAACTAGCGGTCAAGGGAAATGAATGGGAGATAAGAGAAGTCTTAAGGTGGGCTAGACTTAGGTCTTTTGTGAGTGTGCAAGGACTCAGGACTTATGATGCATTAGACCACTCCCTTGGGCCCAGCCTGATCATATCCTACATCCACTCTAAATTTCACATAAAGGTAAAGGTTCCCTTCGCACATATGTGCTAGTTGTTCCCAACTCTAGGGGGCAATGTTCAATTCCATTTCAAAGCCGAAGAGCCAGCGCCGTCCGAAGACATCTCCGTGGTAATGTGGCCGGCATGACTAAATGCCAAAAGTGCACGGAACGCTGTTGCCTTCCCACCAAAGGTGGTCCCTATTTTTCTACTTGCATTTTTTACGTGCTTTCGAACTGCTAGGTCGGCAGAAGCTTGGACAAGTACCGGGACTCACCCCATTATGCGGCACTAGGGATTCGAACCCCTGAACTGCGGATCTTTCGATCAACAAGCTCAGCGTTTGTAAACTGAAAATGGATAACACAGTACATATGGGGGCAGGGTAAGGAAAGTATGGGTATTCCTCAAGTTACAACCACAATTGAGCCCAAAATTTCCTCTGCTGAGCAAGACAGTTTTTAAGCGAGTTTTGCTCCATTTTATGCCCTTTCTTGCCACAATTGTTTTTTTTTAATTTTAAAAACGAACTTTATTCAATATAAAAAGATAAAAGTTATGTAAAACATATATAAAAACATTCTTAACTCTAAAAAAATACATTCCTAAATTATTTACGAACAAAAACTAACGAACAAGATTATCTATCTATAATGTTTAAGTATATAAATATATACATTAACTTTACTTCTTAGTGACGGTGTATAGTTGTTATCTTTGATTTCTTACTGTATTTGACCTTAGCTTTTGTTCCATTGATTAATCCATTCATACCATCTGTCCCATACTTTATAATACTGTGAGTCTTCCTTGTCATTTAATTTTAAAGTTAATCTATCCATTTCTGCACATGTAAATATCTTTTGAATTATTTGCTGTTCTGTTGGCAACTGCTCTAATTTCCAAGATTGGGCTAGGGTTAGTCTAGTCGCCGTAATTATATGTAGCGTAATGTACTTTATTTCCTTTCTACTATTTTTTTTTAATATACCTAACAGGAAAATTTCAGGTTTTAGATCAATGTTTTCTTCTGTTATTTCTATTATCCAGGTTCTAACTTTCATCCAGAATTTTTTAATTTTTGGGCACAGCCACCAAAGATGATAAAAGGTTCCCAGTGTTTGCTTGCATTTCCAGCATATTGGGTTAAAATTTGCGTACATTTTTGCCAGTCTAGCGGGGGCTAGGTGCCATCTGTACCACATCTTGTAGTGGTTCTCTTTATATGTTGTTGCTTTTGTTATTCTGCAATTATTTTCCCATATCATTTCCCACTCTTCCAGTAGTATATTTCTTCCAATGTTCCTAGCCCAAACTATCATTTGACCTTTAGCTATATTTTCTCCCAGATCGAATTCTAACAGGTATTTATAAATCTTCAAAATTAATTTTCCCTCTTTGGTTTCTAACAATTTATCTAGCTGGTTGGGTTTTATTTCAACTCCTCCTTCTTCACTGTCTATTTTGTATCTGGTTTGTATTAATAGATACGGCCACCAGTCCATTTCTATACCCTGGTCCCTGAGTTCTTGCCGTGTTTTTAATTTTCCATTTACGTCCAGAACTTCTTTATATCTTATTATTTTTTGGGGTGGCTGATGTATTGGGATGCATTGTTGCCTCTAATGTGGATATCCAGCCTGGGACTTTCATATAGTGCTTGTATTTAATTTCCAACCAAGTGCCAATTAGCGAATTTCTTATTATATGGTTTTTAAAATGTTTGTATGTTTTATTTCCAATATTCCATAAATAGGCCTGGCAGCCTTTTAATAAGTTGTGACCTTCCAATTTCAATATTCTTTGGTTGTCCAAATTGACCCAATTTTTGATCCATATCAGACTTGCCGCTTTATAATACTTTTCCCAGGCTGATAGGCCAAAGCCTCCTCTGGTTCTATCGTCTTGTAATATTTTAAAATTTATCCTCGGTTTTTTCTCCTCCCATATGAATCTTGAGACTATTTTATTCAAGTTTGTAAAGAAATTTTTCTCTAATTTAACCGGGATAGTTTGAAACAGGTAGAGGAGCCTTGGGAGTACATTCATTTTTATCGCCGCAATTCTTCGTAATAGTGATAATTTAAGTTTTCCCCATTTCTCTAGGTCTTTTTTAATTTGCTCTATTAATTCTCCTTAATTGTTGTCTTTAATAGCTATATTTCTGATTGTCAAATTTATACCTAGATATTTTATCCTTTTAACTACTTGTAGCCTCGATTGTTGTTCCAATTCTTCTATTTGTTTTGTTGTTAGGTTCTTAATTAATATTTTGGTCTTGTCTTTATTAATTTTTAACCCTGCCAACCTACCAAATTTCTCTATCTCCTCTGTCAATTTTAGTTGTGTTTCTAATGGGTCCTCTATGAAGAATACAAGGTGGTCAGCAAAAGCCTGGACCTTGTATTCTTCTCTTTTTACTTTAAGTCCTTTTATATTTTTATTTAATCTGATTCTCCTAAGCAAATTTTCTAGAGTTAAAATAAAAAGCAGGGGTGAGTGTGGGCACCCTTGTCGTACTCCTCTACCTATTTCAAAGAAATCTGTTAAGACCCCATTCACTAATATTCTTGCCTTCTGATTTGTGTATATTGTTGTTATCTTTTCAAATTTCTCACCAAATTTCATATTTTTTATCTGTTGTATCATGAAACTCCAATTGACCCAATCAAATGCTTTTTGTGCATCCAGAAAAATCAGCGCTGCCTGTTTCTTTGGATGCACCTCAAGTATTCTATTATATTAATCACCATCCTTAAATTATTTTTAATTTGTCTTGTCGGCAAGAATCCATTCTGGTCTGGATGTATTCTATTATTTAGTATTATTTTTAATCTATTTGCCATTAGGTTCATAAAGATCTTATCGGTATTTAGTAGAGAAATTGGCCTATAATTACTAATTTGTGTTGTGTCTGTCCCTTCTTTCGGAATTAATGAAATATGCGCTTCCTTCCAAGATTCTGGTATCTTTGCTTCTTTTAATGCCTCATTGTGAACTTCTAGTAATATCCAATTTAGTGATGTTCCTAATCCTTTATATAGTTCTATTGGTAACCCATCTGTTCCTGGAGTTTTATTGTTCTTAGTTGTTTCCTACAGTTCCTCCATCGTAATCTCTCTATTTAACATCTTTTTTTCCTATTCCGTTATCATAGGCATTTCCTCCTTTTTAAAATATTGGTCTATTTCTTCTATTTCTACCTTATCTTGTGTATATAGATTTTGGAAGAATTGAATTGCTATCTCTTTTTTTTTTCCTGGGCTCTGTTGCATTTTGGCTTCTTTATCCTGTAGTTGGTGGATTGTTTGTTTTTCCCTTTCTTTCCTTAATTTATAAGCCATCCACCTCCCCGGTTTATTGGCCTGCTCAAATTGATTTTGTCTTATAAATTTCAATGCATTAATATATTTTTCTTGTTCAAGTATATTCAATTTATGTTTGGCTGTCATCCAATTGGCCCTTATTTGTTCATCCCCCGGTCTTTCCTGTAGTTTCTCTTCCCAGTTATTAATCTCTCCATGGATTTTGTTGTTTTCCTTTTCCCTTTCCTTTTCCCTTTTACTATTATAGGCTAACGTTATTCCTCTACTATAGGCTTTCGTAGTATCCCACAGATTTTGTAGAGATGTCTGATTTTTATTATTATCTTTGAAGAACCATTTTAGTTCTTCTTCTATTCTCTCCACATATGTTTTTTCTTTTAATACCTGTGTATTCATCATCCATCTACTTTTTCCCTTTCTCCATCCTCTCCATTCTATTATTAATGGGTGATGATCAGCCCAGTCGTTAGTCCGTATCTCTATTGATTCAATCTCCTGTGTTATGATCTTCGTAGCCCATGCCATGTCTATCCTCGACCAAGATTTATGAGGGTTGGAATAATATAAACTTGCCACAATTGTTAAGCGAATCACTCAGTTGTTAAATTAGTAACACAGTTATTAAGTGACTCTGACTTCCCCATTTGCTGGTCAGAAGGTTGCAAAAAAAGTGATCACATAACTCCAGAACACTACAACCATCATAAATGCATACCAGTTGCTAAGATTCCGAATTCTGATCACGTGACCGCAGGGATGCTGCAATGGTTGCAAGCGTGCAAAATGGTCATTTTTTCAGTGACATTGTAACTTTGAATGATCACTAACCAAATGGTTGTAAGTTGAAGACTACCTGTAGTGACATTTTATAGGAGTCCTGGTTTGTGACTGATCCTCTGTGCCTATGCTTCTGAGAAGTCATACTATTATATGACCCATTACTATAGTAATATTATAAATGGTCAATTAAGTTTGTGCACTAGTTATGGATTGAAATAAAAGAACATCCTGTACCATATCCCTATTTTTTCCAAAGCTTGTAATTGGCTTCTATAAGGCTGGCACCCAAGCAGCCTTTTAATTGCCTGTCTGTTTCACTATGATGTGGTAGAATTGTAGATAGAAAGTTAGCCCTTTAAAGCCTTCTTAAAAATCAAGTCCAGTGACACTATGCACAAAATATAATTTGATGCAATGTCTTAAAAACAATGTCCAACACCGGGATAGGTGACAATCTCTTCAGCTTAAAAGGTTTACGTCGGGGCAGGAGGTCCTAAGGAGATCACAAAGCAAGAGGGAATTTGGGCAGAAAGTCACATTATTGAGGAGTTTTTGAACCTTGCCTGAATTTTGTTGCAGCCCTTGAGGTGCTGTCAGAAACTAATACGTGCGAAGAACCCAGTGCTTGATTTGGCCCAACCGCAACAAAATGGCCAGGCAAAGCTTTTCAAAGCACAGCATAAGCATCGTCAGCTGCTAGTATCCATCCATCATGCAGCATAGCCACCAGACTGAGATGAATACTTGGCACCCTGCATTGGGCCCCATCCCAAATACCTGCATCCTGCATCCTGTTTCTGGTGACAAGCAAGGCCGAGAAAGGAAGAGGGGGTGTTTACGAGATTTAATTGTTTCTCAACTTCAGCAACTTTAAGATGAGTGGATGTCAACTCTCAGAATTGCTGGCTGGGGAATTCTGGGAGTTGAAGTTCACCCACCTTAATGTTGCTAAGGTTGAGAAACACCAGTTTAGAGGATGCTGATCTGCTGTACAGAAAGCCCTTAGAGTACCCTGCAAGGATGTTTTGCTTCGCCTCGCCTCGCCTCGCCTCCCCCACTCCATCCCCATCCCCCTGCACTTCCCAGCCTTTTCTTTCTTTCTTTCTTCTTCTTTTTCTTCTCCTTGTGCACAGCTTGAATGCCCGGACTCTTTGTGAGAGATAGTGTGACAGATGCAAAGCAGGGACCCAAAGTGGAGGCTCCAATTATTCTGGCCTTGGGGCTCATTACAGGCACTGGCCTTCTTCATAAGAGTCACCGGTGTTTGGCCAGCTCCCCGATGGCTTTGCACATGCCTTTTCTTTCCCTGAATGAAGGCACTAATCTGGCTGCAGGGCATCTCCAGCCCCCATGGCCTGTGGACTGCACCTGCTCATTGAGGATTGCAAACACCTGCCATGGTTGCAGCTTAGCATTTAAGTGCTGCTATTTGAAGACAAAACTTGGGTTGTTGGTAGAATGATTTTTTTGAGGGGGGGGGGATGTGGGAGCGGTGTCTGTCCAGCTCGGTTTTCTCAGATATACACAGAGACTTCTTTTCTGCTCCCCTCCAATGCCAGAGATATTTACAACAGGACAAATTTCTGTTTGTTTGCTTATTTGCACAGAGATTGATATGAGTGATGAAGACAGCCTTACTCAAGACACAAAGCAGAGAGGAAAGAGCTGTAAGTTTATAGCTTTGTGAAAGGTGAATATATTTTCCAGTTTGTCTGTAAAGGTGAATATGTACCTGGGATTCTTCTTGTATCTAGCAGTTCTCAATTCGTATCTTACGTTTGGGGCAACTAAATCCACGTTTCTTTCAGAAATCTTTCTCCAAGTTCTGCTGCAGAGACTTACTTGTTTCTGTCTACTGGCAGCTTCAGTGTAACGCCATTAGTTTCTTTCTTTAAACAGTAGAAAATAAAAGCTAAATCAAAACATTCAATTCTATAAAAATATGAACATTCCTCAGTCAGAGGCCATCCAAGGTCCCACAAAATGATAGATTTTAAGCATGTTTAAAACAGGGGGAAGCAACCTATGGCTCTTATGCTACTTGGGAAACTTGGCTGGGCTATTAAACCTGGGCTGTGAAAAATATATATATATAGGCAACTGCTAAGTGGCAGGAAGGAGATGAAGAAAATGCTACTTCACTGATATCTTCTCATCGTTTGAGTTTGTAAAGTTCACAAACTATACAACACACCTGGACTTCTGTGAGGTTTTTGTTTTGTTTTGTTTTTTACTTTTCCCTGATTCCAGACGCCTCCTCCCACAGTGAAATTCAGTGGCAAATCACCAAATGGAGATGCAATGCTTTTCTTAAAAGCTTTAGTGGAAAATTAAATAAAGTATCTAAGCCATAGGCATTTGTCCTTACTATAATGATGCCAAGATGATGAAACATGTGGTGTGATTTCATCATGACCTGTTTCTTATTTGCAACACAACATCGCACAAGATTATGTAAGAGGCAGTGTCTGTATTATAACATTGCAATATATGTTTTGCCCCTTGTCTCCCCCATTTTCCTCCCCATGGACATGGGCATTATGGTTTAAGCCTCTGACTATGCAAATCACTCAGCATAGCTGTCAAGGCTGCTTTTATCTGAATAAAGATTGGAATAGAGGTAAATCTTAAGAGTTGCCCAACTATTTTGGAGAAGACAAAAGGTAAACTACAGTAAATATTTTTTTTAAAAAAAAATACTGGTTAATAACAGTCCAGGGTACTGGTATCCAGTCAATTCTTGTTTAGCAAAGAACTTGTAATTGTTATTTATAGATGACTTAGAACAGAATCTTCTTTAAGAACCTTCATAAAACTGTCCAGATGTGCTTTGTCACTGTTAGCAAAGCTGGACATCTGCTCCAGCATCTGTGGAGCGGGAATGTCAAAAAGTCAGAATGGGTTTTGTGGCAAAAGGATTGAAACCACACTCCTTTTTTACATGCTTTACGTTCATTTTTATATACAACACATGTAAAAAAAAATGTCTTTGATCATGTGGCCACAGCTGACACCATGGTGTTTTCAACCTTCTATGGAGAGATGACTTTGATAGATTTTCAACAAAGAAAGTCCTAGCCCAGTATTGCAAGGAAGACTGTCTGGAACTCAAATACCCTGTTTTCCCGAAAATAAGACATCCCCTGATAAAAAGCCCAATCGGGCTTTTGAATACATGCGCTAAAATAAGCCTCCCCCCAAAAATAAGCCCTCCCCGAAAATATTTAAACAGAGAGCTGGAAATTAGGTAAGATGGCAAGAGGAGCCCCATCTTGCTTCATGTGCCCCAAAATAATAAGACCTCCCCAAAAATAAGGCCAAGTGCTTATTTCAGAATTCAAAAAAATATAAGACAGGGTCTTATTTTCAGGGAAACACGGTATTAGTAAATTGAAGTCATGGGATTTGCCAATAGAGCCAAGAATCATTTCTGCAGCATAGATGGCCTCAAGACTGAGCAGGTTTTCAGTTTCAAATACTTGGGAGTACTCCTTCCTTCTGTCAGGAATAGAGGACCACAATGGTGAAAATGCACAGAACGGTTCCTTTCTAGACTTAACTATTATAAGACTTAATTGTTGATCATTCTGCACCCAGAGCTTTCAGGTTATTTGAAGGCAAGCTATTAACGTTGTTAGCAATTTAATACTGAAGCCAACCTGGGTCATTTCTCCCATTTGTCTTCTCCCACTAGAACTTGTACAGTCCAAATGTCTTCATGTCCCGACTTCAGGGGTGAAATCTAAAATTTGTTACTACTGGTTCTGTGGGCATGGCTTGGTGGGGGTTGTGGTAATGTGTTGGGGTGGGCGTGGCCAACTTTTTTTTTTTACTTTTAAAAGTATTTTTTCTACAACCTTAAGAGGTTGCAGAAAAAAATGCTTTTAGAAGCCTCTGACGATCAGGCAAGTCAGCTGGGATCGCCAGAGGCTTTTATAGGTATTTTTTTTCCTAAATCTCTTCGGCCAAAGGTGTTGCAGAAAAAAAAATGCTTTGAAAAGCCTCTGACAATCCCAGCTGAGCCATGCGATCATCAGAGGCTTTTTTTTTTACTTTTAAAAGCATTTTTTCAGCCAAAGAGGTTGTAGAAAAAATGCTTTTAAAAGTAAAAAAACAGCCTCTGATGATCGCGTGGCTCAGCTGGGCACGGGGGGGGGGGGCGTGCAGGGATTTTTGCTACCGGTTCTCCGAACCACCAGCCTCCATCGCTACCGGATCGGGCGATCTGGTCCGAACCGGGAGCGTTTCACCCCTGCCCGAGAAGATGAACATGTATAGTTGATTGTGATGGATTTCCATTATGACAATGGGGTGGGTTATGAAAGAGAAGACAGACTTATTCATAAAGAGATGCAAGGAAGACCAAAATGCAGAAGAATATAAAAAGGTTTTGAATTTAGTCAAAAGGCCTAAATTATGCACTGTCATTAAGCAATTGAAGACACATATCATATTGGAACACTGAAAAGGGATTTTCAGATTGAAAATTGAGGCACTAAGGAGAAAATTATAGTTAGCCTGGAAAAATATGCACCTCCATTTATATTTAGGCATTTGCATTTGGGGGGGGGGGGCATTAAAACGGAAAGGACAGCCAAAGGCAAATTTACAAAAGCAGTAGTTGCTCAGCCCTTCCTTCAGCCCTCGACTCACCCTTACTAATGTCCCATCTGTTTTTCTTTCAATTTAACTTCTCTTCAATCGCTCCTCCGCAAATTGCCTTGGAAGAGAAATCATAGAGGTTCCTTCATTAATGGAATTCTGTAAGGATCAATTTAATCAGAAGCTCTGAATTAAAGTAAATAAGGGGAAAGTCATAACAAGAGGCAACAGCTAATTATCCCTGGGTGATCTGGACAAACTAAGCAGAGTTAGACCCGGATAACACTTGAATAGAAACCGATAGAAAACCCCAAAGTTTAAGCCAGTAAAGGTAAAGGTTCCCCTCGCACATATGTGCTAGTCGTTCCCAACTCTAGGGGGCGGTGTTCAACTCCATTTCAAAGCCGAAGAGCCAGCGCTGTCCGAAGACATCTCCGTGGTCATGTGGCCGGCATGACTAAATGCCAAAGGTGCACGGAACGCTGTTACCTTCCTACCAAAAGTGGTCCCTATTTTTCTACTTGCATTTTTTTTTACATGCCTTCGAACTGCTAGGTTGGCAGAAGCTGGGAGAAGTAACGGGAGCTCACCCCGTTATGCGGCACTAGGGATTCGAACCGCTGAACTGCCGACCTTTCAATCGACAAGCTCAGCATCTTAGCCAATGAGCCACCGTGTCCCTTTTTTTTAAAAAAAGCATCAATTTAATCAGAAGCTCTGAATTAAAGTAAATAGGAGAAAAGTCATAACAAGTGGCAACAGCTACCTGCCCCTGGGTGAACTGGACAAACTAAGCAGAGTTAGACCCGGATAACACTTGAATAGGAACCACTAGAAAATCCCAAAGTTTAAGCCAGACTGGAAGTCAAAAATACATCCAAGAAGAAGACACTTTGGCATTGTTGCTGAGAAAATTGCATCCCACACCACACCCACACACCTGGTGAGTTCTCCCATCCTGAACCCAGCAGGGAGCGATGCTGTCCTAAAATCTGGCTGCATCATTGTGTTCCTTTACCATGCACTGGGAATGGATATGCACTCCACTGATTTACTTTTTTAAAAATTTATTTATTCCTTTTAGGTATAGAATGATTGTTCGACCACCAGGTAGCAGCAAAGAGTTAAAGACGTTCTTTTTTTTTTTTTAACTGCCTTGGCTGTCATCTAGTGGTCAACTAGGTTTGTCTTTGGACAAGAGTTGTTGAAGATCAGGAGTCTGAAAAATGGATCTTGCTATGTCAGTCAGCATCAAAATTGAACACTACCCTTAGAACCAGGGGTGAAATGCTCCCGGTTCAGACCGGATCGCCCGATCCGGTAGCGACGGAGGCGGGTGGTTCGGAGAACTGGTAACAAAAATCCCTGCCCCCCCCCCATGCCCAGCTGAGCCGCACAATCATCAGAGGCTTTTTTTTTACTTTTAAAAGCATTTTTTCTACAACCTCTTTGGCAAAAAAATGCTTTTAAAAGTTAAAAAAAAGCCTCTGATGATCGCACGGCTCAGCTGGGATCATCAAAGGCTTTTAAAAGAAAAAAAACCCCTTTTTTTCTTTTAAATGCCTCTGACGATCCAAGCTGAGTTGCCTGATCATCAGAGGTTTTTTTTCTTTTAAAAGCCTCTGACGATCCAAGCTGAGTTGCCTGATTGTCAGAGGCATTTAAAAGAAAAAAGTCTCTGCTGATCAGGCAACTCAGCTGGGATCGTCAGAGCCTTTTGAAAGCATTTTTTTACATCCTCTTCGCCGAAGAGGTTGTAGAAAAAATGGTTTTAAAAGTAAAAAAAAAAATTGCCACACCCACCCAGTCACATTTCCCCCCCACCAAGCCACGCCCAATTTGTTACAGTAGTAACAAATTTTAGATTTCAGCACTACTTAGAACATTATGTAAAGTCAGGAAGTAGGAAGCCTTTTTCCTGGAAGCAGCAACAACTGGGAATGAAGTTCCCCCTCAACAAAGCAACAAAGTTAAACGGCCACATTCTTTCAAATTTTACTTCCAAGCTAAGTACAGGTACTCCTTGACTTACAACAGTTCATTTAGTGACCATTCGACGTTATACAGCCCTGAAAAAAGTGACATGACCAGTTTTCACACTTTTGACCATTGCATCATCCCCATGGTCACGGGATCAAAATTCAGGTACTTGGCAACTGACTCATATTTATGACGTGTCCCAGGGTCATTTGATCCCCTTTTGCAACCTTCTGACAAGCAAAGTCAATGGGGAAGCCAGATTTGCTTAACAACTGTGTTATTAACTTACAACTGCAGGGTTTCACTTAACAAGCGTAATAAGAAAGGTCATAAAATGGGGCAAAACTTACTTAACAACTATCTTATTTAGCAACAGAAAGCTCAACACAATTGAGCTTTTGAGCTCAATTGTGGTTGTACGTTGAGGACTATCTGCACTTGCTGAAGAGAGCATAGGAAATGGCCTTGAAGGACAGTAGGAAGATTTATCACTAAGGCAACTATCAAACAAGGGAGGCTTAAACCCATTCCAAGAAAAGGGCTTGAGAAAATGCCTCAAAGGGGCTCTGTCTAATTCACATGAAATAAAACAAGGGAAGCACATTCAGACTTGCAAGATCCTCTTACAATAGATGTTCTAATAAAAGTCGTTTTATTGGGGCGTTGGTTTCTTAGTCTGGTCTACAACACACTGGATATTTGCATTAAACCAGGAAGAACCTGATCAGATTTAAGGTTTTGCTCTTGCAGAGATGACTTCCCCCATGAAGAAAGGAGAATAGCTGTGAAAGCCAGAGTTCCAATCTCCCTTGCAGTCAAAGAATGACTGAAAAGCAGGAAACTCTGAAACCAGAGTGAAGGCAATGGTCCAACAGAAAACCAGAAGAACCAGTTGGCCTTAAGCTTGCTGGCACACAGACTGCCATTTTAAGCCACCTCCCAGATGCCCATCAATGCACCTTACGTTACCTGCACACAGCATCTGTTAGGCAAGAACCACTTCCAGAATGTAGAACTTAAGCTATCCTTGGGCTGACTCAATCGCAGGAGGACACTGAGATGCAGGTAGAGGCTTGCAGATGCATGTTTAGCAAAGTTAGAGGCCCATCCTCAAGTTGGAGTAAAGGTGTGTGCAGATTTGCTCTTCAAAAGATGCACTCTTTTTGAGTATCTGCAATTTCTGAAAGAAATGGCAATGAGTATTTATCTGAAAATGTTTCCAATATACTTCAGTTCATTTTTTAAAAAAAGCATTGAAAGGTACTGATAAACAGAACCAAGGAGAATAGGAGCAACAGATAGAAAAGAATGAATCAGCTGCCACAGCAATAGAAGAAAAGTAGAATTAGAATTTATAGTGGAGGGGAGAGGAGGGAGGAATGAAACATGTACAGTGGCTGAAGGAACCATCATTAGGAAAGAGGGGGAAAAGGGGAGAGATGAGACTTCACTGGCAAAAAATCTCTGAAAAAGTAAGGATAAACAGAGGAGTAAAACAGACAGACAAAAGTTGCCTTCTTAAATATAGTGTTTCCCAAAGGTGTTTGGACACCTTCTTCTTCCTTTTCTTCTCTTCTCTCCTCCCAATCTTCTGCAAGAATAGTTCAAGAATAAGAGGAATGAATATGACCATTTAAGCACAGTGATTTTTATCCTCTGTGGTGGACCCAGTAAAACCGCAGCTGCCAGTAGTTTTCAACAAACACCCCACTTACCAAGGAGGGAGGAGATTATCACCTCTTGCTGTCTGCTTGTGGTGTGTTCCTCCCTCAAATCCCATTCTTGGATGCTTATTATCAAGTTCTCTTCAGTGCGGTTTGCCATCTATTTTTGTACCACACTGCCTTGCCTCTGTAATTATGGTGAGAGTTTCTATAGTTACTCAGCGGAGGGTTGCTTTCTTCTTGACAGCCGTGGTCTGCAGTTCAGGGTGAGTAAGGAGCCTTGGCTGGATGGAGCCACCAAGACACCATACCTGGAGCCACCAAGACACCAGCACAAGAACTCCAGGTTCTGTAAGATGACCGATTGTTCTCCTTTAGGGAGGACAGTCCTTCTTTTGTAAGTTCTGTCCTCTCTTGAAAAGGGTCCTCCTACATGTCCTCCTTTTCGATATTTGAAGACTAATCTGTAAATCTCTGATTGATGCCGATCTGATCCGTTGCATGTGATGTGATGTATTTGTATTTGACATGACGATTCGTCAAGGCTCAGTACAGTGCAGCAAGACGTGATTATGAGACACACACGCTCTGCACAGGAGAATTGTTTTGAGAAAGTCCACCGCGCGCAAGAGTGCGCCATGCGCAAGTGGCTTTGTTTACTTATTTATGATTTTTTTTTTCCTTCAATTTATTTGTGTCCTCCTTCTCATTGTAAAAAAGTTGGTCACCTTAGGTTCGGGAGCATTTATACAGCTGCCAACTGACACTTTATGAAAGAAGACACAAAGCAAGGTAACAAAGCAAGGTAAACTGAGGTCCTAAATAAATCTGGCATGAACTCTGCCAGGGTTTTGCACTAGCTCAGTGTTTGCACTAACCATATGATATAACGGGAAGCAAAAATGCCTTTTTATAGCACTGAAGAATAAGCAAAAAATCACAGCTCTACTCTTAGAAATGTTTCCCCCAACCTGGTGCCCTCCAAGCCATTTTTCTCCAAGCAGAAGACAATTTATCCAATGTATTCAGTGAAATCTTGCAATCTGAAGGGTCTTAATTGTCACAGTACAGTTTTTTAAAAAATCCAAAATGTGATTAAGAAATTAAGTTTGGTCAAACTTTATGTCAGTAAAGGGTGTGAACTTGATGTAATCCTCGAACTCTCAGCCACTCGCCTTGTAAGCCGTTCACAAAGCAACATTTCCTGCGGTCTATTCACAAATACTGTCCAGAGTCACATACTGTAGATTGACTCACTGATCTCTCCTTCTCTAGAGACATTTTGCTGAGCCAGTATCCAACAACAATTCATCTCATAAACACGTTCCTGCCACCTGCAGGATTTCAGCTCATCATGGTGCTTGTTGGACGTCTCCCCCACTCTTTTTCCTCATGCACTTAAATGGTCTGGAATTGAAATCGCAGCATCCCCCAAAATGGTGACACTTAATGGGAGAGCAGTTAAAGGGAGTATAACGCATGTTTCTTTATCAGTTTTCATCATGGTACTTCAAAAACCCAGAGTTTAATGGATAGATTTTTTTTAAAATTGTCATCGTGATCATCATCATCAGAAACTACTTTCTTGAGGCCTCATGCCTTCTTCTGTCAGCTACATTGAACATATGTCTATATATTCCCCAGGGCAATATTCAAATGGGGGGTTCATGTGGCTGTATTTGTTTAGTGTGTACTCCCACTGATCTAATGGGACCTTTCTCATGACCCATTGCTTCCTTAAGTTGGCCACTTGGTGATGTCAAATGACAATTGTTTTAACTTTGAAAGTTGGTGCTAGGAATGAGACCCTTCCTTTCTCTCTCATTCATCTCTCCTTTTTTATCTTTAGCTACGAATCCTTCTATTTAAAAATCTTCCAGAAAAGGAGCCAAACAGACTCCATTAATTATTCTGTGCTTTTTGCCCAAGAGAAGGCTACTTGTATTCTATCAAAAAAGTAAAAACCCATTGCAACTAATACAGTGGTGGTATTCAGCCAGTTCTATCTGGTTTGGGCTTCGGGAGGCTCCACCCACCTAGCCGGACATCATCACGTGCCATTTTTGACGCTCTGTGCATGCACGGAATGCTCTTTGCATGCACAGAGATGGCACATGCGAGGGAAACAAGCGCACACGCACACACACATTTGAGAACCGTGAATACCACCCCTGAACTAATATACACAGTATATATCTCTGATTGAGCATGTAAAATCTGTTTGGAAAGAAGAAGTTATTTTGGGCCAAAGCGGAGAATGTAAATAATAATCCTGGAAACTTTCATTTAGAAACTACGCCTGTTTTGCAGAACTGCCCTGAAATAAACAACTGACAGCTCAAGCTGATCCTTTTCTTCCCTCAGAAACTGAGCAGAATTGGGTCGTTTCCTATTAAATGCATGGGTTTAGGATTAGGCTGTCAGCAAGAAAGTATATACATGTGTGCACAGATATTGTATGAGCCTGTGAGCTGACATTTACTGCTTCTTGGAGATATCTTTATGCACAAAGCCTTCTAATTTATTTGCTGCATGTGGATTATGTTATAAAGATTGTTCAGTAAGCTCCTGTGGTGAAATGAAAACAAAGGCAGCTGTCAGGTTATCTCTTATTTTAAAGAATGCCCCAAATATAATTCCCCAGTCCTGGCCAGAGAGTCCCTGTGTGTTGCAACTATTCCCGGTGGCTGAATTTTTGAGCTGACAGGTGTTAAACTGAATGCCTGCAGAGAGATCATTAGGACATTATGAATGAAAGCAGGGCAGCTGACAAAAATCATTTGGCCAAGGGTGTGCAAGGAAGGCTCCAGGTTTGAAGAGGTCCTTCAGGCTTGCTGATGTAGGAAGTCACAGGAACGCCCAAAGCCTTAGACATCTGATTTGTCTGGAAAAGTCTCCATGGTCATTCCCATACTTACTCCAATAAAGTCATTTTGAAGATTGCAAATTTGACATTCATTTACATTGGTGTGCCAGAAGGGGAAAAAAAAAACCAAAGGAAAATTATTTAGACATATCCATAAATGAATGGAAATTATGGCTGAGAACTGAAATGACATTATTTATGATGCCCAGGATAAAAGAGGCTAGTAAAGGTTTCACATATTTCTGCAGATTCAGGGTAAGGTAAAGGCAAAGGAATCCCTGCAGATTATACTATAAGGGGGGTTGCATTGCTGACTATAGGGAGCGATGCTCCCTTTCAAGGTCATTGAGCCAATGCTGTCCAAAGACATTTCCGTGGTCATATGGCCAGCATGACATCGTGGAGCTCTACCTTCTCAATGAAGTGGTACCTATTTATCTACTCACATTTGCATACTTTTGAACTGGTAGGTTGGCAGGAGCTGGGATGAAGACGGGAGCTCACTCTATCATGCAGTGCTCAGGTCTCAAACATGCTGCCAGCTTTTTAGTCAACAAGCCTAGTGTCTTAACCTCTGAGCCACCACGCCACCCCAGCAGACTAGGGGTATGGACATTAAAACAAACTGTAGTATTGACTCAGGATTCAGTTCAGTTCAGTTCAGTTCTGCTTATTCCTTTCCCTTTTAGTATTAAACTGACAACAGGCCACACAGTTAATGGATTGTAATTTTAATATAGTTAGACCATATATAATTGACGGACTGGATTTTATCATAGATTTTAGTTGTTATTTATTATTTTATACTAGAATTTTTAATTGTATATTTACTGAGTGTTTTTATTTGTTCTGGTCTCTGGTCTATGACTGTAATAAACTGAACTGAACTGATTGACTCAGGATTGTATTATGCCTGTGTTGCATTGATGATCTGACCCACAATCATTGTAGGAAAAATGATAAGTGTGTTGTTACAGGCATACATGAGGGCTTTTAAAAAAATTAAAGAACCTAGACAAGATTAAATAGTCCCCATTCTTTTTAATGAAAAATACAAAATGGGAAGCTGTAAGTAGTATCCTGGAGAACTGATATTAGCTTATTTTCTTATAATAATAATAATGAGTATTCTGTGTCATGACCAAGTCCCTTCTCATGGCTATTATTCTGCATATGCTCTAAAAATACTAATAGGGACCAGTTGTCCCACCCCACCCCAAAATCTGTGATTTGTCAACTAGGGCAATGTAATATGAAAACAATGTACAAGATTTGAAGGCAAGGTGTTTTTTGACATAAGTTAAAACAAAGTACTTAAGTATATGATAAATGTATATGAAGTCAAGCACAGCCTAGAGAAATTGGACAGGGTAATTTTTGCCATTTTCCTTTATAATACTAGAATCCAATATGATCAATTGAAGCTGAATGGTGTGAAATTCAACCAATAGAAAATCAGAGAGTTCAGCCCACCTTTCCCATACATATCAATGATTCGTTACAGCTGAACTGATGACCAGAATCTACACAGCATCCATTTGGGGTTTAAAGACTCAGCCAAGCATAAGATTGAGGATACTTCACACATGCAGCTTGCTATGTGAGTCACTCCTACCATCATTCTATTTCCAAAATCCAAAAACCTAATGGCAGGATATCCACGAATTCAGGTAACTGGATTCTGACGAAATGCCATCCTCTTATTACAACCTGAGAAAAGATATGTTAAAATTTTATTTTAAGAAATTGTCATGTATGTCACCATGTCAATCTTTTCTCAGTTATTAGAAGTGCTGTTGACAAAAAGCAAACATTGGAAGTTGCTTCTTAAAGAAGAGAAGGTAATTTCAGCAAGGAAATAAGGGAGTTATGTTGATAAAATGGTACAGTATCATCCCCCCACTTAATCCTCCAGGGAAAAATTGAAGGCAAATGAGGTCCAGGCAGAAGAAGAACATCATGGCTTCAAAATCTAAGGGACTGGTTTGGACAAAACTCAGCAGCCACTTTTTCGGGCAGCTGTTGATAAAAATAGGATCACCAACATGATTGCCAACGTCCAATGACAGATATGGCAGAAGAAGAAGAAGAAGAAGAAGAAGAAGAAGAAGAGGAAGAGGAAGAGGAAGAGGAAGAGGAAGAGGAAGAGGAAGAGGAAGGAGGAGGAGGAGGAGGAGGAGGGGAGGAAGAAGAAGAATCCCCCACAATATATGGGGGGAAATGGGGAACCTAATGTGGAAAGCTAGCAAGAAGGAGCTAGGAGAGTAGAAAATTACTCTTTGTTGATTCCCTTGCTCTTTTATAATTATGAGCTAATCTACTGTTACAGGTCAGCAATCTTCATCCCATCTTCAAACACTTCCTTTCTGATGGTGTTTGTCTATGAAAATTTATAGATTATCTACATGCAAGCAGAATTCTTAGATTGTATTCTGAGCTACTTCAAACTACAAGTAGTCACAGATCTTATAAGTAAAGTTTTCTACAAATTCCAGGAGAAAGACCTGGTGCTTTGCTTTGCTTTGGTTTTTGGTGTTGTTGTTTGTTTGTTTCTCTTGCTTACACCTTTTTTTCTCTTTATGCAGAATAACATTGAAATATATGATTTTGCACCTGTGCTTTGTGCAATTATATAGCTTTATCTACCCCTATTACCATTGTAGGCTATTTCTCAAGATATTTTATTTTTTTGAAGCTCATCTCAAATCAGATAAGCTTCATAACTTGGGCAACTCAGTTCAACACCCTCACGAACAGTATCACTGCAGTCTGTTTTAGCTGGGAACATTTACAAAAGGAGAAAACAGGAGGGCAGGATATTAATAATAGCAATCAAATCAGCTGAAAATTGTTTGGACAATTTGCATCCGTTTGTCTTCTTAAGCTGGATAGTTCGGTACACATTACAAGCCTTCGTTACCAAAAGTCACTTAAAATATTTAGATCCCAGACAAACAGTGCCAAGTAATTCCCTAACAAATGTAGCAATTTAATAAACATATGTAGCAATGGAGCATTTATGATTAGATGCATGCTGTTGTCTTTTCCTGAGAAAAAGCAATGATAGTAAGTAACTGCTTTCCCCCCACATTCTCCAAAAAGCTAAAAAGGTCATGACAAGGTTTAAATGGAAATTGGTGGGGATTGCAATAGAATAGAATAGAATAGAATAGAATAGAATAGAATAGAATAGAATAGAATAGAATAGAATAGAATAGAATAGAA
>WNWU01000005.1:20194942-20216645 GCA_012654045.1 Ptyas mucosa
AATAGAATAGAATAGAATAGAATAGAATAGAATAGAATAGAATAGAAAAGAAAATAGAATAGAATAGAACTTTATTGTTACTTTAAATGTACACTAATCAGCATACATTAAAATGAAATTTCATTGCATTCAGTTCTCAAAGGATAACCATTACGCATATACCCACATACACACACATATACAGTATGACACAGAGAAACATCACAGTCTAGTTCAAATGTGTACATATACATGGCGAAAAAAGGAGAATCCTGAGAGTTTACAAGACAGATGGCATAAAGGAACAAAGCTGTTACAGAACCTAGTAATCCTGCTATAAATACTTCAAAACCTTCTGCTAAAGGGAAGCAACAGAAACAGACCATGAAGTGGGTGTGTGGGGTCTCTAACAATCCTTCAAGCTCTAAGCACATAGCGCTTGTATGTAGTATCCTGAATAACAGGAAACGAGCTTCCTATAATCATCTCAGCTGTATTTACCACTCTCTATATGGACTTTCTATCTGAGACACTGCTACCACCAAACCAAACAGTGATACAGTTTGTTAAAACATTCTCAATCATGCCTCTGTAAAAAGCGGTCAGGACAGAAGAAGAAAGATGTACTCTCCTCATCTGATGCAGGAAATGCAAACACTGATTTGCATGATTCTCTAAAGATAATATATGAAGAGACCATCAGATTGTTATTTATCTGCACCCCCAGAGACTTAATACTGTTGACCACCTCCACAGCTGCAGCCTTGATACAAAGTGGAGTATGATTATGCCTGCTCTTTCTAAAGTCAACAATGAGCCGCAGTGACACAGTGGTTAGAGTGCAGTACTGCAGGCTACTTCTGCTGATCACTGGCTGCCAGCAGTTTGGCAGATCGAATCTCATAAGGCTCAAGGTTGACTCAGCCTTCCATCCTTCCGAGGTGGGTAAAATGAGAACCCAGATTGTTGGGGACAATATGCTGACTCTGTAAACTGCTTAGAGAGGGCTATAAAGCACTATATATACCACTTGATAGTGCTTTACAGCCCTGTCTAAGCGGTTTACAGAGTCAGCATATTTCCCTCTACAATCTGGGTCCTCATTTTGCCCACCTAGGAAGGATGGAAGGCTGAGTCAACCTTGAGCCTGGTGAGATTTGATCTGCCAAACTGCTGGCAGCCATATAGAACAGAACAGAACAGAACAGAACAGAACAGAACATAGAAAAGTTCATTGTGTAATAATTATATTTGTGGGGATAAAACTGATGCATTGTGACATATTACTTTAAAGTGTTTCTGTAAATAAAGATATTGATGTGTGGGATATATTGCAACAATACCAAACAACTATATCCTATTACATGTGTTATGTGCGGCATCTTCCCTCTATGCACACACTTTAATACTACATGGGGGATATTTCTCACGTTAATAAATTAATTTTCCCACCCATACATGTAGTCCTTGACTTACAACCGCAATTGAGTCCCAAATTTCCATTGCTAAGCAAGACAGTTGTTAAGTGCATTTTGCCCCATTTTATGTCCTTTCTTGCCACAGTTGTTAAGTGAATCACTGCAGTTGTTAAGTTAGTTTTTGTTAAGTGAATCTGGCTTTCCCTTTGATTTGGCTTGCCAGAAGGCTGCAGAAGGTGATTGCATGACCACAGGACACTGCAACTGTCATAAATACATGACAGTTGCCAAACTTCCAAATGTTGATCACATGACCATGAAGATGCTATAATGGTCATAAGTGTGAAAAATGGTCACAAGTCACTTTTTTCATTGCCGTTGTAGCTTTGAATGGTCACTGAACAAATGGTTGTAACTCTAGGACTACCTGTATTGTCTTTTCCAGGGAAGAACTGAAAATTTGAATATACAGAACATACAGTATGCTTATTATGGGCACTACTGCTCTTTTTTAAATGAGATCTCACATTTAATGTTGAGATGGAAATCTTCTAATCTTTTCCTTTTAGACTTACTTGAAACTCCTACATTAAGATTAGTGTCTGCTGGTTGCAGAAAAAGATTCTTTAAGTTTCCCATATGAAATGATGGTATTGTTTTGTCAGCAGTGGTGGTATTCAAAATTTTTTACTACTGGTTCTGTGGGCATGGCTTTGTGGGTGTGGCTTTGTGAGCATGGCATGGCTTTGTGGGCATGGTGTGGTATGGCTTGGCTTGGCGGGCATGGCAGGGGAAGAATACTGCAAAATCCCCATTTCCTCCCGATCAGCTGGGACTCGGGAGGCAGAGAATAGATGGGGGCGGGGCCAGTCAGAGGTGGTATTTATCGGTTCTCCAAACTACTCAAAATTTCCGCTACCAGTTCTCCAGAACTGGTCAGAACCTGCTGAAACCCTCCTCTGACTGTCAGGCCTGTTTTTGTTTTATTTTACATGGAAGACAGCTTAAAAAAAAGCTGATTGGAATGATTTCAAAAATTAATACACTCAATTTGGATCCTAGCCTTATCTACTGAAATATAGAAAGTGGTTCTACAAGGAGAAAGTCTTGTTTTACTCATTAAATTTCTTCTGCATAGCTTATTCTCTGAATTTATTGAGTCTTATGCTTAAGAACATAGCACATATTGATTAGCTGAGTACCGTATTTTCCGGCGTATAAGACGACCCCCTACTTTTCCTATTAAAATATAAGGTTTGGGCTATACTCGTTGTATAAGACTACCCCTCAATGTTGTCGGAGCTCCCGTAGCATCATCAGTCAGCGCCGGCAACTCAGATTCGGGAAGCTGTGCCAATCTCATCAAGGCTGCATGCCACTGAATGCTGGACCCAGCTGGTTGCTACGCGGAGCTTCCCCCACCATCCCAGGCATCCAGGTGGATATTACCGACGCTCCGACTTCCCCAGACAGCTGGGACTTGCCATCACTGGGGGTCAGCTGGGGAAGTCGGAGCGTTGGTAGGCTTATACCTGGTGTAAAAGACGACCCCTGACTTTTGGGAGGATTTTCCTGTGTTAAAAAGTAGTCTTATACGCCAGAAAATACGGTACTCTGAATGTTCTTAGATTTCTCACAGTAAAATTGGTGAAGAAAGCAAGCATTTTGAACCTTCAGCAGAAGGCTTTTATCAATCTAATTCCTGTTAAGATTTTTAAAATGTCACCTTACCTTGGGGTGGGGGGGGAAGGAAAATTTTAAAAAGGAGTTAGGAAAAGCAAAAATTATTAGCAGCGTATTACAATCAACTGTTGATTAAGAATCTTTATTAGAGATGCCTTTCTAGAATTGGGTCATCAACAGCTCTTTATCTTTTCTTAAAGGAAGCGTTTAGGAAGTTAAAACCACCCTTTTTCATGAATGATCTGTTTCACAGAGCTTAAAGCTAGGACAAGCACTGCTGCAGTAAATCCTTCTCTTGCCATAATGGAGTAATGTAAGCAACGTTGGGCTGCCGTTTAAACAATTCCCAGTGTGTGGCATAGCCGGTGCAGTTTGAAATGGCTCTGTCTAAACAGAAACAGATGTTTGAACAGCAGAGCTGTGCAGAAGTAATTCTTCAAACGGTAGATTAAAACATCTGCGTGGAGCATCCGATGAGGCCCAACAGGCAGCAGCCACCTCAGCTGGGCCTGCCACTCACACAAGCCTTTAGCAACTAGCATGGAGAGAGAGAGGGAAGAATCTTTTGGGAGAGGTAGCACCCTGATACCAGCATCCTTGCTCTTCTCGTGCCTTTTCCTTCATTTAGGAAATAAGTCAACTTCCATTGACTGAAAGGCTGCCCTTTCAGTCAATGGTGTGGTGGTGACTTTTTCCAAGTGGGGAAATCCAGAGCCCATTCAGAAGGAATAAGGGATAACATGGGTGCCTTACTTTTCTGTAAGGCTTTTGCGCCTTAAACCACCCCAACTCTCAAAAAAAAAAAAAAAAAAAAAAACAGAAGTGGGGATAACATTGTTAGTCTCACTTACTCCAGGAGAGGGAGTTCTGAGGGGCCCAAAAGGGAACTAGCCATGCTGGTTGTACTGCTAAATGATTTATAAGTTTGTAATTCAATTTCCTAAAATTCCATACAACTGCAAATTATATTATTGTTCCTTTGCTTTCAATAATTGTATTTATTAATAAGAAATTACCTTTCTCCACACTGATGGACATCTATTTCAGGGGTGGGCTGCTGGGGGTTCTCAGGGGTTTGGGGGAACCTCTAGCTAAGATTCTGTGCAGTTTGGAGAACCCACAAATCCCACTCCTGGCTGGCCTCGCCCACCCCACCCTGCCCCTCCCAGGAGTCCCCACGCAGCCCATTTTGGATGCAGGTAAGTGCAGGGTGTGCGTGAAGACTTAGGGAGGATGAAAAACAGGCCTACCGTTTCCAGCCTCCAGAGGGCCTCTGGAGCCTGGGGAGGCCGTTTTTGCCCTCCTGGAGGCTCAAGGAAAGCCTCGGGAGCCCAGGGGGGGGAAAAAAAACCCCCCCCCCCCCCCGCTATGGTGCAGGAGGCTGACTAGGCCACATCTACCATGGCCACGCCTACCCAGCAACCGGGCAGAGAACCCCTTACTAAAAGTTTTGAAGCCCACCCGTGATCTATTTTATATCATTCCATACTACTGAAGCAGATTTGACTTTCGATTAGTCCATGAACCTAAAAGTCTTTAGCTATAGCTTTTCTTACCTAGATGTCAGGGACTCTGAAGATAAGGTATTCAGATCAAGTCAGAATCAATCAATGGAATTCACTTACAAAGTTTCTTTCATAGCAATGTTTGGGAGCATTGCTCATGACTAAAAGTGGGCAGGCTTCCAATCTTTCATGTGGCTTCCAAAGAGCTCATTACCACAACAGCTAAGAATCAATGGAATGTTTTTCCCCATTTGGGAAAAACTGCAGAAAGTTGTGAAAGTCTAAAAACAGGTTTATCACTTAAAAAGAAAGAAAACCACTCAAATCCCCACCATCACCAACTTCCCCCAAAAGAGGAAGTCCTAGATATGCCCATCTGGGTATATCTGGGTATCATTCACTTCCCCAAACGGTTAAAGGCAATCCCCAACCACAAAGTTTGGGCTGTTTCTCTCAGAGTTCCCGGCACTATTAATTATCTCAGTCAAGAGCTGAGGGCAGAGACATAATATAACTAGATATTATAGAGATGTGTTGCAGCTATACTATATCTGTTCTTGCAGATATTGTAGACCTAGAAAAAGCCACATTAAATTTATACTTTTTGAGGATGACCTTGGGTGGTGTCAGAAAAAGGGGGAAATACTACTTCAATAATATTTAAGGAGAAGCTAGGGAGAACGTAAATCAGCCTCACGCAAAGGCTGGATAGGGAGATGGATACACATCGTGAAAACATGGCCTTAAAAAGAAGTTGTCAAGCCATTGCATGATCGTTCTGTAGTTATGTGCAAGAGGGACACAGCCTAAATTTATGCCTGCTGCAATATATTTGAATGACACAAAAGGCCGTCAGGCAAGCAGTCAGGCGAGACTCATCTTCAAAAGTGCTATTCTATTAACAGGCAACACTATGGACTTCTAATCAAACAAGTAATTGCTTAATTAAAAGTAATTAAAAAAAATAAAAGTAAAAAAAAATAAAAGGAATTATTGAGTCTGTCATTTGCACCTCTATAACTGTCTGGTTTGGTTCTGCAACCCAACAAGACAGACACAGATTTCAGAGGATAATTAGAACTGCAGAAAAAACAGTTACTACCAACCTGCCTTCCATTGAGGACCTGTATACTGCACGATTCAAAAAGAGGGCTGTGAAAATGTTTACAGGCCCCTCGCATCCTGGACATAAACTGTTTCAACTCCTACCCTCAAAACGACGCAATAGAGCACTGCACATCAGAACAACTAGACACAAGAACAGTCTTTTTCCCGAACGCCATCACTCTGCTAAACAAATAATTCCCTCAACACTGTCAAACTAGTTACTAAGTCTGCATTAATATTAATCTTCTCATTGTTCCTATCACTCATCTCCTCCCACTTACGACTGTATGACTGTAACCTTGTTGCTGATATCCTTAAGATTTATATTGACTGTTTCCCTATGACAACATTAAGTGTTGTACCTTATGATTCTTGACGAATGTATCTTTTCTTTTATGTACTCCGAGAGTGTATGTACCAAGATAAATTCCTTGTGTGTCAAATCACACTTGGCCAATAAAGAATTCTATTCTATTCTATCCTATCCTATTCTAACATGATCAATTCACTGTTATTGTTTTACATCAGAAGTCAGCTGTAGATGAAATACATGAAATATTACTTCATTATTTATTTTATGTGCTGAAATATACGTATGTAAGGGATATGGTACTTATCTGAATGCGATCTCTATTGGCATTTGAACATAGGAGAAAATGTAGTACTGAGTACTTTGACAAGTATCATCTCCCATGATGATTTCTGTGGGAATAGGCAGCTTCTAGAGTTTTTCAAAATTCTTCCAGTAGATTCTTTTCTCCATTCTGCCTTGATCTTCAGATCAAAAGAAGAGGATGGAAAGGTACACCCGGTTTTGTAAATTGGTTCTCCTATTCCATAAAACTAAGTACTGCTCTCTCCTCATCTATACAATAAGCTAGTTTGAGGTCCTCTTAGTCACAGAACTAAGTGGGACATTGGGCTTCTGCACTAAATCTAATTAACTCTACGTTCTATACAGATGTTGCCAATGGGCAAAGAGCATTGAAATATGGAATGAGGAAGAAGAGACAACAAAGAAAAACAATGAAATTAGCTACAGTTATGGGAGCGAGTCTTTTGGAAGCCAAAAAAGTCATAATACTTGAGTTTAGAAAGGCCTAGGATATTCTGTTGACTCTCTTTCTCCCTGTTGTGATCCGTCTATCCATGAGCCCCAACAAGAGGCATACACTAGTGGAGAAAGAGTTGGTTTTATTCATTATTTAAATTGGCAGTCAGCTTTTCATTCCTAAGAAATGTCCTCAATGTCAGACCTGGAAGTCATTTTATTTTATTTATTTTTATTTTATTTTTATTTATATGCCGCCCTTCTCCGGAGACTCAGGGCGGCTTACAATGCGTTACAATGCGTTACAAAGTCATATTTCTACCTTTGTGCCTTCAGGCTTCAGGCCTGCCACAAATTCTACTGTGGGAAAATGGGAGGGGGGACTGTATAGAGTGAAGACGATATGTAGTCAAAATAAAATTCTTTATAGAAAGTCAAGACCGTTGTGCCCTGCAGCTTTGTGGAGAAGAATGAGGGGGTATCTTCTGTTTTGGAGGGTACTTGATTGGCCATGTGGTGGACATGTGGGTGCAGGGGGAAGGGACTTAGACTTTCTTTTGGGTGTGGAAAACCCGGAAGCTCTCAGATTCGGGTTTTCCCAGATGTGCCAATATGACATCTCTAATAAAAGTTACCTTTGAGGAACTTCAAGCCTCAGAGTTTAATTTCGTTGTGGTTGTTACTTGGAACCCTGACATTAACCCAATCGCCTTTCAACCTAAGGCAACTCCCCCGAGCTTTGGGGTGCTGTCCGGAGTCCTGAGCCCCAAGCATCGACCCAATACCAGGTGGTGCAAAGACTCAGGGAAGATTGACACTCAATCTGTAAATCAAGCTCAATATGTCCATATTTCATGATCATATCTAGTTTCTGCTGTCATAAAGATTTAGTTGACCATAGCAGTTTTTTGAATAGCCAAGCTGAATAACCTCATTTATGCTAGCGTAATAATTGTCTTCCCTTGTGTACTCTCATTGTGAAACCTTCTGACTGTGTACAGCAATTGATAAACAAAGCTGCTTTGGCTTTTGGAAAAAGCCATTTATAACTGCTTACATGCTGCCCTTGCCAGATTGAACTGGATTCTCTTTTTTTAGAGAACAGGTGCCGTCATTACTAAAACCACTTAGCCCCAATGGCACTAAATGGACTCCTTTGCACGTAACTCCCCCCAAAAAAGGATGCAGAGAAGTTGTTGTTTCTAGTTAATGGAAGGGGTGTGTGGAAGTGCTGGGCAACATCGGTGTGTGTGTGTATATGTGTGTATCCTGTAGTAAGATCAACATTTTGCTTCCATCTAGGCAGCTAGAAAAGGGGATCATAAGTACACTCTGCTGGTGTTTTTTCTTCTTAGAAAGCTTATATCAAAAATAACTATACATGTATGATTCTGTTCTACATCTAGCAAAGAAGTAATAGCTGGTATAAGAAACATCACCACCAACAAAAACAGGTTTACCAATAATCAAGCAGATCAATTATTTTTACTCCTGAGTTTGTAGGAGGAGTGAAATCTACTTACCTTCCCTACCGGTTCGGAACTGCACGCGCCCCACAGGCACGCTCGCTTCGCTCATGCACGTGCTTGCTTTGCTCACTTCACTCAGTTCATTCAT
Organism: Ptyas mucosa; assembly: GCA_012654045.1. NCBI lineage: Eukaryota > Metazoa > Chordata > Lepidosauria > Squamata > Colubridae > Ptyas > Ptyas mucosa. The sequence goes on from WNWU01000005.1 coordinate 20,203,303, forward strand.
GTGCGTGCATGCATCACATGTGCTCACGGACCCTCTGCGCATGTGCAAACCCTTCTGCACATGCACAGAGGGTAAAAAACAGATTAGTTCCTGGTTAAAACTAGGAAGTAATGACGACTGAGTGGGTGAGCCTCGCGCTGTCATTGCTACCGGTTCTCCAAACCACCTGCCGCCATCGCTACCGGTTCGGCCGAACCACTCTGAACCAGTAGCATTTAACCTCTAGTTTGTAGCTATTTGCATGACTGCTCTGTTTTTTTAAATGACATCTCTCTCCTTTACAAACCTAAGAGCCCAAGCATGAAACTGCAATCATTTAGATTAACTCACTTACATTCACACTCTTCTTATTTTTTAAAACATTCATTAATAATATTGGATTCTTAATCCATGGTTGGCCTAATAAACAAAGCTGCAGTATTGGGGTGACATTTATTGGGGAATAAACTATGAGTTTGAGTGTGTGAGAGAGAGAGGAACAGAGAGAACACTTAATATTTTCTCTACTCAACTATTTTTCTTGGGAATTTTTCCTTTCCCAAACGTTGCTTAGCAGTTCTGGCTCTGAGCTTCTAGGAAAAAATTCTTAGCACCACCACTCAAAAGACATTGTGCAACAACTCCGGTTATTTCTCCCATAAAATATATTTGTTTTCTGGAAAGCCCATGAGGGAAGAAGTAGAAAATGATGACTAATGATGAACCATGGAGTAGGATATTAAGATCTTTCAAAATATCTACAAACAAAATAGAGTATTAGTAATAATGAAAAGGCCTGATTAAATCAAATGGAGAAGCAAATGGGGGTCAGAATTGAGATGAAAAGAAGGAAAAATATTGCTCACTATTTCTTTTCCACTACAAATGCCCACAGTGGTTCAAAATCCCATGTTTGTTGCTGCAAAATCTATCCACATCCATAAAAATACAAACCGAAGGAAATGGATTATAATGATGTGTGTAACCCAAAACTTTAGAGCAAATCACTTCGCTCGCAGGCTACTCATTATTTGGATCTTGTACAATGAAACTGCCTCTTTCTTTCTGGGTGAGTCAACATCCCCATTTTTAAAAAATCAAGTTTTAATCATACAATTCTGAGAATAGAGAGGAGGGAAGCTGCTTTACCACAGCAATGCAGGGCTTTACCAGGTTTAATAAGCAATATAACTTTTGGGTTATCTTCCTCCTAATGGCACTGTGATCATATAGTGTTGTTGGTTGCTCTAACCCACATTGACTGTCAATGTTAATAAGAAGGTCATGAAAACAGCAATTATTTAGGGTACAGAAATAGCTGGGGCTTGCTTGGTTTTTACTTACAATATTTTACAGCTACTAAAGAGTCGTGGTGGCGCAGTGGTTAGAATGCAGTATTGCAGGCTACTTCTGCTGACTGCTGGCTGTTTGCAATTTGGTAGTTCAAATCTCACCAGGCTCAACGTTGACTCAGCCTTCCATCCATTCAAGGTCAGTAAAATGAGGACCCAGATTGTTGGAGGCAATATGCTCACTCTGTAAACCGCTTAGAGAGGGCTTTAAAGCACTGTGAAGCAGTATATAAGTTTAAGTGCTATTGCTATTTGTTTATTTGATTTGAGGAGCTGCTCATTTTACTGCAGTGACTCAACCAGACATAAAGGCAATCCCAAAATAAATAAATAAAAAGTAGGACATAAACCCAGGGGTGAAATCCAGCAAGTTCTAGAGAACCGGTAGTGGTTTTCCAGAACCACTACCAGTTCTGGAGTAGTTCAGAGAACAGGTAGCGGAAATTTTGAGTAGTTCGGAGAACCAGAAAATGCCACCTCTGGCTGGCCCCAGAGTGGGGAAGGAATGAGGATTTTGCAGTATCCTTCCCCTGGAGTGGGGTCAGGGGTGAAATCCAGCAGGTTCTGACAGGTTCTGGAGAACCGGTAGTGGAAATTTTGAGCAGTTCAGAGAACTGGCAAATACCACCTCTGGCTGGCCCCAGAGTGGGGTGGGAATGGAGATTTTGCAATATCCTTCCCCTGGAGTGGGATGGGAATGGAGATTTTGCAGTATCCTTCCCCTGCCACGCCCACCAAGCCACAGCCACCAAGCCACACTCACAGAACTGGTAGTAAAAAAAATTCACCACTGAGTGAGGTGGGAATGGAGATTTTGCAGTACCCTTCCCCTGGAGTGGGGTGGGAATGGAGATTCTGCAGTATCCTTCCTCTGCCATGCCCACCAAGCCACGCCCACCAAGCCACACTCACAGAACCGGTAGGAAAAAAAATTGAATTTCACTATTGCATAAACCTCTACAAAAACAGCTGAGGTTAAAAACCAATCTACAATAAATACAGATTTACAACCATGCAGGCTCTAAATCCCAAAGATTGGGATTTTTTTTTCGGACTTGTATACCTAAACCTGAATGTAATGTATTAATCCAATATAAATTAATTTTAAAAGCAAACAGTGTACCTGAGGGTTATAGTATGCCACGAAGCCTGTCTGGGAATGCACTGAAATTCTCAAATGAACTGATCACTCAAAAAGTGTTTGGGGAATCAATTCTTCTTCTTCAGTCACAATGCTGATGGTTATGATGGTTTTTAACAAGGAATAAATCCACTGAATTCCATAGCAATTCATTTCTAATTGTTCTGATGGTCACAGCCCTAGGAGTTTTAGAAAAAAATACCTTTATGATAGCATCCATTCTCTGGAATGCGTTCTTGCTTTAATGCCATGCAAAAATTGCAAAATGTGTAACGGGGTTCAGGAAGTGTAGATTCAATAGCAAAGGATGGGTAATGATAGATATGGAAAGATTAACAATAGCTATTATTTTAAGGGTTGTGACATCAATCACAGGAAGCAAAAAGAACAGCAAGCCTTGATATATGTTAAAATCAGCAAGTGTATTATGGATAAATGTTTATGGATCACTATCCATAATCTTATATAATCAGTTAAGGTGACCAACTTTTTTACAATGAGAAGGAGGACACAAATAAATTGAAGGAAAAAAATCGTAAGTAAGTAAACAAAGCCACTTGCACGTGGCGCACTCTCTCAAAACAATTCTCCTCTGCGGAGCACATGCACCTCATAATTGCATCTCGCTGCACTGTACCGAGTCTTGACGAATCGTCATGTCAAATACAAATACATCACATCACACGCAACGGATCCAGTGTTGGGATTCAGCCAGTTCACACCACTTTGGGAGAACCGGTTGTTAACTTTCTGAACAGTTTGGCAAACTGATTGTTGGAAGAAATCATTAGGACAGAGAACTGGTTGTTAAATTACCTGAATCCCACCACTGAATGGATTGGTTCGGCATCAATTGAATACGGAGATTTACAGATTAGTCTTCAAATATTGAAAAGGAGGACATGTAGGAGGACACTTTTCGAGAGAGGACAGAACTTACAAAAAAAGGACTGTTCTCCTAAAGGAGGACAATTGGTCACCTTATTAATCTTGACTCTGTAAATCGCTTAGAGAGGGCTGTAAAGCACTGTGAAGCGGTATATAAGTGTAAGGGCTATTGCTGTAAGTACTACCTTCACATGTGGGCATTGGAAATTTCATAATTTTATGTTTTATCTATTTTATTTATTTATCAAAATTATATAACCACACGCCCTCACTGAAGATCACTTGCAGCTGTACACAATTTATAAAAATATAAAAACAGCAAATACATTTTAAAAAAAAACACCATAGTAATAAATTTCCTAAAACTAAAATTACAATCAAAGTGAAGGGAGAGTTAAGAATTGCCTCAGCAACAAAGCCATCTAGATAAATATCTGGTTCCAATGGCAGCCCCAGGCCTGGTCATAAGTATTTTGTTAGAAATCATTTTAATGAAACAGAAAATCCCTAGTTCAATCGCTAACTCTGTTTGTATTCAGTTTGTTGAGTAAGGCATACAGGATTGGAACTGTAAACATACCAAGCCATAAACAAAGTAGGATTGATGCAACGTGTCAGGCCAAAACTAACCAGAACACAATGGGATTTAGCACAGTGTGAGAATCAGGCCTCTACATGATCAGGTGTGTAGATGGAAACACAGCATATTGTTTGTTCAATTCACTTTGAATGTGAATTGTGCAATGAGTAAGCCACATCAGATTAAATAGAATAAACTATCACTGCTTGTAATGTTATTAGGATTGCAATGATTACAATTATTTACATAAAGTGTACACAATTTGAGGCCTGGGATCTCCAGAGCCTCTCTAGCAGTGGCTGCCAAATTTAAAGTTTAATGTGAGAGAAAAATAAGTGGATTATATAAGTACACAATTATAATATTAACCGTAAAAATCTATTCCTGCTGACTGATGTAGATGGACATGTAGTAACACAAGTTTCATTGTTTGCAATGACTTCAAGGAAGATACAAAATGCAGATGTTGACAGATAGTGTTATTAGTTTTAGACGGGCTGAATTTAGTTGATATGAACTGTTAGAATTTTTCATGAGTTTTGCTAAATGCTAAAATAAAACCTGTTTACTTTGCAAATAAATGTATTACTGATAATAATATTAACTGTTAATGACTTAATATGCCATATAATAGAGCTAATGTGGTTATTTGCTTGTTCTGTTCCATTGTTGAGATGCAACCTTAGCATGCCATTCAAAAATCAAATGGGCTCTCCTGCTAGAAAAAGGTGACATGTTGCTGATTTATTCAGAGAAGCAAAGCAAGAGATCTTCTCACATTCTATTACTTGCTTGGTTTCTGAAATATCATTACATCTGTCAAACATCCTTGAGCCAAGGGCAATGTCTGGAGATCCCAACCATGCAGTTTTCTCAGTGGCATTGTGGACCTAGCTTTTTGACTTAGCCATTTTCCAAGGTATTCTTCTGACTTCCCAATATCGTTTGTCAAGTAATCATTTTCAATCTCTATTGATTACAAAAATCTCCAGCAGCAAAAGTGTTAATTATATAACTACCCAGAGCTAAGCCAGTTACCCCAAATACTATCTTACTAGCTCTTCAAAGTTATGATGAGGCCCAGAAAGAGGAAAGGGTTAGGAACAGAAAGAGTTTGGAGGGACAAACCCAGCAAGTGGTATCTGAAACTTCCATTAACTTTGCTGTTGCATTCTTTGCAGAGTTAATTACAAATCAGTTTAATTGTCCTTTCACTCAATAACTTCCTAATCTCTCCAAGATTTACTACCCAGCAGGCTGCAGAGTTATATTTTATCACTTCTGGTTCCATTAGCCACATAGGGTTTGCTTGAAACCTGCTTCCTCCTTTTCCCTTTAGTTTTAATAATTACATTGATTCGAACTGACTCCAGGAGAGACTCCATTTGGAGCGCTCCTCATCTTCCCTCCCTGTCAGTCTGGTTCTCACACTGCAAGGTCACACGATGGCAGCTTCTGTGCCTCTGTAGTTTGCCTTCCAGTCACACCATGACAAATTGTGCAGTGAAACATGATTGTGCAAAGGAGAAGGAAAAAAGTGATGGGAGAGGGAGATTGCTACTGATGAAAGAAAAATGGTGTCCTGCTAAAAAGTAAAATTAAAAAAACGCTTCTTGACTTGCATAAAAAATTAATTATGGAATCTAGAAAATCTTACTTACGTGGCCCCAAATAAAAATAGTTCTGATGGCATTTTCCACCTAACAAATTTATTAAAAGGTATAAACATTTATGAGCTAGGCCACTGATGATTAACCTTTTTGGTGCCGAGTGCCCAAAGCGCTTGCAGGGGCGTGTGAATGCACACACGCTGGGGGGCTGGAATGTACCTGCCCATGCCAGAATCCCCCAAAATGCAATGTGAGCCCCCCCCATGCATGCGCCCCACCAAATGAGCCAATGCAATCTTGGGTAGATCAACAGAAATAAGAGTATCACAGGAAGTCATAGTTCTGCTCTTTGTTGCACTGGTGAGATGAAATCTGGAGCACTGTTAGTTCTGATTGCTAAAATACATGAAGGATAATATGATTCTAGAAAGAGCACAGAGAAGAGAACAAAAATGGAGGCTAAATCTTATGAAGAATTGTTAAATGAAATGGATAAGTTTGGCCCAAAGAAGAGAAGGCTCAGAGGGGATATGACAGAAGAGTTTCAATATTTGGAGGGCCGTCACGGCAAAGAAGGAGTGGATTTATTCTCCAAAGTGTCCATCATTTTGGGGGGGGGGGAAGAATAGATGGAATGTTTATAGCAGAAGTTCCAAATCTGAACCAAGGAAGATTTTCCTTCCTGCTAGAATAATGGAGGTTTTTAAGCAAAGGTTGGGCAGCTATTTGCATGGTATGAGGATTTTTGACCAGGGCTGGGATAGACTAAAAGACTTCCAACCTCTCTTCCAGCCCTATGATTCTATGAGAGATTGCTAAAATAATATCTTCCAAAACTGTTGGACTAAACAGGTAGTTCTTGACTTACAACCATTCATTGAGGGTCCATTCCAAATTGCAACAGCACTTTAAGAAGTGACTTATGACCAGTCTTCACATTTATGACCATCGCAGCATCCTCATGTTAATATGATCAGAATATGGGTACTTGGCAACCAGCATGAACTTATGACGGTTGCAGCATCTTGCAGTATTGTCATCACCACTTATCAGTTTAAACATTTTTATTAGGTTGTAAGATAAAATATAAAGTACAAAAGTAAATAGGAAATCACAGTTGGGGGGAGGGAGAGAGAAAGGTGAGGAGGGACTGGGGAAAAGAAAAGAAGAAACGTTGAATTCCATCTCCCTCTGTTGCAGTAAAATAAAGCCTTAACATCAAACCAACAGCTTTTTGTTTTTCCATAATAATACAGACTAGACATTTCTATAAAAACGTATCAATCTAATCGATAAAAATCAAAGTTTCAATTTTTTTTCTACTTCAAGCACAAAGTTCAGAAGCGGTCTCCATGTGGAAACAAAAGTATTTATATTCTTTCCTTTAACCAAAATGGTCAGTTTAGCCATTTCTGCCAACTCCATCAGCTTCTGTAGCCATTCGTCCATAGTGGGAATTGAAATGTCCTTCCATTTTTGTGCATACAATAGTCTTGTTGGTATCAACATATATAAGATCAAAGTTCCAGGTTTTTTTTCTCCAAGTCTTTTCCCATTAAAACCAAAAGAAACATTTCTGGTTTCATTTTTATTTTCGTTGTAATAATTTTTTGTATTATAATATGAATCTTACTCCAAAATGTCTTTGTTTTATCACATATCTACCATAAAGGATAAAAAGTTCCTTCTTTGCTTTTACACATCCAACATTCATTTGAAATACCTTTGTACATTCTAGATAACTTATTCAGTGTTAAATACCAACGATACATCATCTTATAAAAATTTCTTTTAAATTATAATTTAGTGTAAGTTTTAAACCTTCAGCCACATATTTTCCCATTTATGGGGAAAAACCATTTATGACCTGGGTTCACTTAACAACCATACAATTCACTTAACAACTGCAGTAAAAAAACTGTGGCAAAAAAAAAAGAGGACTAGCTCAGGGGTGGGTTCTAAATTTTTTTACTACCGGTTTTGTGGGTGTGGCTTATTTTGTGGGTGTGGCTTGATGGTCATGTGACTATTTAGGATTTAGCAGAGGTACTGGTCTACCAGGCTTTTAACTGCTTGCAGAGCTGTACCGATCTACCCATTTATTTTTTCCAGGCACTGGTCTACCCATTTATTTTTGCAGGCACTGGACTACTCATTTGTTTTCTTTTAACACTGATCAGCTGTAGGGCGGCCCTTTGAAGCCCTGCAGCAAGAGTTTAAACAGTTTTTTTCCCTCTAGCCATCAGCTGGGACTCTGGAGGCAGCAATAGATTGGGAGTGGAATGCGGGGGCTGGGTGGGGGGTCGCGGGGGGGCGAACCGGTTCAGTGATGTCATATCGTCACTGCTACCAGCTCAGGAGAACCGGGCCAAACCGGGAAGAACCCATCACTGGACTAGTTGTATATCCCTAGATCTTTTTATTTGATAAAATATTTGCTTTTGCTTTTCTTTCATTCTGCCTTTTAACTTATCTTTTAATATATATATATATATTGCTTTATCTCTTTTGCACATGGACGATCCTAAAAGTGCTAATTGAAGAGTAATTTGGTTAGAATTAGTAGAAATTTGTTAACTAATCACAAAATGAGTAATTTTGCTGCAGCTATTGCATTTTCTGTAACATAGAAAAGGAAGTAAGGGACATTATGGAGAAGCCCATTTTTTCCTCTCTTTTTTTTTTCTTTGCAGACTGCTGACTAAGGACAGGATAGGATGAAAAACGAAAAGTAAGTTTGCTTTCTACTCCTTATCCATAATGTGATGTGCTGAAGGGGAAGAGTTGATGTTTATTAGCACAGATTGCCAGTTTTTAAATTTTTCTTGGTTTTAACCCAAACAGGCTCCTCACCAAGACAAACATACTTTGATGTAATGCAGTTGTGACTAATAGCATTTACATGAAGCTTCCCATTTCTGCTTCAGAAGAGAAAAGAAAACCTTGAAAATATTCCAGGGGAAACACTGTGTGCTCTAAAGTTCCTGATGGCTCCTGAGATACAGGGATCCAGGGCAGACCACTTCGCTGAATGTACCTTAAATAAATATGTCCCACAACTGCGGGACAAAACTGACATTCAGATCATAGTGTCACTGTGCCTTTGGCACATAAGCAGTGGAAAGAGGAAAAAAATAAATTTCTGTTCTCTTCCTCATACATTCCCAAGTACAATAGGAGACTCATTATTTAGCTTTTCAAGTATGGTGGGGGAGGGGCAGCCTGGACCCTCAGGACTTGAACTTGCCATTTTTTATGACCCCTAAAGACCCTTCTAGCTTTACTGGCCAAATTCCAAAGACAGAACTGAAAAATATTAGTAGCATGGTTTGCTGCTATGGCAATGCAGGAAACATAAAAACTGTAGCATACTCCCTCAAAAAGACTTAATTTGGTTTTTTTTAAAGGCCTTTGCTTGAACCTTGGAAAATCTTGACATATATGAGATATTGTCTCACGCAGTGCTTCTCTACACATTACTCCAAAGATTGCCCATCTCAGTTCCTTAGGATGTTGAAGCACGCCTCCTAACATTCAGTATGATCCTAATTCATCTGGTCATGATGAAGTGCTACATTTTCATATCTTCACCAGAATCTTCATATCACACCATACCCATCAGTCGTCACCCAGGTTAAGAAGGACCGCAGTAATTATTATTCTTGGTTAGGGTGCTCAACAATAAGACAATGGGAATCCCTGTTCCTGAGGCAGCCAGTGGTGCAAGCAAATGTCTGCATTGTACAGCGATCCATTGGATAGCCACATGGAATATCAGAGAAATGAGTCAAGGTAAATTAGACATTGTCAAACAAGAGATAATCAGGTTGGAAATTGTATCCTAGAATGAGCTACACTGGTTGGACAATGGCTTTTTCCAGTCTGAGGATTTCACTGTCTATTATTCAGGACATGATACCAGGAAAACAAATGGAGTGGCATTTATTGTAAGCAAGAAATTTGCTAGAGCAGTGAAAGGCTTCTCAACTGTCAATGACCAAATTATGATCATCAGAATTCATGCCAAGCCCCTCAGTATCACAATTATGGATAAGATCATCATCATTTTAACTAGTGTTTCAAAGTGGCTCCCTTAATAACTTTTTGGAGTGTAATTTTCATTATATTCTTTTTGGCACATCTATTGGGTACCACAGAATTCTGCTTAATAGTCCAACTTTATAAAGAAAGCTGCTTAAAATAAATCTGAATTAAACTCTAAAGTTTGCATCTTGTGCAACCCTAAGCAATATGCTTTCACATTGAAGTTCTATAGTGCAACAGAAGCTTATCATTTTACAATTGTTTTGAAATTAAAAAAAGAGGTGCAGTTTTTTTTTTAAAGTAGCAATAATAAAATGTTATTTATCTATGCTACACACTTCTAGAGTTGGAAAGATTTTAGCTGCATTTGAAATGCATGAATACGTGCACATTTTTAAGTTACTATTGGATTTTGAGCAAGGATCTTAGATTTCATGGTTTATCTCCTTATTCAATATGTCAGTTGCTCTCTTGCTCATAAAGACCCTGTCCATCTAGCAAGCAGGAATTGCTGACTGGAAACTTGCTAGATGAGAAATCAGATAATCAGAAAGAATCAGCCATAGCTTCATTCTTTATAAATCCCGAAGTCTATGTTACATTTCTCTTGAGAAATAAAGCTGCTCCTTGGTTATTGTGCTTACCCAAGATGATACTTAACAGTAAATGAATTAGAAGGCGCATTTGCAGAACCTGCTAAGCTTGGTTAGTTTTAATTCTTGATTAGTTAGATAATTGGCTTGCTGCTTTTTTGCACCTTAGCAGGTAGCGTAAAGACTTCTGCATAGGTTAGTTTATAATCTAGCATCTTGTGAAACTCCAGAAATTTAATCTGATTCATCAAATTAACCATATTGAGCAAATGCATCCAAAGCTTGACAGATTGTGTCTCTCTGACACTTTTTGCCTCAGGCTTCTGTTTAATTGGTGGCCATGGACCCATTGATTGGACCGCAAATTAGCCAATCACATTTTATCCAGCTTGCTATGCACATCCATCTCGAGTTATTAGTGTTCAAGGTTCCATGCAAAGCCAGAAAACTTGGTTAACCGAATAAGCCATAACTAAGTCTATCTGAAGAAGGCAACTGTTATCTCTTGTTTCTTAGATCTCAGTGGAAGACATCGTGCACATAAAGCATCAGCAGACAAAGAACTGTTCCTCACAGTACCTTTGCAATGTTCACAGTATAACCTGATCCATTTTGATTCCAAAGTTCCTTTTTAAGACCAGCTAAATGAATTAAAATTTTACTGTCGCTGCAAGGCTTTGGATACCAAAAATATTCTAAGGTTGAGAAAAATCTCTTTGTCTTTGCTAGTCGTTGCCACAGACAATGATTAATTATCAGCCTTTCACCGCTGGCTGTTCTATAGTCTCCTCCCTGCACGAATAAGTTTATTAATAGAAAGCGGCTTTGTTAGGAAACAGAGGCCTGGTGTCTTTTGGTAAAGCCTGAGCTGTAAAAGAGAAGCTTATTAACGTCCCAATATGGTTTGGATTACAGCCAAAGGATTTGCATCCTTGCATAACAGGATGCCTCAGAAAAGAAAAGCTCAATCTTTAAATAAACAAACAAATAAAACGACAAGAAAGACCCTGAGCTCCACAGTGAGAAAAAACACATCCACACAAACGGATTTCTTTTTCACTGGGATATATGAAAAGCTGATGCAGGGTTGTATGAAATGCTCTGACAAAAGTTTGCATAACTGGGTATTTGTGTGAATCTGATAAGCAAGAATATTTGCTGTTCTATCTGACACACACACACACACACACACACACACACACACAGAGTGGTATATGTTTCACTTCAGTAGGTCTCACACAATTATTAAAAAATCAGAGAGGCCTTGGATTTGCAATCTAAATAAATTTGCTTTACAACATTTCTTTTTTCATCTGAGGTAGAAGTGAATGCTACACATAGAAACCCAGGATGTAAGCCAAACCTTTCACTGCAGCCCAGGGGTGAAATCCAGCAGGTTCTGACAGGTTCTGGAGAACCGGTAGTGGAAATATTGAGCAGTTTGGAGAACCGGTAATGGAAATTTTGAGCAGTTCAGAGAACCGGTAGTGGAAATTTTGAGTAGTTTGGAGAACCGGCAAATACCACCTCTGGCTGGCCCCAGAGTGGGGTGGGAATGGAGATTTTGCAGTATCTTTCCCCTGCCATGCCCACCAAGCTACACCATGCCCACCAAGCCACACCTACAGAACCGGTAGTAAAAAAAATTGGATTTCACCACTGCTGCAGGCCCATATGTGATGGTATATATAAATAAATAAGCCAAAAGATGTCCCTTCGATGTTCAACTTTAATATTGTAGCGCATTCTGAGTACTGCTTTGAGTATGTACACATTTAAGATACACAAACCTAGCTCCATGCAAACGTAAGCAGTTAAAGACTTCTGTGAGGAAATTGGTTTAAGAAGATTTAACAATTTAAATAATCTGAGCATTATGCTGGAGGAATGTTAAAAAGCTAATTTCAAAGCTGAAATACTATATGGTGGAATTGACAGTCTTGATATTCTTAACAATGAAAATTAAGAAAACCATCATTTTAGATCAATATTTTCCATGTAAAATAAAATTTGTGCTGGAAAGAACAATTCATTCTTTAATGCTACTGTTTGGGGGAATGTAGCAGTTGTTCTTACTTGCATTCCTGAGGAATTTATAAAAATTAAATGAACTGGATGTTGCAAAACTGACAATGAGAGTATTCTCTTTTATAGTTTTGAACTTTTCTTGAAACTATACTAGGTTTTTTTTCCCTTTACCTTTAAAATTCTGGTGATATATTAGTAGATGGTGACAGCAATCATTAAATGGGAGTCATCCTATTCCATTTTCATATTCCCTAATATTACAACACTTCTGTTATTTATCAGTTTCTTGCTGCTGAACAGGACAACTAACATATCTGAAACTTCTACACTAAGCTGAACCTGAAATTTTTAGTTTGTTTAAATAAACGTAGGAAAACCCCAGTTCATCAGTCAATTGAACAGCATTCTACTCTATTAAGCTGTAATATATCAAGAGTTCTGCAATCAATGGGATTTGAATGAAGTGACTTGAATTTGGCACTGAGGCAATACTTGTTCAATTTTGGAGGAGTTGTTCTGCTTATAATGTAATTTTCCAGGCCATTTCCTTTCACCTTTCCCATGTTTTTATTTATTTTTAATTTTGAAGTTGATTATTTTGTTAATACTATTATATGGAAGTATTCTATTGTATGGAAGTGTACTAGTTTAACTTTTTCTTTTAAAAACAATCAGGGGGACATTGTTACATGATAATTATTAAGTAGAATATACAGTACTTGTGTTTTTAAAGACCATGTTGTGAATATTTTCCTCCTGCCTTTATATACATATATTTGGGAATAGTTTGGAAAGTAACCATAGCATATTCTTTCAAGGGCCATCCAGGTCAGCCACTGTGAATTCAAGATAAAACTTCATAACTTAAAAAAAAGAAGTTGAGGCTTGGAGACTTGAGCTGAGATAAGCAGTCATCAGAGAGATAACAGATTTGTCTGACTTTGTGGTATTCAATAAATCATAACAAAACCTCAGAATACTGGAAACAGGCCAGAAGTTGATAACTTAGATCAGAGGTCCCCAAACTTGGCCGCTTTAAGACTTGTGGACTTCAACTCCCAGAATTCTCCAGCCAGCTGTGCTGGGAGTTGAAGTCCACAAGTCTTAAAGCGGCCAAGTTTGGGGACC
>WNWU01000005.1:20217985-20262591 GCA_012654045.1 Ptyas mucosa
AAGAAAGAAAGAAAGAAAGAAAGAAAGAAAGAAAGAAAGAAAGAAAGGAGCTAGGGTGGCGCAGTGGTTAGAATGCAGTACTGCAGGCTACTTCTGCTGATCACTGGCTACCAGCAGTTTGGCAGTTTGGGCCTCACCAGGCTCAGGGTTGACTCAGCCTTCCAGCCTTCCAAGGTCAGTAAAATGAGAACCCAGACTATTGGGGGCAATAGGCTGACTCTGTAAACTGGTTAGAGAGGGCTATAAAGCACTGTGAAGTTGTATATAAGCCTAAGTGCTAAGTGCTAAGTGCTAAGTGCTATTGAGATAGATAGATAGATGATAGATAGATAGATAGATAGATAGATAGATAGATAGATAGATGATAGATGGATGGATAGATAGATAGATAGATAGATAGATAGATAGATAGATAGATATGAAACATAAGTAAAACAGATATTCATGGTTGTTTCTAAATACAAATTAGGGATAGATAAAGGTGCCCCAAAATGACTAGGTTCAAATTATCATCCTTTAGACACATTAGGCGAAGAGCTAGGTCTCTGGAATAGGCTAGGAAAAGTGGAAGGAAAGAGAGAGGGGAGATTAGGAGAGGCACCTGTCTAAAAATATAAAAATCCTGAACACACCGCCCAACATTTAGTACTGAAAACATTACCCTCATGAATAAAAAGTGTGTCAGCAAACTGAAGAAGAGAAGCTGTCTTCTTAAGGCTATCCAATTTCATGGATCAGAACTCCCAGTGTTAGACTTTAACATTTAATAGGAATTGTAATAGCTCTGTTAAACATTTCCTTACATTATAATCAACCTGAATTGTAGTTACTGGACAAGCATTCCACTTACCATGCAGTTATAAAATTCCAGGCACACTAGAATAAGCAGCTGGTGAATCAATATTTAAGTGGGTTATGTAAGTGTCAAATGTTTACTCTTCTTTGATGAAACCATGCTGTGCATCTTTAAAAAAAATTATCAAGGTTGTAAAAATAAAACGGAACCCATATGGCAATGGGGCTCCCGTTCTTAAGACCTAGCAGTTTAAAAATAAATAAATGAAATCAAGGGAGAAAATGGAAAAGCTAATGATAGACCAAGCAGTTTTTTAAAAACAGCTTTTGTCCCTATCAGTCTGCCAGCATAATCAGAACGGCTAAATCCAATAGGGAATGATTTGCTTCACTTTTATATATTCAGGAATATAGTTATGTAGGTTTGTTTCATTTTGCTGCTTAAAATTAGAGTGGATATACAGAGCCATGGAAAGTTGTCAGTGTTGAATCATTAATGTAGAAAGTGAGCTATATACCGAATTTCATTGTTGAATCATTGCAACAGGAACTGGGGGTTACTTTCTTCCTAAAGCCACATGTCTTTGTCATTATCATTACCACGTTGTTAGCCTTCAAGGACCACAGAGGGCATAGCCAACAATATCATTTGAGTGGATAAATAGTTTAGGAGAAAGTGAAAGGTTCTGTTTCCCACTAAATTATGTATATTAAGTTTTCAGAGGGTTAATGTTCTTATTTTATCCTCCCCCCCAAAAAAGCCCCTATAAATATCCTACCACCAAATTTTGGTGATAAATCCTTGGGGGGGGGGGCTCTGGGCTCTGGACTGAACCCAAAGGGACTTGAAAACAGCAACTGACCTTGAGGTCTTAGATTGACTCACCCTGATATAAATCAACAACCCAAGATATGGGACCTGATCTAACTTGTTTGCCAGAGAAAATAAACAACTCTAAGACCTGAACATTCTTCTCAACTTTGTATATAGATATATTGTAAAATATATTGTATATTGTAAAATATATTGTAAAATATATTGTAATATATATATATATATATTGTAGGAAGGATATTTTGCAGGAAAACATTAAAACACACAAATCTGTTCACACCACACCCACATCTACCCAAGATAACTTGGCATGGAATTTGTAGTGTGATGGCATGGCCAAACTACTTCTTTGGAAATTCATTTCCAAATGTCAGAATTTTTTTTCACAATGTTCTTAGTGTGGAGAAGATGGGAAATGAACTTCAAGTATCATCTTGCTTTTCGCAGAAGCACTTTCACTTTTGGAAATCATGTTTCTAGCAGAAGTGTAGTAGTATTACTGTTTCAAGAAGATACCTTTTCTTGTTTCTTATAGCTCACTTCAACCATGGTGTTCTCCTTATAAATGAAGGAGACCAAAACATGTTCTAACTCTTAGTAGCAGAGCATCCATAGGTTTAATAGGCCTTATTCTAAATATGTTGCACTCTTGTGGATATTCTATCTTGCAAGTATTAGGGCAGATTGGACAGTGGAGAATAGGAGATGGAATTTGTATTACTGCTGCTAATTTTTTACCATTTGTTTAATCTATTGACCTAAGGTCATTTGTCAAATGAGTGCTCTTGTTCCTGCCACAATGCATTCTGTTCCCCTTCGGAGGTGATAGGAGAATAGATTTACAAGGAATAATTAAAGAGGAAGTGTAATCTGTAATGGCTAAGTGAAAAGCAAAGGAAATGCCTCTGGATCAGTTCACAGGATGGTAAAATTTTACCAAGCCAAGGAAATTAGTCTAATGACCAGCAGAGAGTGAAAATCTGCCCCAAGAGTCAACTCTCATCATCTGATAGATGTACACTCAGGAATGTGCTTTGTCCTTGGGACATATGGACTTTCTCCAAATGGTTTTACACTTGTTTCCCCTGATTATTTTCCCCATTGCGTTTTGAAAATATTTCTTCTTAGCATGTTGTATAATTATTATATTTTGGGCAAATAAATAATTTCAGTAAAGTAGATAACTGGTAAAAATGGGTTAAAATCAAGTGCTGAAGTTCTTTGCAATTAGATAATTACTGTCTTTATTATCACCTTTGTTATAATGAAAATTTCACTTTTCTCCAGAGATTTTCTTCTGTGAGACCTTAAAGACCTGGCTCTACCAGTTGGCCTGGGTACCAAATGGGGGTGTACCACAATGGAGATGGCTGCTGGATTGATGACAGACTCTATCTCCTCCCCCACTCTTTATTCTCCACCCAGCCATCTTTTTGATCATCATATATAGGTATTGTCGTCAGTAGTGGGTTTCAATTTCGGCCACTATCAGTTCGCTCATGCTTCTGTGCATGTACTTCTGCGCATGTGCTTCTGCGCATGTGCAGAGACGTCCGGGCGGGTGGGCAGAGCCTCCTGCTGCCACCGCTACCGGTTTACCTGATCCGGGCCGAACCAGTAGCATCCCACTACTGATTCTCGTTATGTTCTTTTTCATTGTTTATTTTATGGTTCCATTATTTTACTTTTGTTCTGTTAACACTCTTTTCAGTTTCTTCCTTTTTATCATTGTAAACCACCTGGAGTAGCCCCATGGCAAGATAGGTGGCAAATAAATTTAATAAACAAAATAGACAATAAATTTAAAAGAAACCCTAAAGGACTTACACCTCAAGCACTATATATACAGACAGAGCCAACTTCATAGCAATGACATGTTGCATTGAACATGAATAATGACATACTTGTATTGAATATTGTCTTATGTAGAAATGTGTTTCATATTTCCTGTTTGGTGAGCAGTTTGTATACAAGTATCTATCAGTAATGGTTTTTGTTCTCCAAACCATCCCTTGCTCCCTTGTGTTTGTATGCCTGAGTTTTCCAATAGCTTTCTGCTGATGCCATGAGCGTGAATTGAATGTTAATTATTCTGAAGAAGAGTTCCCCAAACCATTTTAATAAAGTGTATTCCACTACAAAATGGATGAATGGAGAATAGAATTATCCATTTCCCTTAGATTGGCTATTTTTTTATTGTTTTTCTTATTAAAGAAACACTCATATGATCAAGTGAATAGTTCCCAAGTTAATTGTAAAGTCATATCACAGTTGGCTTTTAAAAACCCAGCGATGTAATTTTAGATATACACACATATGTTTGTTTATAAGTGTGTGTGCATTGTATAACATTCAGTTTTGAAATATATAATCATGAAAATAATGTATAAAATGCTAGTGATTTAAAAAATTAAATATTAGAGAATACCATAAACAAAATATGATTGCAGAATGCCCGAATCAAAATATATATACATTTCATTGTAGACTTTTTTTTAAAAAAAGCTGTAATTTGGTAAATGTAACAATTTGTAAAAAAAAAAAATACAACTAAGGCAAAACATGATAGAATCTTAGAAATAAGAAATTGAGAGTGACAAAAATTGATAGGTTTGAATATTTCTTGTCCAGATCATTTTATAAACAAATTTAATATCTAAAACGTTTACTTATTCCAGTTTAGTTTGAGAATATCTAGCATTTAAACCTCTGAGAAAAACATTTTGAGATCTTAAATATTTTTAAATGTATTGTTTATAAATATCAATTTTGGGGTAAGGTTATTTTTTAACATTCAACAGGAAAAGTCAAAATGCCAATTGTTCCTGTCAATTATATCTGATCAATGGCTATTCAAGACACTTTCTCCTTCCATACATTTTATTTATTTAATTAACAAATACCAGATCAATACATTTGGGCACACTTAAGATCTATAACCCCCACCAGCCTGTGTATTCACTAGTGCTCCAGGATCAGAATCAATTACTGAAGCCCAATGGAGAATGTACACTATTTTGTGGAAAGTAGAGGGAAGGGAACAGAAAGGGAAGGGAAGGGAAGGGAAGGGAGAAAATTTAGATGAATGCAGGGGCTATGGGTCTGTCTTTCAGAAGTACTCCAAGGTTATGGGACAAAACTCCACCTGAAAACACATTAACTAATGCATAACACACATGCCTCTGGTCCTGCCACAGGCTGAGTTAAATAATACGTATCTAATGTGATGACAGCTTCATGGGGGGATGGACCATCATTGTCAACAGGGGAGGCCTCCAGCAGCATGTTAGTTGGGAGGAGACACTCTGATTTGATTTCAGACATTAGCAACACTTGGAGTGACTGACATGTGATGAAAGGGAAAACAACTCTACCTTCCATGGTAGATTACTCTAGCACCAATGGAGAAAACTGCTTTCACTTCCTGACTGGCTCCTAAACTACTTGAAATGACTGAGTGTCTTTTTTTTTAATGATAGGAGTAGCAAGTAGTTGGATAAGTACAGAGGAACATGCATGAGATGTAGTAAAAAAACAGATTTTTTTTTTAAAAAATTGATTTATATGCCCCCCTTCTCCGAAGACTCAGGGCGGCTTACAGTGCGTTAAGCAATAGCCTTCATACTTTTGTATATTTATACAAAGTCAGTTTATTGCCCCCACAATCTGGGTCCTCATTTCACCTAGAAAGGATAGAAGGCTGAGTCAACCTTGATCCTGGTGGGATTTGAACTTGCAGTAATTGCAAGCAGCTGATTTTAATAACAGTGAATTAGTCCACTGCGCCACCAGGACTCCAGATTATTGGTTGCACTGCCAAGGCAGTTCTCATTTTTTTCAAAAAGTGTGGAGTTTCTTCTTCCTATCTCCACTTAATGCACCTGTGAATTTAAGACTAGGAATAATGCAGTTCGCTAGTTCTGGTGAAGTATTTAGACCCCACTAAAAGCCCATTTCAAATCCCATGTTATCCATTCCTAGTGAAATGGTCAAATGTCCTGTTTTATACAGAACAGCCTGTGTATAATTGTTTCCCCGCTTTTTAGGGCTGTCCATTCCAAGCCTACTTTAAAGACCAAGAACTATCAGAAAAAAATAGTCATGAAGGTGGACTTCAAAATGAGCAGATACATCCATTTCTCTATCAAAGTCTTGTATATTTTGGTGAGAAGTATTGTTTTCTAAATGTGTAGAGTAGTTTTTTAAAAAAGTCAAGGTAGTGGCCACAAGGGTGTGATCAAAGCTTCATCATATAAAAACAAGCAGATCTTTAATTACACTATTGTGTGATAATATTTTGACATTTTTTTAACCATGCCATTTGGACATTCCTGTATATACTGATGGCACCTTAAGGATCAATATATTTGTTGTGGCAGCTTTTTCAACATGGATGCTATTCACCAATGCTCTTGCCATGACTAATTTGGGATTCTTTAAGAAAAGACTTCTTGTTGAATATGTTTCCTTTTTTTGCAGCAGTTTATAAACCATGCTATCCCAAGACTTACTTTGCAGCACATAAAACATACTCTAAAAAGGGCTTAATCTCAAAATATTCAAACTATGCTTATTAAAAACAATCATAATATTAAAATATAAATTAAAAACTAATAATCCAAATTATTATAAGGCCATCCAAACATCACAATTTCCAAAATGCCTATGTAACAGAACCATTTTTAAAGCCCTTCCTAAAATTCAGCAAGGTAGAGACCAATCTGCCAATGGGGCGAGTGATTACATAGCAAATGGGCAGCCACAGAGAAGCTTGACTCTTTATTGGAGCAAAATAATAGATAACAGATTAACAGAGTTGGAAGGGACCTTATAGGTCATCTAATCCAACCCCTGCTCAAGCAGGAGACCCTATACCATTTCTGACAAATGGCAGTCCAATCTCTTCTTGAAAGTCTCAAGTGATGAAGCTCCCACAACTTCCGAAGGCAAGCTGTTCCATTGGTTGATTGTTCTCACTGTCAGAAAGTTCCTCCTCATTTCTAGGTTGAATCTCTCCTTGGTCAGTTTCCATCCATTATTCCTTGTCTGGCCTTCAGGTGCTTTGGAAAGTAGCTTGACCCCTTTCTCTCTGTGGCAGCCCCTCAGATATTGGAACACTGCTATCATGTCTCCCCTGGTCCTTCTCTTCACTAGACTAGCCATGCCCAGTTCCTGTAACCGTTCTTCGTATGTTTTAGTCTCCAGTCCCCTAATAGAATAGAATAGAATAGATTTTTTTATTGGCCAAGTGTGATTGGACACACAAGGAATTTGTCTTGGTGCATATGCTGTCAGTGTACATAAAAGAAAAGATACTTCATCAAGAATCATAAGGTACAACATTTAATGATAGTCAGAGGGGACAAATAAGCAATCAGGAAACAAAATCAATCTAAATCGTAAGGATACAAGCAACGAAATTACAGTCATACAGTCATAAGTGGAAGGACATGGGTGGTGGGAATGATGAGATGATTAATAATAGTGCAGACTCAGTAAATAGTTTGACAGTGTTGAGGGAATCATCCTGGTTGCTCTCCTCTGCACTTTTTCTAGAGTCTCAACATCTTTTTTATAGTGTGGTGACCAAAACTGGATGCAGTACTCTAGGTGTGGTTTTACTAGGGTTTTACAAAGCGGTATTAGTACCTCACTTGATCTTGATTGTATCCTTCTTTTAATTCAATTTAGGATTGCATTGGCTTTTTTAGCTGCTGCTGCACACTGCAGTCTCATATTTAGCTGATTGTCCACTAAGACTCCAAGATCCCTCTCACAGTCACTGCTATTAAGCCTGGTTTCCCCCAGTTTATATATGTGCTTTTGATTTGGCCATTCCCTTCTCATAAGTAATGAATGAAACTGCTCACTTAGAAAGGGTTTGGATGTTTGAGATCCATGGCTTGTGCTGGAAAGGATGAAAAGGAAAATAAATGTATTGTCTGTTTTACTGCCTAGTTTTAAAACAATATCATCAAAGCCAATGTTTTTTGGTGCTAAATGATGACACAACTGATATTTATCAAAGTAGTTCCTGAGTCCTTCTGCAGCTAATGATTTTAGGATTATTCACTCCATCTGACAACAGCCCTGAATATAATTCTAAAGCTTCTTTATTTTTGGAAAATGTAGGATTTGAGGAAGTATAGGTACTGGCCACAATATAAACATGTTAATGGATGCTTCTAATAAATGTCACCTTGTGGTCTTTGTAGCTGCTTACTGATTATCTTAGTAGAAATGTGGGAGAGGAAGACAGGGAAATAGATGAGAAATCTGATTTATGAGGTTGAAATATTTTGTCCACATAAGAAGAAGCCAAAAAGCTGTTTTTGTGCAATTGTTATTGAACATAACCCTAACCCTAACACCCATGTTTCTTCTACAGTGATTTAATTTTTTGAAAAGCAATGTCAGGGGAATTGAAAAGGGAAGCCTCAAGGAAGCGCAGAAAATTGAGGATTTAATGACTTATTGATGTTCACTCAACCCCCTGTTCACAGCCAAGATTAAAGGCTAGGAATAACTTCCTGTACAAATTCTGGCCAGAGTCCACCCAGCCATCATCCACCATAAAAGAATGTAAGATTTACATAGTTTATGCCTTTCATAGATAGCATTGAAAAAAAGAATAGCTACCAGATCTCTGCACAGACCAAAGCTCTTCAAGAAGAAGGAAAAATATATTTTAGAATGTTGAAACAGTTGTGGATTGAGAGCCAGTGTGACAGTAGTTCGATTAGTGTCTTGTCTACATTTAGTCATGGAAGCTTATTAGGGTACTTTGAACCAGATGCTATTTTTCAGCCCAGCCAATAAAGTAATCCAGTACTACAGGATCTCCCATAGGTGATTACCCTGCCTTTGCTGAAACACCTCCAGTGAAGGCTGATTCTATTTTATTTCTAAGGCAGATCTTATTATTGTGTGTGTGCCAGAGGTGGGTTTCACTTACCTTTGCTACCAGTTTGCTTGTGCACGCATGCGCAGACCATATTTGATGACGTTCGGGCGGGTGGGCAGAGCCTGCCGCCGCTGCCGCTACTGGTTCTCCCAAACCGGAGTGAACCGGTAGCAATCCACCACTGGTGTGTGCTTATGTATGCAATAATTTGCCTCTAAGAAATTGAGTTCTGTTAGTTCTTTTTGTTATGGGCAGCTTCTTTTCATATACTGTTCTTATATAGACAATGTTTTCAATTGATGAAAACAGGTCTAGGTTTACTTCCTTTATTTGATTTTTATTTTTATTTTTATTTTTATTTATTTTTTATTTTATTTATTTATTTATTATTATTAATATTTTATTTTATGTTATTATTTTTATTATTTTCTTTACTATATTTTAATGTTCTCAAATTTATTTATCTGAAATAAAATAAATGTATTTTAAAGTTTTCAAAAACATTCTAAAGATCACATCCTTGCCCAAATTTTCTACACTTTGGACAGGGGATAGCAGTTGGCGTGGGCTATCATCCTGCCTACTTTGGTGCTCTTGGAGTGAAAATAAGGTAGTAGCAACTTGTGACAAGTTGCATTCAGCTATGGCTTCCCACTGACTGTTCATGTATCTACATAGAAACCCAAACAAATATTGGTGTTAGCTGGATACCTGCTAAGGAAAGCTGGGAGTAGAAGTATTGAAAAAGTTCCCATAGGAGGTATAGTGTTTATTGTGTTGGCATTAAAGCTAGAATCTTAAAAATATCTTTACTTGGAAACCACTTTTGGACTTTGTTCTTGAGCTGGAAAAAAGTGAAACTTTGATTTTGGGTTTTACCGATTACATAGATTTGTTGATCTAGAAATGGCTAGTTTATACTATTATGTAAAAGTAAAAAGTTGAGGTTTGATGTTATTATCTTATTCTACTGCATCAAAGGAAGTCAGAAGTCAACACCTTTTCTTTCTTTTCCCTTCTTTTCTACACTCTTCCCTTCTCTTTTCTCTCTCCTAATTTTCCTTTGTTTTCATATTTTATATCATAAACTAATAAAAAGGACAATTTATGTTAAAAACTGTCTTAAAGATTATTACAGAGAAGTGGAATGGAGTGATGCCTGGCAATTAGATTGCTTTGGCTATTGAAGGCGTACAATTTTAGTAAACTTCAATATGGGGTGGCAAATATGAGCCATCTTGGGCAATGTTTATAATGCCGAATGCTTGTTAGAGTGTAGCCTTAATGTCATGGAGGGAATGTCATCGGCTGAAGAGGTTGCAGAAAAAAATGTTTTTAGAAGCCTCTGACAATCAGGCAACTCAACTGGGATTGCCAGAGGCTTTTAAAGGCATTTTTTCCCCTACAACCTCTTTGGCCGAAGAGGTTGCAGAAAAAAATGTTTTTAGAAGCCTCTGACAATCAGGCAACTCAGCTGGGATCACCAGAGGCTTTTAAAGGCAATTTTTTTTCTAAAACCTCTTCTAAAACCTCTTTTAAAAGCCTCTGATGATCCCAGCTTAGCCAGGCGATCATCAGAGGCTTTTTTTTTAAACTTTTAAAAGCATTTTTTCAACCAAAGAGGTTGCAGGAAAAAAATGCTTTTAAAAGTAAAAAAAAACAGCTCCTGATGATCATGCGGCTCAACTGGGCATGGGGGGGGGGGGCAGGGATTTTTGCTACCGATTTTCCGAACCACCCGCCGCCATCGCTACCGGATCAGGTGATCTGGTCCGAACCGGGAGCATTTCAACCCTGGAATGGAGACACAAGCCAGAAAAACACAGCAAAGATGAGGAGGACAATACACCATGGATTTTGTCTACCTAATGCAGATAGTTCTAGTCAAAGTTGAAGATGATGAAAGAGCTATGGTTTTACCTGTCGGAAAAAAGTCAGCCTGATTCACAGAGAAAAATACCCATCACTGTCTTCCACTTCTTCCTTAACTTCCAATTAGCAAGTAGGTAAGGCCTAAAAGTAAAGAATTGTACCTAGTGGATTAAGTAAACATTATAGAATGCATACAAATCCAGATAGATTTTGGGCTATATAACATTAGTCCCTTATGTTGTATAATATTAACTAGAGCAGGGCTCTCCTGGCCCGCAGACTGGATGCATTAGATGCTGGCCATGCCCACGCCCAGTTTAGCCCATATGTCACATGACATTGCCTGACGTTGCCATGGCAACGTGAGTTTGACACCCCTGAATTAGAGGGGGGAGTTCAGTTACTTTGCAGTTTAGCATCACAAGTAGCTATACCTTATCTTGAAATGGGAATAAGGAAGTGGGATACTTTGGTAGTCATAGCTATAAATAACTTCCTTGTTCTGTTAAGAAATGTAGCTTGGAGATCAAAAGTAGATGCTGAGGAATTTTTTACTGAGTTTCTATCAATTCCTCAGAACTGATAAAAGCTGATCCCATTCCTTCCTGAAATTTTGATCTGTTCTGCTGAAGCTAGTTCATATTTCATTGCAGCAGAACATAGCTAACCCAACATTTTGATGGAAAGTGTCAGACTCGGTTGCTTTATAAGGAGGAGGAGGAAGAAGACCAACATTTAGTAACTTATACTAATATTGATATAGTCAAGTATCTATTATGGTTACCTTTGCAAAGTTGACTTATGAATGCATGTGATAAATATATATTTGTAAGTGTTTTATAGCAAGAAGTTCAGATATGAGATCTCTCCCCCTTGCTATCTGATAATGAAAAGATAAATGTAGATCTGCTACTTTTATCTTTTAGACCAACACTGAGGCAGAATAAAAAGGAATGGATTTCTACCGAATATTGAAGTTTGTGTCCATATGTCCATTGTACTGAGTTTTTATTCCCCTATGAATCTTCCAACAGATTTATTTATTTGATCTGCCCACCTCACCTGAAGGTGACTCTCCTTGACATTTGACGTCTCCTAAGTATACTGATACCTCTTTCTTGTTTCTTCGTGACCATATTTGGTAATAGTCCTATTGGCACATATTAGTTGTATTTGTTACCAGAAGGATTATCTGAAATAATATATTTTTAAAAACTTTTTTCCACATATTCCTATATGGGATACATTGGGCTCAAAACTGCCCAGAAGCTTTGTAGGTTGAGTTTTGTAGTGACAAGTTTCCCAAAAGGGAAAGATTTCCCTCGCACATATGTGCTAGTCATTTCCAACTCTAGGGGTGGTGCTCATCTCTGTTTCAAAGCCGAAGAGCCAGTGCTGTCCAAAGATGTCTCCGTGGTCATGTGGCCAGCATGACTAAACGCGAAAGGCGCATGGAACACAGTTACCTTCCCACCAAAGGTGGTCCCTATTTTTCTACTTGCATTTTTTACGTGCTTTCAAACCGCTAGTCCAGCATTAATTATAATACCACTCCAACTGTCATATAGATCCTCTGGCAGATTCTGAATAGTGCACACATTTCCAATAAATCTGCTGTTGTCATCTTACTTCTCTAGTTTGTTTGCTTGCTCTTTGCTTGGATTGACTTAGAGACATTTTCGAGAGAACCAGCTAACACAACTTCCACATAATCAGAATTCTCAGCTGAATGTATAACAGCAGTGCATCATTACAGGGCTGATTGTCCATTTGAAAGACTGTCACAAGTGGTGCCAAGCTCCAAAATGCATTTTGCAGGTGTTAGAAGTGGTTTTCCGTGCTCTTTTTTCTTTCTTGTTATACCAGTCCTTTCTGGCTATGTCTTTTGGATGACTGTAAGCACTTATGGGTAAATAATTTATAGGAGAATGTATGATTCTGTAAATAACTCAGGTAGTTTGTAGAAGGATAAAAAACAGAAAGAGAAAAATAAATAGTCTCATGTAAGAAAACCACCGGAAAGAGGTAACCATGGCTAAGGTTGTGACCTGTGAACCTTGCCATTAATGTAATGTGATATTGGGCAATGCAGATGGGGGAGGAAAAAGAAGTCTGGTGTGCGGACCACAAATCACAGGTTGTGATGACAAGGGAAGGCTTAATAAAAGCTAGCACCCTTCACTCTCAAATGACACTAGAGCAGGGTGGGAGATTTATTGTCTCAAAGGCTGCTTTCTTTGAAATGATTTCCATTTATCAGTGGAGATGTACTGGTAGAGAGATCAATTCTTTCTATGAGTTTAGCATGTGGAATGCCTTGAAGGCACTTTACCAGTGGAACAGCTTGCCTTCAGAAGTTGTGGGTGCCTCATCACTGGAGGCTTTTAAGAAGAGATTGGACAGCCAGTTGTCTGAAATGGTATAGGGTCTCCTGCTCAAGCAGGGGTTGGACTAGAAGACCTCCAAGCTCTCTTCCAACTCTGTTATACTATGTTTTATGAGGTGTGAGTGAGGGGGGGGAAGGAAAGACAGGTTTCTTGTGTTTGCTGAAACTATTGAAGAAAGGAGGGACTTGTGAAAACTCCTGTTCAAAGTATAATTGGAAAATTCAGGCAAAATGGGTTGCTGCCAACAACAAGAGGTCCCTGCCAGTGTTTATAATTTCTCCAACGTGTAATACAGTGGTAGGTTTCAACTTTTTTTTACTACCGGTTCTGTGGGTGTGGCTTGGTGGGCGTGGTTTGGTGGGCATGGCAGGGAAAGGATACTGTAAAATCTCCATTCCTTCCCCACTCCAGGGGAAGGTTACTGCAAAATCCCCATTTCCTCCCAATCAGCTGGGACTCTGGAGGCAGACAATTAGATGGGGGTGGGCCAGTCAGAGATGGTATTTACCGGTTCTTTGAACTACTCAAAATTTCCACTACCGGTTCTCCAGAACTGGTCAGAACCTGTTGAAACCCACTTCTGGTGTAATATAATTTAAATGAAATATCCAGCTACAATAATTCCTCTCTTGCTAACTTCCAGGTAATACTATTTTATTGTGATCTATAAAGGAAAGATTTTGAGTATGCAGTCTTCTTGGTGTTTGGATGTTGCCTCTCTATTTTTTAAAAGTCTGGAGCGATAGAGGCGTAAAGTTAGATGGCATGGATATTTCCAGCCCCAAATTCAAGATGTTAGTTTTGACATATAAAGTAACCCAGTCTGAGCCTGAAGTTTCTTAGGATTCAAATCTCCCACATGAATCCCCCCACTCCAAAATGCTTTATGTTCTCTTGAAAATTACTTGCTCAAGAAACAATGTTAACATCCATCAGAAATGGGACTTGTTTTTTAGTAATTATGTCAGGTTTCTGGAAATCTCTCCTTATTGTTCTAAGAAATTAAATCTGCTGATTTCTTTCCTTCAGTTCAATCGTGTCCGATACAACTCCATGCAGTTTTCTTGGCAAGTTTTCAGAAGTGATTCGCCATTGCCTCCTTCTTAGGGCTGAGAGAGTGACTTAGCTCAAGGTCACCGAAATGAATTGTGTCTGAGGTGCGGCTATGCTGGCTGGGGAATTCTGGGAGTTGAAGTCCAGAGATCATAAGGTGGAGATACACTGGACTATGTTGACAAACGTTCAATATCACTTCTGGCTAACAAATTTTATGAAAACGCATACAATATCTTTTAATAAAATGTTAGAAAAGGAACAACAATCTACATTATGTTTTTTAATGAAGACTGCTAAAAACCCTTAAGGCACTCTCTCAAATCTTATCTTGGCACACCTGGTCTGTTATCCAACATCAAGGGAAAAAACCTTCAAATGTGCCTACTCCTCTTCTGCAGCAATGAGTTAATTATCATCTATGCCACTTTCATATTTCAATGTGATTGCCAGTTGCCTCCTGAGGAAGTTGATGATAGGCTGCACCCAGGAATGTCCCAAAAACAGTTTAAGTTGAAATGCTCAGTCCAAATGGCAGTTCAGAGAGTCCTCAATGCCATGTACAGTGCTGCTTTCACTTTTATGTATTTGTTTGTTTATTATGTCCTGTATTTCTATTTCTGGTCTGCTGATTCCGGCCAACGAAGCATACAGTACATTAAAAACAACAATAAAATAATCTGAGAATTGCAGAGAACTACATGTCAAGAAAAAAAGTCAGTAAATGATTATAGCAGGTAAAAGAAAGAAATACATTTCCAAATCAGAACA
Organism: Ptyas mucosa; assembly: GCA_012654045.1. Lineage (NCBI taxonomy): Eukaryota > Metazoa > Chordata > Lepidosauria > Squamata > Colubridae > Ptyas > Ptyas mucosa. Next base: position 20,232,603 of record WNWU01000005.1, read on the forward strand.
GATATTTGGAGCCCCACAGAGCAGAAGAAATAAGAAATACTCCCTAAAAGGTAATACAGTGTGTTGAAGTAAGTGAAATAAAGTTAATACATGTTATTATTAAACCATCCAATCCAGACAAATAAATTCAGAGATTAAATTGACCTGACTGTGCTTTTGCCACCAAGACTGGTCCTTATTTTCATTCTTGTATTGGGAACAGGCAGTGTACAAGGCAAGAACTGAAAACTGAAGGTGTATGGGGGGGAGGGACATGGTTTGGGAAAAAAAAGATTAAAAAAGGCTTGGTGTTATTATTATTTATTAAATTTATATGCCACCAGACTTCCAGTGACTCTGGGTGATTTAGAAATGATTTTAAACCATGAAACAAGACAATAAAAGCAAAAGAAATAAAAAAGGATAGAGATGGCAGAATAAGCAACTGGGTAGAAATAAAAGAGCCTAGGTTAAAAAGAGGTATCAGTCATCCTATTTTCATCCTTCATATAGTTGTTCAGCCTGAATGAAGAACCTTCTGAACTAGTGGAAGTTTCTGAGTGGTCTTCAAGGGCATGCCAATGTAGAGTGCATGCAGTAGTCATGCCACAAAATGATAAGGGCAGGAATGGTTATCTCAAGCTTCACCCCCTCCCCCAAACCTAAAAAGATGGTGTAACTTCTGTACCAGAGGAAGTTACACAGGAGCTATGTTCCCACAAATTCCAGGAAGGTCCATCAGGACACTGATGATATTACCTACTTGGCTAATGAAACATCTGCATGAAAAGTAGCTTTTCTCTGGTGAGATTATTCTATCAGGGCAACCTGGTCTACCCAAATATGGGATGGAGCATACTGCGGAAACAGTAGACTGGTCTCACTGGAAAAAACACTTAATCTCTCCCCTGGTATAGCCGACAAAGTGAGGAGACCCCATGGCTTACTATAGAGATTAATACATTTATCTAATATGCGAGTAGCCTGGGTTCGAATCTCAGAAGGGTATAGCTAGCTGATGAGAGCTAAATAGCTTGAACTAGATCTATACTAGTCTCCCTTTATTTCTTTGTCGGTAAATATAAATTCAACACATCTGCAAGAAAACCACCAAGCTCAGAGAGCACCAAGGACCCACAGCTCAATCCTGAGCTACAAATATTCTCTTTTATTGGTACATTCCACTACCTTACACCTCTTTGTTTCTTTTTGGCCAATTAAGGTCATAGACTCATTAAAAGGCCTAGAAAAGTAGGAGGGAAAGAAGTCATCTGCTTGCAGTTTCCTGCTCCAACTCATGCAACAAGACAGCTCAGTGGCATGATACTACAGATAGTGTTGAGTGATTTCTGTAAAGCATTTGCAACTTGTTCAAGTAAGGAAAAGCACTTTGACATATGCCAGCAGGGGGAATGTGCTACAAGTTACAAGCTGCTTACCAACAAGGTTTTGTGCAAGAATGTCTTAGTCAGCATTACACATTTTGCACAGCTGGCTGCTTGCATTGCCAGAGGGTGGGGGAAGGGAGTTTCCTTTCCTCACCAGCATCCTGTCCAAGCCACTGAAAGAGATAGAATATTTGGACAAGATGACCATTATCCAATTCCGAAATGAGAACTGCTATAGGCATAGCAGAGCTGGCAGATTCCAACATCTAACAATGTTTGTGTGCTTACAACATCCAAAGCAATACTGAAGATGGCGTTTCTTGCCAAGGCTGTTTTGCTAAGATGGGTTCACATCTTCTTTCAGCCTTTACTGTCCACAACAACAACCACCACCATTGAATTATAACAAAAGAATGCCAGTAGATGCTAGAAATGGTGATGCTTCACAGACCACTAAGGTTGTCCTGCTGTGAAGGATCAATTTCAACATTTGATACCTTCAGGCACTTTCATCATGTAGGATCCATTGCTGATGCTGGTCCTGAAGCTCTAGGCTAGAAGAACTTAAAATGGAGATTTGTTTATGGAGATTCTCAGTCATCCAGATCATGGTTGTCCCAAAGGTGCTTTTTCAAGAGGCAACTGGACTTTCTGGTTTTTCTTTGAAGACGTTTCACTTCTCATCAGAGTTGAAGAAGCTTCTTGGATGAGAAGCAAAATGTCTTCAAAGAAAAATCAGAAAGTCCGGTTGCTTCTTGAAAAAGCACCTTTGGGATAAAATGGAGATTATTGTAGCTCTGAGTCAGAAAATATGACTTCTTTGTAGGTAGACCAGATCAGGAAACACATTCCACTGAATGACTAAATTCTACTTTATTGAGAGAGGCAATAGTAAAGAACTATACTTTACTATTTTGCAGTATCCTTCCCCTGGAGTGGGGTGGGAATGGAGATTTTACAGTATCCTTCCCCTCCCACCAAGCCACGCCCACCAAGCCATGGCACACCCACCAAGCCACACCCACAGAACCCACCACTGGATGACATACAGAGTTTTGAAAACAGGACGATTAAATTCCCAACCAGAGTTATAAGGAGCCTCAGACAGTCCCTTCTCAAACCCCCTCTTCTCATGTTTCTTACAATGTGTGGCCTCTTCCCAGATAAACACAATTGCTCATCTTCCACTTTTCCACGCATAGGAAACGTTTGCTTGCTATCGGTAAACTGTCACTGTGGGTTCCAGCAACCCAAACTCGTTTGCCAAAATTTGGGTGCAGATATATTGAAAAATCTTCAAGGAAGGGGGTAGGAAGGAGCAAACACAAATGTTTATCAGAGGAGGAATCCTTTGCTTTCCAGTATGTGTAAGAGCTAAAAATACAGTGAAAACCACATGAAATGCCCAAAGGCATCTGTGGTTCCTTTCCTGACCAAAAAAAAATGTGCGTGTTTTACCACACCTTGATTACATGTGGCAGGACCAGTGGTGGGATTCAGCCAGTTCGCACCACTTCGGGGGAACCGGCTGTTAACTTTCTGAGCAGTTTGGCAAACTGGTTGTTGGAAGAAATCATTAGGGCAGAGAACCAGTTTGTTAAATTGCTTGAATCCCACCACGGGGTAGGATTATCAGATCCAGATATACTGGCCCAAAAGGGAGTAAGCCTTTTAGGTTAGCTGGCTTCCACCTCCTTCGCCCATTAACTTGGTAGTACAGTGGTCTAAAGCATCCTGTTATTAACACCAGCTGCCTGCAATTATTGCAGGTTCGAATCTCACCAGGCTCAAGGTTGACTCAGCCTTCCATCCTTTCTAAGGTAGGTAAATTGAGGACCCAGTTTGTGGGGGAAATAAGCTGACTTTGTATAAATATACAGAAATATGAAGGCTATTGCTTAGCGCATTGTAAGCCGCCCTGAGTCTCCGGAGAAGGGCGGCATATAAATCAAATTAAAATTAAAAAAATTTAACTTAACAATATTACATCAAAATTTGAAAACATTGAAGTTGCTTTAAAATATGTTTCAATTATTCAGTTTTCCTCAACATCACTGCAGGCAGTCATTGACTCACAATGACAATTGGGAACAGAATTTTGGCCATCAGTTGTTGCGGTCATAAGTCAAGGCACTCATGCGACCAGACCCAATTTTGGTTATCCTTTTTATGACTGTTGCTAAGTGAACCATAGGATTGTAGGTCTGAATCATTAAGCAAAATGGGTGGGTTTTTTGCCAGAAACTGGCAAAAAAACAAAAATAACCACTAGAAAATGGCAACAAACATGGCAGATCATGATTATATGACTGCGGGATGCTACAACCAATCATAAATATGATCCAGTTGCCAAGCACCTGAAATGAAGTCCTGTGACTGTGGGTTGTGTGTAGGACATTTTACAATGGCTGGAAGTGTTTTATGGCCTAAGGCATCCTTTCCAAGGTTGTTGAAACTTCAAAAAGTAAAAAAAAAAAAGAAAGAAAACCTTTAAAATCTGGTCATAAATCAACGACAACCTATATATAAGAGAAGCCAGCCAGTATATAATACAATACAGTATAGTACATAGGGCATCCTGTGTCAGTTTTGCAAGCTGCTAAAACAAGGAGTGACTTTCTCTCCCGCACACACATTTTCACAATCTGCAGAAATGCAAAATATTTCTCTGTGCAATTCAGTCTGGCACTTGCTGTGATAAACCCAAGTGCCAATTTTGTTTCTCATCATTAACCTTTGAATATTAATCCCTTAAACGTATTTGCATACCACTTCCATTTTTACAGAACATTTCAGTAGGGAAATGGGACCTCACTGTTTATCAGAAGCACAGACTAGCTAATGCAAATAACTTTTGAAGAATGACTAATTAATCAAAGGAGTGGCCCACGGGTGGAGTTGGCAAGAATATGGGCATAACTGTTCTTACGCAGGAGGATGCCATAATGTTATCATGGAGGAAATCCACATTTCTGACCTGATTACTAAGCATGTCACCTCTTGTTCCTGAATTTAACAAGTTGTTTTGTGTACTTCTTTAAAAGGAGCAATGAAAGCCAGTCCTAATTTTCAAAGGACTCATTTGGATGCATGCTCTCTTCTTCACACATTTAGGATGCCATTAATTCTGATGTCTTCCTGATTGGAGATGGAGATTTTGACACCAGAAACTTTGGCGATCACGGAAAGCTATATGGCTTGAATTTGCAGTCCATTTCATCTTTCTTTCTTCATCTATTTCTTGTCACAGCAGATCTGTACAGCTTTTTAAGTGCTATTTGAAGATGGGATTTTGTGATGGGAAAGAGTAAGCTACAAAGTGCACAGTGGATATAGAATTTAAAAAGGAGGTGTTTGATAAGAATTGGCTCTACTTAAATAAGTCTTTGCAGAAATGGAAGGAAAAGTTCTCAAAAACAGTTGAAGTTGGGTGTGAATGAAGTTCATTTTAAATGCCAGCAGCAAGTCAACAAATGGGGGCTGGATTTGGGAAGCACCAATCACAACTGATTCTATTTTCTTAGTTCAGAAGGAGCACATGTGGTAACAGGTGATGGGTGAAAAACTGCCTGTATATGTCTGTTTGCACATGCATACAAATTCTCCACATAAAAGAACACACACACAAAAATCTCCTCCCCATGTTGAGCAGATGTTTTGAAGATGATTCATTTTATACGTAGTGGCAGCAATAGGGGTACAGGCAGAGGACAGCTTATACCCGGGAAACAATTGTTGCTATTCCCTCTCAGCTTTTTGGATTTACATTGTGGTGGGTCTCCCTGAGGAATGATATTAAGGAATGAATCCAATAGAAAGTCGAACTGTGGGTATGGACAGAGGACTTTGTGTGAGAAAAAGTTTGTGTTAGAAAAAGTAGCAGAATTTGTGGTGGTAGCATCAGGGGGTTGGACTAGAAGACCTCAAAGGTCCCTTCCAGCTCCCTTCTGATTGATTGAACTAGCTTACCAAAGACTCAGCTGGGACCCTTTAATGTCTGTTTTTAGGGATCCACGTAAGGTAATCAAATAACAACTGACCTACTTCTGTCATTTCATTACTTTTTTGCTTTGAAACTAGTAATTTGGACTGTATTCTTGTTTTTTTTAAATACAATGAGCTATTTTGACTCTGCAAAAAAAAAAAAGTCAAGTTGAGGTTAAGCACATCTTTGCAGAAGATGTCAAGGTTTGCAAAGGGGTGCAGTTTCCTAGTGAATTCTGCTTCTGCATAACTGTCAAGACAAAAGTAGGACTGAGATTTACAGTCAGCGGCATGGTTTCTCACCAGATCTCTCCACCTCTAGGGCAGGGCAAGCTATGGAAAAAGTGCTGACACATTTTAGTCTTTGCAATTAGGACCAATCTGTGATAAGCCGCTCCATGTGGAACATTTCTACCTGTTCACAAGTGATACACAGGAAGGCAGAGAGGAATCAAAAAAGACAAAATGACACTGGGTCAGGCTCCTGCATTGCATAACAGAGCTTTAATCTCCAACCTTTATATAAATATTCAAGTGTTGGGACATGTTGGGAGCCACTCTTTGAGCATCCACCCTTTTCTGGCATGTGGCATAAACCACATGTCAATCACAAGACAGAAATTTCACCTGGCACCCTCTTGTCTTCTTTTCCTGTGATCTCAGGACTGCAATTTGATAATGGGGGGTAGGGGAACAAATACATCTTGACCCTTCCTGGGGCTGTTAGAAAAAGAAAGTCAGAATGGTAATAAAGGCACACCTGCTTCCTTTTACTTCTACTAAAAGATTTGATTAAAAGATGACCTATTTAGAGAGTGAGAAAGAGCGAAAACAATTAGTCTGGGTCATTGTGTCATTGAAGTATTCACTATTGCTGATTTGCCTTCTTCCTCCTGATGGGTTGCTGTGAATATCAAGCAGTAACCATGGACAGCAGCCTTGACATGTTAAGAGGGTGAGCTGGGCTTCAAATGCCTTTAAATAGAAAAAAAAAAATAATAATCACGAGACAGAAACAGCTTTCTTTTGATCCCACCTTTACCTAGCCTGCATCTAGTTTATCTATGGTCCTTCTGATCTGCACAAAAGCTGTCATTTCTTCCATTGAGAAGAAAGCTCCCGTTTATTATTCGGTAATAATCGTGATAATTAACAGAGCTTTATTATTCTGCAATTTGCCCTTGACATTTTTGCTGCCCAGATCTCTTCCCAGGAGATCTGTAGGGTTTGTGGGCAAGGAAGGATTGTTTTGCTCTGATCAATTCCAGTTGTATAATTGTATCATTCAGGCAGCATCCTGGAAGAAGGAAAACTTGGTCCGAATTTTAATTCTAATGACATGACACTAAGTGACTGTCTTACCAAGGAGACAGAAGACTTTTATTTTGTCTTCTTTGGTTGGAAAGTGTACACTTGAATCAATACAATTAAATGCCAACCAGAAAATAATTTTCTATTCAGATTCATTCTTTATACCAAGCTTCATGGAGAGACGGGGCCTTTGTTCACCAGCCTTTTCTATTCCTATCAGTCTGCAGATAGCATAGTCCATCTAGCTGGAAATGATGTAAGTTACAGTTCTTCAGATTTCTAGACTAGGTAAAGCTGTGTGAGCAGCATTCATTCTTCAATTCAATAATGATTGTCATCCAAATATCACAAAAAACCAGAAGAACCTTGCTGGATCAGACTCAAGAGGCATCTCAGCATCTTTTCTTCATCAAGGAAGCATTTGAAGCACTCTAAATATCCAGCTAACATTCATTGCTATGAGAGTCACTTTGGTGTAGTGGTTAAGAAACTGGGCTAGAATCTGAGAGATCATAAATTTTAATCCCACACTAGCCACAAAATCAGCTGTGTGGCCCTGGGCACGTTACGGTATATCCTCTCAGCCAGTAGTGAAATCCAAATTTTTCTACTACCGGTTCTGTGGGCATGGTTTGGTGCACCCAAATTCAGCTCTCAGAGTCTCAATTTAGACTCAGATTCTAGCCCAGTTTCTTTAGTGTGGCTTGGTGGGCATGGCAGGGGAAGGATACTGCAAAATCTCCATTCCCTCCCCACTCTGGGGCCAGGCAAAGGTGGTATTTGCCGGTTCTCTGAACTGCTCAAAATTTCCACTACCAGTTCTCCAGAACCTGTCAGAACCTGCTGGATTTCATCCCTGCTCTCAGCCCTAAGAAGGAGGCAATGGCAAACCACTTCTGAAATCTTGCCAAGAAAACTTCAAGGATTTGTCCAGTCAGTCACCAGGAGTCAACAATGATTCAAAAGATATATTTAATGATATAGTAACCTTGAATATGGTAGGTCCAATTTAATATTGAAGGAAATCATGATTAATTACCCACCCTCTGTATGTGCATTTTAAAGGCCTTTTAAAGCAATCTACACTGGTTGCAAGAGTACAAACAGTGGTAATGAATTCCATAAATTAATTACACATTGTGAGAAATATGCCAAATCTCTCTCAGAGTTGTTGTCGGGGAAAGCAGGAAAGAATGTTATATGCTGTCTTGAGCTTTTAAATGAAAAGCGGGGGGGGGGGGGGGGGAGAGGGGGGGGGAGGGGGGGAGAGGGGGGGGGAGAGAGTGGGAGAGAGGGTGGAGAGGGAGAGGGAGAGAGAGAGAGAAAGAATGCTTTTATTTATTGGAAAACCTTTTTCCTGATTTCAAGTTTAATAAAACGATCTGCTTTCTAAACATAGGAATTACTTTAAGTTTATTCTGAGACAGTTCTGAACCAGTCCATTTGTCCCCCACTTCTTTTATCTTTCTAGTCGCCTTTTTAACTCAATTTTTCTCCTTTAAAAAAAGTGAGCAAAATTTGATAGAGCTCTTCCTGCAGCCCCTTCAAGTGGAGAGACTACAGCAACAGCAGTTCCTAAACAGGATGTACATCCAGGTAAATTAGCCCCATATCAAATAAATGAAAATCTGTATGCCATTCCACGTTAAACTGATGAGATGTTGACAGAGGTAACTTGAGAAGATAAAATAGCATTAACTAGGAAAAACATTTAACCTAACGTGTTCCCGGAATACAAAAATCCCTGGAGCTTTGTCATGATGATGTTCCTGACTGAACATCAATCTTGTTCTCTTTTAACGTTTCCTGAATGCCTGCATTTCATAACACTTGCCAGTTAAACTTCTCGGTTCCTTCTTTAGGTGAGCACCAATTCTTGCCTCAGGTACAGAGAGTAGTGTTTTTCTACTCTAGTGTTCTGTGCAGAGTTACAAGGCCAAAGGAGTAGTTGCTATCCTAACATATCTGGGGAGTTTTAGGCTGAGGAAAATTCCTGCACTCATTCAGCTCCTATAAAAGGGGTCTTCAACCTCCAGGCCATAACTGGTACTGGTCCCTGGCCTGTTAGGAACTGGGAAACAAAAGTTATGGGCGATCAAGCGAAGCTTCATCTGCACATGTGCAGCATATGGGTTGCATGTCTCCATGGAAGACAATTTTTCTTCTGAAACTGGTCCTCGTGCCGGAAAGGTTGGGGACCACTGTCCTATAGTACTCCTCTGTTTTTATTTTTATTTATTTTTATTTCCAATTTGTATACCGCCCTTCTCCCTGAGGACTCAGGGCGGTGAACAGCCAGAATTAAAAAAAAACATACAATACAAATATTAAAACAATTAAAATATATATAAATTTGGCTCCAATTTTAAAAAATAATAAACCAATTTAAAATGTCTAAAATTACTTCCTAAGCCATCCCGGCTTGTTGGAAAAAGTGGGTTTTAAGGGCACGGCAGAAGGCACTGAGGTCTTGAGTTCTCTTTATCTCTGGGGGCAGCTGGTTCCAGAGGGTAGGTACTCCCACAGAGAAGGCTCTCCCCCTGGGGGTCACCAGCCTACATTGTTTGGCTGATGGCACCCTGAGGAGGCCCTCTCTGTGGGAGCTCACGGGTCAGTGGGAGGTCATCGGTGACAGCAGGCGGTCTCAGAGATAACTAGGCCTATGCCATGGAGCGCTTTAAAGGTGATAACCAACACCTTGAAGCGCACCTGGAAGACCACCAGGAGCCAGTGCAGCTCGCGCAGCATGTTAACATATGCTGTCAATTAATCCCACCAAGAAATTTGTATTCCTCTTATTTTGACCCAATTCTTGAGCCTGAAGTTTTGAAGCCCTTAAATTTCTATTGCTCCTTCTGCTTTTATTTCTGAAATCTCTTGTCCAAAGATCGAGGATCTTAATCTTCTTTAAGATATTCTCTGAGATCAGCAGTTTCTGAATATCTCCCATTCTGGAATTTGCTTGTGTCACTCTTCTACTGTATTTCAGCCTCAGAGACAAACCAAATCTTCTCTTAACCATGAAGTCGGCACTGCCTCCTCATCCCAATCTGATCTGTTCTCTCTCTCACGCATTTATTCGTATCTGAAATTAGGATTCGTTGTTAAGCATCCGTGCATTCATGAGGAATACTGCATTTCTCCCCCCCCCCCCATCAATTGTTCCATCAGTTTCACAAAGGAGAATTTATGATTTAAAAAAAATTTTTTTTTACAGGAGTGGAGAAATTTGGAGAAGTTCCCAGTTTGTCGGGGATTTCATGAACTTGTTGAATAGGTATGTGAGCAGTGTGTCTTTCCCTGAACAATCATCTCGTCAAAGGTCTGTGATCTTCTGTTCAATATTCAACCCCAAGTGAAAGCATCCTAAAGGAAATCCTTGCAAAAGAGTTTTTCCAGTAACAGGATTATTATCATATCTAGCAGGAATCCTGCTCTTAAGAAATTTCATAAAAAAAAAAAAAAGGAGAATTAGCCCACATTTCATTGCCCATATGTTTGGTGCAGATTTGTTGGTTCATTGTATTTCATGTATTTACACACACACATACACCTGTGTCTCTAAATTAGCGCCTAACCTGCAAGTGGAAACTTTTTTTTTACAGTCATTTTTTTAAACTGCTCAGTTTGACCTTTCCACAACTTGCCCGGTAACTAAACACAGTTTATGAAGATGTTTAAAGAAACATCACACATAGTATAAATCCTGACCAGAGAAGAAAAATAGTTACCACTTCACTTTACTATTGCAACAACTCTCCAATCATTTTGTGCTTTCCATTAATTTACAATTCTAGATTCACAGGAGGAAACTTGCAGGAACCCATGACTTAAATTGCTTACAAGTCTTTGTTGAGAAATGTTGTGAAAAGACTGTTGTGAGTTTATGGATCTTTTATCCATTGGAACTCTGCTTCCTTATTGATATCGTCAGAGGATTTTATAAAGTTAAGTAAGATAGATTTTACCTGAGGAGAAGCGATATTGATTTTTCATCAACAAGTCTTTTCTGGATGTAAGTTTATTTTCAGTAATGCCTTCTACCCAGTGGTGAAATGTAAATTTTTTTACTACCGTTTTTGTGGGCATGGCTTGGTGGTGGGGGCAATGTGACTGGGTGGGTGTGACCAACTTTTTTTTTTTTTAACTTATAAAACCATTTTTTCTACAGCCTCTTCAGCCGAAGAGGTTGTAAAAAAATGCTTTTAAAAGGTTCTGACAATCAGGCAACTCAGCTGGGATTGTCAGAGCCTTTTAAAAACATTTTTTCTACAAACTAATGCTTTTAAAAGCCTCTGACAATCCCAGCTGAGCCGCACGATCATCAGAGGCTTTTTTTTTAACTTTTAAAAGCATTTTTTTTCAGCCGAAGAGGTTGTAGAAAAAATGCTTTTAAAAATATTTTTTAAAAAGCCTCTGATGATTGCGCAGCTCAGCTGGGCATGTGGGGCCCCAGGGATTTTTGCTACCGGTTCTTGGAACCACCTGCCGCCATTGCTTACTGGATCGGGTGATCCGGTCCGAACCGGGAGCATTTCACCCCTGCTTCTACCTATGTACAGGTAGTCTTCAACTCACAACAGTTCATTTAGTGACTGTTCAAAGTTACAAAGGCATTGAAAAAATGACTTATGACCATTTTTCACACTTATGACTTTCGTAGCATCCCCATGATCACATGATCAAAATTAGGATGCTTGGCAATTGACTCGTGTTCATGAAGGTTGAGGTGTCCTGGGATCACCTTTTGTGACCTTCTGACAAGCAAAATCTATGGGGAAATCAGATTCATTTAACAGCAGCGTTACTAACTTTAACAACTGCAGTGATTCAGTTTATAACTGTGGCAAAAGAGGTCGTAAAATGGGGCAAAATTCACTCAATAACTGTTTTGTTAGCAACAGAAATTTTGAGCTCAATTGTGATCATGTCAAGGACTAACTGTATTTCAAATAGGTACCTTTCAGTTCCATCCAATCCAGGAGCCCTCAAGCAGTCTCATTCACGACAAACCATTTTATACCAAATTTATATTTCACTGATAAAGAAATAAAGGGAGACTAGTATAGATCTATTTCAAGCTATTTAGCTCTCATCAGCTAGCCATAACTTTACTTGGATTCAAACTTGGGCTGCCTGCAGGTTAGGCAGTTGTATTAACCTCTGAGCCACAACTTCTCCTCCCTTCATCAGCTTGAGCCAGGGGAGAGATTAAGTGTTTTTCTGTCGAGACACCTGGTCTAACCCAGCATATGAGAGGAAGCATACTGCATGAAGGTGAAGGGAGGAGAACTTGTGGCTCAGAGGTTAATACAACTGCCTAACATGCAGGCAGCCCAAGTTCGAATCCAAGTAAGAGTATGGCTAGCTGGTGAGAGCTAAATAGCTTGAAATAGATCTATACTAGTCTCCCTTTACTTCTTTATCAGCGAAATATAAATTATCTATATCTAGATATATAGATATACCAAATTTATATTTGCTGATAAAGAAATAAAAGGAGACTTTATCAGCAAATATAAATTTGGTATAAAATGGTTTGTTGTGAATGCAACTGCTTGAGGGCTCCTGGTTTGGAGCTGAAAGGCGAAAGGGAAGCAGTAGGCTCCCTCCCATATTGGGGTAGACCAGGTGCTTCAACAGAAAAACACTTTATATATATATTGAAATAGATCTATACTAGTCTCCCTTTATTTCTTTATCAGCAAAATATAAATTTTATATATATAAAATTTACATACACATATACCCCCCTCACACACGCACACACACACATATATATATTAATTTTCTTGGTAAGCAGTATAGTTATATATGTGTGTGCGTGTGTGTGTGTGTGTACACACACACACACACACACACACACACATAACTACACTGCTTACCTCCAGTACTCTGGCAAGAAAATTGACTTTATTGATAACTTGCATATTTTGGCTAAAATAGCAGCAGTTTCATGTTAGAGTTCTTTCTTGAATGGCAGCCAACTGGCCATGATGACTTGTTAATTTTTAATGTGCCAATTATCTCTACATTTTGTTCCATTGTTACGATTATTTGACACAGCTCTTCACAGTTAGCTCTTCTCCAATGCCACCGCGCCCCAAAAATTTTGGTTTGCATTTGATTACATATCCAACTTCTTCCCACAGTGAAGACAGAGGCAAAGTATTTATTTCACTCTGTGGTGATTTATTAGTCCTCTTTCGATGCTGCCTTTAACATACACTGTTTAAAGATTGTACTATCTCCCTGGACGTTTCCTTACTCTTGACTGAAGAAATGTTTGCATCTATACCTTTAAACATTTTGCTCCTCAAATTTCTTCTGTTTTTATCATTCCAAAGTTTGTTTTCCTTTCCCCCATTTCTGTATGATTTCCACGTTCTAAAGGAAGACTTATCACATGTTACACTGGTATTTAATTATTTGGCAATTTTCTGAATTTTACATTTTCTGTTGCGTAAATGTTGAGTTTCTCATCTTCTTCATCCTTCACAACTTCTTTTATCAGTGATTTGGCTAAACAGTACTATTTATCTTTTCGTTCATAATTATTTTACATTATATAAATAAAAATAAAAATAAAAAAAATTATCACATGTGTCTCTTGCACCCATTCTCCTTCTCCTCTGAGATTATATTTTAAACGCGTAACTTTTAAATAAACCTAAAATATAACATTTTTTTAAAAAAAATGTAACTCAGTGAAAATTCTTGACCAGTTTCTGAATGTCTCTTGCAGCAATCTTCAAATCTCTTGTCTTCTATCATAATCTATCTAGCATGTTGCTGTGCAAATAATACTTATTTTTCTAGCCACACTGATTATGATACATCTATGCTTAAAATGTGACAGACTTTTCCGACCACTTTCAGACTATGTACAAACACTTGGAAGGATTGTCAAGCTGTCCTGCCACTTTGATCATTCTAGTCATAGAATTGGACTTCTCCCTTCTTGTGACCTTCACTTATCCAGCTCCATTAGTCTCAAGTAGCCAAGAATTTTTTGTTCCCCGAAACAATTCTCCCTCCTTCCTTGCTTCCTTTATTGTTTGGAGTGGTCTTTAAGAACAATTCACTAATTAATTTCAGAATGATCCCTCCTTAAAACTTGCCTTTTTTTAGACAAATGAAGGAGAGGGGAAAAAACAACGACAACAACAAGGACTTGGTGAAGAATTTCCCTAAACTGGATATTCTACAGACATGCATGCAATTCACCTCCCAAAATTCCCAGTCAGCACAGTCATTCTTGAGAATGCTGGGAAATGAAATCAGCATATCAGAAGAGCGTCCAATTTGAGGAAAGCTTGGTATAAAAAATAGCCGGAGCTATGAAAACTTCATGTTTTTCACGGGACTTTAAATTTTCCATCAGGAAAAGATGGAATCGTGCTTAAAAGAAATAAATAAGTTTTTACCAGTTTCTGCACTAAATTTATCTTGCCCTGTTATGCATAATAACTTAAACTCACGAAGAACTGTATATGCTTTAAATCAAGATTCTTGAATATACTTCTGATGTTTGAAAGCTTCATTTAGAAGCTATTGTATATTGAATTAATACTACTTGGTTATTGAAAACACATGCAATGAGTGTTAACAACAAAGTCATACATTTGGAGCTTCCCCATCCCTGTCCCATTGAGACCAGATTCTTTGACTCTTGCTCTCCCATACAGTCACCCCTCTCTTGGCTTCTGTCAAAGTCCCAATTAGTTTGTTGGACTGAGCCATTCCTCCCATAGAACACTAATCTGAACAAAACATGTTTGTAATGATCAGCTAATACATCTACAGAACATAGTCTTGTTTGAATAAGTACAGATGTGTGCATGCCAAAGAAATAAATACCAGCTCATTAGTAATAATATGTTAGTTGCTGGGGGTCAATTATTATAAATTTGAAACAGCTTTCTGGAAGGGTACATTTAAAAAACATAAAACTTAAGAGAACTGAAATGTTGTTAGTTTGTTCTCCAACGTAGGGCAGAACTTGACATAGCAATAAACATGGTGTTTTCACTATAACTGCTGTCCAATTTGCCTTCTCCATAATATCCAGCAAACCTGTCTGGAATACATTCTGGTTAGCAACAATCAATTAACATTGATTGTTGCTAACAAGAGGGTTATCAACAAAAGCATGGCAAGGAGAAGGTAAAAACATGTTGGTGTGGGTAGAAACTCTCCCATGTGTTTATTACAATAAAATATTTCATTTGAAGGATAATCCTAAAAGGAAGATATTTCTCATGCAATACAGAATTGAAGTGACATAAAGTTACTAGGCCGGTACACAGGATATTCATGATTCATTTTATCCAAAACTTGTCATTCCTAGCTAGGAAAAGGATCTTGGACATAAGGAGAAGGTTCGCAGACAGTGCCACCACCTCATTGCAATTCACCAGTTGAGACTGTTAGGAGATGGAACCGACCCAGTAATTCAGCAAATTCTCTAATTATGTTTACATTTTTCAGTATTTATTTATCTATTTATTTATTTATTTATTGGTTCAATTTATTTATTTATTGGTTCAATTTATTTATTTATTGGTTCAATTTATTTATTTATTGGTTCAATTTATACGCCACCCTTCTCCAGGGCGGCTTACAATGCGTTAAGCAATAGCCTTCATACTTTTGTATATACCTGCTTAGTAGGGCTTTCGGGGGGCCCTAAGCGGTGTTCTTTTTTATACAAAGTCAGCTTATTGCCCCCACAATCCGGGTCCTCATTTTACCTACCTCAGAAGGATGGAAGGCTTGAGTCAACCTTGAGCCTGGTGAGATTTGAACTCGCAATAATTGCAGGCAGCTGGCAGATAAGTGCTACTTAACAGCACTTTAGTCTGCCGCTCCACCAAGGCACCAAGTATATTTGGAACATTATGTGAAGTTCTGGTAATTCTATCATTTTAAAAGAAAAAAATGAGAGAGAAGATAGTGTGGAAGATTTAAATTGATGGATGTGCAACACTGGACAAAGTTGGTATGAAAATATCAAATGATCAATGCACTAGACCTGTTTCTTCCTATCTGATGGTTTTCAGATGTGTTCGATCTTCACCTCTCAGGATTTTCATTCAAAATTGTACAGTGAGTTTACTTCTTATTTAAATTCAATGTTTGTAAATGTTTTCTGGCTGTGAAGCACCTAAATCTCAACCACATGACTACAGAGACACTGCGATGGCCGTAAAGTTACTTTTTCATTCGTTCGTTGTAACTTTCAATGATCGCTAAACATGGCTGTTGTTAAATGAGGACTACCTGTATATTCAAAGGTATATTTTCAAGGATAAAAGAAAAGCCTTCATCAGCCTTCTCTGTGGAAGAGGATAGCATCTTTAGGAGAGATAATAATTGAACTCCCAGCTTTCCTGTAGCTCAGCCCTTTTCCTTTTGTGGTCTTGGAGATGTACTGCCTGTTGAAATTCTTTCCCAAAGTTGAGAACAGAGAAAAAAGCTTGACAATGTTTCTCTGGGGAAGATAAACTCTTTTAAGAATTTCTCAAAGGCATGAGTCTCTCTTAGTAAGAAAATGCTGGTCCTGCCCATGTTTATAATGCAACATTCTCTCAGCAACTGCAGCAATTTCCTCCTTGCAAATTAAGGATGTTTCTGCATACATTGCAGCTATGACCCTGATGATTTAAATCAGAACAAATCTACATTTTTTTAAAAAGTAGTATTTGTATACTCTAAACCAGAAGCAAGTTACTGCATTTGAGAGATGAGAGCAAAACAAGGAAATGAATATTGGTTGGCAGGTTCAAACAAGGCTTGAAGGAACATATTTGCTTGCATTTGGTTTGGGTTGTCAACAGCCTGGAAACAGTTGGTCTGGATAATTCTTGGTTTTGGTAGGCAAAAATGAAGACAAGAAACATCCCATGACAGAGATCATCTACTTACCTACCTACCAACCTGCCCTCCATTGAGGACCTGTATACTGCACGAGTCAAAAAGAGGGCTGTGAAAATATTTACAGACCCTTCTCATCCTGGACATAAACTGTTTCAACTCCTACCCTCAAAACGATGCTATAGAGCACTGCACACCAGAACAACTAGACACAAGAACAGTTTTTCCCGAATGTCATCACTCTGTTAAACAAATAATTCCCTCAACACTGTCAAACTATGTACTAAGTCTGCACTACTATTAATCTTCTCATCTTCCCATCGTTCCCATTACCCATCTCCTTCCACTTATGACTGTATGACTGTAACTTTGTTGCTTGTATCCTTATGATTTATATTGATATTGATTGTTTCCCGATTGCTTATTTGTACCCTATGACTATAATTAAGTGTTGTACCTTATGATTCTTGATGAACTTATCTTTTCTTTTATGTACACTGAGAGTATACGCACCAAGACAAATTCCTTGTGTGTCCAATCAGACTTGGCAAAAAATTCTATTTCTTTCTTTTCTTTTCTTTTCTTTTCTTTTCTTTTCTTTTCTTTTCTTTTCTCTTCTCTTCTCTTTTCTTTTCTTTTCTTTTCTTTCTTTTCTTTCTTTTCTTTTCTTTGCCTTGCCTTGCCTTGCCTTGCCTTGCCTTGCCTTGCCTTGCCTTGCCTTGCCTTGCCTTGCCTTGCCATGCCATGCCATGCCATGCCATGCCATGCCATGCCCTGCTGTCCTGTCCTGTCCTGTCCTGTCCTGTTCTTATATCTACAAATCCAGGTGATAGTAAAGACAGAAAACAATCCCTAGTATAAATGGAATGGAGTGTATAGGTTTTTAATGTTCTTTTAAAAATTTTTTACAGGATATTGTTTGCATTGTTTTTTGCTGTAAGCCTCCAGAGTCCCTAGGGCAGTGATGGCTAACCTTTTTGCCATCGCGTGCCAAAAATGGGAGGAGCATGGTGGGGTCACACGCACGTGTGCCCACATCCATAATTCTATGTGCCCTGCCCCCCCCCGTGCTCCCCCCGCTTTTGGCACGCGATGGCATGGTGGCCCCGGAAGGCCCATTTTTTGCTCTCCCCAGGCTCCAGAGCCTTTATAGGAGCCTGGGGAGGGCAAAAACGGCCTTCCCCACCCCCTCCAGAGGCCGGAAACAGTGTGTTTCCTGACTTCTGGTGGGCCCAGAAGGCCCGAAAATCAGCTGGCTGGCACATGCATGCATGCTGGAGCTGAGCTCGTGTGCCCACCGATATGGCTCCGCGTGCCACCTGTGGCACCCGTGCCATAGGTTCGCCATCACGGCCCTAGGGAGTTGGGCGGCATAGAAATGCAACTAATAAATAATAAATAAATAAATAAAGATAGTTCGTATAGGTAGCATATGAACTGATCTTACTATCAGAACACTGTGCTGTTTCTTCTAGGATGAAATTGTGTTTCTTTCTCTGCACAATTAAAATGAAAAGGTTTCAGACTTTAGTTTTATTGTTCAAATAAGACTGTGAGTCTTTCATGATTCATTCCCTCATGGATATGTTTCTGGTGAGTAGACAGAAGAAGCAAATATGTGAGGCAGATTTCAATGTTGATAGTATCTGGACATGTAAACTTCCATGGATAAGTGTGGCAACTATGGGAAAAACTTCATTTAGAAAAATCTGAAGATATAATCAGCTTTTGAGAAACAGCCTGTAAATGCAAAAACATTTCTCCCTGAAGCCACAGTTTACTTTCAACTTAATTAGTCCTGATTTGTTGAAGAGCTTTTTTTCTCCACTTCACAAGAAAGTGAAGAAAAAGGAACAAGAAAGTATCTTGGATTCTTTGCATCCCCTTTTTAAAAAAATATAGTAGCATATTTATGATTAGCATTTTTTATATTTTGCAAAAAAAAATCCGTTACTCAACCCTATTGGTAAAAGAGTGACATCATTTTGAACAGCATTCATTGAACGGCATGTATAGTTTCAGGCTATACAATTTCCTTTTTTTTTTACTACTCAGCGAGGCATCACAATTTGCCATAAGCTCAAAAAGTCATCTGCCTATAGCATGAATTCTGGAGGCAGCTGGGTTATGTATCATAATTTAATCATCCTTGGATGTCTTCAAGGCATGACTCAGGCATGTGGTCTTGATATGCATCAGAAAAATGCACCGATAGGTATATTTTTTAGCTTCCCAATGTTGCAATTCCTGAAGGGTGCATATTATGAAATAGCATCAGAATTCTGAACAAGAATCAACAAAGTGCTCGAATTCACAGAAGTATGCTGACTTCATGCACACTTGATGACAAAACAAGCATTTAGAGCACAGGATGGTCTCTAGCCTTCCTTTTTCTCAGATTGGGAAATCTGCATTCCAGGATGAAACCAGAATAGAATAGAATAGAATAGTATAGAGTAGAGTAGAGTAGAGTAGAGTAGAGTAGAGCAGAGCAGAGCAGAGCAGAGCAGAGCAGAGCAGAGCAGAGCAGAGCAGAACAGAACAGAACAGAACAGAACAGAACAGAACAGAATAGAATAGAATAGAATAGAATAGAATAGAATAGAATAGAATCTGGAAGGGACTTCTAGTCTTCTAGTCCAGCCCCCTGCTCAAGCAGGAAAACCTATACCCGTGATGGCGAACCTATGGCACGGGTGCCACAGGTGGCATGCGGAGCCATATTGGTGGGCACGTGAGTGTTGCCCTAACTCAGCTCCAGCTCACATGCGTGCCCTGGCCAACTGATTTTCAGGTCTTCCGGTCCCACTGGAAGTCGGGAAACTGACTGTTTCTGTCCTCCGGAAGGCCTCTGGGGGAATGGGGAAGGCTGTTTTTGCCCTCCCCAGGCTCCTAGAAAGCCTCTGGGGCCTGGGGAGGGGGGAAAATGGGCCTACCAGGCCCACCATGCCATCGCGTGCCAAAAGCAGGGGGAAGTGTGTGGGGGGGTCACATGTGCATACGTGGGAGGGTGGGGCGCATTGAATTATGGATGTGGGCACACGCACCCGTGACCCCCCACGTGACCCCCACTTTTGGCACACGACGGCAAAAAGGTTAGCCATCACTGACCTATACCATTTCAGATAAGTGACTATCTAGTCTCTTCTTAAAAACCTCCAGTGATGGAGCACCCACAATTTCTGAAGGCAAGCTGTTCCACTGGTTAATTGTCCTCACTGTTAGGAAGTTTCTCCTCAATTCCAGGTGGCTTCTCTCTTTGATTAGTTTCCAACCATTGTTTCTTGTCCTGCCCTCTGGTGCTTTGGAGAATAACATGACACACACACCCCTTCTTTGAGGCAGCCCCTCAAATACTGGAATATAAAGTGAGTAAAGTTTGAATCTGGTATCAAAAGTTCAATTTTCCCCTGCAAAAATGGATCTATTGAGAGCCAAGCTACAATGAGTCTTTAAAGTATTTGCTGTTATAGTTTGACTGCAAAAATACTACTTATCCCGATAGTACTTATTTTGTAATTAATCTTTCTTCCAATCATTTTTTATTACTACCAAGCAAAATTGCAAGTACGGAACTACTTTCCCTCACCCTTACTGCTAATTCCATCTGAATGAGAGATTCCAGCTGCTGATTTGAAGTAAAAACACTAAAACAGACATGCCATAACTTCAATGAAAGATCTCCAAGTCTTGTATAGTTTGGCCTTCAAAGGTTTTACATGCCACTGAAGAGCCTCATCCCTCTAGGCATTGAAATAACAATGAGATGAAAGGTTGGCATATATTTTGGACTTTTATCAAGTGTTCAGTGAAAATACAGTATGTATCCCACTGCTGCATTCATCAAAACCCTCCATCGTGATAATTTCAGAACTGACTCATATTTTCACTTGCACTTTCAGTGTTGAACTTCTTCCATGGCAGGTATAAAAACATTAATGCTTTGTAATCTAAAAGGACACTATCTAGCTACAAGATGTACTGCATTGGGGATGAGATTTTATATTTGCTGATATACCAAACATCTGTTTGTAGAAACATTTTTCTGTTGGGAAGACTATAATGCCTGTCATCTACAGTATATATCATCATCACCCTGGTTGCTCTCATGATGCTTCTGACAGCGTATAGTCTTCTCCACATTAAGGTTGGCAGTGGCTAGTAGCTTAATGGTGTCTGGGGATGTAAGCAATTTCTCTACTCCAGTGGTGAAATCCAAATTTTTTACTACCGGTTCTGTGGCCAAGGCTTGGTAGGCGTAGCTTGGTGGGCATGGCAGGAGAAAGATACTGCAAAATCTCTATTCCCAGCCCACTCCAGGGGAAAGGATATTGCAAAATCTCCATTCCCACCCTACTCCAGGGGAAGGATACTGCAAAATCCCCACTCTGGGGCCAGCCAGAGGTGATATTTGCTGGTTCTCTGAACTACTCAAAATTTCCGCTGCTGGTTCTCCGAATTGTTCAAAATTTCCGTTACCGGTTTTCCAGAACCTGTCAGAACCTGCTGGATTTCACCCCTGCTCTACTCCAAATGTGCTTCTCCATCATGGATGCTTTCCACTCTGTGGTTCAAAGCAAGTTTTTGCAAACCTTAGTGGGTTTTTTTTTTAATTCTTCTATTTATCTGTTCACAGGAAACAGAGGGATTGGTATATGCATGTATATATGTGGGTAATGTTAGAAAGCAATTTAGCTCATCTTAATGGCTACTTAATTCACTAATTCAAATAATAAAAATCCTTAGTGATGCATATTTTTGTTATTGCAGACTGAAGTGGAGAAAAAAAATTTTTTTTGACTATGGATACTAGAATTAGGCTTCAAAAATTCAGATAACCGGTAGATATATGAATGTTTTCCACATTTCTTTGTTGCTATCTACTGGTCATCAGGATCTTTGCAGCACCTAATTGTTCTGTTTCAAAAAATCCTTCCACAATCTGCTTTTCTTTTCCTTTTTTAGAGCACTGGGGCTCTGTTACCTGAGCTTGTGAGCATAAGTTGGCCCCTCCATGATGTTGAAGAGAAGAACCCTAAACTCAGGGTCATCTTTCTGCAGTGTCATTAAGTAAACATCCAGCCAGGTGTACCGCAAAAGATAATAGACGGAAAAGCAAATGTGTGTACATTCCTTGCTTTTGTTAAGGGACTTCATATCATTTGTAGCACAGCCAGTCCTAATAGGCAGGCCATAATTAGTCCCCATTCTTTTTTTTTCCTCTACAAATGCAGAAGAAAAGCAGTTACCAAAAGATCCAATTTGCAGAGTAAGGTTGGGGGAAGCAAAGAAGGGAATCGTTGCAAATCAGCCCAGATGAAATCCGTTCTCTAAAGGGGTTTAGGTAAATTGGCTCATGACCTTACATTGAACGATAGAAAAGTCAAGAGAGAAAATGAATAGAGATTGGGAGGGGGGGGGATTGTTCTGAGTCTGAGAAGAACAGTGACCTTATAATTATCACTAAATCTAAGCAGTTTGTGTTTTTTTTGGTCAATACTCTATTCTAGGAAAGAGCTACAAAAGGACTGAGTTTAACCAAAATGAGTGCTTTGAGACACGAGGAAGCACAAAGACGCTAAATGTTACCTGCCATAGAGACAGTGAGGCAAGCTGGACAAAGATGCAGTCCTGGGAATTATATATTCTCTTCATAATTTGTAGATTGTAACAACCCTCCATTCATTTTTCTTTTTAAAAACATCTTAACATTTTCCAGCAGTTAGGTTTTTTGACAAAATACATATAAGGAAAAGGGCTTAACAATGGAATACATTGTTGTGGAAGGTTCCTTTGTGTCTTACAATTTCTAAAAAGGCAATTTAACCAATGTGAAACAGAACAGTCTTCCTCACCCTGGAGCCTGAGCCATGTGGATAATGGGAATTGCAGTCCAACATAGCTGAGGAAGGCTGGATTAGGCCATGCTTGAAACAGGCATGAACCTGAATCTATAGCTGAGCTGACATTTCTCAATACATACCCCCTCCTTGAAGAAATTCCTGAGGTGTTTGATTACCCTCTAGAAAAGGCCATTTTGTAGATTTTTGTTCTGTGTATTTGTCACTAAGAGATTAACTTCTCTTTACTTTCTACAGTGTCCTGGAATGAGGCTAAGTCTAGAACCTTGTGGAAGACATCAAATGGTCAGGTTGCTCCTGACACAAGAATTGCTGTTTTCACTATTTCACCCATTTTAAAAAATGGGGGGGGGGGGAGAAAATGAAAGAAGCTATGTCTCTAATAGAAAGAGTTGGAATAAACATCTTCCCTGGAGAAATTTGGCAAAATGGTTTCCTTTTGTAATATTTACTACCCAAGACAGAGAAAGCTTTCTGAGTGGCCCTTTGCCTGCAGTTTGAAAATACCTGCAGTATGAAGTTGATTTTTGTTGTTAAATCCACCCAAGTACCCATTTCTAAAGTAGTTGTGATCCTAGCAGTGTGCAAAGCAATCTATTGCAAGATAAATCTCTCCTTGTGATCAACACTAAAGGAAATTGTTTACATGCCCTAACTGTTTAACCCACTGTGTGGTTCATAATCTCATGAGAGACTTGAATACTGGTAACAGTATTTATATCCATGACAGCGTGTATCACAAATCCACTCTTTCTTTTTAATTTTAATGGCTGTTTGAATAGCACCTAGTTACAGAAGTTATTGCTCAAACTGGATAGATATTCCTCACAAATGTCTGGAGGAAAGGACCCTCCTGAGCTTAGTGACAGCTGTGAGTTGTGGCTGTCTCTGTGGAAGCCATCATCATCTCTTCATGGAAGTAAGGTAAATTAGCAATTCCCCCAGGAGATCGGTAGGGATTTCTTTCCCAGGATTTCCCCCACCCACTAAGTCCTGCAGAGTGGGAAGGTAAGTATGTTCCCCATGTGTCTCCTTCATTCATCGATCTCTTGTGCCTCCAGGAGGGCAATATGAAACCTTGGTCGGAAGCTATAGCAAGTGGTGAAATAATTCGGAAGGAATTTAGATCAAAGGACTGCAGTTACGTTAAGAGTTTAACAGGCTGTAAGGCTGACAAGCTGTCGGAGCAAAGGCAATCCATGAATCAAGATTGCAAAGATGCATAAGCCCAAGAGGACTGGCTAACCACCTAGGCACTTTCAAGATTGATAGCTGCTTTTCTCTTCCCTTGTAGCTCATCTATTCCTGGGCAATAACAAGAACAGTTTTCATGGTGTCGTGAGGCACATACAGTTATATTTTCATTCAGGAAAAAGGCAGCTCAAATGAAGAAAATCCTGAAATCTTCTACAACATCATTATCATGACCAAGCATCTAATAAATACATAAATAAACAAACTTTTGTTTGTTTAAGTATTCAACAAGAGGAGATAATAGATGATAGAGAGAGAGAGAGAGAGAGAGAGAGAGAGAGAGAGAGAGAAAGATATGATAGATAGAGATAGATAGATAAGAAGATAGATAGATAGATAGATAGATAGATAGATAGATAGATAGATAGATAGATAGATGATAGGTAGGTAGGTATGTAGATTAGATTAGATGATTGATAGAGAGCTAGATAGAGAGATTAGATAGATAGATAAGTAGATAGATAGATAGATAGATAGATAGATAGATAGATAGATAGGTAGATAGATAGCTATACCTAGATATGTAGGTGTGTAGATAGAGAGAGAGAGATTATACATACATACATACGTATATATATATATAGAAAGAGAGAGGGAGGGAGAGAGAGAAAGTAGATATGGAAAATAGAACAGATAAAAGTGCTACAAGGAATATAAATAGAAATGTTGTTTTGTTGGAGTAGAAAAGTGATAACAAAAGGTGGCATAAGAATATAATCACAAGGATCATGAAACTTGTCAAATTTGTGCTTACATATGTGTGTGCGTAAAACGTGTGTGCATACATGAACCAAGATTGTTTTCCAAATTAATAATTCCATTCAGTGAAATACCTACTGATGTTATCGCCATTCACTGTGACCCAATGGTAACAAACAGTGGGGGTGGCATGGACCTGGCATTTTCTCCATTTCCGTGGAAACATTTGATCTCTTTATGGATTTTGTTCAACTGCCCATGTGTTATAGGAGGGCAGAAACTGCCAATCACACCATATGGTCCTCTTAAAAATAAATCTATTCCATACCGCCACATGGCTGTCGAGAGGCATTTTCAGCCAGAAAGTTTGCATTTTTATCTGCCATGTCATCGTAAACACAGGGTGATTAATCAGCATCCGAGACCAACACCTAGTCATTTCCACTTCATTGCCATTGGCAATTTGCATGCATTTGATTAAACATGCTAGAAATGTACTTTCTTGACACAATTCACCAGGGGTTTCCTTCTCAAAACAGATTGAAATCTTAATTAAAATAATATTGAAGGAAACCTGAAAAAAAATCTAGATCAGCTTGTTTTGTGTGGTTAAATAATATCTAAAGAGCCATTACCTGGAATTACATGAGGTCACAGAATTTATTTCTTTAAAAAAGTGGACATTAATTCCCTTCTGGCTTTCTAAATGTTTTTGTTTGTTTGTTTGTTATTATTGCCATCAGAATTTAGTCCATTAAATGGAAGGCTTGGAAAATGGAGCCTCGAGATTAAAATAATATTCTCTCAGCCATGAAGCTGACTGGATCCGTTGCTTTCCTTTCACAGATACCTTCCTCATGTATTTTTTATGCAGAAAACCCCAAATTCTGATTGCCATACTACAAAAAGAAGGAAAGAAGGAAAAAATGATGGAGAGGCTCTAGTAGTTGACAGCAAAATGAGAATGAGAAATGCAACAAAAATTATTTAAAACAATGCATGGCACAAAAAATTGAGACACAGATGTTTTTCTCACATTCTCTCACAATAGTAGAACTGAAGGGCATCCATTAAAACTATATGGTGGGGAGATTCTGAGATATATCTATTGCTTTAGCAAGTTTGTAATTGGTAGAGATGATTTTACTATTGATCTTATAAATCTGCTCCAACCCTTTCACAAGACATTAAAAATCTGTTTTTTTCCCCCCAGGTTAAGATGTTGGATATGCCTGTCTTGGGAGATGATGAAATTTGATGGCTAGTTATTTTTTATTTTTATTATTGTTTTTATTGACTACTGTTATAATGTCTTCTTGGGTGTCCAGAATGGATTAAATTGAATAAATAAATCAATGGAGACTTCAGAAAAGATAAAATAAAACTTACCCAAAGTAGAGATAAATAGTTAAAATATACACTTTTGAAATGTAAAGGGTGTGCAAAAATGTATTTATATTTTCAAAGAAAAATGTTTGTTAATTTACATTATATTATACATAGTACTTAAATACCTTAGGATACCATTAAGCACTCAATCTATTGTATTTTGTAATACTTCAGTCAAGGCCTTTTGTTTTAAACCATCTGCCCTCCCCAAATTGGTGAAATTTTTTTTGGCAGGGTGAAGGACAGATTTAATTAGAGCAAATCATTGATAGGGCTAAAGGAGTTCCTTTCTCTTTCAGATACTTTCATTAAAAAATATATAGGTAATTTAAATATTTAAATAAAGCCACAAATTCCTAGGAATTTTGAGATTTGGAATTTTTTATCCATACAGTATATAAAAACTGGAATATATTTCTCTGATATCAAATGACATCAAACGGTATATGGATCAGTGGAATTTTCCTGTGTGCATTGTCATGATCATGTGGAGAATCAATGCTAACTTTAGCATCTCAGTTATGCTTAAATGGTTCATCAGAGGTGTGTACAAAATTTTGGACCTTTGAATTTGGTGCCAGTATTGGGTGAGCACATTCCAAAGAGTGCAGGCAAGGACACCTGCATAAAATCAGATAAAATTGATCTAATCTAGCTTTAACAGCAGTAATTTAAGCTGAATTAATCAAAACCAAAACAATGTAATGTGTTTCTTCCCTCATGTATTGACTCATCTTCTGTAAATTTGAAATTAATATAACCGAATGGCATATTTGAGCCTCTCAGAACCATAACTAAAGATTTAGGAACTGTATTTGTTCCTGGACTTACACTTTGTACATCTCTTATACACCAGTAAATAATTTCTAATCACTTTCAGAAATTGCTTATTTAACTATCCTGAGCCTATTGAAAAGTTTCAAAATGACAAGTTTGAAAAGTTGCCTGGTGAATTTACCTTCCTTCTTGAACAAAAGAACAGTTACAGTAACTATGAGTTTAAAAATTAAGTTAAGACTTCAAAGCATTGGAAATAAATCACAAAAGCTAACAGGATTTTAATCTAAGAAAGTTATAAATGAATTAGAGGTCCAGACAATTTGGGAACATTTAAGACTTTACTATAAGATTTTGGAAACAAAGAAAATAAACAGTATTTCATGGAAGCCAGTATCTTTTGTCTATCTTAAGTCATAACAGGACATTAAACAGGACTAAGCAGGAGAAAGGGGGGGGGGGGTAAATGTAAATGTCTTTGGTTTTTTGTTGGAATGGGGATTTACAAAATGACACAAAACACTGTAACGTTAGAAATATTTCAGGAGATTTTCTAAGAATGGGGAAGATACAATATGAGAAATGTCAGCAATAAGGTCTGTTTCTATGGATAAATTACCATATGTACAAAGAATGATAAATCTAAAGCACATATTAAATCTGATACAAAAAAGTGTATTATAAAATGGAGAAGGCACTTAAAATGGAATTACAAATGACAAGTGAAAAGAATGATCCTGATGTGGGCTTTTTACTGGATATATAAAAGAAACTGGTTAAAACTTTGGAAATCAAAGTGGAAATATGAATGATAAGGTAAAGGTAAAGGTTCCCCGTGCACATATGTGCTAGTCGTTCCTGACTCTAGGGGGCGGTGCTCATCTCCATTTCAAAGCCAAAGAGTCAGCGCTGTCCAAAGACATCTCCATGGTCATGTGCCCAGCATGACTAAATGCCAAAGGCACATGGAGTGCTGTTACCTTCTCACCAAAGGTGGTCCCTATTTTTCTACTTGCATTTTTTACGTGCTTTCGAACTGCTAGGTTAGCAGAAGCTGGGGCAAGTAACGGGGGCTCACCCCATTACACGGCACTAGGGATTCGAACCGCTGAACTGCCAACCTTTCAATCGACAAGCTCAATTTCTTACCCACTGAGCCACCGCATCCCTAATATGAATGATAAATCAAGACAATGACTTGATTAATGACATTTTACTGGATTTACCAGAGAGATTTGCTTTTAAAAAAGCCTCTGTGATGTGGAAAAGAAGGAAAAAAAGAAAAAAATTAAGAGACCAAATCATTCAGCAACTGAATGAATTAAAGATCAAGATTATTGAAAGTAAAGGGAAGGAACATAAAGTTGGTTTGTTTAATTAAGGTTAAAGTAAGGTATGTTTCTATAAAACTTTGGTAATCCTTTGCAGACTTTTTGCTAATATTAGGCCTGAAAAGTTGATGGTTTATGGATTTGCATATATATAAGGGATGGGTTATGGAAAGAAGAGATACTTGTTTGTAACTTTATAGGATGAAGAGGTATCAATTTTATTTTCAGTAGCAGTGAAGATGGAAATCATTAATTTATAACTTTCATTTTTTTTTCTTTATCTTACTTTCTTCTTTTTCTTTATTTTTTTCTTTGCACTTTTCATTCCTTTTCTACATTTGGCTTGTATTTGCTTTTATTATTGTAATTACAATCTTTAATTAAAAAATATTTTTAAAAAGCTACCTGTTCAACTGAGTTCTACAACACAATACTTTTAAAAGAGGACCAGGAAAAGCCACATTAATAGGCTGCTTATAATTATAGGATCCTGATGGCTATATCCAAAAAAGCTTACTGAATACTTTGGCTCCAATCTTGATGACCAAGAAATCCAACCCAGCCATTGAAGTTGGTACCATGTAATATAGTAATGTAATAACCAACATTCCTGTGATATTTAAAGATATAGTAATCCAACATTTCTCTGATATTTCTGGATGTGTCTGGAAGACTTAACATAGAATGCTTTAAACAATTTTAAAGTGTTAAAATTCTCTGATGTGATATTTTCATTTATGCAAATTCAAAGGACAATTGTGCATGCCATTTCAGAAGGGTAACATGAAGGATTTTTTTAAAAAAAATATCATCCATTCTACTGACAACAAGACTTCTTTGGCTTGGTTGAAATGGTTCACTTGAATATCCCAGATGGCTAGCCTGGAAGAATGCATTGTGATTAAAAGAGTAAAAGGAACATTTCTTAAGGACATTTGGATGCCTTGTACAAAGCAGATGCCATTTCTTAGCAGGGTTTGAATCTTAGTTCTTTTGCAGTATTTATTTGTGCTGAAGAGTGCTTAGCTTATATAACATTGGCACTTCCTAGCAATGCTAACCACTAACAGAAGTTTGAAGAGAAGTATTTGGAGCTTAATGAGAATAAAAGCTTGGATGTAGATCCAGAACATGAAGATAGTGGCAGGATTTTAAGGATTGCTAAGGTGGAGGATGAGGAAGGAGATGAAAATATAATGTGCCTTCTACAAATGCATCCTTTTTTACTTCCTAATTTGACTTTTTGTCAGACCAGTTCATCTGGATAAATTCTTAGATTGAAAAAATAGTTAATTCTTTCTCCAGTGTTAATTCCAGGGACATGTCCTGGTTGACTTCAATGACAGCGTCCTTGTGCTTTCCTGCCAAAACAGTTTTAAAAATGGCTAGGTGAAATTTATATGCCTACAAAAAAAGATTGTATATTCATATAAGATGTGTACACCATCAATATGCTTAAAGATTTGCATTCCAACTGAAACCTGTGAGGCGTGCAAACAATATGGGTTAACTGTCTCAACCTGGGTTATGTTTCTGTAACTTTAATTGTGAAGCCCAGTTCACAATGAAAGTCAAAAATTTCTCATGTCCATTCATAAAAGAGGGTTGTGAAAATATTTACAGATCCGTCGCATCCTGGACATAAGCTGTTTCAACTCCTACCCTCAAAACAACACTATAGAGCACTGCACACCAGAACAACTAGACACAGGAACAGTTTTTTCCTGAACGCCATCACTCTGCTAAACAAATAATTCCCTCAACACTGTCAAACTATTCACTAAATCTGCATTACTATTACTATTAAACTTCTCATCGTTCTTATCACCCAACCCCTCCCACTTATGACTGTGTGACTGTAACTTTGTTGCTTGTATCCTTACAATTTATATTGATTGTTTCCTAGTATGATTTGATTGCTCCTTTGAACCCTATTACTACCATTAGGTTTTGTGCCTTGTGATTCTTGACAAATGTATCTTGTCTTTTTATGTACACTGAGAGCATATGCACCAAAGATAAATTCCTTGTGTGTCCAATCACACTTGGCCAATAAAGAATTCTATTCTATTCTATTCTATTCTATTCTATTCTATTCTATTCTATTCTATTCTATTCTATTCTATTCTATTCTATTCTA
>WNWU01000005.1:20262601-20379779 GCA_012654045.1 Ptyas mucosa
TATTCTATTCTATTCTATTCTATTCTATTCTATTCTATTCTATTCTACTCTACTCTACTCTATTCTATTCTCTCTGCTGTTTGAATCCTCCTTCGCTGCAGTTTTGAAAAAAGTGTCAATAAATGCAAAAGACAAAAACAAAACAAAATATTCAAATGTAAAGCATTTTGTACAACCTTTATCCTATTATCAAGAGGGCTATGGAGTTTCTGAAATAAATATTCAGTAGTTTGAATACACTTTAAGTGCACTTGTGTGTGTTTTCCATTAGTACAATTGCATTAACTGAGATCTGAAATGTGGACTTTCTTGTTCCTTGTTCTGGTGTGTTTTCTTTTAATTGAAAAGTAGCTCCAGGAGATTGTTAAAAGCTTTCCATTAGAGGTGTTGGATTCGAGCAAACCTCTAATAAGAAAACTTATTTTGACTGAAATGATTACTACAGAAGATCAAATAGAAGCCCTACAAATCCACCCCAAAACTTTATCTAGCATCATAAAGGCAGACTTCTTGCCTTTAAGAATAAATGCATGAGTGACAGTTCTATTTCAGATCCCAGGGAACATTTTATCTTCAACTCCCGACATTCTTCTTTTTCTTCTAACCCATATGTGGCAAAGGAGACAATATCCCATGTCACTAGCACACCCAGGAGGTGCTTATCTATTCCCCATCCTCAAAATCAGATGTTATTAACAGATCAAAGTTGGAATATATCTATGTACAGTATATAAAATCCCAGAGGATAAAAGGTTATAACAGACAGGAAGCAAAATTTATGGGGAATATCTAGAGAACACTAGATAGCTGGATGAACTGATGATGACTCTCTTATTACTGCAATCATCTCTATAATTTTTTTTTACCATTCATCTCAGCTACTTAGATCTACTGCAGCAATCCACTCTAGACATGAAAACGGCTTCCCCTCTCCTTTGCTGCTTTTGTTCTCCTAAATACTCATCACAGACCAAAGCTGAAATTTTGTATGCCACTGTCAAACCCTTATATTACCAGTGGTGGCTAAAATTGCAAGGTTCAGTTTGTGGTGAACAACTTCAGATGATATACTGGCATGATGAAGGAATAGCTATGATGGGGGGAAAACTTAGGAAAAGAGGAGAGGCTGCCTTAAGCAAAAAGATCCTGTTCTTTTGTGGAGCAGGGTTTACTTTGGCCAATTGTTATGCATGGCTGGCAGGGAAATTCTGGAAGTTGAAGCCATGTATCTTAAAGTTGCTAAGGTTGAGAAACACTGCTTAAGTGTTTCTAAGATTAATCACTTACTACCAAAGCTGATAAAAAGTGGAAAAACTAAAAGAGGAATGCCTATTCATCCTTTCCCCAACAAAAAATATCTGCCTGAGTACTGGTATGCCCTGGACCAGGGGTGAAATCCAGCAGGTTCTGACAGGTTCTGGAGAACTGGTGGTGGAAATTTTGAGCAGTTTGGAGAACCCATAGTGGAAATTTTGAGTAGTTTGGAGAACTGGCAAATAAACTGGCAAACTGGCAAAGCTCTGGCTGGAAATGGAGATTTTGCAATATTCTTCCTCCAGGAGTGGGGAGGGAATGGGGATTTTGCAGTATCCTTCCCCTGGAGTGAGGGGAAATGGAGATTTTGCAGTATCCTTCCCCTGCAGTGGGGAGGGAATGGGGATTTTGCAGGATCCTTCCCCTGCCACGCCCACCAAGCCACACCACACCCACCTAGCCACGCCCACAGAACCGGTAGTAAAAAAATTTGGATTTCACCACTGCCCTGGATCCTCAGTTTTGTTTGGTGTAGATAAGTTCCTTAAACTTGCTCCTTTGCCCCAGAATCCTAAGTCCTCTATTTTGTAGGAAACTCTGGGTAAATTCTAAGAAGGTGGATGGGAATTAGGTCCTTTCATGGTAGTTCTAAAACCCAGTATTTTCTCTGCCTAGTTCCCACTCCTGGTAAATAATCAGTCATAGATTGTAAAGATAGAAAGAAAAAATGGAAACCAGTCCCATCTGCATATTAGTGCAATAATTGTAATGGTATGTGGGAATGATTTTGAGGGATGAGGAGGAGAGATGTTTCCTAGGGAAGAGAGGGAGAAGCCCCAATGGGTTTCTCTTAGGAAAGACCTGCCCTAGGAAGAGCCATGATGTCGCAGCGGTTAGAATACAGTCCTGCAGGTTAATTCTGCTGACTGCCAACTGCCAGCAGTTTGGCAGTTCAATTCTCACTGGCTCAAGGTTGACTTCCATCCTTCTGAGGTTGGTCAAATGAGGACCCAGATTGTTGGAGTCAATATGCTGACTCTGTAAACTACTTAGAGAAGACTGTAAAGCACTGTGAAGCGGTACGTAAATCTAAGTGCTATTGTTATTGCTAATGGATCAGCAGTTAAAACTGACAGCAGGAGATTTCCAGATATTCCCAGATTTACAAAACTTTGTTAATATAGCCATACAGTAAAATAGAATTAGCTCATCTGGGTTTCTATCTGCTTTACTTGGGAGAGCTGACACTATACAGCATTCTTAACATGTAGTTATCTCTATCGCTATAGAAACATCTGCCAAGAAGAAAATATTGCACCGTTGAACACTTAGTTGAAATACCCTGGGGGGTGGGTTGGGGGGGTTGAAAAGAAAGTTACATAGATGCCTTTCCCCCTGTCAAACCTCTGGTTGACTTATGAAGTTAAAAAAAAATTAAAAATACAAAAACAACAAAAAAGCTGAAAAAAATCATTTAAAGCATTTTTTAAACAACACTATTAATCTACCAAAAAAACCCACAACCCCATAACAAAACTTCCTTATATCTTAAGACCAATTTGTGGTTTGTAATCTGGAACAACTCTCAACATCTGCCTCATGTTCCTGTTAGTCCTTCAGATACTTGAAGCTATTACTTTTCCCTTCATGAAGCTAAAAATACTCAATATTCCCAACTCGTCCTCATAAGTTTTTCCTTCCAAGACACTTGTCATCTTTGTTGATCTCGTCTGGAAATGGCTTAAATGTGCTCTTTAAAACAGGATGCTGTACTCTAGTTGGCCACTGCAGAATAGAGAGGAAACCATGGCTTCTCCTGATCTTGATATTATATTGCATTTGTTATTTTTGCATTTTGCTCACGCTCAGCTTGTATTCATCAAGACTTTAGATCTTATTCTTATGTAGTGCTACTCAATACAGTTCCCTCTATCTTAGAACTTTTCCACTTATTTTTCCTATCCCAGCATAAGACTGCATTTGTTCCTAATGTAATCATTTTACTACCGTCCACTAAGATATTTCTATTCTCCCTATATTTCTGTTGTCTCAAGACTTGGTATCAGATGTTCTAATTCTTCATCCATGCAACAATATGTCACTGAACATTTCCCTCCTGTGTGATTTGGAAATACTGGCATACATTCATTGGCTATAAATGTTCAACCAGCTCAATGCATCTATAAATCAGATAATCTTTAAAATAATCTCAAAGCAGCTGTCCAACACCTTTCCTCTCAGAAGCGCTTCTACTGCAAGACAATAACTGAATCCCTATAAACCTATCAAAACCGTTAATGATATCATGATTAGGCTTGGGTTATGAAATGTATATTAACCATTTTTTTTTAAACTGAGATGGTATGATTCCCATCTGCCCCTATTGTTTGAGAACAATGCATGATATTGCACTGCATAAGAATTTGGTACTGTTAAGAAAAGAAAAGAAGAAAAAATGCTGCTAAACTGCCAAAATATGTGGACCAGATTTACTTCAATTAAATTACATCTTGATACCTTTAAATTCATTTTCTTAAACTTGAGTTGAATATGATGCCAATGATATAATACTTCACAATGCTTTTCTTTTCAGTTTAACATGACTGAATAGCTTGGATTCTGCTTAGATATATAATGCCAGTTTTTTGTTCATGCCTAAACGCTTTGTTTTACTATTCACTCTTAGTGGGATGAGAATTATCAAACTCTTCAACATTTTTGCTGTAGTTAGTTTCCTACCTAGATGTTGTAGATGGGCTTATCTCAATGGTTTTCTTTCCTATCACTATGCTTAACATCCAAGAACTAAGGAGAAGAGTGACATCTCCCTTCAAGTGGTAAGAACCTTAGAGTCATAAGAACATAAGCATGACCTGCTGGATCAACACTGATCCATCTAGGCAGCAGACCTGTTCTCACACCTGCACAAAGAAGCCCAGGAATCTCTCAGCAGATAGCCTTCAGAGAGTTAAACTGCCATCAAGTCTAACAGTCATTGATCCTCATAATTTCCATGAATTGGTTCAATCTTTTTTAAAATCAGCCAAGCTGATAGCCAGCACCATAGTAGCAAATTCCATAGTAGCAAATTCCAAAATTGAATTAACACATTTGTTTAACTAATTCTTTCCCTTTTGTCTATCCTGATTCTCCCGTGATTCAATTTGACTAAATGACCTCTAGATCTAGTACTTTGGAAAGGGAGATTTGCATAATTTTGTTCATCTTAGTTATGTCCTCTTTAATTTGCCTCCTTTCTAGATTAAAGAACCCTAAATGTCATAAATCTTTCCTCAGAGGGAAGCTGTTCCAGTCCCTCAATCATCTTAGTTGCCCTTCTTTGAACCTTCTCTAGCTCCACAATATCCTTTTTGAGGTGCCATGACCAGAACTGCACAACTGAACAATATCCCAGAAGTGGTCGTTGATTTATCTAAAGGTATTAATAATACTGGCATCTTTATTTTCAACAACATCTTTATTAACTCCAGCATGCTGCAGACCTCTTCTTACCATAGATATCGGTACACATTGTGTCAACACCTTTATTGAACCCTTTTCTGATAAGTCACTGCTATGTCTGATCCCTTTAGTTTGTATGTGTAGTTAGGATTTGGGCATCACTTTACATTTGCTCACATTGAATGGCCACTGCCATTTTGCCTCCCACTCCCTTAATGTGTAGAGATCCCTTTGGAGCTCTTCACAATCTTTTATTCTTTTGCCATTCTGAACAATATTCTAGTTACTAGATAACTAGTCACACCTCAATTCCAAATAATTTATAAATGCATTTCAAAACACAATCCTGGGGGACCCCATTGGTTATCTCCCTCCATTGTAAAAAAAAATGTCCATTTACTCCCACTCTTTGTTTTCTATTTGTTTAGTCAGTTGCTTATCTACAAAAAGATCTACCATCTTATTCCAGGTTGTTAAGCTTTCTGAGAAGTCTTTATCAAAGACTTTTTGAAAAATGAAGTAGATGATACCTATTGGTTCCCTATATCCACATGTTTCTTAATGTTGTTAAAAAAACCTCTAATGGTTTAATTACACATACAAACTGGGGAAAGCCAGGCTTAATAGCAGTGACTGTGAGAGGGCTCTTGGAGTCTTAGTGGATAACCAGCTAAATATGAGCTTGCAGTGTGCAGCAGCAGCCAAAAAAGCCAGTGCAATCCTAAATTGCATTAACGGAGGGATACAATCAAGATCAAGTGGGGTACTAATGCTACTCTATAAAGCTCTAGTAAGACTACATCTAGAGTACTGCATCCAGTACTGCATCCACCACACTATAAAAAAGACATTGAGACTCTAGAAAAAGTGCAGAGGAGAGCAACCAGGATGATTAGGGTACTGGAGACTAAAACATATGAAGAACAGTTACAGGAACTGGGCATGGCTGGTCTAGTGAAGAGAAGGAACAGGGGAGAACAATCAACCAATGGAACAGCTTGCCTTCAGAAGTTGTGGGAACTTCTTCACTTGAGACTTTCAAGAAGAGATTGGACTGCCATTTGTCGGAAATGGTATAGGGACTCCTGCTTGAGCAGGAGGTTGGACTAGATGACCTATAAGGTCCCTTCCAATTTTATTAATCTGTCTGTTAAATTAGACAGGACCTTCCCTTAGTGAAGCTATGTGGTGTATCCTTGAGCAAGGCCTGTGTCTCCAAATGTTCGGTAATTTCAATTTAAATAGTAGTTTCCACTATCTTCCCTGGAGCAGCTGTTAAGCTGACAAGTCTATAATTTCCTGGAACTCCCCATGAGCCTTCTTAAAAATTGGAGTTACATTGGCCCCCTTCCAGTCTTCAACTACAGAGTCCCATCCTCTGGGTGGATTTTTATTTATTATGTGCAAAGAAAGTAAGGATGCCTCAAATCAAATTTGACTCCCCATAAAGGCATTTGTGCACTTTTCTGGGAAGCAGTAGAGAAGTGGTTTGTCATTGCTTCCTACTAGCAAATATGCTTTCAATTTCCCAGTTTAGACTACAGCCTTTGGAATTCCCCCATCCAAATATCAACAAGGCTATCCTGTTTAGCTTCCAAGTTTATTCAAATCATCCAAAGGCTGCCTCTAATGGAGGGAGACGTGGCCCTCCAATCAATGTAATGGAAGCAGCATCATGCTGCAAGTCTGCCCCATCAGAACATGTCTGTGACATCACAATGCATATATAAAAAGGAAGGTCTTGTGGTTTGACAGCGCAATGCTGCTTTTGACATTCTGCCCCAATGTCCCTCCAAAATTTGGATGCTTGGCAACAGGTTCAAATTTATGACAATTGCAGTGTCACAGGATCATGTGATGACCTTTTGTGACCTTCCGACAAGTAAATTCAATGGGGAAGCCAGATTCACTTAACAATCATGTTACTAACTTACCATATATACTCGAATATAAGCCGAGTTTTTCAGCATGTTTTTCAGGCTGAAGAAAGCCCCCTCGGCTTATATTCGAGTCACGAAAAAAAATGCCTTTTTCCCTGCAACCGTTTTGGCTCCCGGGGTTGCAGAGAGGCTTGCTAAAGCCAAAATGGGGTGGGGGGTGCGGCGCCCCTCCCCTGTGCCCCTTTTTGGCTTTAGGGGTTGCAGGGAGGCAGGGGTGAAATGCTCCCGCTTTGGACCGGCTCGGGCGAGTAGGCAGCGGAGATTGAGGCGAGTTCGCCGTACTGGTAGCAATTGATGGCTGGCCACGCCCCCAAACCGGGCCACGTGGAAGGCAGGCAAGCTTCACAGGGCTGCAGGGAAGGGAGCTTCCCAGCAAGCCCTCCTCCTCTCCCAGGTAACTGCCAGGGCTTCGCCGCCTCCTCTTTTCCTCAGAGGGGCAGCGTCTGCCTCCAAGTTCTTGCGGAGGGAGGGACATACATAAACGCCCCTGTTGCCCCCCACCACTACTTTTGCTGTTGGCTTAAAGTCAATCTTGAAGAGCTGGAAGACATTTCCTTACATCTCCACCAAACTCATTGTTGGGAGCGTCAGTGATCTAAGGAAACGTCTTCTTACACCTTCTCCTCTCCATTCCCATTCCCCCTACCCCATTTTTCCATTTCTGTGCCTGGATTCTGCTAATTACCCCTTCTCCTTCCCATTCCCCCCCCCCTCGTTATTCCATTTCTCTGCTGGATTCTGCTTCTGCAAGAGAAGGCTCCGATGTTTGCTTGGGTGGCTTCAGAAGGGCAGAATGAGCTTCAAAATGTGCAGCTCCTGGCTCTAACAGTGAGTGATGTCAAGTTGGCTGGGGAATAGGGGCACTGGAGTTGGGCGGGTGAATCTACAGAGGGCGTCATTCTTTAGGCAGGCTGAGCATTATGGAGCTTGAAATCAGGGGTGGCGAGGGCTGAGACACAGAAAGAGACAAAGAATGAAAGAGAGTATGAGAGAGAGTGGGGGAGAGAGAGAGAAAGGGGGGAGAAAGAGAATGAGAGAGAGAGAGTGGGGGAGAGAGAGAGAAAGAGGGGGAGAGAGAAAGAATGAGAAAGAGAGGGGGAGAGAGAAATGGTGACAAGATAGGGCAAAAACGTAAAATGTGAGGACAGTCGTAAGTTTGAGGACTGGTCACAAGTGCGAGGACCAGTCAAAAATTACTTTTTCAGCCCTCTGAGTAGTGCATATACACAAAAGGACTACCCAGAGGGCTGAAAAAAGTGATTTCTGACAGGTCCTCGCGCTTTTGACCAGTCTTTTTTTATTTTGAAATTTACCAGTAGCCGCTGCATTTCCCACCCCCGGCTTATACTCGAGTCAATGAGTTTTCCCAGTTTTTGTGGTATTATATTTGGGTCGGCTTATACTCGAGTATATACAGTAAGCACTGCAGCGAGTCACTTAATAGCTATGGCAAGAAAAATTGTAAAATGGGGCAGTATTCATTTAGCAACTATTTCATTTAGCAACAGAAATTTTGGGCTCAATTGTGGTCGTACGTCAAGGACTACCTGTATGAACTCACAGAGATGCTGAGCTCCCCTTTATTAGATGTGCTCAAGGAGAGACAAGGTTACTATATGTATGCTATGACTTCCATTTGGATTCATGCACTGAGCAGGAGATTGAATTTCTAACTGATTTTGTGGTGCTATACACAGCTTTATTCACCCAGCTTTACTGCCTCAGGAAGATGCCATAACTTGTTGAATGATAAGGCTATCTCTGTAGAATTAATGTAAACTATTATAAGAAAGCAACTATCCTAGACAGTTTAGAACTCATCCTTGCAAGAATAAAGCTGAACCGCACTGACTAATATATGATTACATAGAGACCTCACTTACTGATTGCCCTATGTAGCACATATTTGAAGTTGCAATAGTGCTGAAAAAAATGACTTGGTGATGAAGGAGAGTATTTGCAACATTTGCAGTGTTTCTCTCAGTCGTGTATTGGCCAGTACAATCAATTAATATGCATTGTTCTGTGCCTGGCCCATTTTCCTTCTTTTTATCCCCATTCACAGAATGGAGAGATTGGAGAAGAAGGGATCACATTACAATTGGAAATATACATTGAAAAAAATGTGTTGGTGCATTTAGGAATCTGTGAGTTGGCTAGGCAAATTGCTGGCAAAAAACCAGCTCCACACGTTCCTTTCAATGTGTATTCTCCACTATGTGACTGCTTACTCTTCTGTAATCCCTTTCTCTCCAATGAATGCAAAAAACATTATTCCCTTCTTGCTAATTATGCCAACACCTGAGTGAGCATTCCAAAGAGGGGAAATGGGGGAGAAAAAAAAGCTGAAGTAAGTATAGTTGCAGTTGCCAGTCTCAATTATGGCCACCAAACAGGGACTACCTGTAATTGAATTGAATGACTGAGCAGCAGCTCAATTTAGAGCTTGTATATCCAGCCTACTAACCTTCTCCATTGCATCTCAACATGGTGCCTTTAACAGATTTAACAGATTAACAGAGTTGGAATGGACCTTGTAGGTCTTCTAGTCCAATCCCCACCAATCAGAAGACCCTATATCTTTTCAGACAAGTGGTTGTCCAGTCTCTTCTTGGAAGCTTCCAGTGATGAAGCTCCCACAACTTCTGAAGGCAAGCTGTTCCATTGGTTGATTGTTCTGTCAGAAAATTTCTCCTTTTTTCTAGGTTGAATCTCTCCTTGATCAATTTCCATCCATTATTATCTGGCCTTTGGGTGCTTTGGAAAATAGCTTGACCTCCTCCTCTCTGTGGCAGCCCCTCAAATATTGGAACACTGCTACCATGTCTCCCCTGGTCCTTCTCTTCACTACACTAGGTATGCTGAGTACTTGCAACCATTCATTGTATGTTTTAGCCTCCAGTCCCCAATCATCTTGTTTGCTCTTCTCTGCAATTTTTCTGGAGTCTCAACATCTTTTTTATAGTGTGATGACCAAAACTGGATGCAGTACTCCAGGTGTGGTCTTACTAGGGCTTTATAGATTGGTATTAGTACCTCACTTGATCTTGATTGTATCCCTCTGTTAATGCAATTTAGGATTGCATTGGCTTTTTTGGCTGACACTGCAAACTCTTGGCTCATATTTAATTGGTTGTCCACTAAGACTCCAAGATCCCTCTCACAGTTACTGCTATTAAGCCTGGTTTCACCCAGTCTATATGTGTACTTGGTAGATCTGGTATTTTCCTGGAGCATCTGAGTAGCTTTGGAGTATCACATGTTTGCGATTGGAGCAATCACATGGAATTCTAGCCTGCCAGTTATTATATTGTGGAATGTGGCAGTATCTGAAGCTTGCACTTGACTCAAAGTGCTCTTTGATCTAATGCATAGTTTTGCTGCCAGAACAATGATAGTCAGTTTAATATGTTTCATAAGTATGCTATATACCAGGCTGCCAAGCTGATGAGCTGATTGAAAACAGCTGCCCCCCACCCCAATGTCATTAAAAAATATTATCAATGTATTACTATCCTGAAAGATTTATGATGGTTGGAAAAGTCAATTGTTAAGGTAGAAATATCTTAAATTAAATTTTTTTGACAACATTTTTATTTAATTATGATTAACACATTTATTTGTGAGATATTTTACCTCTCTCATGAGTCCACTATCAAAACAACCATATTTAAGGATAATAGAAATTGTATAGAAACATAAATTTTATAATATAAAAGTGTACACATTATAAATAAAGATAATATTGATTATATACCTAAATCATGTAATAACTGCACTTTCTTGGTTTCAAGAAATCAATTAAAAATCCATTTATATAAAGTAAAGCAACATAAAAACTACACAGAGAACATTGCAAAAAGTAAATGCAGAATAAATAACGATATTGAGCCATGTGGCACAGTGGTTAGAGTGCAGTACTGCAGACTACTTCTGCTGACTTCCGGCTGCCTGCAATTTGGCAGTTCAAATCTCACCAGGCTTAAGGTGGACTCAGCCTTCCATCCTTCCGAGGTTGGTAAAATGAGAACCCAAAATTGTTGGGGGCAATATGCTGACTCTGTAAACTGCTTAGAGAGGGCTGTAAAGCACTGTGAAGTGGTATATAAGTCTAAGTGCTATTGCTATATTAACAATAACAAAAGTGCCATTATTATAAGACTACCATTGTAAAACAGTATAGAGTTCTAACAACGTTGACTTGATTTGTAACTGTATAAAGAAATATTAAGTTTTGCCACAAAAAAGACTAACGTGGGCAACAAGAGAATCATTCTAGGCAGAAGTGAAATCTAGCAGCTTCTAACAGGTTCTGGAGAACCAGTAGCAGAAATTTTGAGTAGTTCGGAGAACCGGCAAATGCCAACTCTGGCTGGCTCCAGAGTGGGGTGGGAATGTCAAGCCACGCCCACCAAACCATACCCACAGAACCAGTAGTAAAAAAAATTAGATTTCACCACTGGTTCTAGGCAAGGTATACACAAATGACCCCCATTGGTGGAAAGACACTTCCACTTAAGGCCATCCATCTTATTTTACAGTATTTGACAGGAACCTGTGGAGAAGATTCTCAGTGACTTGGCAGGCAGTTATTCTCAAATTGACCACTATGGATCATAAAATATGGACCAGATGAGATTTTGGCCTGATGCAGCACAGTTATTGGTATTAAATGCCCCCGCAGATTTTGCTATGATGGAATCTTTTATGGAACTTTCAATGGAACCTGCTGCTGACAATGATAACCAAAGTACTATGGGAAGTCTTGATTCTTCCTGAAGTTACTGATGTACAGGTAGTCCTCGACTTACAACAGTTGATTTAGTGTCCATTTAAAGTTACAATGGCACTGAAAAAAAAGTGACTTATGGCCACTTTTCACAGCCACGATCTTTGCAGCATCCCCAGTTTCATGTGACTAAAATTCAGATGCTTGGCAACTGGTTCATATTTATGACCGTTTCTGTGTCCCAGGGTCATGTGATCCCCTTTTGCAACCTTTTGATGAGCAAAGTGAATGGGGAAGCCAAATTCACTTAATAACTGGGTTACTAACTTATCAACTGCAGTGATTCACTTAACAAATGAGGCAAGAAAGATCATAAAATGAGGCAAAACTCACTTAACAACTGAAATTTTGAGCTCAATTGTGATCGTACGTCAAGGACTACCTGTACTTTATTCATGAAGGGATTAATACTATTTCAAAATTCAGTCTCCTAAATAGTTTAAATACAGATATATTTTCAGAATGGAAATAATTATACCCAGAATCTCTCATTCCTGGCAGTACAACTTTAGTCTAACACTGTAACTCCCTTGAAAAATTCCTGAATTAGTTAAATTTTTTAAAAAGCATTATTCTTTTTCTTTCTTTTCAGTGCTGAATTATTCCCCTGCCAACTATTTTACTTCTGGACAGCAACCATCCCAAGCAGCCATTCATTTTCCAGGCATAGATCTGGATCCAGGTTTACTTCCTAAACAGCAGTCCATTTCTCTGTGACAGAGAATCAGTCTGAATCGCTGATCAGTCTAGCAATAGCTCGACTGATACTTGAAGTCAGTAGAGGATTATATGAAGGCTAATAAACTAAAGCTGAATCCTAGCAAAATAGAAAGATAGTGGACAAGTGGTTGTGAGTGATACCCAATATAAGGGGATTGTCTCTCTGAATAGTTGCTCTATGCTTCTCCATAATTGATGGGTGTTCTTGTCCTATCACAATCACTGAAAGTTTCAGTGATTTTTAAGTAGTAGAATGTATTACTAGCTTAGTAATAGGATAGTTACATGTTGGGATTTCTGTGATGCATGCATTAGGATAACTTCAATATTCAGTTACCACAACCACTGAAGTACTCCTTATAACATTGCTTTATGTTGTTGTTGTTGGTTGCGAAGTCATGTCCGACCCATTGCAACCCCATGGACAAGGTTTCTCTTAGCCTTCCTGTCCTCTACCAACCTCTGGAGTCCATTTAAGCTCACGCCTATTGCTTCAGTGAATTCCATCCAGCCACCTGTCTCTGTCGTCCCATTCTTATTTTGCCCTCAATCTTTCCCAGCATTAGGTTCTTCTCCAGTGAGTCCTTCCTTCTCATTAGGTGACCAAAGTATTCGAGTTTCATCTTCAGGATCTGGTCTTCTAAAGAGCAGTCAGGGTTGATCTCCTCTAGGACTTACCCGTTTTCAAGCCACTCCAGTATCTTTGCCATGAAAATCCCATGGACATTGCTTTATAATATTACTGAAAGCCACTTCAAGTTTTACATAGATGAGCAACACTATCCAGAATTTTAACTAAGAAAAGCAGATTATGTACAAACTAATGGATATGGAAGAAATGAGTGAAACCCCTCCCCTCCCTACACACACACTTAACAGAGTATTCTCTCCAGCTTGCCAACCTTCTAGTGTACCTGAAACAATTGATTTGTTTTTGTCATTCAATTGAATGACTTAGACATCCTACTGCAAAAGATGCCCCAAGAAAATCCTAGATATAGGGGTGGTGGGGAAGGGCTTCTATCTCAGAAGTGGCAGGTTCTTCTCTACCATTATTGATACTGTGACAATCACCAAAGTGTCACAATC
Source organism: Ptyas mucosa (assembly GCA_012654045.1). NCBI lineage: Eukaryota > Metazoa > Chordata > Lepidosauria > Squamata > Colubridae > Ptyas > Ptyas mucosa. Next base: position 20,275,856 of record WNWU01000005.1, read on the forward strand.
CCTCAGGGCTCACCAGAAGGAAGTTCTCCTTTCCCCTATCCTATGTAAATCCAGTGACTAATGAAGACAGATGCACTAAAGAAAGCAAACAACTTTTTTTTTTATCGCTTGTAAGATGATTACATTGAGATTTGGCATGGTAAAGATGGCAAATGCTAACAAAATCAGATCAAGGAAAGATGAAAAGAAAGATGGATTAAGGAATTACAGGATGTGAAAAAAGGAGGGGGAAGGTTACCGCTAATAAGACCAAATTTAATAAGGTCCATATTTGTCTCCCCTGAACATAACCATAACATCTCTTGAATGGAGGCTCCTCCCCTGAGCACAAATGAATATCAATATCTTATCATTTTATTTTGGCATAAACTCACAAAAGATAATCCTGCTTCTCAATCCTACAAGAGGAATTCTGCTAGCTCATCACAGCACCCACAAGGGCCACCTGACTCCCCGCCTCTTTCCATATCTAACTACAAGCAGACATTTTTCACAGCTGGGCAACAGATGGGACCGAAGTGAAGAGATCATGGCAGCACACAGACCCAGAATTTCTCTTCTGGAGGTGTTGCAGGGGCACACGGTTGCCAAGAAGGGCTTTGGGAAATGTGCTCCAGGCAATTCAGCGTGTGTTGCACACTTGGACGCTTTGGGAGAAATTGCAGCATCTGTTCTTTCCCCCCTTTCCCCCAATTCCCACAAACAACCCATTCTGTAAGCCTGGGTCTCTGTGTGTTTGCAAGGAGGGATCATCAATGCAGCTGATAGAAGCCGACACATATTTCATTACCATCTGGTCTTTGACTGCTCCAGGAGAGAACTTTGCATTCTCTTTTCTGCTCAGTCTTTTCTCTGCGAATTTCTCCCATCCCATTGTTTTGTTGATATTGACATCTTTCAGCCACCTGTCACGTCTTGTCTAAATGTGAGGTTCTCAGTCATGGTGAAAGAGAAAACGTACGTGTGTGTACATGTGCGCACACACACACACACCCTCAGTTGCTTTTGAAGGAATGATCGTCGTTCACCTCCATATACCAACATTATATCTTGAGCTATTGAGACATTGTGGCGTAATGAAAATAATCTCACACTTAACACCACAAAAACTAAAGACTTTATAATTGACTTCAGGAGGAAGAGAAATGTACATTTACCATTGTACATAAATGGTGAGGAGGTGGAGAGGGTGGGTTGTTTTAAATTTCTGGGCATTTATATCTAGGAGGACCTCTCATGGACTATGAATGCTAAGATGCTTGTGAGGAAGGCACAGAAGAGGCTGTACTTCCTGAGAATGCTCAGGAAGTTAAATCTATCTCAGCATCTACTTTTGTCCTACTATTGCAGCACCATTGAGAGTGTCCTGACATACGGCATTCTTGAATGGTATGGGAGCAGCTCTGTAGCGGACAAAAAAGCTCTACAGAGAATCATTAAAACTGCCCAGAATATCATCGGACTCCAGCTACCAGCCATGGATGACATCTTCGTATCTCGCTGTTTGAGAAAGTTGCATAACATTCTCAGAGACTCTTCCCATCCTGCTTACAATCTTTTTGGACTGTTGCCTTCTGGCAGAAGATACAGAACAATTAAAACTCAGACCACACGTTTTCTGAATAGTTTTTATCCCAGAGCTATTATTGCACTCAACTAAAGGGCCACCATCAGTGAGCTGTTGAACAGCATTACTTGGTCTGTTGTGTGGATGTTTGGGTGGTTTAGGGGCGGGGAATTTGTGGTGGGTGGGGGTGTGTTTGGGGATTGTTACATGTGTTGGACCTGGTCTTTGGGTGTTAATTGAATTTCGTTGTATGGGTATACTGTGTATACACATACAGTGACAATCAAGTTATTTATTTATTTGATATCGAGTTATCTATTTTTTTCATCTAGGGGAAAAAACCATAGCCAAAATTGGTCAGATTTTCCAGCAGGATGGTTGGTCAGGAAAGGAAGTTTACTTGTCCCCTTTTTTCCTGATACCTGGAAATAATTAGACTTTGTTCAATTCAGTGCAAAAAAGATATATTGAAATTGCTCATAGTTAGGACAGAGTTCTTTGACTTAAATTCCAACATATATTTTTACAATGATTAAAGCAATTGGGAAAACTGATGTCTAGGGATTGTCACACATGAAGCAGCTGACCTTTGGATCTGAATTTACTTTTTGCTACTTTGGGTCCATTTCTGAGCATCAGTGAGCTTGTGCTTGTTCTTCCTCATGCTAGCCAGCTTTCTTCCTGTCCTTTAGTCAGAAAAGAAATATGTCAGGTGCAAAGTATTACTTTCAGAACACATGTTTACCACACCTCAGTAACAATGCCAGTCAGTATCTGGTCCTCCAATTGTTTAATGCAAGGTAAATTCAGGGAAATGATTGGATGGTTCTTTGCCTTTTGTCCTCTTTCTGCATCTACCCAATGTTATCAACTGTTAGGAAAACCAACCACAAATTCTTTTACTGAGCTTGGAGTGTGTGATGGGTTAAGGTTGGGAGATTCTGTCAGAAATGGTGATCTTACAATAGATCTGCCCAATCATTTGGAGCTCAGCTATTCATCAATATCCAGTAGTTTCACCCTCCCTATAATGTCCACATGGATGGAAGTTCTTGTGCTGTGTTATCAGAAAAAACTCTCCTTCTCCTGGAACAACTACACTATCTTCAATCTATCTCAGGAGTGTACTAGCAATGAGATGGAGGGTATGTTGCAAAGATATGCCTTGGTGGCGCAGCGGATTAAACTGCTGCTGTTAAAGTAGCATTTAGCTGCCAGCTGTCTGCAATTACTGTGAATTCAATTCTCACCAGGCTCAAGGTTGACTCAGCCTTCCATCCTTCCGTGGTAGGTGAAATGAGGACCCGGTTTGTGGAGGCAATAAACTGACTTTGTATAAAATAGAACACCACTCGGGGGGAGGGGGGGAGCAAAAAGCCCTACTATAAGCAGGTATATACAAAAGTATGAAAATAAATAAATAAATAAATAAATAACTTCAGGTGATAAATTATTAGCCAGACATCTTTGCAACATGGTGAACTGAACTTGTGGATAAAACCTACAACTATGTAAATTCTTTAGTGGCATTCCAATATGCCTTCTTTTCCTGTAAACACTTCCTAGAACATTTTCAAAGGAAGAAAAAAGTGGCCTATCCTATAAATCAACTCTTTGGCTCTATTACAATTGCAAAAAATCATGAGGTTTGGGACAATACTGCACTATTTTTACTTCTTAAGCCTTAACTCTTTATAACAATGTTGTATTGGAATCCACTGAGGCCCTGTTGCTCCAAGCTCTACCTATTTTCCCCCTTATCTCATTTACATGGTATCATATTTTGGTTTTTACTGGAGGAAGGATGAGTCCATTAGCAGAGATTCTCAATCGGTGTTGACTATCAAGTTGCCTTTCAGCATCTTTTTATTTTCAAACAGATGCTGTCAAATGGGATTCATCCAAATTTCAAATGGGATTCATTCAATTTGTGGTGAAGTTCTCACTTTTATAGCTTTCTTTGGCCATATATTCTGCCACTGCCAAACGAATGGGTTTTTTGTCAGATACATAGTATTATGGTCAGATCAAGAAATTAGCATAAATTATCAAGTGCTTATTTTATATTAAGAGCAAGTACTTCTTTAGTTCAATATGGTACATATATATGTGTGTGCATGTGTGTGTGTGTGTATGTGTATGTTATAGATATAGCTATATAGTTGTATTTATAGCCAGTTGTATTGCATAACGTCTTGTATTGCATAATGTCTTGATTAGCCAAAAGGTTATCATAATTACATCATTATAAGCTTCAACCTCTATTATTCACTTTCTTGTTTATGTTAACACTGAGACTGTGACTGTGTTTGCAACATATATTAACCTGTGAATACTTTTTTGTATTAACCCAACTGCCTGGGTATGGAGAACAGCACTACTATAAACTAGCCATTATGACTAGGTTTCTATGTTTAACTGTTGAGATTGGTAGTGGTATAAGCAAACCTGCTAGAAGGTATGTCAGAGTTGCCACTTTTCAGATGAACCAGTGGATGGAAACAGAGAATTTAAAGTCTTAGTAATTTGGTTGATACTGATATTAGTTCAGATCTTCGTTAAACTGCTTGAATAATACTTCAACAATCACTATCACTCTGCTAAGACTACCTCGTAAGTACTGTTGTACAATTCATGTGGGGAAGAATGATGTTCATTGTTTATTAGTCCAATTTATTATTTATTAGTCCAATTTATATGCTGCCCTTCTCCGTAGACTCGGGGCAGCTTACAATGCATTATAGCAATAGCCTGCATACTTTTTTGTATGCTTATTAGGGCTTTCGGCCCCCACTAAGCAGTGTTGTTCTATACAAAGTTGGCTTATTGTCCGCACAATCCGGGTCCTCAATGTTCTGGCTACTTAGAGAAATGCAGGAGAAAAATAACAAATACAGAGATAGAACTTTAATTAGTGCATTCAACAGTTATTTGTATTCTGCCATTCCTTTCAGAGTTCAAGACGGCATACACGGTAGATGTCTCTGCGTTTTATCACCACAATAATAACTCTATGTGATAAGTGAGTCAGAGAAAGATTGGCCCAAAGTCATCCATAATTAGTCCATAATCAAGTGAGAACTTGAATCTGAGTTTCTCCAGATCAAATCTAAAACTTCAGTCACGATGCTATACTGGTTCTCAGTTCACTAACAGATGGAAAGTAAATTGTGATACCGTTGTGTAAATTGGACAAGTTGATTTCAGGTGGCTTCAGAATAGAAGCAACTTGCACTGGAGGCAGAAGAGTAGAGGCAGTCTTCTCTGACCAAGTGACTTCCAAATGTGTTGGGTTTTACTTTCATAATTGTATGCTGATTGATAATTACGAGGCTGGAGGACACAAAGATGGGGAAAACTGTGTTAGACAGATCTGTGTACAATTTTGTTACTTAACTTCCTGTCTCATTTTAAGGAAATTAAACACCCTGTATATAAAATATTTCAAAGGCAAGATAAATGGCAGGTCTGGCTTACAAAATATTACAGTAAACAAGTTTGTAAGAAAAATGCAGATAAAAACTTTTGGACATCTTGATCACAGCTGTTGAAGAAGTCCTTCTAGTGCACTTTGGGAAAGCAGCCAGTGAACTCATTATTCATAATTGACAGGGATCCACATATATGGTTTTTATGCTTGAAAGAGTGTATATTTATTAGAAATATGCTGAACATTTTTATTACTGCATGGAGATGCAGATGTCTTTTTTTTTTAATGTTCTCCTTAACTACAAGAACATGTTGTGAAGCAAATATTTGTAGCTCGTTTCAATCTTATATGCATCCATATGTTGTCCAGCACTGAAACAAGCTTGTTTCATCTGGGGTGTTATGTCTGGAACACTAAGAATCTCTTCCAATGTGGAGAATTAACTTCAGAAATCTGCTGGAGAATCTTCGGAACACTTGCTCTAGAGGAGAAACAAACTATATTCCTTTGGAAGATTCTATTTCCAGAACTTTAGGTTTTACAGATAGCTACTCTTAGGTATTGACTAGGCAACATAATTACTAATTGCATATGCACACAAAGATATATCCAGTAGTGGGATTCAGCCAGTTCGCACCACTTCGGGAGAACCGGTTGTTAACTTTCTGAGCAGTTTGGCAAACTGGTTGTTGGTAGAAATCATTAGGGCAGAGAACCGGTTGTTAAATTACTTGAATCCCACCATTGGATATATCCACTTTAATTGGGCAGTCAACATTCAAACAAGTAATTAAGTGGATAAATTATTAAGCAGACCAATCATATACAGGTAACATAGGAAATTGCTTTACATCAAATTAGACCATGGTGTACTCTTACTTCTTCAGAATTGATTACTTGACCAAGGAGTAGCTGCCCAAATTTTAGACAGAAGTCTGACCATCCCTGCCTATAATTCTCTAAAACTTTTCATGCCAAAGCCTGTGCTGTCCACCATGCCAAAGCTCTTCCCAAATTGTTTTGTTATACTGCGTGCAAGTATGTACGTGTGTGAGAAATGGGAAAGGATGCAACAGTCTGAAATGAAAACTGCATAGGGATTCAACAGAACGTCTTTCAGTCACTATTAGGGTTTTTCCTAGAAGGAAAAAAAAAAGAGGAAATCCTTAATGGGTGATCGTCTAAAATATGTTTAAAATATGTTTAAATGCTCGAACGACAACTTTCTTAGCACAATCTTAGATTGAAATTGATAAAAACATGTGTCCAGGCATTTTCTTTAACAGATTGCTAAAGTATATACAATCCAGGGATGGGTTCTAAAAATTTTTACTACCGGTTCTGTGGCATGGCTTATTTTGTGGGCGTGGCTTGATGGTCATGTGACAATTATTTAGGATTTAGCAGAGGTACTGGTCTACCAGGTTTTTAACTGCTTGCAGAGCTGTACCGGTCTACTCATTTATTTTTTGCAGGCACTGGTCTACTCATTTATTTTTTGCAGGCACTGATCTACTCATGTATTTTTGCAGGCACAGGTCCACTCATTTGTTTTCTTTTAACACTGATCAGCTGTAGAGCGGCCCTTTGAAGCCCCTCTAGCGATCAGCTGGGACTCAGGAGGCAGCAATAGATTGGGGTGGGGCCAAATAAAAGGTAAGAATAACACAGGGGGGGGCGTGGTGGGGGGGGCAGAACTGGTTCGGTGACATCATATCATCACCGCTACGGCTCGGGAGAACCGGCCGGAACCGGGAGGAACCCACCACTGATACAATCTATAAGTAAATTTCCCCGAGCTGACTTCTTAAGGAATTATAACTACATTCACTTAAAAAATCAACATATTCAGATCCTTCACAGCACCACAGTTTTCTTGTCAGAATGCTTAGAGATATGTTCTTGATTTCATCTTATTTGATAAAAATGTGTGTATGTGTGTGTGCGTGTGTGTGTGTGTGTGTGTGTGTGTGTAGTGTTTCTGAGTCCTCCTGTTTAAAGTTCTTTCTTCATTGGTGTTGCTGAGCTACAACAGAGACAATGGCTACTGCTCATTAAATTAATCATAAAGAGGCCTTGGTTTAGCTCCATTCACTCTCTAATCCAAGAGAGGAAACCAGCTAGAGGTGCCAACTTTTCAATTAACCCCTGCAGCTGTGCCCTTAACAATTGCTGGATCAGCAGGAATTCAAAGGTGAAGCATCAAGATCAATAAGACCATATTTTTATATGACCATCTTTTAATGCCAAGACTCAAATGTCGGCAAACCTAAATGTAGCAAAGGGAAATACAACCCTAAAACATCTACATTAGCCTGATAATAATAATAATAAAAAGTAGATACAGCTTGGAATTAAGTATAAAGCTGAAAATAAATCCATGTAGAACCAAACTAGCTCAGAAACTAAATCATCATAAGTGTCAGCTTTGGAAGCCATATTAGGCCGGAAGCTCCAATGCTGCCACCTTCTCATGTGTGGGAAAGTAGGAGAGGGAGTTAGTAGACATAACAGCATTCTTCCTGTCGGTCAAGGTCAGTGCGATCCAGCATCTGGAGAAGGAGTGGTCAGGGGTTGGATTGGGATGGAATGGAGGTTGATTGGAGCATGTGACTGACTGGGGGGAAAAGGGGATGGTTTTGGGAATTTTGACTTACTGAAGGAAAACCCGGGTTTTTCAGATTCAGGTTTCACCAGATGTGCCAGTTTGCCTATTCTAGTAAAGAGAACTTTGGAAAATGCTGGTTTCCGCATCTTTACTTGGAGTTGGGGGTTTTCTGGAATGCTGACAATAAGATATAGTCCACTGGTGCACTCTTGAGGAAGGAATTTTAAAGATGGGGCACCAACACAAAGAAGACCTTCTCATTAGTTGGTGCCCATTATTCAGAGAAAGTTCTTAAAAGATATTCAGCGATTTATTGAATATGCCTTGTTTTGTATACTGAAAGCAATCAGATTCCTTAGTTAATTCAGTGCCATCAAATCAGGCTTGGCACCTAGTGACAATCAGACAAAAGCTTGTCATCCCTATCTGAGCCCTACAGCAAATCAAAGCTTTTCCAAAAAATATTCCATTAATCATCCTGATCCTGTCAATTCACTTATCTGTCATTTCCCCCTTCTTTCTACTTTCCTCAACCTAGGAAGCATAATTATGCATTCCAACCCATCACAAGGCCAAAATATATTTTTCCTCACTTATTAAGGGAACAGACAGCCTTTATTTGGTCCAGAACTGATTGATTGGTTCTCCTTGATATTCTTCATAATCATCTCCATAATTTGAACACATATTTGAAAAAATAATCTATATTTTCTTTTCTCACTTTTTTTTTTTTGCTGTCCAGCGTCACCTTCTGTAAAGCACATTTGTGCTATTTAACTATTCTGATCTGTTGTCCTTGAAATGTCCTTATTCTTCTTGATCCTGTCTGAATTTGTCACCACTTTCCTCCAAGGATTAATTTCTTTTCTGCAACACACTGTCGCTCTATATTTCTCCTTATACCTAAGAAAACAAAACTGTCGAATGCCTTTCCTGTCTTCAAATGTAAATTTATTAAGCATGCAGGATAACATTACCTTCTAATATTTAATATGAAGCTCAATTTTTCACTTTCCATTTTCTTCTTCTAACGAGCTGTCATTCAGTGCTGATGAAAGGTAACATCCTCCATTGTATGTAAGGACAGCTTGTTTAATGAAAACAGGATAAGCTGCACGAGTATAGTCCTGCTTTCCATTACTTTGCTGTCATTCACTGTCAGCGAGTAAAAGAAGCTTTAATTTTCTGGATTTAGGTTTATGGCATAAAGTTTATCAACTTTCTCAAGTCAGAGTGGCATGCTTTGCTTACTAGAAACTTGCCATCCTGGGCCATCTTACAGTTGGTATATTTGGTATACAGTATAAATTGGAGGATTTAGGGACTCTCTGCCTTGGAAAAGATGGGGCTTCTCTTCATTCTCTTGGGAGGCCATTTACAAATTCCAGTTTGCTTCTTCTGGTCATGTTAAAGTAACATAATCCAAAAGCTAAGGTTATCTTTTTATTGGAAAATTTGGGTGCTGTTTATGCATTTAATCAAGCATGAGATGAGATGAGATGAGATGAGATGAGATGACTGTTTGTTACTTGAGGGGCAGAGTGGCAATATCTTTAGTTAAAACACAATGAAATCTCTATATGGTCCATCATCCTTGAGTTTCAGAACCCCCTGTAGTACTGTAGGATTCAATATGGTTTTTCAGTGCCATTCACAGGGGGTTCCACAATACTGTATGCAAGATGGCAGTCATAACATCACAATCCAAGCTCCACCCTTTTTGTATATGTGTTTTCCACACATGCCCACTCAAGCAGTACATGTATCATGACATTAGTCCCACTGTTCTATAGATCTTAACCCACAATCCAGATATTCTGATCTCTTTACAAATAATAAGCCTACAGCAGCACACTCTAGACTGAATATCTAAGAGTATAAAAATTTAAGGAATGAGACACTGGAATATCCCGTAGACTAATTACAGTGGCAAACTACATCTATATATCATATTCCTGTAGATTAAAAATTACACTGGATCCAATAAAAATATTACTTATAACATTATTATACTTATTACTTATACTTATAACAATGTTGTATTTTTTCCAGAAAACAGCTAACTGTTGAAATGAGCTGCTTAAAATACAAGATATATCCAGATGTTGTAATCTTGCATTTTAGTGTCACCTTTTTAGATAAATATTACATCATATACAAATTTCACAGTATTTTGAAAGATGCATTAGCTTTTCAAGAGTGTCATGTCTTTTGAATTATATACCATTGTTCTGGAAACTTACCAGAGGACAATGGAAATGGATATCATGTCCTCTTTTTTAATAGAAGGGGGGGAACAGCAAAGTAGGAATACTGTTGGAAATTGCAACTGCCTAACTTTTTCAAACTTTGGTCTGCATACCCTAGTTATATGTTTTATTTCCCATTGTTTCCTGTTGTTAGTAAATCAATTAAATGTTAATAATGTAATCGAAATACAAAATGTAATTATAAATGTAAGACCTTTGTTTTAAATATAAGAGTTTAATAAATAAATACATAAATAAAATATAAGAGTTTTTAAAAATTTGCACATACAAGTAAACTAGACAACTACTCTCACTGCTACTTCCATCCTTGGTGGAAGAGTCACTCTTACCCAATTGCTTGAAATGAAGCTAGTATTGGGGCATCCATATGAGAGGTTAAAAAAAAACTCAAGATGGTAAGAACAATAAAAGCAAATCACTTTTTAATACACACCATATTAAAAAAAGAATAAAGCTAATTTTTGTTTACCTTTTTGATCCTCCTGCAGTTGCCCCTACCCAGAATTAAACAGATTACAGTTTTGGCCTTTTATAATATAGCCATTCATTTATAGATTATGAAATCCCTCTTCTCCTTCTTTCTCTTTCTCTTCCTCCTCCTCCTCCTCTCCCTCTTCCTCCTCATTTTGCAGCTAGAGAACTAAGTTAAATCATTATAATTTGCAATGCATATATCTTAAAAGGAAATATATGCAGGAAAATACAGCATGCCTCTAGTGAAAAGCTCTGCTGGCTTTCTCCTTTAGACCGAAAACAACAAAAACAAAACTCGGAAATATTTGTTCTATCAAATCAAAATCACATCAAAATCATCATCAAAAAAGCACAACAAAGAATGTTCTTTCTGCACCAACTCAGAAAACTCAAACTGCCCAAGGAGCTGCTGATACAGTTCTAAAGAGGAATTATTGAGTCTGTCATCTGCACCTCTATAACTGTCTGGTTTGGCTCTGCAACCCAACAAGACAGACACAGACTTCAGAGGATAATTAGAAATGGAGAAAAAACAATTGCTACCAACCTGCCTTCCATTGAGGACCTGTATACTACACAAGTCAAAAAGAGAGCTGTGAAAATATTTACAGACCCCTCACATCCTGGATATAAACTGTTTCAACTCCTACCCTCAAAACGATACTATAGAGCACTGCACACCAGAACAACTAGACACAAGAACAGTTTTTTCCCGAATGCCATCACTCTGCTAAACAAATAATTCCCTCAACACTGTCAAACTATTTACTAAGTCTGCACTACTATTAATCTTCTCATCGTTCCCTACACCCATCTCCTTGCACTTATGACTGTATGACTGTAATTTTGTATTGATATTGTTTCCTGATTGCTAATTTATAACCTATGACTATCATTAAGTGTTGTACCTTATGATTCTTGATGAATGTATCTTTTCTTTTATGTACACTGAGAGCATATGCAGCAAGACAGATTCCTTGTGTATCCAATCACACTCGGGCAATTAAAAAAATGTTCTATCAAATAACAGATATATCATCTGATCAATCAATCAATGTATCAATCAATACATCAGACATTATTAATAATAATTAATAATCAGATATTATAAAACATCTGATGCACTGACTAAAAGTTATCTTAATTAGATGCAGTTTAGTCAGGCTTTAGTATATCAGTCATGCGGAACTCCCTTCTGTGAATGAAAAATGTTAGTGCCATTTCTGTAAAATAACTTTTGTAGGGAAAGAAGTTTGCAATTATTGCATATGCTGTGAGAGAAGCATACTGTACAGTTAAAGAACAGCTTCCAAAGACATCTGGTCTTTGCCTGAATTGAATAGCATCTGGAATTGCCAAATGTTGGCAGTTCCTATGGAAGAAAAGAATGCCACATTTTTTATGGCATATTCCACCTGCTAGTTTTCACTTGGGGAAAAGCTATTGAAAGCACATGGAATGGAGGCAGATGGGCCCCAGCTCAGTCTCTGGTGGAGTCTCCTATGAGATATCTAGGAATGTTGCTGATGCTGCGGATCGTATCCTCTAGTGACCATGTATAAACACAATGCACAACATTGGCAGAAGATTCATCTTCCCACTCATATCACTCTACACTGCACCGTGCCTGCCCTTGAATCGATTCTAGTGATGTAGAAGGTTAAAGGAACCTATCTGGGGATGCATGCATATAGGGGGCCATAAAGAAGTAGAAATACAGAAGCAATACTGAACACGGCTAGTGGTGCCCGCAGCAAGCCCACAATGCTGTCAAAATGGTGACATCATCATATTACATCCATGCATCCTGCCATCTGTGATAACTATATGTCACAGAATTTGCATGATTATGTCATTTTCTTTTCATTATTTGGCACGATCACCCAATTCTGCCTGGGAGTGCCAATGTTCATGAAAACCCAAAGTGAAGGAATGGCCATGTTCATGAAGGCCCAAGGTAAAGGAATGGCCATGGTTTTTTTTATTTTATTTTTATTTGATTTATATGCCGCCCTTCTCCGGAGACTCAGGGCGGCTTACAGTGCGTTAAGCAATAGCCTTCATACTTTTGTATAGTTATACAAAGTCAGCTTATTGCCCCCACAATCTGGGTCGTCATTTTACCCACCTTAGAAAGGATGGAAGGCTGAGTCAACCTTGAGCCTGGTGGGATTCGAACTTGCAGTAATTGCAAGCAGCAGATGTTAATAGATGTTAATAACAGGGTGCTTTAAACCACTGTACTACAGGCTCTGTAGTACATGAAGGCCCAAGGTGAAGGAATGGCCATGTCCATGAAGGGTCAAGGTGAAGGAATGGCCATGTTCATGAAGGCCCAAGGTTAAGGAAGCTCACATGAAAAGTGAGTGACAACATCAAAACTGAGCTCAGCAGATAAATGCCCTGAAGTATCTTCTCTGTTTTACGAATCTGCAACAGAACTCTGCCACATTACAGATGTCAACTTTTCATACCTAGTATGGTAATTAGACTATCTTCTTGTTCACTGGACCCAAGCAGACTCAAATAGACTTACTACCGAAAATTAAGAGGCCATGCATATAAGAAACTTTCCGACTAATAACATTCAAGAATCTTGTCCTTTCTAAATATTAGTCCTAAGGTTTGAATCCTGGGATCCCTCCCTCTGCATTTTTGAATCGACAGCCATGTAACTGCCCGTTTCCCAACCTTGAAGATTTCTGCCATCTGTCCCTTATTTACAAAATGGATTTCTCTGGCATAAGAATCAGAGATTCCTGCCTCATCAGCCAACTCAACTCTTATAACAATCTCTGTGATCTGCAACTAGTTTTCTACATCCAATCTGCTGTTCATCCTGTTCTCCCTCATCTTGCAGCCTGCAGAAAAGACCTCAATTGTAATGTTGCTCATCCAAGTACTAAATGCAATGGGTGGATCCAGTGGTGAAATCTAAAATTTGTTACTACCAGTTCTGTGGGCATGGCTTGGTGGTGGTGTGTGTGTGTGTGTGTGTGTGTGTGTGTGTGTGTGTGTAAAACGTGACTGGGTGGGCGTGGCCAATTTTTTTTTTACTTTTAAAACCATTTTTTCTACAACCTCTTCGGCAAGGAGTCCTGGTGGCGCAGTGGACTAATTCACTGTTATTAAGATCAGCTGCTTGCAATTACTGCAAGTTCAAATCCCACTAGGCTCAAGGTTGACTCAGCCTTCCATCCTTTCTAAGGTAGGTGAAATGAGGACCCAGATTGTGGGAGTATTAAGCTGACTTTGTATAAATATACAAAAGTCTGAAGGCTATTGCTTAACGCACTGTAAGCTGCCCTGAGTCTCCGGAGAAGGGTGGCATATAAATTTTTTTTAAAAAAGAGGTTGTAAAAAATGCTTTCAAAAAGCTCTGACAATCCCAGCTGAGTTGCCTGATTGGCAGAGGCTTTTTTTCTTTTAAAAGCCTCTGCCGATCAGGCAACTCAGTTTGGATCGTCAGAGGCTTTTAAAAGAAAAAAAGCCTCTGCTGATTAGGCAACTCAGCTGGGATCATCAGAGGCTTTTAAAAAAATGTTTAAAAGCATTTTTTCAGCCGAAGAGGTTGTAGAAAAAATGCTTTTAAAAGTAAACAAAAAGCCTCTGATGATGGTGCGGCTCAGCTGGGCATGGAGGGGGGCAGGGATTTTTGCTACCGGTTCTCCGAACCACCTGCCTCCATCGCTACCAGATCGGGCGATCCGGTCTGAACCGGGAGCATTTCACCCTTGGGTGGATCGCTTCATTGAACGACAACTCTTTTCTCTTTATCGCTGCTGGTGAAATTTCTTTTCCCTATAATGCCAAATACACATCATTGGCGTTCATGTTAACACCACACCATTCAAGAGGTTATGCTTGGGTTTGTTTTCTGAAAGCCCAAGTTGTGCCTTGAGGCGGTCTGGTGGGTTGACCCAAAAAGTATCTAAAAGGGGAGTGGGGGTCAAAAGAGGCAAGATAGTGGTGGTGGCATTGCTGTCAAAGCCCTGCCATTTTTGTAGGTGCAAGCAAAATCAACACGAATGGGAAAAAAGTGGGGCTTTCATTGCAATGCCATGACCAGCAACTGTTCCTCTTTTGACAGCCTCACTCCCAGGGATGAAATCCTCCCGGTTCAGACCGGATCGCCCAATCTGGTAGTGATGGAGGCGGGTGGTTCAGAGAACTGCTAGCAAAAATCCCTGCCCCCCCATGCCCAGCTGACCCACACGATCATCAGAGGCTTTTTTTCTTTTAAATGCTTCTGACGATCCAAGCTCTGACAATCCCAGCTGAGTTGCCTGATGGTCAGAAGGGTTTTTAAAAACCTTCTGCCAATCAGGCAACTCATCTGGGATCGTCAGAGCCTTTTGAAAGCATTTTTTTACAACCTCTTCACCCAAGAGGTTGTAGAAAAAATGGTTTTAAAAGTTTTTTTAAAAAATTGGCCACACCCACCCAGTCACATTAGCCCCCCAAGCCACGCCCACAGAACCGGTAGTAACAAATTATAGATTTCACCACTGCTCACTCCCCACCCCCACCCCAGGGGTGAAATCCAGCAGGTTCTGACAGGTTCTGGAGAACCGGTAGCGGAAATTTTGAGTAGTTCGGACAACCGGCAGATACCACCTCTGGTTTTTTTTTATTTTGATTTATATGCCGCCCTTCTCCAGAGACTCAGGGTGGCTTACAATGTGCTAAGCAATAGCCTTCATACTTTTGTATATTTCTACAAAGTCAGCTTATTGCCCCCACAAACTGGGTCCTCAATTTACCTACCTTAGAAAGGATGGAAGGCTGAGTCAACCTTGAGCCTTGGTGAGATTCGAACCTGCAATAATTGCAGGCAGCTGATGTTAATAACAGGGCTTTAGACCACTGTACTATCCAAGGTTGGCCCCAGAGTGGGGTGGGAATGGAGATTTTGCAATATCCTTCCCCCAGGAGTGGGGATCTTGCAGTATCCTTCCCCTGTCACGCCCACCAAGCCACGCCCACAGAACCGGTAGGGAAAATTTTTGAATTTCACCCCTGCCCCACCCACCCCTGTGGATGATGCTGGGTTGATCATCCAAACACTGGAAAAGTATAGGGGAAGCAAGGGTAGAATTTTTTTAAAAAATCTAATTGGCAAATGGTGTCAACTCAGCATATTTAAAAATGTACAGTGCCTTATCATTCTTTCTCTGTGTCATATAATATACTGTATGTGGGTAAATGCATACTTTTGTATTTATTTATTTTGTGATGTTTATGCAGTGTATATTGGAGGTGGTGACCCTTTGAGAGCTGTATGCGACAAAAATTCATTTTAATATATGCCAATTAGTGTACAAAAACGTTATTCTAAGTCTAAGTCTATTCTTTACCATCCAGAAATGTTCAAGGGGTGGGAAGATGTCAAGCTGCAAAGAAAGAAAATTCTCTATGTAGAACAATCCTCAAATTCAAGTTGTGCTTTTAGACTTTGTCAACAACAGATTTTTTTTTTCCAGTTTAGTTCACGAATGTCATTGTTTCTATTGCTGGCTGCCAGTGTGTTTGCTTTCATGATGATGACTTCTGATTTACACTGATGATTGCCTTGGTCTGTTTTTGGTTTAAGCCAGAGGTGAAATCCAGCAGGTTTTGAAAGGTTCTGGAGAACCGGTAGCGGAAATTTTGAGCAGTTCGGAGAACCGTTAGTGGAAATTTTGAGTAGTTCAGAAAACTGGCAAATACCACCTCTGGCTGGTCCCAGAGTGGGGTGGGAATGAAGATTTTGCAGTATCCTTCCCCTGGAGTGGGGTGGGAATGGAGATTTTACAGTATCCTTCCCCTGCCACACCCAAGCCACGCCCATGTCCACGCCCACCACACCCACCAAGCCACGCCCACAGAACCGGTAGTAAAAAAAATTGGGTTTCACCACTGGTTTAAGCTCCAGCAATGATGATAAAAGTTTGGATGGCACTCCTCTGATATCCTTCTGCTCTGAGGTCACTCCATTTTCTAACATTTGCTTCCTATCCCTGATACAGAAGTGGGAAGAGAAGTAACAGTAACAGAGTTGGAAGGGACCTTGGAGGTCATCTAGTCCAACCCACTCCCTATACTAGGGATTCAAACCGCCAACCTTTCTGATCAACAAGTCTTAGCCACTGAGCCACCTAGGGAACCGCCAATATTTAGGAAAATATTTAGGATACAAGCTCTAGGAAAGGAAATAGGGTTCCTCCTTGCCCAGTCTGGTGAAAACCATGCCTCTTAATCCTGCAGGTGCTACTCGCTTTCAGGCAAAAGCGCTTGAATTCCATCACAGTCCCTCAAAGGCAGGGAGGGGGAAAATCTGCTGTCTTGTATGAGAAAAGGGCCATCTGTGAATTCTGGCACAAACTAAGTTCAGGCCTTGATTCCTTTCTGTCCATGGCTTCTTTCTAACCCAGAGCAACCAATAGCTGCCAGATTAAGCGCAGCCATGCAAATGTTACCAATTGTACTCGCTTTGTAAAGGCTTCCTTTGATGTGGGCACCCTCCTTCAATCAGGGCAGCCCTTCTGTGAGCCTGGCTTACCCTCAGCCTTCTTTTCATCACTCGGAATTAGAAGGACAACTTGCTGAAAAAGAGAAGCCAGGGCAGTTGGGAGGATAGCCCAAGAAAATATCCTCCTGGCTATTTCACTGCAAACAGAGGCTTCCTGGAAGCTGTCTACCAGCAGGGGACAAAAGACGCCACAAGGAATCCGTGAAGAAAGGCCTTACTTGGCATTGCACTTCACAAAGCCTTACAGAGCAGGACAGTATCATTCATTCCTCATATACTCCAGCTATCTTGAATGAGCTGGCTAGCACCCTGAATGGATTGTAAGACGTACATATTGTTTTTCAAGGAGAAGGTGGCCAACCTTTTCCTACTTGACTTTACTAACAACCAGGATACATGGGATCTTGGGAATGGGTCCTGGTCGGCTGTTTGGTACAGCAACCAAAAAGGACAGAGATGGTATTCAGCAGGTTCTGACCAGTTCTGTAGAACTGGTAATGGAAATTTTGAGTAGTTCGGAGAACCGGTAAATACCACCTCTGACTCTCCCCACCCCCATCTATTCTCTGTCTCCCGAGTCCCAGCTGATCAGAAGGAAATGGGGATTTTGCAGTATCCTTCCCCTGGAGTGGGGTGGGAATGGAGATTTTACAGTATCCTTCCCCTGCCACACCCACCAAGCCATGCCATGCCCACCAAACCACGCCCACAGAAAATTTTGAATCCCACCACTGGTACAGATATCAAAAGATAGTCAGGACTGTAGAAGAAAACAATTGCAACTAGCCTGCCTTCCTCTGAGGACTTATATACTGCAAGGGTCAGAAAGTGGCTGAGAAAATATCTACAGACATCTCACATCCTGGACATAAACAGTTTCAACTCCTCCCCTCAGGGCACTGCTATAGAGCAGTGATGGTGAACCTTTTTGGCACCGAGTGACCAAACTGGAATGCGCATGCATGCGCCAGAGCCCCAGAAACTTGGAGACCAGCTGTCCAATGCACATGTGCATTCCAGCCACCTAGTCTTCGGGTTTCCAGCACATGCATACGCGCAGGCCAGATGGTCTTCGTGCCTGCTGGAGCACTGGAAACCTGAAGATGTCCAGTGCGTGCATGTGAACCAGCCAGCTGGTCTTTGGGTTTCCGGAGCTCCGGCATACACAAATATCAGCTGGCCGGCGTGCATGCGTGCACCGAAAACCAGAAGAGCAGCTGGCAATGGCATGCATGCCCACAGGGAGGGCTCTGCGTGCCACCTCTGGCACGGGTGTCATAGGTTCGCCATCACAGCTATAGAGCATTGCATGCCAAAACAACTAGACACAAAGACAGTATTTTCTCTTATGCCATCACTCTGATGAACACATAATTCCCACAGTACTGTCTTATGTCTAAAGATATTTACCTATGTAGTAGGGCTGAGTTACTGCTATTATCCTTCTCATCTTTTCTACTGCCTTTTCCTCTTGGTATCTTATGATTATATTACTTTGTTGTTTGTATGTACACTGAGAGCTCATACAATAGAGACAAATTCCTTGTGTGTCCAATCACACTTGGACAATAAAGTATTGTTCTGTTCTGTTCTGTTCTGTTCTGTTCTGTTCTGTTCTGTTCCGTTCCGTTCCGTTCCATTCCGTTCCATTCCATTCCTTCCGTTCCATTCATTTCTATTTCTATTTCTATTTCTATTTCTATTTCTATTTCTATTTCTATTTATTTCATTCCAGTTGCAACTTTGGTTCTCAGTGGATTTCAAATCTTCACCACTTGAAGTCCTACCTGTACATCGTACAAAAGAGAAACAAGTCAGATAATGGAACTGGCTAACTCTGAAACTGTGGGACCTTGGTGCTCTCTAAGCCTGGTTGTTACTTGCAGACATTTCATTACCCAACTAGATACAGGTAGTCCTCAACTTACAACCACAACTGTAACCTAAACTTCCGTTGCTAAATGAGGTAGTTGGTAAGTGAATCATGGCAGATTTTACAACCTATTTTGCCATTGTTCAGTGAATCATACAGCCATTAAGTGAATCTAGCTTCCCCCAGTGACATTGCTAGTTGGAAGCCCTCTGGGAATATCATATACAGTGGTCACATGACTCCAAGAATCTGCAACCATTGTAAATACATGCTGG
The DNA here is from genome assembly GCA_012654045.1 of Ptyas mucosa. Lineage (NCBI taxonomy): Eukaryota > Metazoa > Chordata > Lepidosauria > Squamata > Colubridae > Ptyas > Ptyas mucosa. The sequence continues at coordinate 20,294,864 of WNWU01000005.1, forward strand.
TTGCTAAGTGCCCAAATTCTGATAACCAGACTATGGAGATGTTGTGATAGTTTTGAGACGACTAAAAGAAGTCATTTTTTTTAGTGTCATCATAATTTCAAACAGTTGTTAAAGTCAAGGATTATCTCTAACATCATTCTTGCTCATGATATCTGCAAGCAAATACTCCAGCTTAGAGAACACCAAGGACTTCACTGTTTAACCATGAGCTACAGACATTCTCTTCTATTTGCTCTGAGATTGTTTGTTGCAAGGGTCACTGCCTCTAAAAGTCTTTCTCCCCTTGCTTCCCAAAAGCCTTCTGTCAAGAAACTGTCCCAGGGGATAGAATGCACTTAACATATTCTTCCACTGAATAATTCTCCACCTGATTGTATTTGAACAGATTGTTTTGGTAACGTCTCTTCAATGACCGGTTGGCTAGCCATTACATTACATTTCCAGGGCTTCCACCTTGAGATGGTGTTTCGGGAAGGCACAATAAGTAGTTACTTCCCCCCTTCCAACCAGCTCCCTCCCCCCAATAGTCCATGGCAGACTGGCAGTTAGCAAATGGAAAGTTCAGGGTAGGGTGGCAGTTCTGTCAGGAAGAGCAGTTGGCTAGTTAGGCATAAATCTTCAATGGATCCAACAGTCTACTCTGTCTATTTCAGTCTTGGCAGCTTTAAGATGGGTGAATTTCAACTCCCAGAATTCCCCAGCCAGCACATGGGGAATTCTGGGGGTAGATCATGCCTGATCTACTTCAACGGTTCTGTTTCTATTATGTCAGGGATGTCAAACTCGTGGCCTGCAGGCCCGATGCGTCCGCGCTGGCCACGCCCACCCCTAGTTTAGCAAAGGGGGGAAAGTCACAATACATCATATGACAACGTGACGCCGCAAGTCGTCATTATGTGATAGGTAGAGACATCAAAAAAAAAAAAAAAACCACAGAAATTTGCCTTTCACAAGCCATTCTTGAGTTTTGGATTTTAGCCCTACTTGAAGGTGAGGGACAAATCTAACAACTTCTACATGCAAGGAGGTTGTCAGTGAGTCACAGTCTTTTCACATCTACAGCTAAATGCACACACACACGAACACACAAAATATAATTTGAAGGTAATACTAGCTGCACATAAATAAAACGCTATAGATTTTTTAAAAATCACATCAATGTTTAGCAACATTTTAAAATTCAGCATTTCTCTTCATGCAGATTACACTAGTAAAGTTAGCTTACTTCTATGTAATTTAGAATATAACCTTTTACAAACAGCCCTGTAATAATCTCTGAATGGCAATCAAGAGTGCTCTACAGGTTAAGAGGTGTAAACTTCATTGATTTGAGTAATTTACCAGAGATTAATAACTGTAACTCAAGATTCTTCCAGAGAATGAATAACCAGCTGAGAAAAGTTGATGAACCAAAGTACAGTCAAGGATCATTAAACTGGGCTTGTCATTAATTTCAAGAAAACGTCCTGTGCCCAGATCAGAGGGTCTACTATATATTGCCAGTGAAAAATAACATGCACATGGCATATTTTTAAGAAGGGTAATATAGCTTTAATTTCTAACTACTTATATTGCTGAAATATCCATTAACATATAAGTGACTTTACAAATGAAACTGAAGACATATTTAACGTATATTCCAAATTACAGTTGTAATTTCTCAAAGACATTTCCCCAAATATGTTGAGTTCCATCATATTACAATCTTTCCAATGCACCTTACAATATATTTTACAACGTCCTGTAAAACCAACTTAGTTCTTTCTTTTGTTCTCTTCAGCTGCAAGATCCTAAATTGCTTTCAAAAACTTGCTACTATTGGTTGACTGAATGAGAAATGCAAAGTGGGAAATTATGGTGTGACAGGCAAGCAATGCAAAAGGAAACCACAGAAGTATTCATTCTACTGCATGTTTTTCTACTGCATAGTCTACCCAAAGTAGATCTGTAGGAAAAATAGATTTTTCAGGGTTCCAAAGCATTTGAAGATTTTTGCTGGTTACCACGTGCCAAATAGCCAGCCCTTGTCTGATGGAGGAACATATTGTAGATGTAAAGAAGTATTTTCTTATGGGAAGATTCCTGTATGCAAAGATATCCTACGGCAGTGACCCCCAACCTTTTGGGCACCAAGGACTGGTTCTGTGGAGAGTTGTTTTTCTGTGGACCGGAGGGGCTGTGGTTTCATGTGCTGCCTGCATCCTGCGGATGGAGCTTTGCTTGTTTCCATAGCCCAGTTTCTGGCATGCTGCAGCCCAGTGCTGGTCCACGGACTGGGGGTTGGGGATCCCTGCCCTAGTAGTTATTTATGTGCAAATGTGTGCATTTGATTCTCTGAAATACTAGAATGTACATATATGCATCTGTATGGTGTGTACATGGTAAAAGACTTTTTTAGGGATGAAAGCAGATTTTTGACCAAACATGAAAAAACCCACATGAAATAAAGAGCTGCATAATAATCTATTCCAAATTTTTCTGTACCAAATGGTCTACATTTCTGGAATTCTTTGTAATCAAATGACGTAGGAATGCTCTACATATAAATGGTTTCTAGCCCAATATGGTGAAAAATGTAGGCATACTTATATTTTGATTTTTCCCAAGAGGAAGAGAAATAGTCTGGGGAAAGTCTACTTGGAATAAAAAAGGTTAAGCACAAACTCATACTGCTGTTCCTCCTCTCAGAATGTTCTCTCTTTAAATCTATTTTTTCTTATACATAAAGATTTTAAAATCTGTCCTTGCTGTGCTGCTAGTTTGCTCCCTAATTGGCATAATACAAGTAAATTTCTCTCCACCTTTTCCTTCTGTTTTCAGCTAGTTTCCTTTCCTTCTTATCGTCATATCTTCCCCTTTTGTGCAAAAAGGAAGCGGTGACATTCCAGATCAACTTTCCCCATCTAGAACTCTTTCTTTATTCAAGGGTTGTAATTCTTATCATTACTAGCCAGCATGACTACATTGGCTGAAAATAATAAGTTATGGTTTTATTCGACATCCACAACATAACAATTCAAAGTATTTTAAGAAAGCTGAAGTAGATCTTGAACAGTTTTGTTTTTAAAGCTTGATGGCTGCATAGCATCATTATGATTGTTGTAGATATAGAACTGAAGCTGAGAAATTTGTGCTTTGTTTGCAGCCACCTATGGCTGAACCAGATGGCATCATTCTGTTCTGTTCTGTTCTGTTCTTCCCCCAATAAGCAGGTTATAGATGAAGGAACAGAATAAATACAAACCAGAAGTAGAGAATAAGTAGCTCAGGGTTGAACTGTTGTGTTGTTGATGCTTTCTGAACTTGGTTGTTTGATTGCAGACTTTTTATTACTAAGCTGGGTAATACCATCTGTGCAGAGGATCCACATGAAATGGCAAGCCATTGCAATACGCTATCCAGAAAATGAAATGACCCTTCACAACTGGGACAATGACAATGTGATACAGGACTCAAGATACTGGAACATGAATTCTCTTGATCAGAAAGTATCCAGAAAGTATGAGTAAAATAAGCGCCCACAATATAACTTGATTAAAACCAAATTGATAAGCAGCTGCTGAACCAGATGCAAAAAGAAAGTTTTAACGCTACAAATATATTCTACACCACTAATATGCGAAATGTCAGAAGCATGATTGAAGGCAAACTTGATGCTGTCAAAGCAGAAATGTCAAGACTGAATTCCAGTATTCCCGGAATCAATGAACCAAAATAAGTCACTTCACATCAGAAGTGCATCAGCTGTTTTACTGCAGACAAAAAAAAAAAATCATCAAAGAAATAGTGTAGCCATCCCTGGTAACGAAAGGGTGTCAAAGTTATGATATACCAAATGATAGAATTATTATAATTTGAATCCAATGAGCGATGCAATGAAACTGAGAATAAAACTGAGAAGGGTAAAATATCGATCTAAGAAAATCATAGCAACCAAGACTACTACCTCACTTTGATGCCTTCCCATGTTGTACAGTATTTCAGAACCCATGAAGTGAAATGACATGTCAGTTGATGGTGATCAACTTATCAAGGTTATCACAATCGGGATGGTGATCAAATAGTGTGATATAAGTCTGGGTCAATGTCACATATCTAGACCAGGGATCAGCAACCTGCAACTCTGGAGTCACATGTGGCTCTTTCACCCCTCTGCTCCTTGTCACTCAAAATAGGTATCACAACCACCAGCGTGCAACACCCGCCGGTAAATGATTAATTGAGCTTTTCAATCCCCGGTAGGCCAACTATGGATAAATCAAAGAAAAGAAAAGTTTCAGAAGAAAACAGAACGTTTAATTCAACTACATATGCTAGTTTTGTGGCCGCTCAAGAAATAGTCAGGCACAGGAAGAGTTTTGTGGCTCCCGGTGTTTTCTTTTCTGTGGGAAACAGGTCCAAATGGCTCTTTGAGTGTTTAAGGTTGCAGACTCCTGACCTAGAGAAAGGGGTAGGACTCTGGCTGTACCACTGCATCCACCATCTTAACTATTTTTTATTATTTCTTTTTACTTCTGCTCCTTCCCTTAGGAAGGCCTGGTCTTAGGAATCAGGAGATGGAACAAACCAGGTTTTCAGATCTATGGAACACAAACAGCTCATTTATTTATTTTTTATTTATTTATTTGATTTATATGCCGCCCTTCTCCGGAGACTTAGGGCAGCTTACAATGCATTAAGCAATAGCCTTCCTACTTTTGTATATTTATACAAAGTCAGCTTATTGCCCCCACAAACTGGGTCCTCATTTCACCTACCTTAGAAAGGATGGAAGGCTGAGTCAACCTTGAGCCTGGTGAGATTCAAACTTACAATAATTGCAGACATCTGGTGTTAATCACAATGCTTTTAGTCTGCTGAGCCACCAGCTCATAAAGTTTGTGCAGCTGCAACAGTGCAGAACAGTGCATTTTGGTTCCAAAGAAGCCAGGGCAGAACCAGAGAAAAGCCAATTCACCAAATAAACCAATCCTATGTCCAGATAGTCCTCGACTTGTGACCATAATTGAGCCCAAAATTTCTGTTGTAAATGAGACATTTGTTAAGTGAGTTTTGCCACTTTTTACGATCTTTCTTGCCACCATTGTTAAAATAAGACCCTGTCTTATATTTTTTTTAATCCCGAAATAAGTGCTTGGCCTTATTTTCAGGGAGGTCTTATTATTTTGGGGCACGTGAAGCAACATGGGGCTTCTCTTGCCATCTTACCTAATTTCCAGCTCTGTGTTTAAATATTTTTTGGGAAGGCTTATTTTTGAGGGGAGACTTATTTTAGTGCATGCACTCAAAAGCCCAATTGGGCTTATTGTCAGGGGATGTCTTATTTTCGGGAAAACAGGGTAGTAACTTGACTGTTAATTGAATCTGGCTCCCCCATTGACTTTGCTTGTCAAAAGGTTGCAAAAGGGGATCCCATGACCCTGGGACATAGCAGTGGGCATACGTATGATGAACCAGTTGCAAGCACCTGAATTTTGATCACGTGATCATGGGGATGCTGCAAAGGTTGTAACTGAAAAATGGCCACAAGTCACTTTTCTCAGTGCGGTTATAACTTTGAACAGTCACAAAATGAGCTGTTGAAAGTCAAGGACCATCTATAGCAGTGATGGCGAACCTTTTTGCCATCACGTGCCAAAAGTGGGGAGAGTGAGGAGGGGTCGCACACGCATGTGCCCACACTCACAATTCAATGCACCTCACCCCCGCACATGCATGCACGACCCCCCTGTGCTCCGCCCGCTTTTGGCACGGTGGGCCCTCGCCAGGCTGCAGAGACTTTCTAGGAGCCTGGGGAGGGCGAAAACAGTCTTCCTCACCCTCCCGGAGACCCTCCAGAGGCCAAAAATGTCCCATTTCTCAACTTCCAGTGGAACAGAAAATGATGTTTTTCAACCTCCCCAGGCTCCAGAGCCTTTCTAGGAGCCTGGGGAGGTAGAAAATGGCCTTCCCCAAAGCCTGAAAATCAGCTGGCCGGTGCACGCATGCGCGCTGGAGCTGAGCTAGGGCAACGCTCATGTGCCCACAGATATGGTTCCATGTGCCAACTGTGGCACATGTGCTATAGGTTCACCATCATGGATCTATAATCTAGATGGTTCCAAGTTAGCTACAAACTGAGTTGAAATTATCTTAAGGAATTGTTCTGAAATAAACAGGACCTCTCCATCCTGGATTTGGAGACAATCTGAAAGTAGCAGGGGAGAAATTGGCAAGGACATTGTCTGTTTCCCCCTTCTTTTTCAGACCTAATTGTTGATGTGAAAAATGCCATATTTTTTTTTCCTTTCCTGTGGAAGGAAAGTAAGCCGCCCAGAGAATGCTATCAAACACTATGGGGTGGTATATAAGCCTAAATGCTATTGCTATTCTAACTCCTTGCTCTCAGTCTTTCAACCCAGCAGAACTAAAACTGAAGACCATGTACCTTTTTCAGCAGCTTTGAATCTGAGGGGTTGTGAACAGTGTCCCCATGGAAGTGCCCTCAATGTAAAGCAGTGTTTCTTGAAGTGTGGTCCTAGAACTTCTGGGCATCGCTGAAGGCCCTCTCAAAATCAAAATGATTTGCCAGCCGATATTTAACAACAAGATTGAAATCCCAAATAAGGCAATTTTAATTTTAAATATTGATAAATAGGACCCAACAAAAACTTTTTAAAATGGGAAGGAGTACTCAGATTTTTTTTAAAAAAATGTTTAAGAAACACTGGTTTCAAGGAATGACGTGAAAGCTTTGAAATTGGAGAAGCAAATGAGTATATATTATGCTAATTGCCAGCAATATCTTGAGGTAATAAATGCTTACTTTCCAGCGTTCTGTTGGTTTGGGTAGAATAGAGAATGACTAAAAACTGAGGTATCTCGTTGACAGTCATTGCAAAAAGAACAAAATGGTGTAGTAGATCTACCTGCAGTATGTACATTCTTTTTTAAAAAATAAATTTGATTAATTTTCTATTTATTACATTACTTAGTGCTTAATAAACATCGTGTTTTCTGGGTATTTAAATTGCTTAACAATACAGATTCCCTTCTTACTCTCCACCCCTTTTTCCCAATCATTGGTAAAATAAGTTCCATGTTTGATAATATTCGGTGTCTTCTTTCTGTTTGATTTTCAATGTGATCCATTTCTGCACAATCTAATATCTTCTTAATTATATCTTCATCTTGCGGTATTTCTTCATTTTTCCAATATTGTGCATGTGAAAAATAATCCTCGCTGCTGTTAAAACATGCAGTGTGTATATTCTGAGCACCCTTGAAAAGTGGCTTTTCTCTTGGGTTCCTTATCATCATATTAATAACAAAATCCCTCTGGGAAGATCTGATGATTAACCATCCGATCTTTGCCCCCACTTTCTTTTATGAACAAATGGCTGGCTGCCATTTGTCCTAATGGCACTCATTAGTTTTGGATGTGGTCCATTCCTTGACAGTCATGGAATAGTGGTCATGTTTGTTTCCGGTGGAAAGGACAAGTGGGTCCGAATTGGGTGGTTCCTGTTAAAGAATCTTTCAGCCAGAAGCGACCCTGTTGCCTTTTGTATGGGAATTCTTCCCACTCTCCATCTTCAGCAATGTCATCAGTCCTGTCACTTTCCTGCAGGGAATTACTAATGGGCTGAGATTCTGCCTTTTTCCCTCCCTGCCCTTTCAAACTAGTCAGGGCCATCTACATAAATCTGCCAAGAATCTGACAGCAAAACTGTGGGCTCACAGGAGCTTGAGAACTTTTGGAGTGATATTCCTTCTGTTGCAGTGCTTCCCCAGACAGCCCTTGATTTAGGAGGAAGTGCATCCCTTTCTCCAGTTGAATTAAACAAATAAAAAGGGGAGGAGAGAGAGAACGGGTTGATTACAATGTCTGACTGGGGTCTCTGGGGTTGAAATGGTCTCAAGGGCCCTGGGAGAAAAAGATGCTGGGCTGTAATGGATGAAAGAGGAAACAATATTCTGTTGTTGTTTTGTGTGTGTGTGTTTTAACTTGGAACAGTTGTAAGCAGGATTGGTTATCTGGGAATTTGGGAAATAAATTCACTTTGACATAGCCTTCCAAAACTCAATGCCTTTCTGGTTTGAATTACAGCACCCATACCCCCCCCCCCAAAGAGGGTTTAATTGTGGGAGCCTAAAAGTGAACAGCTTCTGCTGCTATGATCTGTTGGGCCCAAAATGATGTGATCAGTGTCCTCTGCTGAGAGAATCTGATCATGGCTACTTCTGTGTTTACAACATTCATCTTTGGTTCTCTGCTTACATTGGGACAAGTTTACTTGGTATCCTTCCTCTGAGTTTAATGAAAGCCATGATCTTCTACAACATTTCATTTTCTGATTGGTTCAGTTCTTCCCTGTTTTGACCAGTACCTTAGAAATGTCTTACAAGTTGTTCTTGTAAGATAGTCCGCCATGTGTATCCAGCAGTCATTACCTCTTGGGGCATCCTATTACAGCACGTATTACAGCACGGCCTTTTCAAGCAAAGAATCAAACAAATCAAAATGTTTATATGTATCCACAAAACTAGCTGTCCTTATTTTCAATTTTTTCAATTTAATTCAATTTATATGCCGCCCCTCTCCGAAGACTCAGGGCGGCTCACAATACATTTAAAATCCTAATAAAAACATTTAAAAATTTAAAACATTAAAACATTAAAACTCATTCATACCATTCATGGCCAGATCACACCAGATTGCAAGAGTGAGATCAACGGCCCCAGGCCTGCCGGAAAAGCCAGGTCTACACCGCTTTTCGGAAGGCCAATAAGGTGGGGATGGTCCGGACCTCAGGAAGTAACTGGTTCCAGAGAGCTGGGGCAGCCACAGAAAAGGCCCTCCCCCACGAGCCCGCCAACCGGCATTGTTTAGCTGATGGGACCCAGAGGAGACCAACTCTGTGGGATCTTACCGGTCGCTGGGAGCTATGCAGTAGAAGACGGTCTCGAAGATAATCTGGCCCTGAGCCATGTAGGGCTTTAAAGGTAATAACCAACACCTTGAATTGTGACCGGAGACCAATAGGGAGCCAGTGCAGCTCGTGGAGAATTGGTGTAATGCGCGGCTGCGGCTGCGTTCTGGACCAACTGTAGTCTCCCAACACTTTTCAAGGGTAGCCCCATGTAGAGCACTTAGGGATTACTCAGTTATAGGAAGTTCTAAGGTTTGGTGGTGGTGTAGTCATCTTCTGAGTGCCATAAAAATATTTTCCTCAAGAAATTGAGACCCATTGGACGCCCTTCTTACCATTTTGTGTAAAGACAGGCATTGACTCGAATATAGCATCATGTTAATTCAACTGATTCAAATAATAAATTGATGCTATTGTGATGAAATAGTAGAAATAACTGATCACTTTTTGTCCCACACCGATCAGCTCCCACTCCACATTAAAGACATCTATAATTAAATTAGACTTTTCCAACTTTGTGCACTACTGTCATGGACATCTGTGGAGGGGAAAGGAGCAAGTGACATCATGTGTATTATGATGATATCATATAAATGATATCATGGACCATGTGATATCATCCTGGCTTGTACCACATGCCTCTGCCAGGGGTGGGTTCTAAATATTTTTACTACCGGTTCTGTGGGCGTGGCTTATTTTGTGGGCATGGCTTAATGGTCATGTGACAATTCTTTAGGATTTAGCAGAGGTACTGGTCTACCAAGCTTTTAACTGCTTGCAGAGCTGTACCGGTCTACCCATTTGTTTTTGGAGGCACCGTCTACTCATTCGTTTTTGGAGGCACTGGTCTACCACCACACTGCCTTTTAACACTGATCAGCTGTAGGGCGGCCCTTTGAAGCCCCACGGCAAGAGTTTAAACAGGTTTTTTCCTTCTAGCCAATCATCTAGGACTTGGGAGGCAGCAATAGAATGGGGGTGAGGCCAAATAAAAGGTAAGAATAATGTGGGGGGGGCGGGGGGGCGGAAGGGTCCAGCTCCTGAACAAAGAGAACCGATTCGGTGACGTTATATTGTCACCACTACCGGCTCGGCCGAACTGGGCCGAACCAGGAGGAACCCACCACTGGCCTCTGCCATTCGGATCTGTTAGGAGAATCTTATCCAAGGCAGATCCAGTTTGGGAACATGACATAAGCATGGTCTGAATTTTGGTTTTTATGCTTTTCATTTCAAAACTGGACCATCAAACTACAACTCAATGTACAACGCATAGTTTCACCCACATTCCCTCCATACCAATATCCTAGTGAACATACACATCAAGTTCATATTTGAAACAAGATTGGGCCCATTCCTATAACACTCAAAAAAGATGCACCTATTTTTAAAAAAAAACAGTCCAATTTAGTCTTTCTTAGTCTACAGAAAAGGGGTAGAAATCCAATGTGCTACATTTGGAATATTTTTTCCTGCAATCTCAACGATGTCCAATTCTAACCAAAGGTGCTTTCTCCAAATGCTTCGGGCTTGTAGATTTCTACAAGCTCACATACAGATTGAGAAAGCGACAAGTGGATGGCCTGCCATCGGGTTGTTGTAAATAAGATGAAAACAGGTACAAAACTCAGAAAGATATGCCAGCCTTAAGAAGCCCTTTGAACAAGGGTCAATGTTCCCAGTTGGGCTCCGTGCATTACCCATCAAGCCTTCCAACCAAAAAGCATTTGACCATTGGGATGGTCCTGTTCTGAGCCACCTGCCACACTAATGAGGACAAAGCTTCCTTTATGAATAGCCACAAAGATCCCACCTCTCTGATTTTATCCCATCTAATACCCATTGCACTATATAAAATGCATTTTGTTTAGAGGAGAACAAAAATAACACAAAGAAAGCAAGTGAATTCCTCAGGTTAAATAACTGAGAGCTAAACATTCCAGATGCATTTTCCATATGGATCTGCAGGGGAGGCTAGGGAAGCAAAAGTGGCCAAAGAGGTGCCAAAGAGGTGGTCAAGAGAACTAACCCTCCCCTTCTCACCCACATCCTGTGCCTGACACTTTTTTTAAGAGCATAATATACACACACCCTTGGGTTTTGTTTTGTTTTGTTTTGTTTTTTTGTTTTTGTTTAGAAACACAGCAGACGGTGTGCAGTTCAGATGGATTTCCCCCTGGGAAAACTAGCAACTTTCTAAAAAGATTTTTCTCAGTAGTTCCAATATTAGCCCTGCTAAAATAACGTTCCACTGGTCGTGGCTCTTGAACATTTCACTTGCCATCCTTATTTTATCATTGATGCAACTTTAGATTTTGGGAGAGAGGCATCGATCTGCTTATTTGGAATCAACAGCAAGCTGGTCCTTAAAAACGCAAAAAATCTTTGAACGGAAAGGCTGAGCGAGATGAAAGCAGAGCTAAACAACAGGGAACAAAAACACCCCTTCATGCTGAACGGATGGGGCAGTGGTGGGGGTGGTCCCAAGTGGAGCCTCCATCTTTTGAGGCTGAGGCGGTTTCCACAAAGGCAGATTCCTTCGTTCTTTAGCAACTGGGTTCAGCTTTTCTTATTTCTCTGTGCTACCCAGTGGCCAAGGAGAACATTGTTGAAAAGGACAGAGCTTCAGCATTTATGTTCTCTCATGATCCAGAAAGACAGGCAAAATATGTCCTTGCCTTCTTTTACTTCCCTTCTTCTGTTTGGAAGATATAAAAAAAGCTATCTAGGAGGGAGCAGAATGCAGGCAGTTCTTGAAAGAGAGAGAGAGAGAAAGGGTTCTATTGGGAGGCCCCATTGGTTAAAGGCTACGCACAGGCACTCTGAAGTGAGGGTTTAATGAAGTAGCCTGTGAGAGAATGGAAGGGACAGTCCCTGCTGTACAGATGGCTCTTTGTCCCCATTGACACCTGCCATCTGCTTGTTTATCTAAATGATGTTGGAGGGGGCATCACAAGCTCCCAATCTGCTCTACTGCCTCCACCAGACTCCGGTGACCTCTTGACCTCTGTGTCAGACAGGTCCGTAGAGTTTGTTCTTTCAGTTCAATGGGTTCTTCCTTCTCCATGTTTACAGCCTCTTCCCAGGCTCTGATATTCACAACAGCAGCAGCAGCAGCAGCAGTTCTGCCAAGAGAAGGAAGAGCAGCTGCCTTTGGTCTAAACTAGCTGGGGGTCTCTTGGCCTCCCTCCCCCCCTCCCCCCTCACGCTCTAACCCCAGGGAGAGAAAAACGCTCAACCTTCTATGTATGTAGGTATAAATCTCATCTTCATGCATAAGAAAAGCCAAGAATTGGGAGATTTTTGGGGGGAGGGCAGAAAGAGGAAAAACTTGAAATATGTGAAAGAGGTACTGGGGTCTACTTCACAAAAGAAGAATTCTGCATAGCTTTCTGATCCTGTAAACAGAATCCATTGGGGGGGGGGGTGGAATGTATCATAAACCTGAAAAAGAACATAAGAAATCTTCATTTTTGTATCATAGATGGACTCAAGAAAAATGAAATGTCAGAGATGCGATACCCTGCTGCCCTAGTGAAATTACTTGTTAAAAAAAAAGCTTAAAAATAAAAATAGGGAAGGAGGTTGGAGATGCATAGCTAGATCGGCAGGCAGATATGTATGTACATATAATTTTCCAGTACATAAGCATCATGCGGTGGTTTCTTTCCCCTCAAAATTACACTTTCAACTTTTTGAGGCAGTAACAGATCCATCAATATGATAGCAATACTGAGCTTTCCATTGCAACTAGAGACACAGGTGGGATGGAAATCTTGCCCTGGTGTCCGATAGTTGTCAAGAGTCTGGATGCAAAGAAATAGGCTACCTTGTTTGAACTTGAGAATGATTTAAGTTAGTATTTGTTCATTGAAGTGCTCTGTCAATATCAGTGTTGTCTCTCTTAGAAAAGTGGCATTGCCCCATAGGGATAAATCTATGAATTGGTGGTCCTCTTGAACATTTGTGACTACTGTTGAATGGGCATGTGAAGACTGTGATGAGGAGAAATTTGGATAGCTTCTGCTGTGGGCCAGTTGCAGCCCTAGCTGTAGTGACCCCTGCCTTCATTGTCATTGCATTAGACTTCCACAATGTTCTTTAGAAAGGTGCCTTGGAAAGTACAGTTGGTACAAAATGCAGCAGCTCAGTTGGTGTCAACTACTTAACATCTTACTTAACACCTATTTTATGGGCTTCTGAATTACTTCCCAATTATTTCTCTGTACTATTCAAAATGCTGGTTTTGGCTTATAAAGCCCTGTATATCAGGTGCAAAAGGATGAGGACCATATATTAAGTTGGACTTGGATTGTTTGTGGCAATGTATCAATTCTAAGCTGATGACATGCTTGACTTTGTCCCCAGTTCTGTCTGCTCTTCTCCCACATCATATAGCCTGGTAGCAAGGTGGTTGCCAGACCCCTTTCTCCAATCAATGTTAGCTCAGCTGCTGCTGCTGCCGCCTCTTTTTCATGAGGAGAAGGAAACTGAGGCTAGAATCCTTTATTTCCCCCAAAACCTTGTGTCCTATATTTTGGAACACCTTTCTTCTAAAAGTTAGATTGACTTCCTCGCTAATGGCCTTACAGAAATTAGCGAAGGCTGAACTATTTTAGATTTTGGGGATGGGATTTTTCACCAGCTTTATGCTTTGCTTTGTGTTCTTACGTTTTGATTTATGAATCTACAACTATGGTGTTTTCCAAATAGGACCTGATCCCACTATGCTTAGCTTTTTGGAAAACAACCAAGTTTGGTAAGTTCATTGTATTTTGTAGTAATCAACCATTTTGATTTAATAAACAAAGTCAACCCTGGCAGATATTGCCTACTGTATGTAATCCTAATTAATGTACAAAGAGCTTAATATCAGTAAGAAGTTTTGGATAGTTTTTTAAAACTTATTTTGCTTGCCAATCGAACTTATTGGAATATCTCAGTGAAGCAATGAAAATCTTATAGATTTGTTTGACCACATCAATCAGATCAAAATCAAGCTACCAGATAGGGCACTGATTGTCTTAGGCAATCAATCAAATATCCTGAAAATGGCAGACTGATTACCCTTTCTTCAATTCTCAGAGTTGGGAGGGGGCACTTTAATCAATTAGGAATTGAAACAAACCTATCAGTTATCTGCTTGAACCCATGAGCTCACCCTTGGTAATTTGTTTCACTGTTAAGCTTACTGTTGAGATTTTTTCCCCCTAACATTTAATCAGAATCTGACTTTCTAGCCATCTTATTTTATCACCTATTTCATTTTGGTGCTGAGGCTTACAGTAGCTAAAATGACCTTCTGAGGGAAAGGAATGATTCAGGACAAAGATAACCTCAACGCATAGTCAGCCATAAGATTTTATCATGCCTTTTCATTGTATTTTGCTATATGGTTTCCACCATATGAAATTTTGGCATTCCTATCACAAGTTGCTAATTGAGTTAGATTTTAGTCATGCAGTAAGGAACACACATATGGAAACCGTCTGCTTGGATTAACACATCTCCAACTTCTCTTGGCTTCTACTGGAAAGACATGTACACACAGAGAGAGAAAGACACACACCCATTACTCTTCTGGTTTAGCCTGCTTACACAAGCCTGCACTCATATTCCACCCCAAATTCCTAACCACAAATGTACAGGTTGGACACCCACAAGCTCTCTTCTGTCTTTCGAGTGTATGGAGTGTATCCACATAATGATACAAAGATAGAGCTCCAGGCTCTGTTTCTCATAGGATGGAGAACATTCTCAATTTCATGGGCATTGATTGAATGTATTTTTCCTTTCAATTATAACATCTTGAAATGATGCCATATCAGAAGGGAGGGGGCAAACAACTGCACACATACAAGGACCACTACTGAAAGAGAACTAAGGTTATATATACCTATACATAATATACCTATATTAGACAACACTGTTTTATCTCCTGGATCTCTTTTCCACAAAGTGGCCAAATTGAGTATGCAGAGTTTATGTCACAACATAATTCATCACTTTCCCCCCTCCCCTACATCACTTTTCCCCTCCCCTACATCTGTGGCACTAAATAAAGGTTGATATGTGGGGTCTACTAAATTAAATCTACACTTGGGGTCTGTTTTCTGCTTGTGTGTGTATATCTCTGTGTGTGTGTCTTTTTGTTTTGTTTTTTTGCATGCGAATGTTTAAAATCTGCACCATACTCCATCAGTACTGAATCCAAAGCCCTGTAATAGGCTG
This sequence comes from Ptyas mucosa, assembly GCA_012654045.1. Lineage (NCBI taxonomy): Eukaryota > Metazoa > Chordata > Lepidosauria > Squamata > Colubridae > Ptyas > Ptyas mucosa. The sequence continues at coordinate 20,310,007 of WNWU01000005.1, forward strand.
ATAAATAGTTTCAAAAAGAGAGCTTAAAATTGTAACCAGCCGTTTTCCCAGATGTTCGTCTACCAAACAGCAAGTTGCCATCCTTTAATTGCAGACCACTCTTCTCTCCAGCTTGCTGAGACTCTTTAAATCAGTCAGTTCATTAGGGAAACGTATCATTGCTGCCCATGTATTCTAATGTTGATCTCTTTTATGAAATCTACAGTTTGTAATTCTATTCTACACTCATACAGCAATAAAGAAAGTCCAAGGTATAGTAGGTCACAACATTGTGCTGCTTTGGAAATACCTTTTTAGTCCATTGTTATAACTTTATTGATTAGTTAATTGGCCATCTCAAAACATCTAAGGTTATCATAATATCTGGTATTTCCCAGAGAAGTTCAGTATTCAAATCAGGGGTGAAATCCAGCAGGTTCTAACAGGTTCTGGAGAACCAGTAGCGCAAATTTTGAGTAGTTCAGAGAACTGGCAAATACCACCTCTGGCTGGCCCCAGGAGTGGGAAGGGAATGGGGATTTTGCAATATCCTTCCCCCAGGAATGGGGTGGGAATGGAGATTTTGCAGTATCCTTCCCCTGCCACACCCCACCAAGCCACACCACACCTACCAAGCCACACCCACAGAACCGGTAGTAAAAAAAATTGGATTTCACCATTGATTCAAATACTGATTGTGTGTCCAGTCAGGAGCTAAAAATTAGAGGTTTGGTTGTTCAATTTTAAAGAAGTTGGAGATATCTCTCTCTCTCCCCCTCCTTCCCCCCCCTCTCTCTCACACACACAGACATAACACAACTTTCTTAAATTGTTACAGTAGATCAATTGCTCTGAAAGACATTCACTACTTAGATAGTCTAAGAAATGTTAAGTGCATTTCCTGTCATTCTCCCTTATCACCAACCGGAGGTCCAGCTCAAGACTTATCTTTCCATCTTCCTCCTTGTCCCAGCAGCCACATCTGATTTATACTGTATGTGTATGGATTTATACATATGGCAATAAAGATACTTAGTACAACTATTAGTAGCTTTCAAACATTTCTCAATGATTTGCTAAGGAGCAGGAATCTGTGATATTAAAGGTTCACTGCACTTCCTTCTATTGAGTTTTGTTCCTTATCTGGAAAATATCTTCCCAGGCATGCTTAAAAAACTAAACCCCTTATAATTTTCCAGTCTCTCTTGTTGCCTTTGTCTAAAGGAATAATGACAACATTCTTTCAGTTATTAGGCACAGATGCAATCCTTACACTTGTGTTAAACCAGTTATAGCCTGTCCATAAACAAACTACATCCATATTTAACATTTCCCAAGTTACACCATCTACATCGGCAGTCTTATAATTTCCAAAATCCTTGCAGCATTTATGCATCAATTTTCATTCAGTTTTTTTTCTCTTGAAACTAACATATATAGTATTTGTTTCAATTTTCAATCTAACTTGTAAAGTATTTGTTTCGCTTCTACATTTATTTCTAACATTCATATCTAAAACTCTCAAATGCTCTTTCAGCACTCCCTCACTTTGGTGTTATCCCAGAGCATTTCGTCACTTTATAATTAATTACAATTGTCATTTGTATATAAGAATATATTTGTTAGCTCCACAAATCTAAAAATGCCACCAATATCTATGTGCTGACTATATTAACATCTTGGATTTTCCAAAGTGCCTGCTAGGTCACTAATGCATAGAAATAGAATTGTGAACTTATTTGTATGTTTTTTTAAATGGAAATAAAGATTCTTGTCACTAGACAAAAGACAAAAAGAACCAGAAATACAAGCTGAGTGGACACAACCTTGCAGATGACCCTCACTCTGTCAAGGACCTTGGAGTACTCATATCTAATGATCTAAGTGCCAAAGCCCACTGTAACAACATCGCCAAAAAGGCATTAAGACTTGTAAACCTAATCTTGTGTAGCTTCTTCTCCAGTAATATCACACTACTAATCAGAACATACAAAACATTTGCTAGACCAATTATTAAATACAGCTCATCTGTCTGGAACCCGCACTACATATTGGACATTAATAGAATTGAAAGTGTTCAGAAATATTTCACAAGAAGAGTCCTCCACTCCTCTGCTCATAACAAAATACCTTAGGCCACCAGTCTTGAAATTCTGAGCTTAGAAAACTTAGAACTATGCTGCCTTCTGTATGACCTAAGTGTAGCTCATAAAATTATCTGCTACAATGTCCTACCTGTCAATGACTACTTCAGCTTCAACCACAACAACACACGAGCACACAATAGATACAAACTTAAAGTGAGCCGCTCCAAACTCACAGAAAATATGGCTTCAGCAACAGAGTGGTCAATGCCTGGAATGCACTACCTGACTCTGTGGTTTCATCCCAAAACCCCCAAAATTTTAACCTCAGACTGTCTACTGTTGACCTCACCCCATTCATAAGAGGTCTGTAAGGGGCGTACATAACAGCACCAGTATGCCTACCATCCCTGTTCTAATGTTTCCTCTATTTGTATCTATTTTATTTATTTATTTTATTTATTAAATTTATATACCGCCCTACTCCCAAAGGACTCAGGGCGGTGTACAGTTGAACGAAATATACATGTAATAAAGGAATTGAAAAAACCGATTTAAAATATAATTAAATAGTTAGGTTTGGATATAGTATTGAATTAGATCATTTCAAGTTTCTGGGGCAGATTCAGAATATAAAATTTAAAGTAGTTTTTAGATGAGGTTAGGTCAGGCCAGCCTGCTTGAAAAGAAATGTTTTGAGGGCACGGCGGAATGTACGAAGATCCGAGATTAGGTGCTCCCACAGAGAAGGCTCTCCCCCTGGGGGCCGCCAGCCGACACTGTTTGACCGACGGTACCCTGAGAAGTCCCTCTCTATGGGAGCGTACTGGTCTGTGGGAGGTTATTGGTGACAGAAGGCGGTCTCATAGGTATCACGGTCCTAAGCCATGGAGCGCTTTAAAGATGGTAACCGAAACCTTGAAGCGCACCCGGAAGACCACAGGGAGCCAGTGCAGCTCGCATAGCAGGGGAGCCACATGGGAATGCCATGTCGCTCCCATAACAACCCGCGCGGCTGCATTCTGGACCAACTGAAGCCTCTGGGTGCTCCTCAGGAGGAGCCCCATGTAGAGAGCATTGCAGTAGTCCATGCGGGAAGAGACGAGGGCATGAGTAACTGTCATTAACGAATCCCGATCCAATCCATGTTTATACTTATTACCTAATACGTTCTTGACAAACAAATAAATATAAATAAATAAAATAAAAGTCTTAGTCAATTTGAAATACAGACAAGAGTTCCCATTGCTTCAAAAGCTGGGTAAAAGAGGACATTAAGTATGTGATGGAATGTGCACCTGGAGAAGCAAATAGGGCAGCACAGAACTTTCCCGGGAAGGAGAAAGTAAACTCCATCAAATCACATTTTATTTATATAATAAAAAATAAATAAATAAAATTATATCATCAAGAGGCCCAGATTTGGACTTTGGAAAAAGTACAAAAAGAGCAACTAAGATGATTAAGGGCCTGGAGGCAAAAACATATGAAGAACGGGTATGGCTAATCTAGAGAAAAGAAGGACTAGAGATGACATGATAGTAGTATTCCAAGAGCCTTAGATAGTACAGTGGTCTAAAGCCCTGTTATTAACATCAGCTGCCTGCAATTATTGCAGGTTCGAATCTCACCAAGGCTCAAGGTTGACTCAGCCTTCCATCCTTTCTAAGGTAGGTAAATTGAGGACCCAGTTTGTGGGGGCAATAAGCTGACTTTGTATAAATATACAAAAGTATGAAGGCTATTGCTTAGCGCATTGTAAGCCGCCCTGAGTCTCCGGAGAAGGGCAGCATATAAATCAAATTAAAAAAAAAAATTCCAGTATTTGAGGGGCTGCCACAAACAACAGGAGGTCAACTTATTTTCCAAAGCACCAGAACGCAAGACAAGAAACAATGGATGGAAATTACTCAAGGAGAGAAGCAACCTGGAATTAAAGAGAAACTTCCTAACACTGAGGACAATTAACCAGTGGGACAGCTTGCCTTCAGAAATTGTAGATTCTTCATCACTGGAGGTTTTTAAGAAGAGACTAGACAGCCAGCTGTCCAACATGGCATAGGGTCTTCTGCTTGAGCAGAGGGTTGCACTAAAAAACTTGTATTCTGATTGATTGATTGATGAATGTTTATATTTGACAAGGGAAATGCAACATTTCTTATACTCAAGCATAAAAACAGCAACAACAAAAATAACAAAAGGAACCTTCTAAAGCCCCAGAGCATGAGAAAAGGTATCAGGCATTAAAATGTCTGCATAGATTAAGAAGAACTGAGAACTCAACCTAGAAGTACAGCCTCAGTGTTAAGTTGCAATGGTATGCATCCTTTCTGCCTGGGTTAACATTTCCCCTTGCCTTTGTGTTGTCCGCATCACTTTTTCCATCAAGGCAATGACAAAAAGCTCATGTAACCAATCAGGGTATCAATAAAGGAAGCCTTTGGCTCAGCTGCAATAGTCATCAGGATAGCCAGAAAAAGCCAGTACTAATAAAACTGATTCAATAGGACAAATTGGATATGCTTGTTAGAATTGGTTTATTAGAGTACACAGACAAGTGAGAGAAGCAAGAAGGCAGCAGATATCAACTAAAAGATTTTTAAATTTTATTTGTGTGCAGATTCAAAAAAAATACATTATCTATATGCTCACACAGTCAACACTGACTTAATGGTACATAATCAATCAATCAGTCTTCAGAAGTGAGCTCTGTGGAATTCAGGAGGAAGGTTCATTGATCTTAAGCACTGCATGTGACATGTAATTTGCCTCCAGGGCTCCTGATCAATGTAACAGAGGAATATAGTCTGAAGCAATGAGTGTGTTGCTATTATCTGAACCTCACTAAGCTGTCAAAGACATTACTGATTTACAAGCCTACAGCTTATGCAGGCCAACCTCATGATTCACAGGGCAGATTCTGAACGTCAGTGGAGGACTGCTGGTTTGAGGATATTATCTGGTTAATCCCTTACTTCCAAGTTTCATTTTATTTGAATATTGTCTCACGTAACAATGGTCCTGCTCTAATATTTTTAATAGCTTGGAAAAAAGTATGTATGTATGTATGTATGTACGTACCAGGGGTGGTATTGAGTTACCTTCGCTACCGGTTCGCAAATGTGAGCGCATGCTCACAGAGCATCAAAAGCGGGACATGATGACGTCTGGGCAGGTGGGCGGAGCCTCCCGCAGCCGCCGTTACCGGTTCACCCAAACCAGATAGAACCGGCTAAATACCACCACTAGTATATATGTATGTACATTTGTGTATGTATATCACAAAATATGGATATACATGGCAAAGGTTTAACGGTATTCTAAAAAGGAGTGTTGTTATTTATATGCATAACAAGCCTATCTGTTCTTTTGTTTGCTACGTAAAATATTTACAGATGAGTGCTCTGAGCATCTAAGTATCGAACTGTGGGGCTGGCAATGACTATTATACATCCCATAAACTGCAAAAATCACAAACAAAGAATTCCTAGACTGAGCCTCACCAAAAATATAACTCAAAGCCAAGATTGCCAAACAAAAGTTATCATACTTTGGTTATGGCGTGTGGGGATCGGTCCTCTCACCCCTTCTGTTCAACATTTATGTGAAGCCGCTGGGCGAGATCATCCGTGGTTTTGGGGTGAGATACCATCAGTACTCTGATGACACTCAGCTGTACATCTCCACCCCAGACCACCCCAATGATGCCCTTGAAGTGATGTCCCAGTGCCTGGAGGCTGTGCAGACCTGGATGGGGAGGAACAGGCTCAGGCTCAACCCCCTCCAAGATTGAGTGGCTGTGGCTCCCGGTATCCCGATATAGTCAGTTGACTCCATCGCTGACTATTGGGGGCAGGTCTTTGGCCCCCACAGAAAGGGCTCGCAATCTGGGAGTCCTCCTGGATAGGCAGCTGTCCTTAGAGGACCATCTGATGGCTGTCACCAGGGGGACTTTCTGTCAGGTTCGCCTGATTCGCCAGTTGCGGCCCTTTCTTGATCGGGATTCCCTGTGCACAGTCACTCATGCCCTTGTCACCTCTCGCCTTGATTACTGTAATGCTCTCTACATGGGGCTCCCCTTGAGGGGCACCCGGAGGCTCCAACTGGTCCAGATGCGGCCGCGCGGGTAGTGATGGGAGGAACGTGGTGCTCTCATGTAACATCACTCCTGCGCAAGCTGCACTGGCTCCCAGTGGTCTTCTGGGTGCATTTCAAGGTGTTGGTTATCACCTTTAAAGCACTCCATGGCATAGGACCTAGTTATCTACGGGACCGTCTACTGCCACAGACGACCTCCCATCGACCCATGCGCTCCCACAGAGGGCCTCCTCGGGGTGCCGTCAGCCAAACAATGTAGGCTGGCGACCCCCAGGGGGAGAGCCTTCTTTGTGGGGGCACCTACCCTCTGGAATCAGTTACCCCCCGAGATAAGGAAAATCCCAGACCTCAGTGCCTTCCGTCATGCCCTGAAAACTTACCACTTCAAACAAGCCAGGCTATCTTAAGCAGTATTTTAAATTTTAAATTTTATGGGGATTGGTATTTTTAATTTGAGCCAAAATTTATTATTCTATTTTTAATTGTTCTTATTGTTTATATTATGTGTTTTTTAATTCCGGCTGTACACCGCCCTGAGTCCTCAGGAAGAAGGGCGGTCTATAAATTTAATATAAATAAAAAATAAAAATAAATAAATTATAAAGGATGACACTAGGATGGCCATGGCAGATCTGAAGGAAGTGGTACAAGACAGAAGGGCATGGCCAGTGCTGATCCATAGAGTGGCCAAGGATTAGACATGACTGAATGGCTTATGACGACAATGCTCTAAGTATCTAAGCTGACATATTATAGCATCCTGGCATCTTTTCCAAATAAGGGGACAGTATACAACCCTATCTCAATCAACCTGAAGACAGTCTGCTTCTGTACTGTGGATTCCTGACTTACATATATGTTTTGCATGATGAGTTCTAGGCAGGGGTGAAATCCAGCAGGTTCTGACAGGTTCTGGAGAACCGGTAGCAGAATTTTTTAGTAGTCCGGAGAACAGGCAAATACCACCTCTGGCTGGCCCCAGAGTGAGGTGGGAATGGAGAATTTGCAGTATCCTTCCCCTGCCACACCCACCAAGCCACGCCCACCAAGCCATACCACACACACCCTAGCCACAACCATAGAACCGGTAGTAAAAAAAATTGAATTTCACCACTGGTTCTAGGATTCCTTAATCTGCCTGAATTGAATGTATGATTAAGGCTAACAAAAAGTATGTATATTACAGTAATAAATAATATTGTCATACTTTTTGTTCTGGGAGGTTTCACCATAAATGCTTAGATTCTACTTTAGCAGCTGCAGCTGCTATTTTTTTCTTCAGTTAGCATTGCTGTTGGATCTTATTGTTTTAATAGTTATTAACTACTGCAAGTGACATATGTGTCCTTGAAAGACTGGTTTTGCAATGTGCTGTAATAAAGCAAACATAAAATAGGCCTGTAGTTGTTAAATTCAGCATGTATTGTTTTGAAGATAATATTTAGAGTTTGCTTTTTTGTCTTTCTTGCAATAAAACACTGAGAGCCAATTTGGTATTTTGGTTAAGGTCCTGGGCAGGGGTGCGTTCTACTTACCTTTACTACTGGTTCGCAGTGGGAGCGCGCACGCTTCTGCACATGTGCAGATCACCCATGATGACGTTGTGGTGGGTTGGCCAAGCCTCCTGCCGGTTTTACTACTGGTTCTATAGAACTGGACCGAACCGAGAGCAACCCACAGCTGGTCCTGATCTAGAAACATGTGAGACTGTGAATTTTAGTCCCATTTTAGGCATGAAAGTCAGCTGGGTGACTTTGGGCCAGTCACTCTCTCTCTCTGCCCAACCCACCTCATAGGATTGTTGTTGTGGGGAATATAGGAGGAGGAAGGAATATTGGTATGTTCACTGCCTTGAGTTATACATGGAAAAATATACAGGATAATTAAAAAAAAACATTTAATATCAGAAACCTGTCTGTTTAAACATCACAGTTCTGTGCAGATAGCCAGTGATGTTGAAGACAAACAGATGCACTGTATGCATGGAACAAAGGAGTTTGGTTATGATACATTCTCACAAGTCATAATAGAGTAACTGATATGTTCTGTCCAGTGGTGGGCTGCAACTGGTTTAACAACCGGTTCTGTGAGCGCATGTTTTGTGTGTGCATGCGTGCTTCATGCACGTGTATGCCTAACATGCTTGTGTTCAGGGTTCAAAATACAGCAGTTTGAAGCTCAGCTGCTTACCTTCTAAGGCAGCCCCGGTAAGTGTTCTGTCCCCGTCTCACACACGCACCCAAACAGGCAGCTGGGGGTTAAATAATCCTTGCAAACACCAAATTCCAGTGATAAGAGGCCTGGCAGCAACCCAGTAGCTGCTTGCCAAGAACTTTATTCAGAGAAGGAGGGGTTGTTCCTCCACCAGATAATACAGCAGGATATACACAGTCAAATAGGATTGTCACGTCCAGTCCGTAATTAAGTCCAAGGCAGATAAGCGTTGTTTCCAAAGGTACAAAGTGACTCGCCAGAAGTTTAGCTTTGTCCGTCAGAGAATCTGAATGGCCACCACACTTCCTTTTATACCCTGTGGGGTGTGGTCCAGTGACTCAGCTCAATCTCTGGCACGCCTCCTTTTCTGCTGCGTGTGCTTATCTCTCCGACGCTGGCATGGATCCAGCCAAAACGTATCCCCTTCACTGTCCGACTGCGACTGCTCGGGGATACCTGGCTCCTGGCCAATCTCTTCTCCTTTGGGAGACACCTGAGGCATTGCCAGAGAGGAGGGTCCTGGAAAGGGAGGCCTGGCCAACTCCTCTCCTTCATGTTCGGAGCCTTCTTCCTCTGATAAGACGGGCTCGGAGGTCGGAGCCACAACAGTAAGTAGAACAGTGGAGGCGCAGAAATCAGCTGTGCTGCACAAATCAGCTGAGCCAGAAAGAAGGAAATATAGGACAGAGTAGGGTGGGGCCAGCTGATTGTCGGTTCAACCGAACCAGTCCGAACTGGCAGCAGCCCACCACTGGTTCTATCCAAGTCATCCAAAACTATATGTAGTACAGATTATTCTGTATCAAACACTGTTTTGAAGAAGTAACAGATTATTTGCTGTAATCTGTAAACAGATTATTAATTATTTGCTGTAATGAATACAACTAATTGTTGTAGGAGAAGGGATGGCAGAACCTGGGAGTGGAGTTAAAAGAGGGCTCAGCCTAGAATCCCTACATAGCCACAAGAGAACTAAATTCAACTCCTCTTGAGTGCCACTGATCCTTATCTAACTCTAACCAGGTGCTGATCATTAGTTGAGACGATTCCTAAGCATAAGCTTTAAACATCCACAAATGGACATGGTCTTTTGTGCCTGACCAATAAATGTATTATAGAAATGTGCAGAGAACTTTTCCTTCCATGAATTTAGAACAGGTTGTCTTCTAAAACAAAATTACAAATAACATATCAATAATTATATCAGTACTATTTTTTTTTACTTCTCATACAAAATATTTCTAACAGTGAATTGCCTTGGTAAAGATGATACATTCTAAAAATTGTCATGTATGTATCCTAATGTTCAACCAAAATGTTGGAGATGTGATAGTTTAGATGCTACATATTACCATATATGGTGGACTTGCAAGAAAGTGAAGGCTTTCTGGATAAAAATTTGGTGGGTTATGCAAAATGTTTTGAAGAAAAAGTTACAATTTTCTCCACACTTGTTTCTATTGGGTATAGTTAAGGATTTTACAATGGGGGAAACAAAACTGATATTGTATATGGTGACAGCAGCTAGATTGTTGGTTGCCCAAAATTGGAAGAAAGACGTTTTGCCTACTATTGATCAATGGACCCAGAAGATGGCCGGATTTGCAGAGATGGTGAAAATTTCAGCTTTTCTAAATGATCAAAAGCAAAAGAATTATGCACAGGAATAGAAAAAGTGGATTGATTATATACAAAATAAATATCAAACCAGAAAATATTATATAGCTTTCAGCTGAGGGAGAGTCGACGAATATGATAATACTGAATTAAATACAGGGGGCAGAATATGAAGGGGATGAGTAATATATATTTTGTTTAGGATTACTAGGGTTTTATATAGTGGAAGTCCAGGGGGTTGGGGGGGAAAGGGAGGGAATTGTATTTTAAGTTTAACGTGAGTTATGAAATGTATAATGTGAGGGGGAAAGGGGGGGGGAAAGGGGGCAAAAATTTGTATTTGTAAAACTTTTTCAATTAAAAAAAAGATGATACATTCTAAAATAAAACTCCAATTGGATTATTATTTTTTGTAATATCAATCTATAGACGAGCTGCGGTGGCACAGTGGTTAAAATGCAGTACTGCAGGCTAGTAGCTGCCTGCAATTTGGCAGTTCAAATCTCACCAAATCTCAAGATTGACTCAGCCTTCCATTCTTCCAAGGTGGGTAAAATGAGGACCCAGATTGTTGGGGCAATAGGCTGACTCTGTAAACCACTTAGAGAGGGATTAAAGTAGTGTGAAGCTGTATAGAAGTCTAAGTGCTATTGCTATATATTGCCCAGAAATATATCTAATTACTATCATTCTAAGATACGATCTTTGTTTTTGTTTGTTGTGAAACCTTACTTTACTTTAATTTTCATTGGGTTCAAGGACACATTGGTAATAACTTGGCAATAATACAAAGTCATCTTCTGGGAAGTTTTTTCAACTTCTTAGTCAAGCCTACAGCCCTGAGATTTCCTTGTGGTCTTCTGTCCAAATATTAAGACCAGTCACATACCCTGGTCCAGTGTATTTCCTTCACTAACTACAAGATGTGATATTTATCACATTTATGAAAACTTATAATGCTTTAAATAAATACATGAAAGGAATAAATTAGCTTTCAGCATGTTTCTGAAGCATATACCTCTGCTTTGTTTCTTTGTTGTACTGTACAGTACTGAGACAAAAGAAAGGCCTCACCATTTCCAGATTGCAAACATTCAACCAAAAAGGTAACTTGCAAGCAGAAAGTACAAATATACACACAGAAAGAGAGAAAGAAGAAAGGGTAGAAAACGGAGAAGAAGAAAAATCCTACACACAGAAGGTAAAGAATGGAACAGGAAAGATAACATGGACAAAAACTCGCACACCGAATCCTGAGCAATCTCAGCTTTTCATTGTCAATGGTGATTATGCCATTCACTTGCATAGCAGAAAATGCATTGCTAAAAGGGTAGCAAGAGATACATTCTGTTCATTCACTGAAGTCCCTGAAATGCCAAGAATCTATAGCTTGGCATTTGCTACTTAGCAGCATGCATCTCTATTCTCAATCCTATCAACACAAGAGAAGAAATACATTCAGGAAGAAAGTCCCAGTGGAAACAGTAGGTAGGAATTATGCTCATGGGAGATAATATTTTTCTTTCTTTCTTTTCTTTCTCTTTTTGCAGAGATCATGTTGCTCATGCTATCGTGTTTTTAGTTCGACAGCTTTGAGTTAATGCAACTGCATGTTAAGCAGGGATGAAATCCAGCAGGTTCTGACAGGCTCTGGAGAACCGGTAGCAGAAATTTTGAGTAGTTCGGAGAACCAGCAAATACCCCCTCTGGCTGGCCCCAGAGGGTGCCAGGGGTGGGAATGGAGATTTTGCAATATCCTTCCCCCAGGAGTAGGGAGGGAATGGGGATTTTGCAGTATCCTTCCCTTGGAGTGGGGTAGGAATGGAGATTTTGCAGTATCTTTCCCCTGCTACTCCCACCAAGCCACACCCACCAAGCCACACAACACCCACCAAATTTAAATCTTAAATTAGAATTGGTATTCCCACGTTTAACCTTATTTATTGGATATTCTGTTTTAATTTATCTTTTAAGTTTTGTGTTCTCTGTTTCTTATTGTTGTGAGCCTCCCTGAGTCCTTCGGGAGAAGGGCGGCATACAAATCCAATAAATAAATAAATAGTAAATAATAAATAAACCACGCCCTCAGAACCAGTAGTAAAAATAATTGGATTTCATCACTGACGTTAAGTGTTAAAAATGCTTAATAGATTTGATCTAGGGCCATAGCTTGGAGAAGCAAAGATATCTGCAAGCCATTCAAAGCAATACGGAAATATAATTGTCCAGAATCACCTTGGAAGTTCTAACTCCTCATGGCTTTGCAGAGCTACAGCAGTTTGATAAGTAATTACTTAGAAGACACTTGCCTGCTCCACCACCATTCCTGCCTTCCTATTCAACCTCAGGAAGGATAGTGTTGATTTCCAGGCTCTGCCATGGCCTTTCCTTAGTTCTTTTACCTCTCTTGTTGCCAAGCTTAGTCTTATCACTCATCATTGGATGTAAACAGCTTTAATTCAAAGAACGGCTGTGCTCCATTGGAAACATGGAGAGTAGCTGTCAAGGCATGGAGCAAGCATTTTATATCACAATGAAATTTAATGGGGAAAAATACAAATATAAAGGCCTCTCTCAAGCAGGCCTCTCTCAAACAGGCCACAAAATGGTGATGAGGGAAGGCCAAAAAACAGATGCAAGAAGGCATGGAGGAGGAGTGAAGGCACGGTGCACACTTCGTCTTCATAGCTCACAATTTTACATGTCATGTTGTGACTTTCAAAGAGAAAAAAGCAATTAAGTCAGATAATCACTTTGCTTCCCCTAAGGGGGAGTAAAAGTTCCATTAGGGGAGACAAGACCTCTGCATGTCCATCAAAATACAATCCACAAGGACACTGTGTTTGTATGCAGTATTAAACTGCACACAGAAATGCAGGTTCTCGGGTAACTGGATTGAATTTACAATGTTTGAAAAGGTCCATCAGAAAGAAAAACATTTATACATATACATATATGCACACACATATATACACACTTTTATTTGCAAATAGGTTTCTCCCATAATATGTGCCCAAAAATCATTTACCTAGTACAACCATTTGTAGGAAACTCTCTGAATTGTTCTTAAGCGGAAATCCTAAAGTCTCCCTTCAATCAAAATAGGTGTCTATCACCTATTTTTTTTTACCGGTTCTGTGGGCGTGGCTTATTTTGTAGGTGTGGCTTGGAGGTCATGTGACTGGGTGGGTGTGGCTAGCTGGTCATGTGACCAGGTGGCCATGGCTATGTGTATAGGGACTACTCAGAGGGCTGAAAAAAGTCATTTCTGACAGGTCCTCGCATTTTTGACTGGTCCTCACACTTATGACCATCCTCACATTTATGCCCGTGCAGCATTCTTAACAATCATGTTACTCATTTCACAACTGCTTCTCTTCACCATGGTGACAAGATAGGGCAAAAAACGTAAAATGTGAGGACAGTCGTAAGTTCGAGGACTGGTCAAAAGTGTGAGAACCAGTCAAAAATAACTTTTTTGGCCCTCTGAGTAGTCCATATGCACAAAAGGACTACCCAGAAGGCTGAAAAAAGTGATTTCAGAACCGGTTCAGTGATGTCATATCATTACCGCTACCGGCTCTGGGGAACCGGGCTGAACTGGGAGAAACCCAACACTGGTGTCTATTCTAACTGTGATATTTCATTAGATAGTTACGGGTGTGCTATTACTCTCTATATTAATAAAACCCCGTAACTCTTTTATGAGAGGATCTCAGCTTTGATATTTTGACAGTCATGAAGGTGCCTCGTAATATTTAGCCTCAGATTTTAAGCTATAATTTAGCACACTCATTTCACTGTGATTCGTTGTTTGCAAGTCAGAAAGAAGCAAGATAAATACATATGCTGTCTGTAAAGAATAGGTCCCAAAAGCTTGTGACATTTGTGTTTTCAAAACAGAACAAAAAAAGCCTTCAATGCATGAAGTCACCGTGTGTCCTGGTCTGCCAAATGTCCAGCACCGATCCACTTCTTTTTTAGAGACACTAAGTAACCTCCGAATCTCACCCTTATCTTCAAAAGAGAAGCCTTGAGTGGAGACTTAATCACAGGTCATTGTCTATTCTGCATGCATTATGAAGATGAACAATTACGGCACTTGAAGGAAACCTATTATCAAGTGAGAGGAAAAGACTATTTTTCTCAAGCACCTGAATTCAGTCTTTTATGACTAAATGACTACTTGATGCTGAAAACTCTAATCATCACCACTGGTTTTCTAAAACGTCATCCCCCTTATTCTGTTCTTATATAGAATAGAAAAGAAGACACAGTGCTTTGGGAGTACACTGATGCTTCCCCTCTCTCAAAATCTGATATATTCAGATTGCATAGATGATGCCTGCCTCTTGGCCAGGTTGCTTAGGATTATGGGAGCTGACCTCCCAATATATCTGCCAGCTGCCTAGGGGACAAAGCGCAGTGGTTTGAGGCAATTGGATAATCAAATTGATGATTTTGGGAAGGTGTCTCTTTGCATTCCCCAGCTGGGTTCTGCGTCCCATCATTCAGTACTTCCTCAAATCAATTAGTCTATAAGGTAAAGGTTAAGGTTCCCCCGCATATGTGTGCTAGTCGTTTTCCAGCTCTAGGAGGCGGTGCTCATCTCCATTTCTAAGCCGAACAGCCAGCGCTGTCCGAAGACGTCTCCATGGTCATGTGGCTGGCATGACTTAATGCCAAAGGCACACGGAGCACTGTTACCTTCTCACCAAAGTGGTCCCTATTTTTCTACTTACATTTTTTTATGTGCTTTCGAACTGCTAGGTTGGCAGAAGCTGGGACAAGTAATGGGAGCTCGCGCCATTATGCGGTGCTAGGGATTCGAACCACTGAACTGCCAACCTTCTGATCGACAAGATCAACCTCTTAGCCACTGAGCCACCATGTCCCTTTTTAGCTTATAGTGAGAGGGAAATCATTATAGTTAGTGGAGCCACACAGACATCAGGTCATTAGAGTTACAATAACTTGGGGGGGGGGGCATATTATTGTTTCTGCTATCACAATCATAAATCAAAGTATGCTTGCACACTATTCATAGACTTAACAGTATTTTTTTTTCTTGCAGTATCTTGGCTAGTTGGCTAGTATCTTGGGAGATGATTTATCCTGAATGAGGAAGGACCCAGGTTGTCCTAGTTTTTTGTTTTGTTTTTTATCACGCATGGAGAAAGAAGCTCATGATATTAGAGTAAAATGTCCTATTTTTTTAAAATAACTAAAAATATTCTCCAAATCCACACTGCAAAGTGGGTTTTATATGAAGAGGCAACAATGCATGTAGACTTCAGTCTCTCCAATGAACTCTGGAGAACTATGTGATACAATAGACACAGTGGTGGAGTTTTATCTCAAAGGGAGGTTTCATATCAGGCAGCAGGTTCTGGAGAACCAGTAATGGAAATTTTGAGCAATTCGGAGAACCGGTAGTGGAAATTTTGAGTAGTTCAGAGAACTGGCAAATACCACCACTGGCTGGCCCCAGAGTGGGGAGGGAATGGGGATTTTGCAGTATCCTTCCCCTGACATGCCTACCAAGCCACACCCACCAAGCCACACCACGCCCACCAAGCCACGCCACAGAACCAGTGTAAAAAAATTTGGATTTCACCACTGCTTCATATCCTTGTTCAGCTACAGCTGGGGTGTCAAATTCACAGCTTCAGGTTGTCATCACATGATGTATCGTGACTTTTTCCCCTTTCGCTAAAGGGGGAAAGGGGTGGGTGTGGCCAGCACGTGACGAGCCACAGGTTTGACATCCCTGAGCTACAGCAATGATAAAGATCAATGAGCAGACACTAATCTGGGCTTATACATTTCTCTAAGCTGCAGTTTAATTATGATTTGTAGAATAAATCATATAGGTTTTATGTACAACACACTCTAAACCGCTCTCCTGGTTTACAAATTAACCATTGGCGTCACAGAACATACTAAGCACTGGATGTACAATATTCTATAGACACCTCCATTTTCAGTTGGTCCATGCCAGGGGTGGGTTCTAAAAATTTTTACTACTGGTTCTGTGGGCGTGGCTTATTTTTTGGGTGTGGTTTGATGGTCATGTGACAATTCTTTAGGATTTAGCAGAGGTACTGGTCTACCAGGCTTTTAACTGCTTGCAGAGCTGTTACCAGTCTACCCATTTATTTTTGGAGGCACCAGTCTACCCATTTGTTTTTGAAGGCACCGGTCTACTCATTTGTTTTTGGAGGCACCAGTCTACCCATTTGTTTTTCAAGTGCACTGGTCTACCACCACACTGCCTTTTAACACTGATCAGCTGTAGGGCGGCCCTTTGAAGCCCCGCGGCAAGATTTTAAACAGTTTTTTTCCTTCTAGCCGATCAGCTAGGACTCGGGAGGCAGCAAATAGATTGGGGGTGGGGCCAAATAAAAGGTAAGAACCCCTCCTAGTTCCAAAAATATTGCATAGGCATTTTTAGAAAATAGAAATTGCAAATAATATAATCCAATTTTTCATTTGTAAATTTGATGAATTGATTGTTTGACTGATTATGCGCCATCAATCTCTTAGTGACCACATAGACCGATTCTCTACAGAACAATCTATCCCTAATATGTTCTTTCAACATGCGCCCATTGCTGGTGTTCATCCTCATCTTTTCTTTCCTTCCAGCTTTCCCAGCATTATAAACTTCTAGGTCATCACATAATTA
The DNA here is from genome assembly GCA_012654045.1 of Ptyas mucosa. Lineage (NCBI taxonomy): Eukaryota > Metazoa > Chordata > Lepidosauria > Squamata > Colubridae > Ptyas > Ptyas mucosa. The sequence goes on from WNWU01000005.1 coordinate 20,326,687, forward strand.
TCTATGTGAACCTGGTCATTCATTTGTTCCTCGAGTGAAACTCTGGATTGATTTGTTCTATGATCCACTTGTTTGCTTGGCTATCCATGTCTTCTCAGGAGTCTTCTCTTCCACCAAAGTTAAAGGCATCAATGCTCAACTTTCACTCTTATAAAGTGTCACAGGGAAAATCATTGCCTGCAGGATTGTGATCTTTGTAGCTATAGATTCATCGTGACATCTGAATATCTTTTCCAAGGCTATCTTTTACCAAATGCTATCCTATGGCATATTTCTTGATTGCTGGTTCCTTTACTGTTGATAGTTGATTCCAAAAGACAAAAGTTATCAACCACTTCAATTTTTCATTGTCAGTTCTAAGGCTAGTTGCTATACCTGTTGTAATTAGCTTAGTCTTCTTTATCTTAGTCCCATTTTTTCATTATGCTCTTGACTTTCATTACTAGAGCTTGCAGATCATTTGCATTTGCCACTACCAGAGTTATATCATTAGCATAGCCCAAAAACAAATCAAAGTTAAACTTGAGGTAAATAATAAACATGTTGGATAATTATTTAGTCATTTGTTTGTTTGTATCACTCTAATTCAACAGAACTCTGAGAGGTTAGAGATGGTAAGGGGAAAACTCACAGGTCTGCGTAATCATTTGCAAATGGGCACAATCCCCTAGGCAACCATTTATTTTGAGAATCCAAGTCATGGTCTCAGAATATCAAATGAACCACTGGCCTGAACAATTTAAGGAAAGTATCTCTCTGAGAAATTAAAACCATGCTCTGTCTGTCATTGAATGGTTTCACAATTTCATGTCAGTCTTCCTCATATGTAAAAGAAACCAGGACTCCCTCTTGCAGTAAATTTGACAGGATAGATACTCTTGGGAAGATTGACAACTGTCCAGGGGTGAAATCCAGCAGGTTCTGGAGAACTGATAGCAGAAATTTTGAGCAGTTCGGAGAACTAGTAGCAGAAATTTTGAATAGTTCAGAGAACCAGCAAATACCGCCTCTGGCTGGTCCCAGAGTGGGGGGGGGAATGGGGATTTTGCAGTATCCTTCCCCTGGAGTGGGTGGGAATGGAGATATTGCAGTATCCTTTCCCTGCCACACCCACCAAGCCATGCCCACCAAGCCACACCATGCCCACCAAGCCACACCATGCCCACCAAGCCACACCCACAGAACCGGTAGTAAAAAAAAAATTGGATTTCACCACTGCAACTCTCCCAAATCTTTTCATTTCAAGACTACAATCACTCTTTAGAGTCATAAGAAAAAAAATACACTGTATTAACGCAGTATGCATTTCTCCCATCCTGGACTCAATAGAAAAGTAGGTCAACAAAAGTAGTACCGCCTGCTTAACTGAGATTTATTGTGCCTCAGCAGTAAAGTCAGAAAGAATGATATTCTCCTTACAGATTTAAGTCAAGAGACTTTCAGGGCAGCAATTGGTGGATCCCTCAGATTTCCTTCCCATCCAATATTATCTGCTCTCAGGAAAGACAATCATCACTCAGTCTCCATAAAATGTGAACGGAACAAGATATATGAGGTGCCTCTGGAGTTTGTGTGGTGAGAAGCCACCATAATGAATTTGTGGAATTTATATAAGGTAGGGCTGGCCTAAATCAGTCCTGACTATTTAATGAAGTACTTACACACACTGCCCCAGTTATCTTTTTAGCAGTATCTTTTTAAGCTAGGCCAAACGATGATTACTTGTTCACACTGATATTAAAAGACTTTGTTATAATGAAGCATACACCAAACTTTGCCAATATTTGTTCACTCAGATTCCCACTGTATATCCCGAAGGCCCAGAGGTTGTTCTGATAACAAATGGTGACAAAAATAGTCAAAAAACCCCTCCAAAAATCTGTACATTCAAAAATCTGTACATTCACTCAAGCAATTTCTGCTTATCCACATACATTGGAGCAGCCCCCATCAATCTATTGCATCAACATCTTTTGTGACTATGAGAGCCTTCTGAACCAAACGCCTGTTTTTGAGAAAGGCAATATATCTCTCAGTCTCATCTTTGTCCCACAACTCAGCTCGATTCTCCTCAAACTTCCTAACCTAAAAGGAAACCAAAAGCAATCTAAATATGCTTAGTTGTCTTTTCCATCTTGCCCGTCTTCCTTTTCCATCGGGAGTGAAACTTCTTTTCCATTTATGGCAAAGACAAACATACCGGGAGCCTTCCCAGCTAGCAAAAGCAAGCAAGCAGCCTGCCCTGTTCCTGAATGTGCCGCTTAAGATTGGAAGGGTGGGCTCAGGAGGATATGGGTGGGAGTGGTGGCAGTAAGGAAACCCCTGCTTACAGTTTCTTCCAAGAGGAAATGGGCACAGATTCCAAGGAAATTGTTTTGTGTTTCTAACTAATCACAGGGGCAGGGCAGCACATGAAGTCCAGCATTTTCCCATCGTTAGAAAGCGGCTCAAGCTGTATCAAGAAAAAAAGGGGGGGGGGATTTTAACTGCTATGTGCAGGCTCTGCCATTTCTCATTGTTCACCATTAACAAATCTGGCCCCACTTTCCCGCCCCCCCCCCCCACCACCACAAAAGAAAGAAAATTTCTTTCTTTCTTGGCGTCTGCTAGTTATGAATTTAAGGAAACGTTACAAGGTGTTAGATGCTGTGACATCATTAGAGATGATGTCACAGCAAAAGCAAATTCATATGAATGGGGTGGCCAAGATGGGAGCAAAGGTTCAGTCTTTCAGCGAGGGGACTCAAATGCACAGGGCATTTGAGTTGGAAAGATTGGGAGGTCAGAAAACACCAGCAAGACCACAAATTTGTCTGTCTGAAGGGAGAGCGAGAGAAAACCCACCTGCAGACTTCTAAGAGGAGACTAGAACTTAGAATTCTGTGAAAATTAAGGTTCCTCCGCTGATTTCCACGTGTTGCCAAATGCAATGAATCAAAAGTGTCAAGAGATCCACTCAGTCTAGGCAGCCAGAGTCTTGAAGGTGGATGAATGAAAAAGGTTTCACTCCCTCATTCCCGTTTGAAGTAATTTCTGACGGTCCATGGGTGCTGCTGGATTAAATCAGGCTTCCTCCACCAGCCCCACCTCACCACCTCTGTGTCAGCCCTCTATTTCAGGAAACAGACCTATGCAGTACTGAGCCAAGATCACCAGCCAAATTTGACCTAGAAGAAAAATATTGAAATGAAAATTTTCATTCATTTCCAAAAGAGCCAGATAAAATGAGGAGATAGTAGTTTCATTCATTTATCACACCTTCACGCAGGAAATGATCATTAATACTTATTTTTACAGTTATGGTATAGTCCTATATGACAACACCATAGAAAATTCAGCCAAGATATGAGCAGAAATTTGGTCCTCAGCAGCAATTCAGATTTATTAGACTGAAAGAAACCTAGCCATTATCCATTGGGGTAACTCATCATATGCCAAGGTCATATCTTTGAGTAAACAGGAGAATCTCCACAGTGTATCACCTGTATATTTTATCTTCTTTTCTCTTATTTCCCCTAACAGGGTGATGTTTGATTATATTGTCGTTTTACAATCTCAAAGCATCCTAAGAAATAGCAATGGTCTAAAACAGGGGTCTGCAACCTTAAACACTCAAAGAGCCATTTGGATCCCTTTCCCACAGAAAAGAAAACACCGGGAGCCACAAAACCTGGGTGGGCGTGGCCAACTTGACGTCACTCACTTCTACCAGTCACATGATACACACACATCCATAGCCACGCCTACCCAGCCGGTCATTAGGGCAGAGAACCAGTTGTTAAAAAACACCAGGAACCACAAAACCCTTTTGACATCTCTCTCTCTCTCTCTCTCCCAACTCTCTTTCCCTCTCTCTTCCCCTCTCTCTCTGTATCTCTCTATGTCTCTCTTTCTCCCCCTCTCTCTGTATCTCTCGGTCTTTGGCCCGGCCACTTCTCCATCCCCTGCCATCGCCCTTACCTCCTCAGGCCAGGTGAGGAGTGACTGGGAGGGTGAGGGGCGGGGCCAGTCAGTGGTGGGATCACCTGACAGGGAGCCACAGCAGAGGGCCCAAAGAGCCGCATGCGGCTCCGGAGCCACAGGTTCCTAAAACCCGGTCTAAAACATGGGTGGGGAACTATGGCCCTTTTATGACTTGTGAACTTCAAATCTGGAACGATTTGTTCAATGATCCATACATTTTCCTTGGCTGTCCACAATATTCTCAGGAGTCCTCTCCAACATCAGTGTTCAAAGAAATCAATACTCTTCCTGTCCTGCTTCTTCAAAGTCCAGCTTTTTTTATTCCATAGAATGCCACAGGAAATACCATGAGTTTTATGATTCTAATCTTTGTAAGTATATATCACAATATTTGAATGCCTTTACCAAGACCTTCACGACTAGTCTGCAGTGCATGTCTTAACTTCTTGTTTCTTTACTGATGAATAGAGCTGTACATTTCTAGAGCCAGTTAGTAAACTCTATATATTAAATCATCCTTAAAATCAATCCAGCATTAACTCCTTAAATCAATTTCCATTTTAGTTCACAATTAACCTCACACTCCTCAATATGCAATGGGAAAGCACAATTTTTTACCACCAGCTTCCAAAAAAAGTTTAAGGTGAAGAGGCTGTCCTAACACGAGTGAGTCAGATGTTCTAGATTAAGAGGGACTACACAGTGGTGGGATTCAAGTAATTTAACAACCAGTCCTCTGCCCTAATGATTTCTTCCAACAACCAGTTTGCCAAACTGCTCAGAAAATTAACAGCCAGTTCTCCCGAAGTGGTGCGAACTGGCTGAATCCCACCACTGGGACTACCTCTCAGAATGGTATTTATATCTCTGGGATGGGCCCCACAGTTTCTTCTCTTGGCTATACTGTCTAGGCCAGTCAGATTCTATCTGAAAAAGATTGTCCTTATGATAGAAAAGGTTCAATATATCTGAAGGACCCCAACTAGAGGTCTCTTATAGTCTGCATTACCAATTTATACAATTTTTTTATTTCAAGATAAGACAAAAACTTATTAGTAGCTTTTAAAGATGCATAAATTAATAACAAGATCCTGTATTGGTGCAATAGTGGCCTCTTTTCCAAAACAAAACGAGAATGAGTATTTCTTCATTCCCAGAGTGGGAGAAAACTACTTAGCACAAATTTCAGCATTTGGTAATTTATGGTCAATTGGAGAGAAACGTCTTTTTGAAATCTTTGAATTGCCACCTTGCACTGTACATAGGCCCAAAGTTGCACCACTGTGAGAATTGTGCTACTGGCCTGGACCAAATTGGTGGCTATAACCTACGAACTGGGTTTGTGCCAGAGAAAGAAACGATAGTAACGGACCTGCTCCTAACTCCTCCCAAGAGAGATGAATCTAAAATATCTCCCCTTAACAAATTAGCTTCTGACATAAAATATGGTCCTACACACATCATGGTTGAATATCACTAAGGAATGTTTATGGTTTCTATGGTGACCAGTTTACGAGCCTCTGGTCCCAGGAGAACACCGTCTATTTCAGCAAGAATTATGCAAGGGTTGGTCCTAAAGGGTTTTTGTCTGGTAAGGGGGGGGGGGGGGGGAAGCCCCACCAAAATAGGCAAATCTGCAAGGACAGGGGTGAGGGGAGGCTGGAAGGCCTAGACATCTATCAAGGAAATATTTTGTCGAAAACAAAATGTTCAAAGCTGGCTGAAAATAGATGTCAGGCACTCAGGCTCAAAGGAAAAGCGGAAGGGCAAAGGGCTAGAGGCGGGGAGTGTGGGGGGGGAGATCAAACAAATGACAAGGAGGACACCCCTGGGGAAAGGGGAGCACAAAAGTTGCAAAAAGATTTCTTTAAAGCCCATTTCCTGTAACAGCACGAGGAGGACCCGTTGGCTTAAAGCAAAGCTCTGGCGGAGACTCTCCAGCTACCTTGCAAGTCAGCCTTTGCCTTGTTCAATGTTGAGTGCATTGTTAGAACTTTAATTTGCCTTTTAATTGTTGTGCTCTTGTTTGCCATGAAAAATCATTTGGTCATAGAGTAAACATCTCTTCCACTCCATCCATTCCTGTACAACACTCTCTCTCTCTCTCTCTCTCTCTCACACACACACACACACACACACATACACACACTCCAAGCAAACCCCAGACCACTTTGATTGTATACATGATGAAAAGATTTGGGACTGTTTCTATTTAAGGAGATTGTTAACTTGTTAGCAGCTTTAATTAAAGATGTTTGCCCTGAAATAAAGTAACTGTTGTTGGTCTTGACTGGGACAGGAATTTTTTGGGGCTCTCTCCTTGTCATTAGTCTCTCTTGCCCTTTGTTATTGTTTCTCGGTGTCTCGAGTTTTCCTTCCCACCCTCCTTTTATTTCAAACATATGTCTTTATTTGCTTATAATATATCGAACATTCATCCTCCTTGAAGCATCTTTTGGTCTGATGTTGTTCAAACTTTTTAGCTGTCATCATCACCACCACCACTGCTGCCACCATCACAGCAATAATGTGTTTTATGTTAACGAGCCTGAGAAAACAATAGGAAATGGGATCGAGCGGCAATTAATAGAAACAATTAGTGACACCAAGCATTTACAGTACAGCTTCATATTTCATGATGAGAAAGGAGGAGGAGAAAAAACAAGCTGGAAAGAGTTGAGAAAAAAAAAGTGCTGAGGAAGCAGGATGTTGCTTTGAGGAGGTCTTAAAAAGAATGTGAAGTGGACTAAACTAGAAAAAACATCATAAAGATTTCTGTATGTTGAGGTAAATGTTGACAGTGTTATTTTTTTTCCCCTACAATAAAATGGGATATAGGCATTTAATTGTCTATAGCAGGGGTGTCAAACGTGCGGCCTGCAGCCCAGATGTGTCACACGCTGGCCCACGCCCAGTTTAGCGAAGGGGGGGAAGTCATGATATGTCACGTGATGATGCTATGCCGATACGAGTTTGACACCCCTGGTTTATAGAAAATGCTGTTTTATTTAAGAGCATTTGTCACATAACCAGAAATGGTAGAAATCTATGTGCAAGTGATCTTATGACAAGCAGGAAGTGAAAAAGAGGTAGGGCACTGTGGAGTCCTCTGTGTTCTCTGAGCTTGGTTGTTTGTTTGCAGACATCTCATTACCAGACAAGGTAACAACTTCAGGGTGTGATGACCCAGGGCATGGCACAGAGATAACACAAACAGCTGGCAGTTCAAACCGCCCCTTTATTGCTCTAAATCTCCCCAAACGCTCCCACATTTCTGGCAAGTTCCAGAGCAGAGTGATAACAAACCCTCACACAAACCTCAAGCAGCCTCTGGCTGCAGTTAGTCCAGCCCAGTGCTGTCTGCACCAAGGCTGCATGGCAATAAATCCAAATGTATTTGGCAAATCAAGGGCAAATCAAGGAGTTCAGGGAGCAAAAGATCCAGGAAATTAGTCCAGAATGTCAAAAGGAATGCAAGAACTCTTGGCAAGTTCAAACGTCAGAACGCAACACTTCAGGAACTCAGCGTTTGTTCCTGACAAATGCTTTTCCCCACAGCGTCTGGTGAAGATGGGCAGGGCACTCTCCTCCCGAGTAGCCTGCTCAGTCTGCGCTCATCACGCCTTCTCTGCACTCTCCAAGCCCTTGGATCAGGAGGGGGTGGTCCTTGCTCCTCGTCTGAGCGTTTTCTCTCATGTTCATCCTGCCTCTGTTCCACCCTGCCTGCAGGCCTTACTAATTCCGAAAAGCCATGCCTGGACTGACTCTGCCCTTCCCCAGTTTCCTCCTTCCTTTCTTGTTCCCTCTCTGCTATTATACAAATGAGGAACTTCTGCTGTACATTTATTGTCAGAGTTTTATTAGGACATTTCATGCAGAAATGATTTTCTTATATATGATCACTAACTGAGGAGGCTTTTGTATTGCATCAGCACTTAAGCCTTAAGATTTGCATACTGTAGTGCTCATCCGATAAACTGGGCTATTTCCATGGAGAGGCCTTGTGTGGCTGGCAGAATCTTCTAGGAATATTGAATGTGGCTAGATAAGTAGATTTGGGTGTCTCTTGCCTAAATAATTTACATCATGCTTCTCAAAAAAGAGCAAATCTAATCAAGCAATCAAAAATGTACATTCGAAAACATTAATTTTATAAAAATATGTAATAATGAAATTAGAGGTGCAACGTTTGGAAATATTGTGTCATTCAAAATATAATAAAAGCACTAACAATTGAAGCTCTTTCTAAAAATGCCTGTTACTCGGATATGAGACTGACATCTGATTTGGAGTGGGGGGATAGCTACATTAAATGATTTGGGTGTGTAGTTCTTGTGATCAAGTAGTGATTTTTTTTCAGCTGTATCCCTGAAATAAGAAGGTTCTTCTGAAATGCCCAGCTTACTATTCCTAAATCACTGGGCTTTCCATATATATTTCCATTCAGAAGACCTTATGCTGGCATTCCTGACCTGGGGTAATTTTTTTTAAGGTCAGGTGACATATGGCCATGGATTTGTAGTGCAGATGCCCTATGTGGGGCCTATGATACAAATTGGCAGCCCAATACTAAGTAGTCCAAATGACTATGGTCCAGGTGAAATAACTTTAGCCAGAGTGCTGTTGAGGCCTAAATCCAGGAGGCTGAACTCTGATTGGATTTGTGGATGTTTTCCCATGCTACATTAAATCACAAAGTAGTCAACCACACTTTGACATAGCAAGTTGAACAAATGTGGGTAACTTGTTGATTCAGCATCTTGGGGAAATTCCAATTAATTGCAAAATCCATGAGTAAAGGTTTTCAAAGCCATTGGTCTGAAATTACTTAAGTCTTTCTGATTTAGTTTTGCATTGGAATGTAGAACGGGAACAGGAGAAACAGCTTTATGGCAAGAACAAATATTCCTGAGGGTACACAAAAACAAAATCAAATTTTAAAAATGGAGGAAGGAGACCTTTGAGCAAGGAATAACAGCAGGGGTGCTATTAAGCAGGTTCTGACCAGTTCTGGAGAACCGGTCACGGAAATTTTGAGTAGTTCGGAGAACTGGCAAATACCAAATACTATCCCACTCCCTGGCCCCAAAGTGGGATAGGAATGGAGATTTTGCAATATCCTTCCCTTGCCATGCCCACCAAGCCATGCCCACCAAGCCACACCATGCCCACCAAGCCATGCTCACAGAACCGGTAATAAAATAATTTGAATTCCACCACTGAATAACAGTGAAGGAGAATAGGGCTGAAGGCTCTGACCTCCCTTATAATACTTGGAGGACCCTGAATAGGTTGAGAGTTGGAGTGCCTAAATGTAAAACTAATATGCTCAAGTGGATGCTCTTAGGCGATAACAACATGCTATGTGAATCTGGAGAGAAACAGAGCCCGGCCCATCTGCTGGTATGTTGGCTACTATCAGAAACATGTACCAATAATGACTTATTTTTGGCCAAAGCCAAGAAGGTGGCTTCATTCTGGCAGTTTAAAGTTTGATCTAGACATGGAAGAAGAAGTAGGCATTCTTACTGTAACCGGGGTTGGGATATATTATTGGAAAATAGTTTTTCTTTCACCTACCTCTTTGTCTTCTCCTTCTATAATTCTTCTACTAGGAATTTTGTTTATTCTGCTAGCTAAACTTTGAATCAGTGATCAGAAAGTGGTTTCATCCAGCAGGAGGAATTTGGTGTAACAGTAATTCTCTTCAGTCAACATACCCTATCTTTAAAGTCAGTATTTAGTCTTATTGCAACACAGTGAAAATGTCCACAACTCAGCTATGTATCAAGACCTACCTCAGTAATGAAATCTCTATCTATCCTAGTTTTCCACTTAAATATTTCAGCACAATATGGGCAGCAGGGATTCTTTTAGTACTATGGAAGGCAGACATGGGAAGTATCAACACAAAGCCAAGAGTGTTATAAAAAAAATAGGCCAAATCTCAATGCATCTCTCCCATTCTCAGCCAGCTTTGTTTTCTCTGAATATTGCTGCTATGTACTTGTCAATAGTTTGCTTGAGCATATGGAGATAAAGCATTTATTATGCAAGGTTTCAAGTTCCTAGGATCTTTTTTTCCCCCTTGTTTATTAAAGAGACGTTTTATTGCTTGAAAGAAAATTAACATAATTTCTATCCCACGAACTATAAATTTCAGAAAAGGTTAAAACCTACTGTTTTTCTCTCCTTTCTTGTAACCCATTAGGGGTGGAGGTGGAGGGGAGTCTGTGACAATTTGACCTTTCAGGAAATTGAAGTATCCTTTCTGCTGACTTCTTCATTGCCCTAGAGAGTCTTTAGTGGTGAAATCAGGCTCAGCATATGCAAGCAAAGAAGAATTATGACTTTTCGACAATAAAGGAGGATGGAGACAAAAGAAGTACTACAGTGGCTTGTAAAAACTGTTTTTGGAATATTTTATGAATTTATCGCGAGCTCCTGGAAAATGTTTTGTTTATTAAAAGTAATGGAGTCACTTGGATAATCAGTTGGTTAGAAGGACATTTAGCATGGCACACCCATGTCAGATAATTCAATAGAGGATACTTGGGTTAGAAATATGCATCAACCTAAATCACAATTTACTTTGCCACTATTGGTTTATTAAGTCAGATTTGGTCAGATTCAATACACTAGCTGTATGCCATGATTTTAAAAACAAGATTGTGAACTTACAGCATTCATGATGTTGGAATCAAGGAAGACCATATTTTGGCGTAGTCTAAGATAATGGCTCAGAAGTGGACACCCTTATGCCCATTGGCATGCAAGCTTTATTCAGGCAGAATACTATCATAGAAATTATTCTCACAATTGAACCACTTAAATTTGGCCACTTAAAATGTTGCTCTGATGCCTCTAGTATACAATTTTTCATCTAATAAACCATTGTTACAATTATGAGTTGCAAGCTAACATTTAATGAAAATTGGGATAAATGCATGCTGAAAACAAGATTGAGCTATTACTACGGCATACAATGTTCAATAAAACATAAAAACAACAAATCTCAACAAATTAAACTATACAAAATCAATAAGTATACAAATAAATCTGCCTGCATAATTTTGAAGGACATAGCAATATATTTGCAATTTTACAAAAAGATATAAAATTATAACCATCCATGGCTAAATACTGTATGTCTATCCAAGAAGAAAGTAATCTAGTTGGAATTTTTGTTGATGTAATCAGAATATAATGTGAATAAATTAATTATTAATTAACAATTATTCAAGGCTCTTTACTATTGTGTTCATTTATTTATTTTTTTTGCAATGCTATTTTCAGATGTTTTAAGTACTAGTGACCAAAAGAAATATGTACTTTTCATTTCCTATTGTTTTGCTGTAGAAAATCTGGCAGCAGACAACAAAAATTAAATTAATTTCCTGTGTTGCCCTCTTTTATATGTCTTCAGGAAAATGGACAATGAAACTGCACTGAAATTAATTATTAAAGAATGTTGCATAATCTTTATAATTTTTTTCATCCAAAATAACTAAGTTACTAAATGAACATTGCCATGAGAGATGATAATATGTACCAGCTTGATTACAATCCCTTCATCATAATCTAGACAAGACTTTGATTAATATAATACAGTTTTTAGGAGGTAGAGTGCCAATCATATATTATTTCTGTGTTCTATTCTTGATGAATTGCCAAAATACATTAAATACATTAAAAAGAATTTTAGACCACAAGGGACTCCAAGTTGAATTGACTCACTTTAAATCCCAGATCCATTTATTCATATTTGCTTTTAAATATTGGATATGAATTTTCTGTAATAGTGAAGTGAATACTTTGATTTTCAAATGATGCAAACTAAAAACTTCTTTGTTATTGGGAAGTCTGTTTCTCCTGAATATATTCTGGATAAGAATTCATCTTAAATTCAAATCAGAATAGTTTCAAATGAAACAAGTGCAATCACATTTTTCCTTAGATGTTAGTCTCAGTCAGGTATGTTTGCATGTTTGAAAAACTGTGCATTTTTTCTTGGACTGAGCAAAGTTTCCAAGAAGAACTTTACTTTGTTGGAAGCTCAAGCAAACCACTCCTACAAAGCCAGAAGAGGCTGGCCAAGCAACCTGGAACAACCAAAGAGGCAGGTTGTGCCACTGCTCAGCCTTAGTAAGGTAAAAATGTGTTGTCTACAAGAGCACAAACTGGCTCATGGAGGTAACATCTGCCTCACATAGTCCTAATAATAACTATTCTTCTGAGTGGCTTTCATGTATGGAAAGAACAAGTAATCATAGGTGTTGGTCCAAAATTATTGCCATATTTTCCTTAGACCTTATTCTATTCTTTAAAATGCCATTCAATTATAAAGGCTGTATTATTAGATATCCCTGCATTCATATCTGTTGCATGTTTGTTGGCAATTCTACACATTCATGACCTATCTTTAATCTATTCCTATTGCTTCAATCTATGTTTGCAAAACATGATGCTAATCATCTACTTTTATAGGGTGTTGAAGATCAGGAAAGCATTCTATACATAAAAAGCATTTTCAGAAACTTATTGTAAATATGTCTACAATTATCACCACCCAGATAGATCACAGAATCCAATTCAGAATAAGTAAGGAGGGTCTCATCTGGTTATCTCAGCCTTGGAAGGTAATCCAGGCAAGAAACACACCCAAGAAGCACTAGCTCTATGTTTATTATGAGATGTGGTGGCACAGTGGTTAGAATGCAGTACTGCAAGTTACTTCTGCTAACTGCCAGCTGCCTGCAGTTTAGCAGTTCGATTCTCATTGGCTCAAGGGTAACTCAGCCTTCCATCCTTCTGAAGTTGGTAAAATGTGGACCCAGATTTTTGGGGGCAATATGCTGACTCTGTAAACCACTTAGGGAGGGCTATAAAGCACTGTGAAGCGGTATATAAGTCTAAGTGTTAGTGTTGTTGCTATTATAAGGTTATATTAACAGAATCTTGCAAGTTTCTGAGTACATCTTTCCCCCTCACCTTTACAGTCCAAGAAACTGGGGAGGGTCCTCTCTGAGATGTTTGCCACACCCCCATTCCTTCTCTGGACTAAGCTGCCTCTTATCTGACTAGCATCTTGTATGTGACTCCTCCTTCTGTCTCCTATGATCATTCCCACATACCAAAAGAAGTTGTTATTTAGATAGGAAATGATTAAGAAAAACCAGATTTGAGAGCTAACAAAAAATAAATTAAATGATCCTGGAAGAGGGCAGTAGAACAGCATTTCATATGAATTTCATATTCATAAGAAAATTAGATGGATGATTCCATGAAGTCAACATGAATTGAGTTTGACTTAAAGATTGGGTTTTGACTTATGTTGTCACTGAATATTTCTTTCTGCTGATACAGAATACCAATTACTCCAGCATCTCAGCTCAATGTCCCTTCAACCTTTGTTTCAAAGCCACTAACAAAAGAAAATATTGATCTATAGTATTTTATTCACTGGTACATTTATATCCCTGGATCACTTCTATTTTAACGTAAGTTACCATAATGGTACATTGGCTTTGTTTGTTATGAAAGCATAAACTTTCATGATGTTCCTGATTTACGGTGTCCAGTTCTCTGAAACCAACTGTATGGTTTGATATTAAGAACAAAGGCGGTTCAAACCAACAGTTAGAATCTAAAGTTAGCATCTGAAGAATAGTCCTAGAAAATATGGTGACTCAGAGATTACCTCTGGGTCACAGTGCTTCCTCTGTTTGCCTTGAACTTCCAAAGGGTAGTAATTTACTCCTAGCTATATATGCAGCAATAATTATACTTTTAGCATATCAAATCAACAACTTTCGCTACGTGTGTGCAACGCAGTCAGGAAAATTGAGCAGCTCTGATCAAGTAAAACATAATCAAACAGTACCAAGCAAGGTAACACTTTAAGACCGCCTGTTTCAAAACAGTATGCTTGGATACCAGCAGATACCAGAGAAAGAGCCCTCAGTCTCTCTAAAGAGATCTTTGAGGTCTCAGGTGTGCATGGACGTTGCTTATGTTCGGTGTATATTCTATTGTACCTTATGCAGAAATAAGGCTTTTATAAAGGGACACCAATCAAATTAGTCGAGCCAATGAGCAAAGTTTGCTTATTTGTTGTTTATTTGAAACCAGAACTTCTTGTTCCTAATTTTCGTGTGAGATGAGAACTGTCTATGATAGAGCAGTGCCCTCTAGACACTACTGAAAAAAACAGGATTGAAATTGGGATATTGAGTGTTTTCTTTGGAATGGTTGATACTTTGAAAAAAGCATAACAGGTGTATTAAAACCATTTTATACAATTTTTGACTGAATACCATTAAATTTTGCTTCTATTCCTTGTTATTCTGAAGATGAGACATGGGGATATTTTACACTTGACCAGTCATTTCCACACGGTCATCTCCTCCTGTGCCATAAAAGTAACTTCTGGTTTGGTATTATGGATTTCTTCTCTTTCAAACGTGTGCTCCATCATGAGATATGAATTCAATCTTCTGAATGTTCAACTGATAGAATTAAATGAGACACTTGAATGACTGAACTACCCACTCAGTGAGATCAATACCCAAATCAATACAGCCAGATAGCTCTGCAGAGAGGACTGATTAAAAGACAACACACAAAAACAGAACAGCAGAACCCCATGGGTTGTCCTCTTCAGCTTAAGTTCCTACCCCAACACAGTTTAGTTTAGTTTAGTAGAAATATGATAGTGTTGTTCAAGTATCTGAAGAGGTCTTACACAGTAGAAAGTCTTTGACTTCTTTGTGGTATCAGAGTGCAAGATACACAATTAGCCTTGAGGTATCAAAAGATTCTAGTTAAAGTAAGAAAAAAACCCTAGCAACAATAGTACTTTGATGACTTAATCAACCACTGAGGAAAATAATAAACTCCCCTTCACTGGATATCAAGAATGCTTTAATTTGGATGCGTGCACAAACCAGGAGCTGGGATTGATGACCTAAATGGCCTTTTCAAATCTAAGATTCTATCAACCCTAAAAATGCTTATAAAATGTGCTTATCATTTCAAGGTCAGATAACTATTGTGCTCCTTTCCACACACATGAATAGCATGAACAAAGAATCTATTTTTGGTAACCTGCTTCAAATAACATGGCAGTCAAAGAATTTCTTTTGGGAAAGACATTATGCAAGAAAGATGCTAGGAAAAAAGATTAGAGCCATGGTGGTGCAGCAGTTTGAATACAGTATTACGGGCTAATTCTACCAACTGCCAGTAGTTCAATTGTCATCAGCTCCAGGTTGACTCAGCCTTCCAACCTTCTGAGGTTGGTAAAATGTGGACTCAGATTGCTGGGGGCAATATGCTGACTATATAAACTGCTTAGAGAGGGCTGTAAAGCACTATGGAGCGATGTATAAGTCTAAGTGCTATTGCTATATGTGAGATAAGGAAACCAATACATTAAAAAAGTACATTTCATAATATTGGTCTAGGGCATGTATAAAAGTGCAATCTACCAGCAGAAAAATTATGCTAACATAACATTTGCTGCCCTTACTGGTAAACCTTCTTCAACTAGGTAACAACATTGGTGCTAGTCAGTTTGAGGTTGTAGATGATGATATGTTGTAACACAGTGATGTTATAACACCAGTGATGAGGAGCCATGGTGGTGCAGTGATTAAAGTACAGTACTACAAACAAACTCTGCCCACAGCCAGGAGTTTGATCTTGACAGGACTCAAGGTTGACTCAGCCTTCCATCCTTCTGAGGTTGGTAAAACAAGGACCCAGATTGATGGGGGCAATATACTGACATTTGCAAACTTCCCAGAGAATGCTGCAAAGCATTATGGGGTGGTATATAAGTCTAAGTGCTATTGCTACCTAGTCAAGTAATGAAACTTCTGTAAGCAAACAACAAAACTCAAACACCAAGGACTCCACAGCTGAACCCTGAGCTACAGATATTCTCTTCTATTTAATACAATGAAACCTCAATTTAATGAAGCTCAACCTCATTGTACATATGTTGTGTACTGACAATAAAGATTTGAACTGAATTGAATTGAGCAGATGGGTGAAGGATTGTTTCTTAAATCATGGTGCAGATTCATTTTTCACTTGTATGATGATGTCATTACACAACTGAGAAAAAACTGATGCAAGTAACATAAATCTCTTCGGATATTTGATCCACTGCATGCAAAGTACATCATACTGTGATTTTACCATATTTTGAGGGTTTAAAACAGTTAATGTTAAAGTTCCTGCCTAATCATTCAATGTACATGTTTATTTTAAGTCCCTTTTCATTATACAATCATTCCTTTATACCCACAGATGCAGGTGCCACCCATGACATCATAATATATTCACATAGGAACTCTATGGAAAAGGCCCTAATTGTTGGGAAAGATGGAAAGAAAGAGAAGAAGATGACCAGCAGCAAAGTGGATGGACTCTGTTACAGTGGTGATGAATACATACTGGTAATTGGAAGACCTGAAAGACCAAATCATCTCTGTAGCTGCGAGGAGTCAAAAATGACTTGATGGCACATAATCAATCAATCAATCAGTTTTCAAGAACACAGATCTCTTTCTGTGTCTCTTGTTTTTTATCCTTGGATGTCTGCTTGCCCCCTCTGTAATCCACCCACATTTTTTTCTCTCCAGCATTTCAATTTTTGCCAAAGTTTTCAGCCTACTTTTTAAAAATGTCTTCTTCTGAAACACAAGATTTTTGGCAAGATATACTCCGCTCTAACCTTGTGCATTGACATGCCTGAAAACAACAAAGCTGAACAAACCTCAGAAACCCAGAAAGTGGAAGAAGATGAATAAAAAGAGTTCAGCTGTTTGAAGTCCCACTTTTTCCATTTATCCAGCAGCTTATGCAGTGAAATGTCAAATAGCAAGCTGCTTTCACAGTGCAAATAAGAGCAAGAGTGAGCGGAAAATTGTTCTTCTGCTGTTCCATTGATAGTGACTCTGACTTGGATGCCAGTATTCTTCAGAAAAGATCTGGCAATGTGCTTTTCTTGTCAAGCTGCTTCTAGACAAGCCATCAAGACAGTGAAGCCATCTGATTCCTTCATATGCGTCCGCGCTTATTTTACCTCAAAGAAATGCTCAAAGGGGCATGTATTGGTCTAAACAAGTGTTTTTTTAAACTTGGTGATTTCAAGATGTATGAACTCAACTAGAACACCTTAACCAGCATGGGAATTGAAGTTCACACATTTTAATGTTGTCAACTTTGAAAATTACTGGTGTAAACTAACTGAAAACTGGGGCATCTCTTTCCAATCAGCTGTAGCACAATTTAATGTAATTTTTTTTTTAAGTTTTCACGTTCTTGTGCCTGAGTGACAAATTTGGTATCTGAGTTTACTTCTCTTTAGTTAGCCAGAATACATGGCTGAGATTTTTGACCATCTCATTCCACCTAGGTGAAACCAGCAAACAAGTCAGGGCACCATTAGGTCTTCTTCTTGGTTTTAGTGCTGCACAGAAGCTTTTGTTATCAAGCCAAGATAAGTTGTGTGGCCAGTCTGCCTGGGTAAGACTAAGTGAGATAATTTCACAGCTCTACTTCAAAAGCCCACTTTGATCATAGCCTTGATGAAGCAAAGCACCCCTTTGAAGATCTGCACACTCCTGACTGGTTCCTTCCTCTAAGTCATGCCTTTTGCCCGGAAACTGAAATGAATGTGCTAAGCTATAGTCGGTCTAGTCAGATGGAATGAATATACACTGCTCAAAAAACTAAAAGGAACACAAGCAGAAGACATCTGAGATCTGAATGAATGAAATAGCCTTATTAAATACTTTGTTCGTTACATACAGTAGTTTTGTGTTCCCTTTAGTTGTTTGAGCAGTGTATAAACTACTGTATGTAATGAACAAAGTATTTAATAAGGCTATTTCATTCATTCAGATCTCGGATGTCTTCTGCTTGTGTTCCCTTTATTTTTTAGAGCAGTATATTTTGAGGGGGGGGTTCAAGGCAACCTCTGATAAATTGCTGAGAAATTAGTGTTGTCCTTGGCATTTGAGCTATAAATAGAAAATATGGAAGGTCTTTTTTTCTGAGATGCAGAACAAAAACAATTGGAAATTTTAGAGGGGAAATGAGGCAGCCTAACTTAAAAATTTTTTTTAATAAAATGAGTGCAATGGTTCTTAAATCAATTGTTGTCACAGCCATTATACATACTTACTACAAATATAAAGGATTTGGTGTTAATGGCAACATTCTGTGGCAGCAGACTGAACTGCTAAACAAACCACATTCTTTTGCTTGATATATTTTAATTGTTGCAGGACATTCATAATCTTTAAGTAATTTACCCAGACTATGACTCAAACATACTGATCATACAACATCAATCAGAATAGAGCTGGAAGGGACCTTGGAAGTCTTCTAGTCCAACCCCCTGCTCAAGCAAGAGACCCTATACCATTTCAGACAGGTGGTTGTCCAGTATTTTCTTAAAATCCTCCAGTGATGGAGCACCCACAATTTCTGAAGGCAAGTTGTTCCACTGGTTAATTGTCCTCACTCTTAGGAAGTTTCTCTCCAGGTTGTTTCTCTCCTTGAGTAGTTTCCATCCAATGTTTCTTGTCTTGCTTCTGGTGCTTTGGAAAATAAGCTGACCCCCTCTTCTTTGTGGCAGCCCCTCAAATACTGGAATACTACTATCATGTCATCTCTAGTCCTTCTTTTCTCTAGATTAGTCATACCCATTCTTCATATGTTTTTGTCTCCAGGCCCTTAATCATCTTAGTTGCTCTTTTTGCACTTTTTCCAAACATCTTTCTTATAATGTGGTGACCAAAACTGGATGCTGTATTCCAGGTGTGGATTTACTAAGGATCTATAGAGCAGTATTAATACTTCACGGGATTTTGATTCTATGCCTCTGTTTAAACAACCAAGGATTGTATTAGTCTTTTTGGCTACTGCCACACACTGCTGGCTCATGTTTAAATGATTGTGTGCTGGGACTCCAAAGTCCTCTCACAATTACTGTTTTTGAGCCAGGTTTCGCCTAATCTGTACTTGTACCTTTGTTTTTTCCTGCTTAGTTGTAAAACCTTGCTTTTCTCCACATAAAATGTTATATTGTTGGATAGGGCCTGTTGTTCAAGTCTGTCAAGATCATTTTGGATCCTGAGTTTGTCTTCTGGGGTGTTGGCTATTCCTGCCAGCTTAGTGCCATCTGCAAATTTGATGAGTTCCCCTTCATCTAAGTCATTTATGAAGATATTGAAGAGTACTGGGCCTAAGATGGAGCCTTATGGTACCCCACTGCTAGAACTGAGCTAAACCTTAACCCTGGGGGAAAACCAACAGGACCTGAAGAACTCTAGTTTTAATCAACTCCTGCTTAGGGACTGAAAGTGAAAGAATGTGTTTGACTGTTCAAATGGAAAGGGGCTAGAAGAAGGCCCAATAATAAAGGGCAAAGAGATCAGAGATAATGTACATGCTAGAGAAACCTGGAAAGGGATATTGAGTATGGGTAGCTTTGGGCTAGAAGTTCCAAACCAAGGTGAGATATCTTAACTGCATGGTTTCCAGTGGTTTCTTTTATGAAATTAATGAAAGTTTCATTTTAAAGATGGAAACAAATTTCCCCAACTACCAAAAAATTGTATATTCTTAAGTATCAGTGCATTCCTTAGTGACCTATAAAGGCTGCATACACATTTCTAACCCTTGGCATTTGTATATAATTGTTCAATACAATTGAAAAATCATTTTCACATAATTACAAAATCATTTCAATCTTTGGAAGAACTCAGTTTTACCCCATTTTTTCATTTTTTCCCCAAAAAACTATTTTTTCTGTGGTTTAAAAGGTTCTACATTTTGATTCATGAATATGAGTTGACCCAGATGTATCATTATTTATAGCCTGCAGGTCTCACCTATTAAATTAACTCATAGAAGCTTCCCTCATTAGAGTGTTAAGGATTTTTTAAGACCAGTGATTCAATTGCTACAAATATACTTCCAACAGAATTTCATCATTTTAGCTATCCCTAAAGAAAATTTTTTTCAAAATGCTTTCCTTTTTTATTTCTTTGAGTTGGGTTGGTCTTGTTTTGATCTAGCAGATTCATCTACTTTTCTCTGATGATAATAAATAGCTGCACTTTTTGTCTCCCTTAGAACTCTTTAATCAGTTGCATTCCTAAAACAATACACAGAGGTTCCCAAATATATATTAATCATATTTTTCATTAGTGACAACATTGGACCATGGAAATGTAAATTATCCTTTCTATAGTATAGTAATCAACAACCTTAGCCGAATATTGTGGGGTTCTTTTTCTTGTTTTTTTTCTTTTTGGAAGATAGATGATTATGGTTGTATGATAAATGGATATTATCCTCTTTCAACACTGCAAAACTTGAAACAGGAAAGGGTGGTCATTTTTTTGTTTGAAAAAACAATGAAACCTAAGAATTACTGAAAGTATAATAACATTCAAATCTTCTACCTGCTCTGAAAATGTTTTACTCTAAATAACACATTCTGTCCAGTGGTGGGTTCCTCCCGGTTCGGCCCGGTTCTGCCGAGCCGGTAGCGGTGATGATATGATGTCACTGAACCGGTTCTGCCCCCTCTGCCCCCCCATGTTATTCTTACCTTTTATTTGGCCCCACCCCCAATCTATTGCTGCCTCCTGAGTCCCAGCTGATCAGCTAGAAGGAAAAAAATCTGTTTAAACTCTTGCCGCGGGGCTTCAAAGGGCCGCCCTTTGGGGCTGATCAGTGTTAAAAGGCAGTGTGGTGGTAAACCGGTGTGTCCAAAAACAAATGAGTAGACTGGTGCCTGCAAAATAAATGGGTAGACCAATGCCTCCAAAAACAAATGAGTAGAGCGGTACAGCTCTGCAAGCAGTCAAAAGCCTGGTAGATCAGTACCTCTGCTAAATCCTAAGGAATTGTCACATGACCATCAAGCCACACCCACAAAATAAGCCACACCCACAGAACTGGTAGTAAAAAAATTTAGAACTCACCCCTGATTCTGTCCTCAAAATAGCCTTGAAAAACCTGCAGAAAACAACCAAGCTCAGAGAGTGCTGAGGATCCCTCATTTCAACCTTGAGCTACAAATATTCTCCTCTCTCAAGTTATCTTTGCCCAACAAATCAACCTTCCTGGGTTTTTTTTAATTTTTTTCTTTCACCTTCTGGTCCATCTACAACTATCACTCATACACTTAATATAATTGCTTAACGCATTGTAAGTCGCCCTGAGTCTCCGGAGAAGGGCGGCATATAAATATAAATAAAATAAATTTAATTTAATTTAAAAAGCTCAAATGGGTTTCTTGGATATTAAGTGGAGAGGCTTAATTTTAACAAAGAAAAGAAGCTATAGAATGTTGGTCTTTATACAAATCTATCCCAGAAACCCGCACTTCCTGGTCAGAGACTAATGGTGTTGGGAGCAGAACCGCCATGGCAGTCTGAGAAAGGAAGTGGCCCTGTAGAGGTTTTTCATCAGGTTGGCCTCTTGGTATCTTCCATCATGTCTTGTAGTCTAGTTGACCGAATTTGATTGCTTCCACTAGTAGCAAAGACAGTTTGTTGTTTTTGTTAACATTATGTTAGCATATCCTTTTCTAGAATGCTCTCTTCAGGTGGTGTGATAACCACATATGTAGAATTCCCAGCTAATTGGTGCCCCATTGATTCTGGTCATTCTTTAACTGTGTAGGCACTGATTTTTTTATTGTCATCTGGAGGGTAAAAAAGACCCATAAAAAGATGCAAAAAGAAAAGGAATCTCATTTCTACTGGTTGTTCATAAAGTTCTTTGATGAACTGAAATTATCTGCATCCCCTTGCTTCCACTGACTACTGTGGCATCTTTGTTTTAGCTGAGAGGATTCACCTAATCATTAGATAGAAGGAGTCTATCGTTGTTGGTTAGGTAGCAAAATGTTTGGTATAGTGGTGAAGGTGCTGGCCTAGAGACCCGAAAAATTGTGAGTTCTAGTCCCACATTAGCCATGAAAGTAAGCTGGGTGACTTTGGGTCAGCCACTCTCTCTCTCTTTGCCCAACTCACCTCACAGGGTTGTTCCTGTGGGGGAGGAAGGGAAGGAGCAAAGTATGTTATGAATGTTCATGAGTTGACTTACTTGAGTTACCTACAAGGTAATAAAGGCAGGATTAAAAAAATCAAATAAATAAATAAATAAATAAAATGTGTTTGGTGAGACGTGGCTACACAGGAATGAAACTGGAATTTCATCTGGCAGTGATAAAGCAAGTTGAAAAAGAACAACATTATTTTTATTGATCTTTAATAGGGAAACGTCCAAAGAGGAGAGCAGATTCTCTTTCACTTCAGCTTAGAACCTCTGAAAACTGTGCATTGTTTCTTGTCCCCAATATCTGAAGAGAAATGTCAGTATTCTGAAAACTGCACACTGCCTCATGGGGAAGTTTGATTCTCCCTCCCCACCCCCACCCTTAATCCTCTTGTCTCTCTCCTCTCATTTCTTATCAGCCATTGTTCCTGCCTCTTTAGCTGCCCTGATGTTTCTCAATGAAAATCTAAATAAGATAATATTTCTAAGATTGCTGTTAAAAAAAACTGATTGAGACCCTCAAGGTTGCCTTCATTTATTGATTTACTGCTTACATGATATTATGTAGAATTTATTCTTTGCTTAAAAGACTCCTCAGCCCTTCACATCTGCATACAAATAAAACAATTATTCTGGATATAATAATTGGTTATAGATGATGCAGAAGGCATCACTGGATAAGCAGCAAATTACCCTTGAAAAGGGGAAAGGGGAAATTGTGTGTGTATATATATAACGTTGCAAGATATCTTTATATTAAACAATCTGCTTCATTAATTTTTAAAATTTCCTAAAAATCTTACCTAAACATTTGATTCATCCAAGAAACTACATTCCTTACAGGGGAAACAAAAGGCAGATAATAATAATAATTGTATTTTAAAAGAGGCTCCATTCATTCATCTTTTTAATGACTCAAAAATATTTTTAATCTAACTAATTACATAAGTAGCGCAGCCTTAGTCTGATATATATTTTTTTCATTTCTAAAGCAAAAATGCCTGAAGATTGGTTCAGGTCTGGGCAAGTATCCTGCCTCAATCTCATCAGGAAATTAAACTTCAGATTAATTTTTGACTGTGTAGTGTCTTGAGTATTCCTGGTGCATTTATTCTACTTTGTAAACAGCTGAGTCAACTTCTTTGTTTTCCAAAAGGGCAAGTTAAATTTATTAATTTAACTTTCTGATTGTGTAATGCTAGTGTACATTGGAATTATTTAAGTACATTGATGGTGCAGATCATTGTAAAGTGACATTTACTATGAATGAACAAGTCTGTATATTTCTCTGGGTAAGAACCAAAAGAAAAGGAACAAGTAAAAAATGTGATGAGAATTAATTCTTTCTCAGCAATGGCTCACCATGATAAAGTTACAGGATATTTGTAACAGTGGGAAACGTAACCTTTAGGTGACATTTTATTTTAGGTAATAGTTGTTGATGTTGTCTCTATGACCTACTTAGCAAAGCTTTGTAGAGCAATAGGAAGCCAACAATCCATGCGAAGGTCCAAGGTATGTCCATGGCTCATCCTGTATTCTAAAAATATAGCCAGATTCCTGGTTGGTTATTTTAGTCACAGACGATGAACTACTTCCTTCAGATGAAAAGGCTCCACAGCCGGTACCCGGAGCACAAACAGGATCTTGGCATATAGAGATTAATCAAACAATTTAGGCAGCTCGGAACTCATGTAGACATAAACCCAACCATGTAAAAGCACCATGAGATAAACAGCACAAACTGAATTTAAGACTGAGTAAAAACAGGGGAGAAAAATTGCTTTTGCTTTTTGCCGGTATCTTCTAAGCTTCTATCTTTATTTTACTATTACCAGGTAGAAAGGGATCCACCTTAATTCTGACCTTCAAATTTATGTGATTTGTGAGATAGCGTGAAAATAATAACAATATATTTACAACAGCCCAAGGTGAAGCACAGACAATAAAAAACAATGGAACACAATGATTGAATATCTAGTCTATACTGGACAAGCAAATGTTGCTAAAAAGATGATTCTCAATATGATTACAACCTGTTAGAAATAATATTTGTATTTTATTGTATTTTTAATTGTGATCTTGTCTACTTATTCATGTATTTATGATTTCATTTTAATGTTGTAAGCTCTCCAGAATCACCTTGTGGCAAGATGAGTGGCAACCAAATTTAATAAATAATAATAATAATCAGAAGCAGCAAGAGCGCAACCACAGTTTTATACTTGGTCTGCTATGAAGGTAGCAGAAGGTTACTGCTATTTTCAGAAACGATGAATAACCAATAAAATCTTCTTCAATGTTACATGTCTGCTGATTATCCCTTGCATTATCTTCCATACTCTTCCCAGGACCCCCAAACTTTCTGGGGGGAAAAACTCCCTAGGAAAAGAAATAACTTTCTTGGAAAAGAGTAGGAAAAAATGATGCTTTCCCCGCTCACCTTTCTTCAGGAAAGAATTCCATGAAGACTATGGAAAACCAATTTTGGATACAGAATAAAAAGTCAGTTTGAGGAATACTTGCATTCTAAAGTTCTGGATGTATGCTTTCTGTTTCCAAATCATTCCATTTTGCAGCCGTTCAATATTTGGAGTTCAGTCCAGTGATGCCCCCTCCTTGCTGTGCCAGCCACCTTAGAATTTATCATTAAACTTAATCCAAGAGAAGTCAGTACAGGGTCTCACTTGGGATAGAACAATTCTCTGGATAAGTCAGGAATAAACTTAGGTTGGGTGAAAAAAATGGAGTGGGGCTGTTATCATTGTTAGTTGCAAAGTCGTGTCTGACCATTCACGATCCCATGAACAACTTTCTTCCAGGCCTTCCTTTTCCTCTACCATTCCCAGCCGGAGACCATTTAAGCTGACACTGACTGCTTCAGTGACTCCATCCAGCCATCTCATTCTTTGTCATCCCTTTCTTCTTTTGCCCTCAATTGTTCCCAGCATTAGACTCTTCTCCAGTGAGTCCTTCCTTTTTATTAAGTGGCCAAAGTATTTGAGTTTCATCTTCAGGATCTGGCCTTCTAAAGAGCAGTCACGGTTGATCTCCTCTAGGACTGACCAGTTTGATCACCTTGCAGTCCAAGGGACTCGCAGGAGTCTTCTCCAGCACCAGGAGTGAGGCTACTATTACCTAATAGAGAAGTAATTTTTTTAGTATTGTTTCTCACAATCAAGAGAAGAAAATAATTTCCCTAGACTATCTCTACAGTTGGCATGGGGTGCCAAACAGAGCCCATCCAGATAGAATAGAACAACTCTAGATCCATGGATCCAAATCTGGTTCCTTTATATCCCATTCATGGAATGCTCCATCCAGGGCTTTCTTTCATTTTTTTTTTAATAAAAAGTTTTTATTGGTTAAAAATATACAATATTATAGTTTACAATATGTTGAATTTTCAATATCTTTATATAAAGATATTTCAGTTATTATTTTCTTTTTTTAATTTCTCACACAACAGACATTATTATCTTAAATCGAAACAAACAACCAGGTTATATAAAAATTATATAAACAAAAAAAAGTGTTATACAAAATACAATAAAAGAAGAGAGAGAGAAAAAAATGTCAATTAAAAAAACCTTAAACAATAGATTCCCCTCCTTTCTTCATTTCCTAGTTCTGGCTCTTAAAACCATGGTCTGGCCTCCCCCCCCCTCCCGGGCCGCAGCAGCTCCGTCCGCCTCCGCTCCTTGATCATCTAATACTTCCCCCTCTTCGGCTCCTGTATCTTCTCCACCTAGGAAGGATTTATGTTGGTCAAGAAAAGCCTTAGCTTCCGTTACATTATTAATTTTCTTCTTACTGTCCTCCCAAAAAATCATCAAACCCTCCGGAATCAACCACCTAAAACCTACTCCCTTGAGGTACAGCTTATTTGATAAAAAATAATATTTTCTTCTTGATTCTCGTACCTGTCTGGGAATCTGCTTCAGGATGGTGATCTCCTTGCCCCTGTACACCAGCGCCCCCAGTCTTTGTTTTCTCAATATCTCATCTCTCAGTTCCCTTCTCACAAATTTAATATGAATCTCTCTTGGTAAATTATGTAAAATTGCAAATTGTGAGTTTACTCTGTACACCAAGTCCACATCCCTTCCAATAGACTCCAAATCTCTTTCTAAAAATTCACCCAACATTTTAACCATCACTTCTCTCAAATTTTCCTGGTCAAGTTGTTCCACGTTTTGGAACCTGAGAAAATAAGACATCTTATCCAATTGTAAAGTTAACATTGCATTTCCTCTCCCGTCCTCCACCTTCTGGAGTGCCCGTACCTCCCCCTCCAGACCCCCCATCTTCTTCTTATTTTGCTCTGCCAGCTGTTGAACATCATTTAAATCTTTTTTCATAAATGTCATTTCAGATTTAATTTCAGATAATCCTTTTTGCACGTCATCTAACTTGTCCAACTTCTGGTCCAAAATCGCCAGTCTTTCCAAAATTTTCCCCATGTCAGCTGCTGCTGGTTTGTGGCCCTTAGCCATCTTAGATCAGTAGAAGATGAGAAATCAAAAGGCAAACCTCCAGAGAAGAAAGAGGGATTAGCAATCAGAGTAATTTTTCAACTATCCACCAGTGGGCGCTCACAGGAGCAACGAGTCCGAAGTATAGAGTAGGTCAAACAGGAAGCCAGAGGAGAATGTTGTCTTCAATCATAAATAAAGAAGCAGGAAGTCAGACTGCCGCCATTGCCTACCGGGAAGAGAGGCCACCAGACCTCTCCAAGAGACTCTGCCACAGCCATCCTCCAAGGAAAAGTCAGCAAGGTAAGGGGTTTCACTCCATCTCCTTCCCCCTAGTTCTCTGCCACGGCACCTTTCCAGCTACAAGGGGGGGAACTCCAACCCCCCCCTCTCGCCTCCAGGATGCCTGCTCCACCTCCAATCAGTCAGTTCAGTCCGTTGTGCCTTCTTAGCTAGCACCCGTCCCCTTAGGCGCTGTGGCGCCTCCGCGGCCTCGAAAAAAAGCCGCCGATCGCCTCCCACCCCCTCTGGAGCCTCGGGCGCGCCAGCATCGGCCTCCCGGCCCCTAGAAGTGAGGCAGGGGACCCCTGGCGAGCCGCCCTCAAACGGCAAATGCCCCAATAATGGGGCGCTTGGCCCAAAGGGCCTCCAGATGGGGGGGATCGGACTCTGGGGCCAGAGCTAGCCCGATCAGAGTCTGTCGCCAGCGGAACCGGAAGCGGATGTCCAGGGCTTTCTTTCAGATGGAGAACTGCTGCTGATTGCCTATTTGAATGTAAATATGGTCATCATCTGAATGAAACTCTGTCTCCTACCTGAGGCACCAAGGGACTGTCCTTATCCCTCCAGTCATACACTGAGGAGGGGGTGGGGAGTAAGATTGCATAATTTCTCTTTTAGAAATAAGAATCTCCAAGGGAGAAAAAACTGGCTCTCTGGCTAACACAATTAGAAAAAAATTGGGTCTTTTGTTCTTGGCATGCACCGCGATCTAGTTTGTCAGGTTGCTCTGCCAGACAGCTATGGGCTCTTTCTCAGAAACCAAAAAGAAGCCCAAATAAGGGGGAAACGGGACTGCATTTGCTGGAGATAATTAATGGGTTCCCCCTATTTTTGCCAGTTCAGAAAATGTGGGGCTTAGGAAACAACTGCCAACATAATATTCTCTGAAAAAAGCAGCATTCCTTCAAAAGAGCAATCTATCATTCTCTGCTTGAATATGACTAGACTTGCAAAACTATTGCCCTATTTAACACAATACTTGTAGACAAAATACTGGTTGGGTCACCATGCTACACAACATCCTTCATTTTTACAACCAATCTATTTTGTCTCAGCTGCCAAAACTAAAGAAAAAATGTTTTGAAATTTTCTTAGGCATAACTAGTTCACCTTCTGACTTGAACAAGCCTGGTCTAGCAACTTCTGCACCCACTGTTTGTGCCTTGAAAATATCTGACAAAGAAGTCCCACGCACATATACAACTGCTCCAACTTTGATGATTTACAGATGCAGAACTTGGCTGAAAGAAGACAAATAAAACTGATAAGCCTCTTGCAAAAGGAAATTATGATGAGGTGAAGAATTCAGCAGGTGTGGCACATGTCTTTTGGTGACCTGACATGGCTGCAGTTATGAAGGGAGAAAAAGGAGGAGGAACTCAACTCTCGCCTTTAAGGGCTCCTGTGCTGTCAAGAAGGCTGATGAACTGACCTGGCTTCTAGTCAGGTCTTTTATGGTGAGATTTTGGAGAAGCAGTCCCATTGGTCTCAAACAAATCAATCAAACAAATTTAATAAATAATAATAATTGATCCAGCCTGGTATGTAGATGTTGGAAACTAGAGCTGTGGGAGATATCCAACTTCACCAGTTCCTGGAGAACATGTTGCTCATCTAACTCAAAGTAAGAGAGGAGAGGGGAAAAAGGAGAGGAAAGAAGGGAGAAGCTGTAGAGAACAGTTGAAAAGTGAAGTTACATGAATATGCAGAGAAAATGGTGCTCAGTGAGGGAGAAGAAAGATCTGGATAGCTTCCCTGAAAGAAAGGAAGTGAAGACCCAGATAAAGGATATCTTTACCCAGGATATCTTCACTCAAACCCAAGAAGGGAAGGAAGTACCAAGCTGGCTCAGATGACATTTTCATATAGGACCCATATAGGACTTGTTAGTCATTTGTGAAGCTCTGGTCTCTAGATAAGGAAGGGACAGAAAACCCTGAAAGAGATTATTCTTCCAACAGAGAAGCAGTAGGAGTTTCAGCAGATCCAGGAGAAAGTTAAATCCATTCCTCTCTTTTCATTCTCTCTTGATAAGTTAGAAAAGGGGAAGGAAGCAGGAGGAGAATGGCCACTGGGAGGAAGATGTAGAAGAAATTCTGACACTAGGTGAACAACAGGATTGTGGTGTGTTTGTGTGTGTGTGTGTGTGTGTGTATACCGTATTTTCCGGTGTATAAGACGACTGGGCATATAAGACGACCCCCTACTTTTCCTATTAAAATATAGGGTTTGGGCTATACTCGCCGTATAAGACTACCCCTCAATGTTGTCGGCGCTCCCGTAGTGTCATTGGTCAGTGCCGGCAACTCAGATTTGGGAAGCTGTGCCGATCTCGTCAAGGCTGCATGCTGCTGAATGATGGACCCAGCTGGTTGCTGCGCGGAGCTTCTCCCACCATCCCAGGCATCCAGGTGGATATTACTGACGCTCCAACTTCCCCAGACAGCTGAGGCTCACCATCACTGGGGGTCAGCTGGGGAAGTCGGAGCGTCGGTAGGCTTATACCTGGCGTATAAGATGATCCCCAACTTTTGAGAGGATTTTCCTGTGTTAAAAAGTAGTCTTATACGCCAGAAAATATGGTATGTATGTATGTATGTATGTATGTATGTATGTATGTGTGTGTGTATATATATATATATATATATATATATATATATATATATATATATATATGGTTTGTCACCTTTGCAAAGCACAATACACCTCCAGTTCAAAAACAGCCCCATCATATTATAATAGCAGGAACGTCTCTTGTCTGTTGATGTCTCTTCTGCTACTGAATCTCTCATGTCAGCACTCTTCACTGTTACGCTGTCTGGAAATGGTATGAAATAAATTCTAATAAGCTAGTTTGGAAAAAGCTGTAGGGTGTAATGAATCTCTCGAGATAGCTTTCCATAATTTTTGCTTCCTGAGGTTACCCATAGTCAGCCCTGCTTCAGCCCTGATGTTCTTCAACCTTTGTAACTTATAGATATTCATTTCATCCCATCAGCTATGTTATCTCTTTGAACATATGTACAGATAAAAGTGGGCATGTAGTTTTACCGCAACCATGTTTTTCCAGAGTTTTGGATGAATGTATTCACTGGGATAATGATATATGAGGAGATAGCTTCTAATCTTACCCAAACCAGTTATTTCATGCCTGCATTTAATATTTCGAATTATATAATTCCACTTGTATGTATTTTTTTTAATTTTAATAAGGAGGTATCTAACCAGGCTACCTCCAAGCTAAAACTACCATGAGCCATGACTTGCCTTTTTGTTTTGTTTTGCTTTGTTTTCTCAATCAGTCAAGGATGATCATGTTTCTACATTCTTGTTGCAGACCTAAATCAAAGCAAAGAAAGAATTGTAGGCCTTTATTCAGTGGATAGATTACACTCTTATCTATTGAAAAATGCAACATAGTAATGTCTCTTGATTCTACCCCAAAGATTCATAAACTATTTTTTAACAGTGATCTATTAATCACACCATTTTAACACTTAGCAATAGCACTTGGTATATATCACCCATACCAAGTGCTATAGCCCTCTCTAAGTGGTTTACAGAGTCAGCATATTTATCTCAACAATCTGGGACTTCATTTTACCAACTTTGGAAAGATGGATCAACCTTGAGCCTATCAGCATCAAACTCCTAGCAATGGGCCGAGTTAGCCTGCAGTACTGCATTCTTAACCACTGCAACTCTACATCTCCTAAACTGCAGAAATGGTAGGGTCCCTACAAAACATTTTTACTAGGCAAAAGTAGACATTTGCTTTTTGATTCTTGGGAGAGCTTCATATTTTAAGAAACTCTTAGCTATCTCAGACTGACCCTCTTGGAAATATTAACAGTTTTTAAACACATACATTATTTTACTGGTTATGAGAGCAATTGCAACTTGAAAACACAATTTTTGAAGAGTCAGATACCAAGTTGCTGCAAGCTGGTGGATGAGGAAGATGGTGATAATCATATCTTTTATGCCTTTTGATGATTCCCAGGGAGGTTACAATCATAATCGTAATTTTACTGATTTCCAGTAAGGACTCTGTTTCTAAAAGAATTAAATATATTCATTGGCCACAAGATTTCACAGTCATTCCACTGCTCAGTATTTGGCTAGGGTCACCAAATACTGTCCTGTATATGGAATTCAGGAAACTATGAGAAGGAAATGATTGGTAAATAGAATCATAGGATCACTAAGAAGTATTATAATTGTATCCACTATTTCTTCAACATATTCCTTAAAGAAATGGTAGATATCTTCCATGTATTCGTCTAATCGCTTTTTACTAAGTTTAGTATAGGTAAGTGACTAATGCTGCTTCTTGGGGTAGTGCATTCCATAAACTAACACTGTGATGTCTACCTTTTAATCTACTGTTAATCACATTCAATGAATCAAATCCAAATCTTCTTTTAGATTCAGTGGAACTAACTTAGATTAGCCCAAATTCTCATAATCTCAGTTAGCCTCTTTTAGATATGGTAAAACCTACAGCCAATCCAGTATATAACTGTAAATTTTAATTTTTAAGAAAGAGGAAGAAATGCTTTGTATTCTCTTTGTCATCCAAACCTAAAAGACTGTGAAAAGAAGCATGTTTATTTTAATGTTTATGCCAGTGATAATCTTCTCTAAAGCAATGCCCTTTTTCCTCCTTTCCCTATTTCATTCATATAGCTTGCCTGAAGCAAATGCTTGCTAAAACATGATGTAAAAATCTTTTGGGAGGAAAAAAAATATAGAAATGCTAATAGAAATATAAAAGTATTCTTAATTAAGAGCCATGAGCAATAGATATGTTTTCACAAACCTTGTAATTAAGTAATAATCAGCAGAATCTTTTAAATATCTTGCCTTAACCACCCTGACAATTTCCATATGAGTTGAGGATAGGAGCTGTCATTCACAATCCAAATTTGTAATGTGAGAGGAGCAGTCATCCAGAAACGGGGGTATCTGCAGGAATAAAAAAATAATCAAGAATTCAGGAGCAGCTACATGGAACACATTAAAAAATGGTGGGGTTTCAGTCAAGTGATTGAGGATGCCATCTTGACTTTTTGGACAACCCTACTGAAGAGGCCTATGCCAACAAACCTGTAAAGCACACATGATCAGGAAAACTGCCATAAAATAACAGCTTAATAATATGTGTTTATGCTGTATAGGAAGAGTTGCAATATGCGTAATGTAGTCCAGATTTCTGTTTCTGCAATATTTCTGCTTCAGTATTTTAAAATTCTCTTTTTTGGACAAAGTAAAAAAGTGGTTACACAGAATTGTTTCCTCTACATTGTGGTCTGCCAATGTTAACCTCCAATCAACTTATTCCAAAAACAAGATTCTACTTTTTCAAGCACTACTTTTCAAAAAAGCAGTTCTATCCTATATTAACTCTGTTGTTTTTCAACTCTTCCTTTACACATTGCGTCTCACTCACTTTTTAAAAAATAATTGTTTAGCACAATGGTAAGCGAGGGCAAGTTTATTTAAAAGAACTCAGAATTGTTCTAATGAGATTTCTTCTCAAATGATGACAATTCTGTAACCACATTAGATGTTACTTTTTTTTAAAAAAAAGGACCTGTGGAAAACCCTGAATTGGAAAGGACCTATGGTTGAAGATTCTGAATCCTTTCATTTTCTTTACATCTTTACATCTTTCTTTTCTTTGATTCCCAGGCAAAAAAAAAACCCTTCCAGCTGAGAATGGTTAGAGCTATTTTTTTCCACCATGGATAGAAACACAGCTGGGAAGCGTGAGGTGAGAAAGAAAACTAGCTATAGGAAATGAAGGAGTGCCCAACCTTGACAACTTTAAGACTTGTGTACTTTGTGACTGGTTGAAGAATTTTGGGAATTGAAGTCCACACGTCTTAAAGTTGCCAAGGTTGGCAACTTGTTTATACTTTCTTCTCCCATGTGGATCTTCTACTCAACTTCTGAATACATAGAGGATTCATGAAAGAGAAACAAACACTATATTAGTTTCCTAATATAGGTCACTTTTTTACTAAGTTGCTTGTTTATTTATTTAGCAAATTTATATAGCTGTTCATTTCATCAAAAGTGATTCCAGGTGGCTTACAAGCAAAATAACAAAACCATCTCTCAATGTAAGAGATATGTAAGACATACTGTAAGTAACAAAAAATAAATAAAAATATAGAAACATAAAGGAATAAAATGGGAAGATAGTGGGAGTTCAACCTTCATGGCTCCTGCTAGGCACTCAAAGCAAAATAGACAACCATATAATAGGAGCAGAAAAGTTTTCTTTGGGGAATTGCTTTATCCACATCCTAAGCTACAGTGAAAGGATCTCAAATACTTCTAGTATTATTCATGTTATTCCAAATAAAAGACTAAAAATAAAATGGACACCATAATTAATTATTACCACAGGCTAGCACCAGAATCTTCTTCACCCTTTTTGGTAGCTTTTTGCTGTCTCTTCCTCTATTTCCTCTTTGGCTCAACAGACAAAACTTCATTTATCACACTCCTTTTATAATAAAGGTCTACATCCTTTCATTTTCATACATATTTTTCTCTTTCTATATTTAAACCATGTTTATCACCATAGGTGTCATTTGGCGGACTATTTAGAAAGTTGGCTGTCACATAACGTATTATTTAATGTTTGAGGTAAACCAGGTCAGGAAACAGATACTATAAGAACAACTGGGATTCTATTTGTTTGTTATTATAACTTATATAACTTATAAAACTGAAAGTGAAGATTCTTTTAACGGACTCTTGAAAGCCTGAGAGAGTTTTCCCCTCAATCATTATAAAAAAAAGTATTAAAATGGGACAATGTTCACTTCCTTCCTCATCCCTTTCAATCTTTTTGGCTACATTGATGTTTTTTGTAATAACTACAATAAAGGTCATCTCTGTATTTCTCTTCATTTCCCTTTTTTCTTTTTCTTAATTAACTTAATGGTGAATGGTTTAATTAGCTAACATGGTATTATTATATGTGTAATATTAGTTTTTATTAGTATATAAAAGAGGTATATGCATATAACAATTTTGCAAGATAAACTGTCCCAGCAGATAAAGAAAAATAACCTAGGAAAGAATTTTTTAAAAATCACACAATGTCAGAGTGGAGAGGTAATCACTGAATCTTTGGGGGATAAAGACTTCCAAAATATCAGCGCAGTTTCTGAGATTATCTTAAGTGTTCCTCCAAGTGTCTGGGCTTCCATCTTGGACACATCTGAGGTAAAAACAAATTAAAGACTAATTAACCAATGAATTATTTATTTATTTATTTAATGAGATTTATATGCCGCCCTATCTTCAGCCGGACTCAGGGCGGCTCACAACATAAAAAATATCTAATGAAAAAGTTAAAAAGAAATTAAATCCAAATCTCATAATTTAACAGTTAAAAGTGCAATCGAGACTAACAAGTTAAAAATTAAAACCCCATCAATCCAGGCCAGCCAAACGAAACATTTTCAAACGAATACTTTCATT
Source organism: Ptyas mucosa (assembly GCA_012654045.1). Classification (NCBI taxonomy): domain Eukaryota; kingdom Metazoa; phylum Chordata; class Lepidosauria; order Squamata; family Colubridae; genus Ptyas; species Ptyas mucosa. Next base: position 20,361,003 of record WNWU01000005.1, read on the forward strand.
TGGAGGTATAAACCTAAGACTCTTAATGTAACTTGACTTCTTAAGGAGGAAGTAGACCACTGCTTTCATAAGAGCCAAAAAAACTCCATCCCAGCTCTTAAGGAACATGTGCCACCATGTGGATCCAAACACATGACTTCTCTCTGGTGCACTGATCTACCAGGAAGTGTGTGGATCTAAAATATAAGTGGCCCCACCAACAGCCCCAAGGACCCATCCTCTTATTCAGGACTAACAGGTTAAAAGACATTCAGATAACTAGAGAAGTTCATTTCTCAGTCAACTTTGTAGGACTTGCATATCTAGAATCCAACTTAATCAGATCTTTATCTGCCAGATGCTAAACCTAAACCTCACAGTAGTCCAGCAAATGCTTCTCTGACCTCTCATTACCCTGGGAGAATTCAATTGCCTTGAACAAGGCTACTGGCCAGCAATCAGCAGATGCAAAAAGAGCAGAGAAATAATTATTTGACCTCCAGTCTCTTTCAATATATAGATTCTCTTGACATTACATATGCATGAAATTAATTTAATGCCCTATATTCTCTGTATTTCTATATTTACACATTTACTTCCTCAGGGCTATTGAAGATGGCCAGGATTTTAAAATCAATTGTCTGGCTAAAGAAGAAGAATATTCTGCAGAATTAGAAGACTAACAAGAGATGACAGACATCTTTGTTTGTTGTACAAGTACAAATGCAAACTAAGAAGAAAGTGCCACTCTACAATACAAAATCTGATGGTAATCCAAGAACATGCATTATCTATTGGAATTTTTTTCCTAAACCATTTTGACTGCCAAAAATCCACTGAATATTTCTATTGGGAAGGAGCCATTACATTTCTTTGAACAATCTTCTTGGCAAAATTTTCAGTGTCAATTTTAGGCAAAGTACAAATGTAACCACAACAACCCCTGGACATTTCTTATATGAAAATAACAATGCTCACAGATATTATGCTGGCTGGCATAGTTCTAAACTCTTATATTTATTGGAAAAGTATTTAGAGGGTCATTGCTACTGAAAAGATACAAGCAGATTTCTTTTTGAAGAAAATCAGAATGATGTTGTAGATATAAAATCTATTACGTGTTCAAACTTCTATGACTTGAGCAATGACAGCAGCTGCTGATACCTCTTGAAGTCAATAACATAGCAGAATAGATCAAACAGCTCAACAACTGTTCTTACGATTAGAGTAGCGTAGCTCCTGTTATGTATATGGAGATTCTCAGTTATCCAGGTCGTGGTTGTCTCAAAGGTGCTTTTTCAAGAGGCAACTGGACTTTCTGTTTTTTCTTTGAAGACGTTTTGCTTCTCATCCAAGAAGCTTCTTCAGCTCCTGTTATGTAGTTAAGCAGGAAAGTTTTGACTCTATCACAAATTATATTTGGGCCATTTTTGCCACTATAGTCATATTACAAATTCCATATTCAGAAAATCAGAAAACAGCTATTCATGGCTTGTTTTCATTTGCAAATTTCTTTCAGTTTCTTTCTTTCACAATAAAGGTTATGAGCCATGATCTTGTGATAACATTAAGGAACAAGGGTTCTGTCAGATCATCTACCCTCATATTCTTCTTTCTTACCATGTTTCCCCAAAAATAAGCTCTCCCCAGATAATAAGCACTCCCCTGAAAATAAACCCTCCCTGAAAATAAGCCCTAGTTAAACACATGCGCAGCCAGTCCCCGCCATTTCCTCTGGTTAAGGTTAGGGAGACAGAGCTGGAAATCAGGTAAGACAGCAAGAGGATCCCCGTCTTGCTCCATGCACTCCAAAATAATAAGACCTCCCTGAAAATAAGGCCAAGTGCTTATTTCGGGGTTCAAAAAATATAAGACAGGGAAACACGGTAGGAAATTTGTTTTTTGCTTCTTAACCAGTATGATGATATAGCAACCCAATGTGCCTGTCGTTTGTATCAAAATGTTACTATTGTCTAAGCATGGTTGGCTAAGACAACCAGAATCACTTATGAAAAGCAATACTGTATTGTCCTTATGGGTCCATTGAGTCAACATTGACTTCTGGTGACTGTAAGAACAGGTCCATGGAGCTTTGGGGGTAACATTTTCAAAAGTGGTTAATGAGTAATTTTTTCCTAGGACTGAGAAGAAAACTAAACAAAGTCACCTAGTTAGCTTGCATGCCTCAGACAAGACTAGAATTCATGGTCTCCCAGCTTCTAATTCAGTTCCTTTTACCACTACACCAAACTGGCTCTCTAATGCTATATGAAAATAACTAATTCTTGTGTTTGCCCTATGTCCTCTACTACCCTTTCTGGCAATGCCACTAGCACAAAGAATAATGAGATCTGCCTGATTTAAAGGTGGCAGTCCAGAATATTCTTCATCTTTATGAAACCTGATTAAAATCTGTGACCTGAGCTTTTTCTGAATGACTGCTTTAGCAGCATGAGGTGAAATTATAGTGAAAATGTGGGTACAACTGCCTGGTGTTATTGATTCCAGTCAACAAACCGGGCAGTGTAATCTGTCTGCTTTTGTTCCGTTCACTTGGGGGTGTGTTCTCATTAGCCCCCCATGGACAGTCAACCTGTCAGCAGGTCTGCACTCCAACTGCCCGACCTCTGGCTTCAGCTCATTCTTCCACAAATTAATTTCCCAAATTGACAAATTAAAGTGCACAGTATGTCCAAGGTCACCAAACCACACTGGGTTCTGGTAAATGTCAAGCAGCACTGGGCAGGAGAAGGAAAGGAAGAATGAAAGCAGAAGACTGGAAGAAAAGTTTGTAGTCAATCGATTTGACCCTTTGACATAAATGCGAAGGAAATGCATGAACCTCGCTATCAAGATATTTTAAAGTATGATTGCATAACACGTATCCTATCAAAATGACCAACTCCTGGTTTGCTTTTAGATGCTTTTTGCTTCATTATTTTATTATTAACTCACATGCTATGTTTTAATGCAGGTACGTCTTCCATAAGCCACCTTTGTAAGCCATTTTGAATGCTTCATAGAAAAGTGTCCTACAAACATAATGTTCTAAGCAGTGGTGGGTTGCTCCCGGTTCACACCAGTTCTATAGAACTGGTAGTAAAACTGGTGGGAGGCCCCGCCCACTGACCCCGACGTCACCAAAACGCTTCACACACACATGTGTGGCCCTGCTGCAAACTGGTAGTAAAGGTAAGTAGAACCCACCCCTGGTTCTAAGTATTCTTTCTTCCCAGTAAATCCAAGGAATTGTTATCTTGTAAATCAGAATGAAAGGGGAAGCAGAGATCTCAGAAGACTCTGTACTCTGTACCAAACTAGGATTCTTTAAAGGATGCAATCACATTCCTGAAGCTTGAAGCCCTTTTTATAAATCTATTTACAGGTAGTCCTTTATTTATGACCACAATTGAACCGAACATTTCTGTTTCTAAGAGAGACATTTGTTAATTGAGTTTTGCCACATTTTATGACCTTTCTTGCCACAGTTGTTAAGGGAATCACTGCTGTTGTTAAGTTAGTAACACGATTGTAAAGAGATTTCCCTATTAACTTTGCTTGTCAAAAGGTTGCAAAAGGTGATCACATGATCCCAAGCCTTTTCCATTGTTATAAATATAACAGCCAGTTGCCAAGCATATGGATTTTGATCACATGAGCATGGGGATGTTGCAATGCTCATTAGTGAATAAAAATGGTCACAAATCAATTTTACCAGTATGAGAAAAAAAAATATAATATGGCGTAAGATTTTTTCCTGAATTGCATCTAGGGTTAGCTTTCTTGAAATGCAAATAAGAAAGCAACATAAGGAGAAGTTTACCTAGGTGCTTTTTGTAATAAGTTGACAAATGCAACAAAATCAGCATTGTCCAAATCAGCTTATCTGTATCTTTCATTGTATTCCTTGGAAGTAGCATTACTTTAATTCAAGAGCCTGAGTGGCGTAGCAGGCTAATGCCTCCTACTAAGTCAGCATTTAACATCCAGCTGCCTGCAATTACTGCGAGTTCTAATCTCACCAGGCTCAAGGTTGACTCAGCCTTCCATCCTTTCTAAGGTGAGTAAAATGAGGTCCCAGTTTGTGGGGGCAATAAGCTGACTTTGTATAAAATATACAAAAGTATGAAGGCTATTGCTTAACGCATTGTAAGCCGCCCTGAGTCTCCGGAGAAGGGCGGCATATAAATAAATTTTTTTTAAAAAAAGAGGCAATCATAAATTAATTGATTGATTGATTGATCAATTGAAGTTGCTATGCTGGATTAACTGGGTAGTGTATACCTTTTTATAATTAATTCTATGGTAGAATCAGAATTATATTATATTTGTGCTATGTAACAAACAAGATTATAATCTATAAACCATGCATTCCCTGATATGACAGCCTCAAAAATACTATGCTTCAGACAGCTATGGATCAGAGTAAAATAAAGATTAAAGACAGACAGAACCCAAGAATGTTTTGCAACAACACGGAGAGCTGTCCCACTTCAAATTTCAATCATCCCACATTTTTCTGTAATGGGGCTCAAAGTGTGATTTTTTTATTATTATTATTTTAATGTGATATCAAGCATATCTGGAGGAAGCGTACCTGAGAGATCTGATTGCTCATCTGATCTTAATCAATAGGGTTTCCTTTGGCTGTGTGGGCAATATAATTTACTACCATTATATAGTCTGGTCCATGGATGAGAGCTACCTGAACAGGTGCCACATCCATGTTTGTTGTGATATTAAAGGAGTGGGATTTTTTAAAGTTTCATATTTAAACTATCATTTTAATGATATTGTTTGTGGTAAAGTATGAAAGAAGATTTGGGACAGAGGTCGACCTCGAGGCGCCTTGTTTGTAGGGTGCTGCAAGGGTCGGTCCTCTTGCCCCTCCTGTTCAACATTTATGTGAAGCCGCTGGGTGAGATCATCCGTGGCTTTGTGGTGAAGTTCCATCAGTACGCTGATGATACTCAGCTGTACATCTCCACCCCGAACCACCCCAATGATGCCCTTGACATGATGTCCCAGTGCCTGGAGACCGTGCGGATCTGAATGGGGAGAAACAAGCTCAGACGCAACCCCTCCAAGACCGAGTGGCTGTGGTTTCTGGTTCCATCGCTGACTATTGGGGGTGAGATCTTGACCCCTCATAGAGGGCTCGCAACTTGGGTGTCCTCCTGGATGCACGGCTGTCTCTAGAAGATCATGTGACGGCTGTGGCCAGGGGGGCTTTTTATCAGGTTCGCCTGATTCACCAGTTGTGTCCCTTTCTGGACCGGGACTCCTTGCGCACGGTCACTCATGCCCTCGTCACCTCCTGTCTGGACTACTGTAATACTCTCTACATGGGGCTCCCCTTGAAGAGCACTCGGAGAGTCCAACTGGTACAGAATGCGGCCACATGGGTGATTATGGGAGTGACACGGCACACCCATGTAACACCTCTCCTGCGCGAGCTGCACTGGCTCCCGGTGGTCTTCCGGGTGCAATTCAAGGTGCTGGTTACCATCTTTAAAGCGCTCCATGGCTTAGGACCTGGGTACTTACGAGATCGCCTTCTGCTACCAATAGCCTCCCACCGGCCAATACGCTCCCACAGAGAGGGATTCCTCAGGGTGCCGTCGGTCAAACAATGTCAACTGGCGACCCCCAGGGGGAGAGCCTTCTCTGTGGGGGCACCTGCCCTCTGGAATGAATTGCCCCCGGAGACACGGATGATCCCTGACTTATGCACCTTTCGCCGTGCCCTCAAGACATTATTGTTCCAACAACCTGGGCTGGCCTAAACATGAATTTTAATGGTTGTTTTAGTTTTTTAATAATATTGAGGCCAAATTATTTAATATGTTTTTAAACTGTTTTTAAATTTTATGGATGTGTGTTTTATTGTTGGTTGTGCACCGCCCTAAGTCCCTTGGGAGAAGGGCAGTATAAAAATTTAAATAATAAATAAATAAATAAATAAATAAATACTGTATATTGTACAATTCTGTAGTATGTGAAAGTTATCAGATTCTGATTTAGAATTACATAAAACAATAAATCATTTATTTCACCTCCTTCCACACACATACTTTGGCTGTTTCCTTTACAAACCTTCAAACCCTTCTGAAAATATTACATAATCCTTAAAACATTCTATGAGTGTTTGCTTTGATTGCTTTCCATTCTCCTTTGCTTCCCTTTTTTTGGTGGCCATTAACTCTACAGCATCTTACTGTATCAAATATTTAATACTGCCCTGTATAAAATTTCTCCCGTCAAGATCACATTGAAAATGTCTTATTGTTGTTATTTAAATTACTAATTGATTCTCTTGGCCCAGGTTCTACTTGTAAGGCATTCCAGGGTCTTGGGAACATGAACAAGCACATGCTATGGCACCAGCTGTCTTTAAGCCTAAATCTAGCTTTGACCAGAAGGCTGGCATTAGATGGCTTCTCATTTTACATGTTATCATTTTTACATCAACATTCCAAGCCTCTGAAGCTCCTGTTGGCATATCTGAGGAATTAAAAACTAAATCTTACTTTAGCCTCATCTTTTCCACCCCCTTTTTTCCTTTTTTTTAAAAAAAATAAGACGGTGACAAAGGCTAATCATTTAATGCAGGTGCCTAAATCTTTTTACATGATAGAGCAATATCATGGATTTGTTTTGAAAGCTACAAATATGGATATATTGTTGTTTTATTAAGAATGTATTAAATTCTTTCAAGTTAAGGTCTTTAAGATGATAATATGACCTTGGTCAGCATGTTTATAGTAATTATCTACCAATAGAAGAAAATGAAGCCCAGGGTTGAACTCTGGAGGCCTTGGTGTTCTGAACTCTGGAGGCCTTGGTGTTCTCTAAGCTTGGTTGTTTGCTTGCAGATTTTTAATTAGGTACACAAGGTTCATAAGGACAGATAGTTTCAAATGGGAAGTTGTAAATATCCTAGGCTAAGTAAAATCCAAAACCACTAGGGAATTCCTGGAAGCTTGGCACTCAGACAAATCAGCCATCAATACATACATACACACGGTTCAAACTACATCATAAAAAGGATAAGAAAAGAACAAAAAGACCAGCACACATTTTCTTTAGCAGCCCATAAACAGATAAACAGGGATTAACAGAAAACAAACAGCCACGAAAAGAACAATACTCTAAACAAGGGAAAACCAAAGAGAAACCACACTCCCATTAACACTTACAGGATAAGCTACTATATGTAAACAGGGAGCAAATCCTCACACTTACTAGCACTAATGAAGTTATCTAGTCAGATAATCAAGGACTCCCCAGTAGTTAATTAATGAAATGGAAATGCTAGTGAAGCTGAGAGAAGGGGAAGAGGAAGGAGAAGAAGATAATGGATTGAGTTGATGAATGGGATCCAAGAAATTCTAAGAAAGTCATTGGATAAACTAGAAGTTATTACTAGAGATGTGTTGAGATGGAGAACTTTCATCCTTCTGTTCACCAGGAGCTGAATCCAACTTGATGATATCCATGTTAATTGATAACTCATTCATTCATTCATTTATATTTCATATTTCTTAACTGCACATCTCCCTCAGAATCCACAAAATCCATGCCAACTGCAAACAACTAATGTTTCCAGATCAAAAGTATCTGCTATCCCAATATAGTGGGAAAAATAAAAAAAATATTATTTTGAATAATAAAAAGAGTATTCATTTGATTTCCAAATAAGGAGATGGTGAAGTAGAGTTTAATACATTTACACTGAAAGAGATGCTTCAGTTCAGAAAAATAATATAAATCAGCAGAATTTTACCATGAATTTGTAGGAGATAATTTAATAAAACACCCCTGAAAGATGTTTAAGATCTTCATTGAGCACTGAATCGGAGTTCTTAGATGATATTATTTTTGTAACAGATACCACTTCTTTTTTATGTTAAACCTTGTTTTAAAAAAATATGTTGGAGCCAAAAGCTCTTTTTAGCCATTTACCAGAAGACTATCTGGAGGGGCGACTGAGACAAATGCTCTAGTCCTACTCTCTCCATTCCAGAAATGACTGAAGAGGATTAAAGTATTACGAAAATGTATTTAAACAAGTGAATATTAGACTTTAGGTCTATATAAGAACTCTACCAGTCACTGCTACCCAAATGCTATACATACATACATACATACATACATACATACATACATACATACATAATTTTATTAAGACTTTTAAAAATCAAGCTAAAAGCTAATCCATACTAATATAAAGGGGAGGGAGAGAGAAAAAAATCAGATAAAAAGATAAAAGTTCAAGGAAAAGGGGATAGAAAAATAGAAAAGAAACAAAAGAGCTACAAAGAAATGATTTCCTATTTATAAGTACAATTATAAATTTACCTCTTTCTCTAAAGTTACATATCTCTGTTCTTTCTATAATCAGTCTAATCATGAAAAACATAAATTCTATTTTTTTTACACAAAAAGTCCACAAGAGGTTTCTAGTCATTTATTTAAAAATATTTAAAAAGACAAATATTATCTTTTCTCTAATCAAATAAGTCTATTTGGCTATCTCAGAATGTTCTATCATCTTCACCAACAATTCCTCCATTGGAGGTAGTTTAGTTTAGTTTAGTTTAGTTTAGTTTTATTAGATTTATATACCGCCCTTCTCCCTGAGGGGACTCAGGGTGGTGAACAGGCAAAGATAAAAGACATAGATACAAAATTTAAAAACCAATTAAAACCAATTTAAATAATTCCCCCACCAATTCAAAACATATTTTTTTTTTAAATATGTAAATCCCGAATCTAAAAATTTGGATTATGAAATTAAAATTTTCTTACAAAGAGGGGAGAGATTATGCCAGGCCCGCCTGATGGAACAAAAAAGTTTTTAACTCATGGCGGAAAGCACGAAGATCCAGGATCCACCGAATCTCTGGGGGGAGGTCGTTCCAGATAGTGGGTGCCCCCACAGAAAAGGTTCTCCCCCTGGGGGCCGCCAGTTGACATTGTTTGGCCGACGGCACCTGGAGGAGCCCCTCTCTATGGGAGCGTACCGGTCGGTGGGAGGCTATTGGAGGTAGTAGGCGGTCCCGTAAGTACCCGGGTCCTAAGCCATGGAGCACTTTAAAGGTGGTAACCAACACCTTGAAGCGCACCTGGAAGACCACCGGGAGCCAGTGCAGCTCGCGCAGGAGCGGTGTCACATGAGAGTGCCACGTCGCTCCCATCACCACCCGCGTGGCCGCACTCTGCGCCAGTTGGAGCCTCCGGGTGCTCCTCAAGGGGAGCCCCATGTAGAGAGTATTACAGTAGTCCAGGCGGGAGGTAACAAGGGCATGAGTGACCGTGAGTAAGGAGTCCCGATCCAGAAAGGGGCGCAACTGGCGGATCAGGCGAACCTGATGAAAAATCCTCCCAGTCACGGCCGTCAGATGCTCTTCTAAGGACAGCCGTGAATCCAGGAGGACGCCCAAATTGCACGCCCTCTCTGTGGGGGCCAATGATTCGCGCCCAATAGTCAGCGATGGTACCAGCTGACTATATCGGGACATCGGAAACCACAGCCACTCGGTCTTGGATGGATTGAGTCTGAGCCTGTTCTTCCCCATCCAGATCCGCACGGCCTCCAGGCACCGGGACATCACTTCAAGGGCATCGTTGGGGTGGTCTGGGGTGGAGATGTACAACTGGGTATCGTCAGCATACTGATGATATCTCACCCCAAAACCACGGATGATCTCACCCAGCGGCTTCACATAAATGTTGAACAGGAGGGGTGAGAGAACCGATCCCTGTGGCACTCCGCATATAAGGGGCCTAGGAGTCGATCTCTGCCCCCCTGCCAACACCGACTGCGACCGGTTGGAGAGAAAGGAAGAGAACCATTGTAACACAGTGCCTCCCACCCCCAGCTCTGCCAGCCGGTGCATCATGCATCGACCATGGTATCAAAAGCCGCTGAGAGGTCTAACAGGACCAGGATAGAGGAGCACCCCCTGTCCCAAGCCCTCCAGAGATCATCAACCAATGCGACCAATGCCGTTTCCATGCTGTACCCGGGTCTGAAGCCCGACTGGAACAGATCCAGATACGTTGTTTCCTCCAGGTGCTGGGAGAACTGTTGCGCAACCACATTCTCAACAACCTTCACCAGAAAGCGAAGATTGGAGACCGGATGATAATTTACCAACATTGCCGGGTCCAGGGAAGGCTTCTTGAGGAGAGCCCTCACCACCGCCTCTTTCAAGGCAGCGGGAAAGTCACCCTCACCCAACGAAGCATTTATAATCCCCTGGAGCCAGCCTCGCAACACCTCCCGGGAAGCCAGTACTAACCAGGAGGGACACAAGTCCAATAAACAAGTGGTCGCATTCAGTCTACCCAGAATCCTGTCCACGTCCTCAAGGGTCACAGGATCAAACTCAATCCAGATAACGGGCTCAAGACCTGCCCCGTTCCCTCCCCCTGGAACCACCCAGTCGGAGTCCAGATGTTCCCGAATCTGAGTGATTTTGTCATGCAGATACTGAACGAAATCCTCAGCTCTCCCCTCCAAGGGGTCCTCCTGCACTGTCTGATGGAGCAGGGAGCGGGTCACCCTGAAGAGGGCGGCTGGGCGGTTATCTGATGATGCAATAAGAGCAGCAAAATAGTCACATTTTGCTGCTTTTATCGCCACTAAGTAAGTCCTAATATGGGCTCTTCCCAAATCTTTCCATTTTGAAATGGAATTTCAAAAGTAATTTCGCCGAGTCATCACATATGAACACAAAATGCCATTAGTTGTTATCAACTGTTTTTCCCATCAATCCCAAAAGACAGACCTCTGTCTTAATTGTATATTAATCTGTAAAATCCTGTGAATCAATGTCTGCATTTGAATCCAAAATGTTCTTGCTTTTTTACACATCCATCAATCATGATAAAATGTCCCTTCTTGTTGTTCACGTTTCCATCATGAATTTGAAGAGCCTTTATACATTCTAAACAATTTCTCTGATGACAAATACCAACAATACATCGTTTTTAAAAATTATATTTAAGATGATAACAGTATTAATCTTTTCAACTACATATTTTCTCATTGTTCCATCTGCATATTATGATCAGCATTTAAGCCCATTTTATCATACATTTTTTACTTGTTCTTTTTCTGTTTCAAATTTCAATAAATTTTATATATTTTAGCAATTGCATTTTCATCATTTGCTCACAAGTCTATTTCAAACTCAGTCTTATAATGTTCATAAACTCTTTATTTTAAAACTTTCTAATATCTGTAAATAAGAGAACTATTGGCACCTATATCCCTTTGCTCCCAGATCTTCTCTTGATTTTATTTTATATTCACCTTAACAAAATTCTAGTATCTGATGATAAATTTAGCCATTTGTGTTTGCCTATTATTTCTCATTTATAATATGCTTCTTGTGCTGAAGCGACAAAGGTGTTTTCAGGTAGAACCTTGATTTCTATCTATTTCATATTTTAAAAATGTCACATCTAGCATTATGATTTTTAAAATCCATAATAACCTTGACTTACCACAAATATCCATGCAACCAAAATTTCAGGTCACGTCCTTCTAACTCCAGGAGCCTTCTATTTATAAGCACCCGCTCTTTCATCCAAACTAAACAGGAAGTTGCAAAATACAGTTTCAAATTAGTTAAACCCAATTCTTCTCTTTCTTTTGGATTTTGTAACACCTTGTATTTAATTTGTATTTTCCCCCTGCCACACAAATTCAGATATATACTTCTACCATCCCAGTTCCCAGTTCTTTTCTTGATTTTATTTTACATTCCCTTTACAAAATGCTTCTTGTGCTGGAGCATGCCTCAGTTATCAAAACAGGTACGGTCTGAAACAAAAACATCATTCTAGACAAAAATTTCATTTTTATCACAAAATTTCTCCCCAACAATGACAGTTTTACTTTCTCCCATCTTAACGTGTCCTTTTTGACTCTGAAATAACATGCAGTTCATATTTGTTCATATTTGTTATAGCGATACCCAAATATTTTACCTCGTTTTCAATCTTACAACCTGTTTTATTCATCAATTATATTTTATCTTCTATTTTCATATCTTTTGTTATGATCTTCATGTTTATTAATACTGAAAGCTGTTCATATATCAAATTTGTTTAATTTGCCTCTATTAATGTTGTTGTTAACATGTTTCATCTTCGTACAGATGTTCTTGAGCATTAGACAATAATTCTGCAACCCTAAGAAAATATAACACTGCAAGGTTTAATAGTAAAAGTCTTTAAGAAGATACCTGGCAAAGGAGATGTTATCATAAAATAATATTTCATAATGCTGAAGGTTTACAAATAACAAAGACTACACACAGTGCATAAAAGGCTAAAAATTAAACAGAGACATGTATACCTTTTCCTTAACAATGTTTTAGGCCTGAATTTCAGAGAAAAGAAGAAGTCTTAACCCTGGAAGTGTTGAGAAACACTAAGGGTTTAACATTAAAATGTATTTTCCATGTTGAATTGATTTTCTGACTGTTTTCTTATCCATAAGGCAGATGATGAAATGTAGAATTTTTTTAAAAAAAAATCTGTCTGTATGTTAGAGGACAACTTCGTAATTTATTCCACATTGACAAAAGATTTCAAAGTGTTCACAGCAGCCAATGAGAGTTTTCCGCATTATTACTCAATTTCCATGTATGATAAAGGATCAAGCAGCATGTATTCATTTATTTACACAGAAATTGCTCGCTCTGATTTTGAAGTTCTAATTAGACAGAGTATGACCAGGAAAGCATTTCTAATCAGGGTGTGTGCAAGGAGAGAGCGCATAAAAATGTAAAGATGGTAGATGCCACCCTGCAACCAAAGCCCTGGAGCTTTGATCACATTTGTTGACATTTATCTCCTGGTGTGCAACTTTGCTCCAAGTTGCTGACAGACCATGGCTGACAGACCATGCTACAGGTTGCCACCCACTAGTGGTAGGGGTGGCAAGGACCCATGGGCAGGAATGATCAGTTGCAATACTCTCACTTGGGCCAGAGCCTGTTTGGTGTAGTCATTAAGGCAACATGCTAGAAACCAGGAGACAATGAGTTCTAGTCCCACCTTAAGTACAAAGCCATCTAGCTGACCTTGGGCCAGTCACTCTCTGTCAGTCTTGGGAGGCAGAAGGCAAGGGCAAACCACTTCTGAAAATACCTTGCCAAGAAAACTGCAGGACTAGGCTAGGCTCTTGCCAGGAATGAGAACTGACTTGAAGGCACACACACATACACACCAGAGGTGGGTTTCATCAAGTTCTGACCAGTTTTGGAGAACCAGTAACAGAAATTTTGAGTAGTTCGGAGAACCAGTAGTAAAAATTCTGACTGGCCCTGTCCACATCTATTCTCTGCCTCCCAAGTCCCAGCTGATTGGGAGGAAATGGGGATTTCGTAGTAACCTTCCCCTGGAGTGGGGAGAGAATGGAGATTTTACAGTATCTTTCCCCTGCCATGCCCACCAAGCCATACCTACCAAGCCATACCACACCCACCAAGCCACACCCACAGATCCGGTAGCAAAAAAATTTGAAGCCCACCACTGATACACACACACAAACACACAACCCACAGGTATAACCTACCATCCACATCTTCATGTCAGAATGTCTGCTTCCTTGTAATCATTAGAAATGAGTAAACTGTATTTTTCTGAAGAATCTTCAGAGAGTTTAGTGCTATATAAGGCTAAGAGTGCATAAGCTAGCTTTCACTTAGTGAAAAAATAAACCTGAAAGTAGATCAGACCATTACCCAAATATTGAAGAAGTAGAAACTATATGTCTTCCCAAAAAGACAAGCAGGGATGGATGTCCAATACGATGCTGTGTAACTACCATCTATTTTGTGATGCTATATATGTTTTATTATTTCATGGGTATATAAAGTACCTAGAATCTATGGAATGGACAATATATAGCAACATGCACAAATAAATAAACAATAATCTGCCAATAAGCCATAATTATTTGAAATGTATCATGCTTTGGAAACTGCCTTGATTCACATCCTGCATTCAGTGGGCTTTTGCATTTCATTTTTCTTCCTAACTTCCATGTTTTGCTTATCAAACTGAGAAATCTAATGTGAGTTTTTTGCATTCACATGGGAGTTTGGATGATCTGGAAGCAGCCATATGGATGTGGTTGACTAGGGATACATATTCACTTAAATGCGAAGACTGGGGCATTGGGATTCTGTTCCCCCTTCCACAAATTTGATGTCTGTTTTGTACCCTGTGCCCCAAAACATATTCCATGCATTTCAATGGAAATAAACAGTAATGTTTGTTCTGGAAAGAGGATGATCTAAGTAATTATAGGTAAAGGTAAAGTTTCCCTTCACACATTCGTGCTAGTCATTCCTGACTCTAGGGGGCGGTACTCAGCTCTGTTTCAAGATCCGAAGAGCCAGCACTGTCCAAAGACGTCTTCATGGTCATGTGGCCAGCATGACTAAATGCCAAAGTCACAAGGAACGCTGTTACCTTTCCATCAAAGGTGGTTCCTATTTTTCTACTTGCATTTTTTACGTGCTTTCAAACTGCTAGGTTGGCAGAAGCTGGGACAAGTAACGGGAGCTCACCCCGTTATGCGGCACTAGGGATTCGAAACGCTGAACTGCCAACCTTTCGATCGACAAGCTCAGCATCTTAGCCACTGAGCCACCACGTCCCTCAAGTAATTATACAAAGGAGCAAATGTTCAGATGATGGATTTCAATATCTAAATCTAATATCTAATTGATATTTAAATATAATTTCTCCAATCATGTAGAAAGGGAGTCTGATTTTAAAGTGCAAAATGGGAGAACTCACTCTCCCATCTCATGTAGGTCACCAACCTTCAGAATATTATCACTTTTTCCCCAATGTTGCAGAATTATGAGTTAGAACTTCAGCTTTGTTGGGGGAGGGGGGGCAAACAAAATAAGCTTACAAATTCAATTGATTTTATTATGTTTATTTTCAAATTGACTTATGAGTTATGCATTTTTAAAAGTCATGCCTATTCATACATAGTACATTGTGAAGAGAATCATTGGCTAAAATTCTACCGGTTCTGGATAGAAGCAATCTGTTTTGGTTCAAATGGAAAGCAATGATTCTTCAAACCTTTATTTTCTGATTTTCCTTTCTGTTTCTTTTCTGTTCCAGAAAAGTCTCATGTTTTTGCAATGCTATTTAGAGACATGTATGTATTTAAATGCTTTTGCAAACCCCGACAGAAATAAAACAAAGGTATGACTTTGCAATGACCTAGAGCATTCCAAATTCAATTGTCAGTACAGTTTAAACACGCTGTCTGTATCAGATGAGTTTTATGGATGAACTTACATTAGCAGGAGAGGGAATATGACACACATTTCATAGCAGGTGAGTTCTTCTCCTTTATTATCTAAGAACAGAAAGCTGGGGAATTCAGAGATCAAGATTGTGGACTGGTTTAGTTAAGAGCTTCACTTACTCGGCTGCTGAGGAAAATGCCTGGTGTGAAAATGTCATAAATGAATGATCATTAGTTTCAGCTTGGTGACAGCATGAGTTATGGCTGACATAACTAATGGAATTTCACACAAAAAAATGCATAGAGGAGCTATGGGGAACACACTGCCACAGAAAGAGCCTGGAATAATTCAAATTCAAAACAGGGCTTCCTATTTCAAATACTAAACTGCACAGGCGTTGCCTAATAACATTTTAAAGCTTTTTTTTCCCAAAACAAAGGCATTATGTAAAATGTTTGTTTCTCTTAACCCGCTGACATTTCTTCCAATGAGCTCTAATGTCATTAAGACTCATGAAAATCACCTTCTTTATTTCCTATTTATATCTTAGTATGTGGTTGCATTTTCCAATAACATTTCTGGTTTAAGTATGAACCGTTCCATCAACATGTGACCAAACTAGTCCTCCCCCCACTTCCCAAATCTGGCTCGGTGGCACAGTCTCACTTTTATGAAATAGTATTTCAGGAACCCATTAAGTAATTACAGAAAAGCTCTGCTCTTCAACTCAGCAAATGGCTGTTAGCTGTTTTTCATTGTCGTTTCTTTCAGTGGTTGTTTTTTTTTAAGAGTAAGCAAAATAGGGACTGTGAAACAATTGCAGGAAGCCCAAAAACAGAAATATGTTTGTTATCCTTCACTATGGGGTAGGTGCTCTAAGAGCAAAAGGAAGGCTACTCATTTCTCAAATATGTTCACCACAGCACCAAGGAATTGTTTATTTATTATTTATTAAAATATTTTATGTATTTATTTGTCTCTCCACTGATTATATTCTGAAATAAGGCAAAGCAAGGTCCTTGTTGTCATCATCTAAGTACCTTCATTTAAGAATTGGCCCAGAGTGTCCTTTGACCAGGTTGCTGCCTTTAAAAAGCAGATGGCATCTGCTGTCTGTTTATGGACCTTTTTTTATTGGGGATTTCATATGAATTGCCTTATTGTTACTCAAGAATCAAGTGCTTTCAAATGGCTTTCAATCACAACTGCTCCAGCAGGACTTATCACTTGGTATAACAGATAGAATAACAGAATAACAGAATTGGAAGATACCTTATGGGTTATCTAGTCCAACCCCCTGCCCAAGCAGAAGACCCTACATCATTTCTGACAGACGGAAGTTCAGTCTCTTATTGAAAGCTTCCAGTAGTGAAGCTCCCACAACTTCTGAAGGCAAATATCCTTATTTCTAGGCTGAAACTCTCCTTGATAAGTTTCCATCCATTATTACTTGTCTGGCCTTCAGATGCCTTGGAAAATGGATTGACCCCCTCCTCTCTGTGACAGTCCCTCAAATATTGGAACATTGCTATCATGTCTGGGACACATTGTCCCTGGGAGAAAGAGGGCAATGTGTTTGATTTGAAGAGCCATAGGAATCTGAAGAGCCTTCTGGTGGAAAGCAACCCCAGTTTGAAAAAGAATGTTCTCCATAGTAGAATTGGTATAAAGATGAAGAACCATAACAACTTGAAAGAGTTGGGATCCTAGAGTTGCTCATCCATTGGGAGCACCTTGATCAGAAATGGTCACCTGGTCAGTCTTCCCCACTCTTTTGAGAAGAATTGTCATTTCTATTTATTTTACACTAAGACCATAATGTATTGCTACACAATTGAATGACAGCTTGCACATGTTATGGATATCTGTGTCTCCTGTTTGACAATATGTAAGTCACCATACTACATGGTCTCAAAAGCCATTTGATGTCTTTGTAACAATAAATCCCTTTGTAACCGTAACACTGTCCTGATATACCTACAACTATTTGGAATAAATAAATACAGTTATATCAAAGCCAGCTTGCTGCAATGGTTAGGTAGAAGGCTAGAGATCATGATTTCTAGTCCCACCTTAGATACAAAGCCAACCAGGTAACCTTGTTTTAACTGCCCTATCCTGTCCCCTGCCCCTGTTTGCAACTTCCTAAAACAGCCATGCCTTTTTCTGGTGTTAATTTTGTATAATCCATATAATAACCTTGTAGTGCAGGTAGGAATAAGCAATAGTCATTGTACTAAGCTTAATTTATTTTACAACTAAAGGTTTGAAGCCTCTCTGGACTTAATCTGGCACAGAACGCTGGCTTGCCTTATTTTAAATAATATTTGGCATGCAAAATAATTTTCTATTACAGAATACAATCTGAGGAATGTTTTCCTTTGACAATTAGCCCCCTTTCCCAAAAAGAAAGCCCTTTGTTGATTGAAATCTTTCATATAATTTTGGCTTGAGTTATACAGTGAACTCCTAACTGCTGGAGTCCTGACTGCGTTCTCAGAGGAAAAAGCTCAGCACATTATCTCCTCAGCCTATTGGGAGATCTTTTCTAAATCAGTATAAAAAGAAAATAGAGCTCAAGCCATTCTGGTTCCAGGCCAAGGCCACAGACAATCCACAAAGAGAAGTGTGTAGCTTTGCCATACAAAGTACTAGCAACAATCTAGTGAGAAGGAAACTTAGAAATGAAGAACAGTCTTAATACTTAGGAGGGGCTGAGCTGGAGGAAATGTGTCTTAAAAGGTATGGTCAAAAGTATTGCATTACTTGTTCTATAATAAAAACATCATCATCACTTCGTTGCCACTGCAGCCATCTTAATTTTCATCCAAGAAAGCATAACTGTTTGGACTAAAAAGGCATACTTATACCTGAACTTTTAATAGGGAGGGAGCGCACTTTAAAATAATGTTGAAGTCAGGAAAAGAAAATGGATTGAATGAAGACAAAAATGACATCTGCTTTAATTTAGTCCAAATAGTTAATGCAATTATTCTCCCCAACCCATATCTCATGGACTGTGAATCCAATTACTATTTTATTCCAGTAAAAGAATACACTCTTTAAGTCTCACAATTAATAAGACCTAAATCAAGCCATGATTAATTTCTCCTATGATCTGAATGACATATATTCAAATATCCTTATTGTGGATCCCAGCTCAACTGCAAATATCTCATCTTTGAATCCCTTGCCTTTTCAGCTGTTGCTCAAAGTAATTTGTTATTTATCGGGAACGTAACTGGTACGGTACCATAAGAATGAGGAAGACTATCAATTTGCTTTTTGACATGTCTGCAAATCAATACGCCCTCTGCAGCTGTGGAATTCTGGGAGTTGAAATCCTCCAGGCTTAAAGTTGCCAAGGTTGGAGACCCCTGAAGTAGAATATATAAGATGAGGTATGATGTGGTAATTGATTTCCAAATGCCAGTATTGAGAGTTTGAATGGAATGGAATGGAATGGAATGGAATGGAATGGAATGGAATGGAATGGAAT
>WNWU01000005.1:20379789-20412456 GCA_012654045.1 Ptyas mucosa
ATGGAATGGAATGGAATGGAATGGAATGGAATGGAATGGAATGGAATAGAATAGAATAGAATAGAATAGAATAGAATAGAATAGAATAGAATAGAATAGAATAGAATAGAATAGAATAGAATAGAATAGAATAGAATAGAATTGAATTCTTTATTGGCCAAGTGTGATTGGACACACAAGGAATTTGTCTTGGTACATACACTCTCAGTGTACATAAAAGAAAAGATACATTCGTCAATAATCATAAGGTACAGCACTTAATGATAGTCATAGGGAACAAATAAGCAATCAAATCATATTAGGAATCAGTCAATATAATTCGTAAGGATACCAGCAACAAGGTTACAATCATAAGTGGGAGGTGATGGGTGATAGGAACAATGAGAAGATTAATAGTAATGCAGACTTAATAACTAATTTGACAGTGTTGCGGGAATTATTTAGAAGAGTGATGGCGTTTGGGGAAAAAACTGTTCCTGTGTCTAGTTCTGGTGTGCAATGTTCTATAGCATGGTTTTGAGGGTAGGAGTTGAAACAGTTTATGTCCAGGTTGCGAAGGGTCTGTAAATATTTTCACAGCCCTCTTTTTGACTCGTGCAGTATACAGGTCCTCAATGGAAGGCAGGTTGGTAGTAACTGTTTTTTCTGCAGTTCTAATTATCCTCTGAAGTCTGTGTCTGTCTTGTTGGGTTGCAGAACCAAACCAGACAGTTACAGAGGTGCAGATGACAGACTCAATAATTCCTCTGTAGAACTGTATCAGCAGCTCCTTGGGCAGTTTGAGCTTTCTGAGATGGCACAGAAAGAACATTCTTTGTTGTGCTTTTTTGATGACGTTTTTGATGTTAGGTATCCATTTTAGGTCTTGAGATATGGTAGAACCTAGCAATTTGAAGGTCTCTACTATTGATACTGTGTCATCTAGTATTGTAAGAGGTGGTAATATGGGAAGGTTTCTCCTAAAGTCCACCACCATTTCTACGGTTTTGAGTGTGGTCAGTTCCAGATTGTTGGAATGTGATTCAAACTGGAAGTTCCAGTATTATTACATTGGTTTCTCGATTATTCAGGCCTCATTCCATGTGATAATCCAAAAAAACCCCCAGAGTTGCATGGTTTTCTTTTCCTCTCCCTTTTCATTTGAGGCTAATATACTGCACTTGCTCTCAAAAGAAAGATCTTCATCTTTTATTAGACAGTGTTCCAACTGAAGCCAATAAGTCTACAGTTTTAATGAGAAATGTCTCCACTGAGTGATAATATGCACAAATAATAAATTTTCACATGCTCTTCACTTTTGAGAGCAGCAGTCTATGACTGATCGATTCTTCAGAGTTCAGCACATGGTCATGCATGAGTTGACCTTGTAGAAGCCTGATCATTATCCAATAATAGAATCACAGACCTAGTAGAAATCTCTGGGGTCATTGTCCATCCCCAGCAGTGCGAAAAGAATCATGAAAGTTTAACCCTGACAGATGTTTATCTAAAACAGAGGAGGGCATATTTTATCCATTGCTACTATCCCCAACATAAATAATTTGTTGACAAGTTGTTTTTATTGATTTTTTTAATAGAATTTCTGTCCCTCATAGAGAGGTTTGTGAGTGTGATATCTTAAAATCTCTGCACTGTTGTGCTTCTTTTACAAATTACAACCTGCAACTGCAGTTTGGTAGGAAGTTAGGCACTCCAAAGATAATAAAACTGTGGCCTTTGAGAGTTAGTGCTTCCATTACAAAATAGAACTAAGGAAGGTTTAAGACCTCAACTATTTTATTCTTGGTTTCCTATATTTCTCATCCAGGACTAAAAAAAAACCATATAGGTGAAAATTCGTGCTAACATTACTGTAATAATTTCCATCCAACTGTTGTGCTCTGTTAGACAACAAGGCTGGATATTATCTCAGCAAATACATTGATAAAGAGAGGGAGAAAGAGGAGATGTGAAAAAGAGAAACAACTGACAGGACCAAATTAAAGGATTACTTACTCCTTCTTGTACTTGTCTGCTGCAAATGTCTCCTTATAAGCCATATATTAACATTACATCTCTGAACTTCTTTTTCATAACATAGAGCATGGTCATATCAGGGGTGAAATGCTCCCTGTTCGGACCGGATCATCTGATCTGGTAGCAATGGTGGCAGGTAGTTCGGAGAACCGATAGCAAAAATCCCTGCGCCCCCCACCCTCATGTCCAGCTGAGCCACACGATCATCAGAGGCTTTTTTTTTTTACTTTTAAAAGCATTTTTTCTACAACCTCTTCCGACAAAAAAAAAAGCCTCTGATGATCACCCGGCTCAGCTGGGATCATCAGAGGCTTTTCAAAGCATTTTTTTCTGCAACCTCTTGGCCGAAGAGGTGGTAAAAAAAATGCTTTGAAAAGTCTCTGATGATCCCAGCTGAGTTGCCTGATGGTAGAGAAGTATTTTTTTAAAAATACCTCTCTGCCAATCAGGCAACTCAGCTGGGATCGTCAGAGAGGTATTTTTTAAAAAGCCTCTCTGATGATCCCAGCTGAGTTGCCTGATCGGCAGAGGCTTTTCAAAGCATTAGAAAAAAATGCTTTGAAAAGTTAAAAAAAAAAGTTGGCCACACCCACCCAGTCACATTACACCACCCCCCACCAAGCCACGCCCACAGAACCAGTAGTAACAAATTTTACATTTCACTCCTGGGTCATATGATACTTATTTAAGGACACATCCAGACAACCAGATTAATATAGTTTGCTCCAATGTGTAAAGTGGCACAACCTAAATTTGCTCAGTCTCTATTTTGCCTCGATAATGAGGATAGCAAGCGGCACTATTCTAACCCTTTACTGCACAGCCAAATTAAGTTGCAGCAATTAGCAGATTTCCCAGTTGCCAAGAAAAATAGCCATCAGTTGCCACACCTATAAAGAGGTGATGCTAGAACTGAGGGAGAAGATGAGATTTGAGAAGTGGTTAGAATGGTTGGTTTATCTATCTGTCAGAACCTTTACAATTTGCTTTAGGAAGGTCTAGATATACACCTCAAAGAGGTCCTACTTTATTCTGTTTTTCAGCAGTAGAGAAGGCAATAAATCAGGAACTCTGAATTACTTTCTTTAGTGATCTTGGTACTGCTAATAAAACAGTAAATACTGGGGGAGCTCCTGGTTTAGCTCTAGCAATACTAAGATCCCTAGAAATAGTAGTAGACCAGGACACCTCTTTACCATTAGGGAAAGTCATAGACTTCTACTTAGAGACAACCTGTGCAAGAGCCGCACCAAGTACCGGTACTTATGAGAAGTGCTTGCAAAAGGCTTGGTCAATCACTTTCCCTAGTCAGCTTAGTATTGCTCTTTCTCTTCTAATATCATACAGACCAGCAGGACAAACCTAAATAACCATGAAAAGAAAGTAGCCGCAACCAGAAAGGAGGAGGTATGCTCACAGTAGTCAAAAAGAGTCAATGGAAGATTCTCCTGTATCATCACCACACTTGCCACAAAAGTGTCACAAACCATACTTATAGCAAAGTCTGTGTCAAGCGAAGATGGAAAATACTACTTCCTTGCAAGAGCAGAAAAAAATGAAGTAAACTACCATCAGCTATGGATTGAGGATCAGAGGAAGGCTGCATCATGCATACATGATTTTAAAGAACAGTTAGGAGAGTATCTTTGATCTGTAATAAAAGGGACATGTAGAGGTATCCTCTGAAAGTTTTTAAAAACATTAATATAGATAAGAGACACAGAAGGACCTATCAACTATATCCAGTTCAACTTATCAAGCTATATGTCTTTTATCTCCATCTGACACCCTTTCACATAATACCATTATTGCCTCTGACTTTTCCTTCCTAGCATGGTTTATTATTCATGAATGTAATATACTTACACTGTGTTTTTCAACTTGAAAGAATGGAATGACTTTCAAAGTGAAAATCAGACTGATGCGGTACAGAACGAAATGGGGAGAAGCAATTAAACCTAAAGATGTTCAGAGAAGCCTAGAGGTCATTCTCAGAGGAGATGATCCTAAAGCTCTTCTTCACAGAACAGTTCAGGTGGACTCTGTGAGGAGGACAACGGTAAGTGAAGATGGAAGCTATTTGTTCTATGTTTCTTATCTGCTCTTCCTCACAGTGCATTTGACTCTAATAGATGCCTTGAAAAGAAAAGGCCTTGTTTAGCCGTATGCTCTCTCTCCAACATCCCCTTTGTAGTTCACTGCCTTGTCATGGCTTGCACAGCTCAAGGAAGCTATGACTTAAGCCATGCAGGGCCACCCAAGATGGACAGATCATAGTGTAGAGTTCTGTCAAAATGTGGTCCACTGGAGAAGGAAATGGCAAACCAGTATCCTGGTCAAGAAAACCTCATGAACAGTACCAAAAGGCTAAAAGATATGATGCCAGAAGATGAGCTCCTCAGGTAGGAGGGAATTAACCCTGTCTGTCTTTTGGAAAGACAGATACTGAAGCTGAAGGTAAAATACTTTGGCCACCAAATGAGGACCCTGATGTTGGGAAATACCCTGGAAAAAACCCTGATGTTGGGAAAGATTGAAGGCAAAAGGAGAAGGGGGTGGCAGAAGATGAGATGATTAGACAGTGCCATCGACACAATGAACATGAATTTAGGCAAATTCTGGGAGACATTGGAGGACAGGGGGGCTGGTGTGCTATGGTCAATGGGATTGCAATGAGTCAGACTCGACTTAATGACTGAACACCTCTCTAGCATACTTAGGGACTGTCACTATCGTCATCATTCTGAGTAAACCTACTGCAGATGAAAGTTTCTTCACTAAAGGTCATGGTCTGTTATCTACCACACTGGTTCAATGTGGGATGATAGGTAACTTTTTATGATTATATTCTTATTTAGGGTTGAGAAGGAATGACTAGTCCAAAGAGCTGATAAACTGTCTTAACCCAAATACTTTTTCCCCAGAACTCCACAGGAATGTAGCAAAGGGAAACTATCAATTTACAGTGACCAAACTACTGTTTTCACTGAATTACAATGCTTATGCTTCTTTCAGAAGAAAATCCCACTCAAAGTCTGTAGATGATTTCTTAGACACTGATCATTTTTGTATGGTTTCTTTTGATTCTTGCCCTTTAGAGCAGATTTTTAATTTAATATATCTTTATAGCATGACGCCATTTCTTTTGGAAAGGTCAAAACACGTTTTTTGTGAACTTACCCTTTCTTTTGGTCTTTCATTGTGGTTTTCTCATGTTAGGCTCCCTGTTCATTTGGCTCTTCCTGGGAGGTATGCTCCATCTCAAGAGAGATGGACACGTGGCCATGGACATCCATATCCTTTCAAGTACAAGCCGAAGACGTCTGCCTTTGATATTTGCCTGAGTTTGCCCTTTGGTAGCTTTAGTGCCTAATTTGGATTTCTTCTCTTTTTGCAAACTTTCAGAGAAACCCCTTCTGAATCCGGTAACTATCTAGGAATGTGGCATATTCCTTTAGTGGTCTGAAATTGGAATGGGCCAGGGGAAAAAGTACAAACAAAAGAATAATAAAAATTTAGACCAAAGGGAAAGCTGCAAAAATAATTGCCCTTCAAGCTGAGCTAGAATTTGGCAAATGTCAGTTCCAGCTGGCTATGCTTTGTCTTCACTTAAGATCTCCATTAAGGTCTGATTTGCAACTTCCTAAATCCCTTGTCTCATAATTTATTATGACATGCTAAGGAGCTAAACTGAACAAGCAAGCTATGCTGAATTACATTTTCATCCTTCATCCCCTCATTGAAGAAAATGGAGACTAATTGGAGTTCTCCTGCACTTCGTCTAGGAACATTTAGTGATCTAAATACACGACAATCCACCATCCTGTTTTTCTGAAGATCAAATAGCAGAACTTTAGCAGGGCCATTTTTTTAGCAGTTGGGTGGATGTCTAGCTGCTGCATTGTAGAATTCAGGCAATTGTACTATGATTGAAGTTGTAACATGACATTTTAAAAGGAGAAATGGTTTATAAGGGGCTTCCATTTTCTGTGAAGTTGGAGCCAGAACACTTTTTAGGTATGCTTTTCGTTGCAGGGATTCTCAAGCAGTATAAACTCTGACATAGTTTATAAAGCAATTGCATAGAACCTGATACCCACCAGATGCTCAGTCTGGTCATTGTGGCAATTTTGTAAATCATTTTGTCACAAAGTTCCTTAGTTCTGCTGAAGCCTTGGTTCTTCCTAAGTAGAATGTGATGCAGCAATAAGCAGAGTGATCTCCTGACATAAACTTAACCAGAAGTGCACAGTGTCTTAGGAAAGTTAAAATATGCTGCTGAATTTTACCAAGAGAAATCATGGATGCTTTGGAATAAGAAAATTTTCTTACTCCAAAGCATCCATAATTTCTATTGTTAAAATACAATTTTCGTACTCCAATTCAGCTATATAACTGTGACTTTGGTATGCAAATAAATGTTTTTGCATTAGGAATTGAATAGCAATAGCACTTAGACTTATATACCGCTTCACAGTGCTCTACAACCCTCTCTAAGCGGTTTACAGAGTCAGCATACTGTCCTCAACAATCTGGGTCCTCATTTTACCGACCTCAGAACGATGGAAGGCTGAGTCAACTTTGAGCCACTCAGAATTGAACTCCTGGAGTGAACAGTGAGTACTGCATTCTAACCACTGCGCCACCATGGCTCATAAATAAATCATGTAATTCCAAAATAAGTCAAAACCCATCTTTTTAAAACCATGTCACCACTGAGTTGGATACACGGCCATTTAGCATTTCATGTTACAAAGTAGATTGTCATTAAATAATGTATTGTAAAATAGCGAGGAAGAAAAAAGGCACATACTATGTCGATCCATATCATACTTTATCAAAAGTGGCAATAATGATAAAAATAAATTGATACAAATAATAATAATAATAATAATACAGTAATAAGTAATAAATTAAGGTTAAAATCTAGAAGCTCTTATCAGCAATCAAATATTATATCATGCATCTCTTTTACATTTTACATAGATTAATGAATTAACAATGTAACTATTATACATTATTATAGTAATATTGTGTAAACTAATGGGAAGGGAAAAGGAAGAAGAGTAGGGAGAAAAAGGGAGAAAAGAGAAAGTAGGAGAAGAGAACATAGGTATGGAAGAAAATGCACTTTGTAATGTTTTCCTACAGCCAAAGACATGTGAATAAACAAGCAAATGTCCATTTTGAAACCAGACATAAAAAAAATTAATAACCTGAATACACATAACTATAATAGCAAACCATTAAAAATTCACCCCCTATTTCAATAAGAGTGTAATGAAGGCAGATAGATTTCAGCTTCCACATTTTCATGAAATGTTTTCTAAATATCATTTGATCATTTCAAGAATCTCAACAGACAAATCAGACTTAGCTACAGACCTCCCCCGTATTCCAAAGGAAATGTTTTATTCTCAACTGCATTTATTCTGGAACTGAGTAATAGCAGTAACTTATTAGCTTTTATATTCTCCTTTTCTAAAATAGAGTAGCCATCATATCTTTATCAGATATTGCCAAATCCATCACTTTAATGGAGGAAGATAGATTCTTGAATATTATCCAGGCTGATAATGAACATGCCCTCTCTGCTCATCAAAACACACATTAATCAATTCATTCTGTTTCCAGTAATAGCAATTAGCATATATAATAAATGGTTTTTTAGGATGAAAATTGTAAGGGATTATGACAAATGCCAATGCCAGTTTAACAACATCAGTAACATGGCCAGAAAAAAATTGTTTTTATGGCAATAAGCTTATAACAAAAAGCTGAACCTATAGAGTTGGCCAACTGAGTATTTTACTGGAGACAAGGCTAAAGAGTATATTAAAACATTAAAATCCATTTTTACTGCTTGCTGTTGATTTTGATGAAAGAGCGAGTGTTGTTATGAAATAGGTTATTGCATTTAGAAAGTCATGATTTAAGATTCCAGTGGCATGGATATTTAAGGTTAAGGCAAATGTAGATGTTAAAAATCATTATGTCAGGTGCTCTACTCTCAGAATATTGAATAAATATAAATTTAGATTCTGCCCAAAATCACCTTTGTGGCTTTTAGCCCAAGAAGCATTTTATAGACGAGAAGTGACAAGTAAACATAAATGGTTAACTTATCATGATGTGTTAGAATTTTCTCAAGGAAATTGTAAAATGAACTCAAGAAAAGATATGATGACAGAAGGATACTCTTGTCAATGGTTTTCTTATGTCCAATTAACAGAAAAGTTTAAAGCGGACAAAAAACTTTATGGTTTGAAAGCTGCCTTGAAACAGAAACATGTACTAATGATGAACACGTTATTGCTAAAATATATAAACTATTGCTAAAATATAAGACAGAAGAAGAACAAGTGAAAGAATGTATGAGAAAATGAGCTAAAGCTTTTGGCTACAATGATGGACCAGCAGGAAAATATGTGGTTTAAAATATTATAATTTGCATTATGTTCTAGCCTTAAAGAGATCTTTTTATAAAATAATGTATCATTGGCATTTGTCATCTGAGAAAGTGTCTAAAATGCACAAAGGTACTTTGAACCTTTGCTGGAAATGTGAATAACATGAAAGGATATGCCTGGGGGACATGTAAAAAAAAAGCTTTAAAAATTGAATACAAATGTATATTCAGAAGATTTTAAAGGTTACAGTACAAGTGAAGCCTGGCAGTTTTCTTTTGGGATTAATGTACAAGCAACCAGAAATAGTCATGGAATTTTATTTTTATATACTGTATGACAATTGCAATGAGACTATTATATGCTCAAAAGTGGAATTACCCACAATGGAAGAACGGTTGGCGAAGATAAGGGAATTTGTGGAGATCAGCTTCTTTGATTAGAGAAAAAAAATCCACATTTATGGCTGACTGGAAGTCTCTTTTAGATTTTTTTATATAAAATGGGGGGAAATGCACTTATGGTTTATGATTCCAATGATTTAAAAAGGGAGATAATAGAAAAGAGTCAGCTTTCTTTTGTAATCATAAAGAATAATTTGTAATTATACTCTACTTGTATTTTCTGCAAAGGAAATCTGAAGCTTCTGTTTCTTTTTATTCTTTTTGCATTTCTGCATTTTTTTTCTTTTCTGTTATCTGCCTTTACTTGTTATTAGTTTGTGTTAATTTTTATGTTCTTTGTAAAGCTTTCAATAAAAATCTATTGAAAGAAAATATTTAAATCCACTGTAAAAAGGTAGAACCAACCAAAGCCAGGAAAAATTATCATCATCTGAGATACCATCTATATGTATTTTAGTCTTTAGCCCAGAAGTTAATTTAGCTAACTATTATTTTCTAACAATCCTAAGTAATACATATACTAGACAGTTCTACCTAGAATTAATGGATTGGCCAGTTAAAAAACAACAACCTGTAGTTCTGGGACAATTTTCACAATCTTTACACAAGGCATCACTTTGTAACATCTAGGCAAAAAATATGTCTCTCACGAAAGATCCTCTGCAGTACCTTTATTGACCTGAATGGAGCTTTTGATATAATCCCTCAGGAAAGACAATGGTAGATATTAGGTGTTTCTTTTTTATATTGATTGGTGGCTTCTAAGGCTAATTATAGTTATGTGAGGACACGACCCACCAAGATAAAGGCCACAGCACCAGGATCAATTGGTACTCTAATAGCACCAATCATCACACAAAGGTGTGTCAAGCCAGAGTGCATTCAGGCCCCTTTGTATATTAATTTAATCACTCAGATCTTCTCCAAATGTGAACTTCACTCCTCCTCCAACTAAACTACAAACTAATTTCCATATTCCTCTATGCTGAAGACAGACTGTTTCAAGAATCACTTCTGCTATATACAGAAGAGTGCTAATGTTAGCAAGGTTCCAATGCTGACCTAGGGAAGATGTAACAACATACCTCATGCAGAATGTTTCTGCATCTCTTCTGACTTCACTATTGAATCAATAGGTCATATTTCACTTCATTGCCCACTATATTGTTCTTGATATGTAAAATCCATAGCTCCACTTATTATTAATTATGCAGGCTGGTTTTATGATATACTTATTTGTCTTCTACTTACTGACTTAACTAAAATTTAGGAAGATATGAATGCTATTGATATTCGAACGCTCTTGGTTTGACACCAACAATGGGTGCATTGAATGAGCATGGATACATATTTTATTGTAGTTTAATTATCTTTACTTCTATTTTATTTTAACTAGTGCTAAAAGTAAAGGTTCCCCTCGCACATATGTGCTAGTCGTTCCCGACTCTAGGGGGCAGTGCTCATCTCCATTTCAAAGCCGAAGAGCCAGCGCTGTCCAAAGATGTCTCCATGGTCATGTGGCCGGCATGACTAAATGCCAAAGGCACATGGAACGCTGTTACCTTCCCACCAAAGGTGGTCCCTATTTTTCTACTTGCGTTTTTTACGTGCTTTTGAACTGCTAGGTTGGCAGAAGCTGGGACAAGTAACGGGAGCTCACCCTGTTACGCGGCACTAGGGATTCAAACTGCTGAACTGCCGACCTTTCGATCGACAAGCTCAGCGTCTTAGCCACTGAACCATTGCATCCCTTTTAACTAGTACTACTAACACTTTATTATCAATCTTCTTTTCTAACTTATTTACTCTGGTGCTCTGTAAGCTTTTATTTATTTATGTCTCCAGCAGTAAATTCATCGACATTTAACATGTCAGTACTAAAATGGCTCAGAAATGTCATTCAGTTCATATCTTGGTTACTTATATATTGCTATACTTAAATATAGATACTGCCTGAGTATTCATAACATTTTAAACCAAAACAAACAAGCTAAGGGTGCTATGAAATCCCATTTCATAGTTTCTAAATCATGATTCTACAAACCCAATTAGTTGTGGTTTGTTCAGGAAATAATATTCAGGAAGCCTTGGCAAACATAATGTAGAAATTAGGTCACTTTTCCAATGTAGTAATATGATTCAAATACAAGAATTAAATTTCAATGAGCTACCCAGAGCAAATATATTAACTACTTCAGCCTTCGACTTTCTTCACAAATCTGTATGTAGGATAGATACCTTGCAAAGAGGTTCCTTTTAATAGCCTTGGGACTTCAGTACTGGGTGTACACTTCATAAATTTTTTAGAAAGGTGTTCTATTACTTGAAGATTGCAGAGGAATAATTACAGTAACAGGTTTTCTGTGGACGTGGCAATTATATATAGCCTTATATTGCCAGGCTAGAGAGGAGAATGTGGCCTTTCTGTTTCTATTATGAAATACATTCACGTAGACTTTTTAGAGTGAGGTATATTTTCCCAGAAAAATAAGCCATTCACTGGGCTTTTATCATAGCCACATTAATGTGCACTTTTCCCATCCTTGACTGGCAGAAAAATATTGCTGGCATTATTTGCATTGTTCTGATGGATGAGCCTTAATTTATCCCTATAATAAGGCCAGTGAATTGGACTGTCCTTACAGGTTTGATGTAGGACTATTTAAGGACGACAGTCAATGGATTCAAATGGTTTCATATCTGCTCTTGCTGAGCAGTAGAAAGATAACATGTATTTTGAAACCCCTTGTCAGCGGAAGAAGAAAAATTGAAACGAATAGGTAGGAGAACAGAAGACTGCCAGTTTGGAGTACAGATCAGAGATGGGTTTCAGCAGGTTTTGACTAGTTCTGGAGAACTGGTAGTGGAAATTTTGAGTAGTTCGGAGAACCATTAAATACCACCTCTGACTGGCCCCGCCACCATCTATTCTCTGCCTCCCAAGTCCCAGCTGATCAGGAGGAAATGGGGATTTTGCAGTAACCTCTCCCTGGAGCGGGGAGGAAATGGAGATTTTACAGTATCCTTCCCTGCCATGCCCACCAAGCCACACCCACCAAGCCACACTCACAGAACCGGTAGTAAAAAAAATTGAATCCCACCACTGGTACAGAAGTGATTAAGATACCAGGCTAGAAACTGGGAGAACCTAAGTCTGTGATGGCGAACCTATGGCACATGTGCCACAGGTGGCATGTGGAGCCATATCTCTGGACACGTGAGCGTTGCCCTAGCTCAGCTCCAGCGCTCATACGCGTGCTGGCCAGCTGATTTTTGGGCCTTCTGGGCCTACTGGAAGTCAGGAAATGGGCCATTTCTGGCCTCTGGAGGGCCTCGGGGGGTGGGCGGGGAAGGCTGTTTTCACCCTCTCCAGGCTCTAAGAAAGCCTCTGGAGCCTGAGGAGGGCAAAAAACGAGTCTTCTGGGCCAACTGGAAGTTGGGAAACAGGCTGTTTCCGGCTTCCGGGTGTGTGTGGGGAAGGCTGTTTTCGCCCTCCCCTGGCTCCAAGAAAGCCTCTGGAGCCCGGGGAAGACGAAAAACAGGGCTTCTGGATCCACCAGAAGTTGGGAAACAGGCTGTTTCCGGCCTCCGGTGGTGTGTGGGGAAGGCCGTTTTTGCACTCCCCAGGCTCCAAGAAAGCCTCTGGAATCCAGGGAGGGCGAAAAATGGGCCTACCGGGCCCACCGGTAACCTTTTTGCCATCATATGGCAAAAGCGGGGGAGCATGGGGGTCACACACACATGTACGGGGGGCAGGGGACATTGAATTATGGGTGTGGGCACACACACGCGCAACCACCCCGCGCTCCTCCCACTTTTGGCACGCAACGGCAAAAAGGTTAGCCATCAGTGACCTAAGTTCTAGTACTGCCTTAGGCACAAAGCCAATTGAGTCAGCTTGAGCCAATTTCTCTCTCTCTCTCTCTCTCTCTCTCTCTCTCTCTCTCTCTCTCGCTCTCTCTCTCTCGCTCTCTCTCTCTCTCTCTCTCTCACACACACACACACACACACATTCTCACTCTCTCACTCACCACCCCCCCCCTACTTGTCTAGGTAGTCGTCAGAGTCGATTCTGATTCAATGCACACACATAGGACATAGCACTAGGTTGGACTTCATTGATGGAGGTGAAAGAAAAATAAAACCAGCCATCTAGACTTTCAATCAGAAACACTTTTTTTTTTTTTTTTGCAATCTGTCTTCTTCTAGAAATGGGTCAGATTTAACCATGTTAAAATGATGTATGGATAATCCTTCCTTGGGAGTATCTCTGGAAAGTGGATTTTCTTCTATAAGATGCGCCCATTCATGATAAATATCTCTGCCATGTGGAGCCTGAAGAAATCAAGAGCAATATTTCCTAAAGTGGATGGAATGAGAGAGGTCTACATGATTAGGAAAAGAATTAGAAGTAACTTGATTATGCTAAATTGAAATGCTAATTTTTTCTCAAAGACCTCTTTCCTCAGCCTCCCAACCCCATCTCCCTATCCTTTTCAAAGTATGAGGAGATTAACAACCTACGCTACAGCTTCCATCATTTATTTGTGATGAATACGCCCATTTTATCTCCTTGCTCCATCAGATTATGCTGCCACTTTGCATATTTCTTTCAGCTAATGAAATGGACACAGTGATAATTTACTGGCTAGCAATTTGCATGGAAAGTAGTAGCAACTGCAATAGCAGTAGACTCACTCTCGTTCTTAAAAAGAGACATCAAGTCAATCAGGTTCGTTAACATTTGAGCTCAATATTGAACCTTGTATGATATGTTCCTGCAAGTGAAAGAAATCATTGTGCAAAAGGCCTAGAAATTCACCAGTCTAGTTGGGGAACTGAAGGGGCAGGAAAGAGAATGTTGACTAATGTGGGTTTCTTTTTAACCCTATTAATAACCCAACTGAAGCTGAAGATTTCCCTTGAGGTTCTAGATTAACGACCAGCATGGTGGAACTGACAGCATGAGGCACAGACGATAGCCATCATCCATTTCAAATAGTATGCATGGAAGGCATTTGAAGCAAATTAATGCCCTTCGCCTTAACCAATTGGGTTGCTGGCTTCAGCTTGCAACATTCCATCTATCTTAGCGCCTCTTTCACTATCCAAGCTGACGGGTAGACGTGTAATTAAAATGAATTAATGATCTGAAGCAGAAACTGTGTTTAATGAAGCTTCTGCTCAGATGTGAGATGTGAGATTCAAAGCTGTTTGCTTACAAATGTTTACCAATCCTCCATGGATAAATGGCTTTGCCACCTGCTCTTTCCTGCCATCGTAGTCAGTTGTTCAGCAGTTGTTAATTTCCTCAATATAAACTTCTCACAAAAGCTTAATGTTTTCGAGTCCAAATGTGCGATCGCTTAACCCAACTATCAAGCATTTGCTTTTCACAGTGAGGTTCTGGAGGAGCTTTAGGAAATGTGGGAAGATGCAGTAACAATCTAATGATTTAATAATTAAACAGGGCTACAGATTGACCATCATCTCTTTCAACCAATGGCACATTGTCAGTCTATCAATAATTCCTGTTTCTTCTTATTCATCTCCATTCCTGAGATTGACCTTTGTCCTCATAGCTTTTAAGTTCTTTTCCTCGTCTAGCCTCCTTTCAGCCCAAGCTCCTCTTTTCTCACTTGTCCCCATTGAAGATTTTCATTATTTCTGGCACAACTATGCTCTTGCTCAGCTCTGTGTGACCCACCTTCCTTCAGCATTATACTAGCACAACTGTAAGGCAGCACAAGCATAGCTGCTTCATCCCAACATATCAATCAATTCACACAGACTGGTTCTCTTTGTTTCCTTCATGACCCAAAGGTCTTTACCTTATAATGGCACAGGCATCATTTGAAAGCTGGCCTGCAATATATCATTACAACATTGGCTCATCTCACCTCTGCAATTTCCGTGTTGCAGAATGATTTGCTGATTCCTGCAGAAGAGTGTCCCTTTTTGGGACACTGCTCAAGGCTGATTAAACATCAAGTTGTGAGTCTCTGCAATGTCCAAATTGGCTGAATGCATTGATGTTTGCTTTGCCTGTAGAATTTCCTGATGAAGTATGGCAAAGGGATCCACACTGTACACTGAACAAGTCAAAAAGAGGGCTGTGAAAATATCTGCAGACCCATCACATCCTGGACATAAACTGTGTCAATTTCTACCCTCAAAATGACGCTATAGGGCACTGCACACCAGAATAAGACACAATTTTTTCCCAAATGCCATCACTCTGCTAAACAAAAAAATCCCATAACACTGTCAAATTAACTACTAAGACTGTATTACTATTCTTCTCATCCTTACTAGTACCTATCTCTTCCCACTTATGGCTATATCCATGTTTGTTTATTTATTTATTGGTTTGATTTATATGCCACCCTTATCCGGAGACTCAGGGCGGCTTACAATGCGCTAAGCAATAGCCTTCATACTTTTGTATATACCTGCTTAGTAGGGCTTTTGCCCCCCCCCCCAAGCGGTGTTCTTTTTTATACAAAGTCAGCTTATTGCCCCCACAATCCGGCTCCTCATTTTACCTACTTCGGAAGGATGGAAGGCTGAGTCAACCTTGAGCTTGGTGAGATTTGAACTTGCAGTAATTGCAGGCAGCTGGTGCTACTTAACAGCACTTTAGTCTGCTGTGCCACTAAGGCTTGCTTGTATCTTTACAACTTATATTGTTTTTATTGTTTCCTAGTATGATTTGATTACTTATTAATATCCTATGACTATCACTAAGTGTTGTATCTTATGATTCTTGACGAATATATTTTCTTTTTTCTTTATGTACACTGAGAGCATATGCACTAAGGACAAATTCCTTGTGTGTCCAACCACACTTGGCCAATAAAGAATTCTATTCTATTCAGTAATGACTGAACAAAACACCAGACTTACAGTAGCAATCAAACACTTTCTTCATCAGTGTTGAATTAGGAGATGTGATCCTCCTCTTAAATTTAAAACAGGTCCAGGAGGGAAGAAGTGGTTAAAGGAGAGAAACATACTATTCATCTAAAATATCCACAGACCGCTTGCATTAAAAATTCTACATCTGTTTGTGGCAGGAATAAAGCAGACCATAAAAATGATACAAATTGAATCAAATATTCAATAAAATGGAATGAAAACAGACAGATAAAGAATAGAAGCAATGTATGAAAAGCAAGAAACAAATATGTGGTGGTTGGAGT
Organism: Ptyas mucosa; assembly: GCA_012654045.1. Classification (NCBI taxonomy): domain Eukaryota; kingdom Metazoa; phylum Chordata; class Lepidosauria; order Squamata; family Colubridae; genus Ptyas; species Ptyas mucosa. The sequence goes on from WNWU01000005.1 coordinate 20,395,819, forward strand.
AGAGCTTGACTGGGAAAGTCTTATCAAATATGTTTTTAAAAAATGTCTACAGCATCCAGACTGATACCTGGTATATTGCATTTCTTGGCATGGGCCCACTCACATTTTCTCCAGTGAGGCTCTGAAGTGAAAATCCAATCTGATGCAAATGCAGATCAGGTGAACCATTTTGTGGGATTAATTAGTTTTTACTCCTTCCTACTCAGGGGTGAAATATAAAATTTGTTACTACCGGTTCTGTGGCCGTGGCTTGGTGTTGGTGGTGGTGGTAATGTAACTGGGTGGGCGTAGCCAACTTTTTTTTTTTTTTTTTTTACTTTTTACTTTTCAAAGCATTTTTTCTAATGCTTTGAAAAGCCTCTGCTGATCAGGCAACTCAGCTGGGATCGTCAAAGACTTTTCAAAGCATTTTTTAACCACCTCTTCGGCCAAGAGGTTGCAGAAACGAATGCTTTGAAAAGCCTCTGATGATCCCAGCTGAGCCGCATGATCATCAGAGGTTTTTTTTTTTTACTTTTAAAAACATTTTTTCATCAGAAGAGGTTGTAGAAAAAATGCTTTAAAAAAAAAAGCCTCTGATGATCGTGAGGCTCAGCTGGGCATGGTAGGGGTGGCAGGGATTTTTGTTACCGGTTCTTCGAATCACCCGCTGCCATTGCTACCGGATCGGGCAATCCAGTCTAAACCGGGAGCATTTCACCCCTGTTCCTACTCCTTCCCACCTCTCCATGAAAAGCTTTCTACCCTGTTAGCTGAACAATCACAAATATGGGAAAATATGTTTGCATAGATCTACCCTCAGAAACCCATCATTATCATATTAGGAAAAGGATGACAATTACTCATATTGTGGCATGTTGAAATTGCAGGAGTAGGTAGTCTATATATGTGGGTAAATAAATAAAAATAAATAGCAATAGCACTTAGACTTATATACTGTTTCACAGTGCTCTACAGCTCTCTCTAAACAGTTTATAGAGTTAGCATCTTGCCCCCCAACAATCTGGATCCTCATTTTACCAACTTTGGAAGGATGGAAGGCTAAGGCAACCTTGAGCCCGTCACGATCGAACTCCTGGCTATGGGCAGAGTTAGCCTGCAATACTGCATTCTAACCACCGTGCCACCCATTGCTCAGGCCAGATCAAGCATGTGATCAATATGGATTAATTTGCAATGTTGTCTAGAACTACTTAGGATATTGGATTAGTATAAAACCATAGCTTCCTATCTTATATGTTAATTATATAATGACATGGTTCGCACATACTGCTAAGCCATGGTGCGATTTGTTCTTTGTGACATAATGTGCTTTGTAAACATAGCTTTTGTGTTTTGAAAACAGTGGCTTATGGATTAATGCAACATGTGCACCTAGTCACTGGAGCTTATTAAACAAATTGCTTATTAAGTAACTGAACGATTCAGTTCAGTATATGGACTCAAACATTCCTAGGATTATGATGTTGGCTTTCTAAAAACATTCTAATTTGGATTACAATAGGAAGAGAGCAAGGTATTAAATTTAAAGATTATTTTAATGTAGGAATATTAATATGAATCTTACATAAGCTGTTTTTCACTCAGTGTTTAAAATAAATTCAGGTTATATAAAGTGAACATAATAGTAGTATCAATCGAAAATCTGGGATAGTCCTGGAGGGGAGTGAGGCAAAGGGGGGTAGTAACAGACAGTATGTCCTTCATGACATTGTAATGGCAACTTGTACTGCAGGACAAATACGAAAGAATAGAGCTTGGGTTGAGATATCACAACACCCATTTTGTCATGTTGGCATCCCCATGGTTAGGAACACATGGTTAATAAGCATGTGAATCTCTTGTAGCAACCATAACAATGTCCTGTGGGGCTTTTTTGTGGATTACAACAAACTCGTCCAAACAAACCTCCATGCAGAGATGGGCCTCTTTGTAGATATGCAAAGAAATGAACAGAAAGTTTGGGTTTAAGATGACATTACAGAAGGAGGGTTAGGGCTGTCCTACTGTTTCTCTCCCACATGTCTCTCCAATCCTGCCAATTCCTAGAAAAAACCTATTCCCTAAGGCTGGGATGGCGAACCTATGGCACGGGTGCCACAGGTGGCACACGGAGCCATATCTGAGGGCACACAAGCGTTGCCCTAGCTCAGCTTCAGCACACATGTGCCCACTGGCCAACTGATTTTTCGGGCCTTCCGGGCCCACCGGAAGTCAGGAAATGGGCTGTTTCCGGCCTCCGGAGAGCCTCCAGGGTGGTTGAGGAAGGCCGTTTTTGCCCTCCCCAGGTTCCTAGAAAGCTTCTGGAGCCTGGGGAGAGTGAAAAACGGGCCCACTGTGCCATCACGTGCCAAAAGTGGGGGGAGCGCAGGGGGGCGTGCGCACGTGCGCAGGAGGGTGGCGCACGGGTGGGCATTGAATTATGGGTGTGGGCATGCACACGCACGATCCCCCCGCTCTCCCCCCACTTTTGGCACACAACAGCAAAAAGGTTAGCCATCACTGCCCTAAGGTCATCCTCAGAACTTCTTCCATTCCTGCAAGGGATGACCAATAAAAGGGTAGAGATACCAGGATACACTTATGCCACTTCAAGCATACCTTGTACAAATATAACTAGGCAGCTGCACTTCTTCCTCAGAATGGTTCTAAAAATTTAGAAAAATACAAATACATCTCCTACATTTAGGAGATGTAGCAATAGCAATAGCACTTAGACTTATATACCACTTCACAGTGCTTTAATGCCCTCTCTAAGCAGTTTGCAGAGTCAGCCTATTGCCCCCAACAATCTGGGTCCTCATTTTACAGACCTCGGAAGGATGGAAGGCTGAGTCAACCTTGAGCCAGTGATAATCGAACTGCTGGAAGTCAGTAGAATTAGTGTGCAGTACTGTATTCTAACCACTGTGCCACTGCGGCTCTTATAACCCTTAATTCCTGTAACCCTTATTTGAAACTTTCTTGCCTTTTCCTTCTGTGATAAGAGAAGCCTACATTTATACTGTTTTCAGATGGTTTTCCAAGGAGTTGGGGCTGGAATTATGGCAGGCAAGAGTGGGAGAAGATGCCATCACATGCCTGCAGTTGCTAAGGCAAGGCTTCCGCAATGCCTGACATTATATTAATGATGATGCTGGCCATCTGGCCATTCAGAGTAAGCTTCTGCCAGGGTGTTTCTTTCCATCTCCTTTGAGGACTACTGGAGCCTGAGATAGAGATCCCAAGAGATATCCTTTCTAAAGATCATTTCGGCATTCCCCCTGTTGCAAAAAAGGAGAGAGAGAGAGAGAGAGAGAGAGAGAGAGAGAGAGAGAGAGAGAGGGAGAGAGAGAGAGAGAGAGAGAGAGAGAGAGAGAGAGAGAGGGATTGATAAAAACTGGAAACATGTAACTCCACTGGAGCTTACAAAAGCAATAGTCATAGAAAAAAATAAATAAACAGAAAGAAAGAACAAAAAATTGTCTGCTGCTAGAAAAGAACGGGAGAGTGGGAATAGAAAAACAGCAGAAAGAAGTATGCATAACATAATGCTCACACAATTAAAGGGAAATGAAGGGGGAAAGGGAGTGGAGAAAAATTAAAATTAACAAAATGGAGGGCAAGGAAATTAACACACAGCAAGGAATTGTTTGAGGGAGTGTAAATGCAAATTTTTTTGTAATTATCCAATTTTTTTCAACACCTTCAATCTCAACACATGGACACATTCAACAGTATAGCATTGCCTGACAGTGTTTCTTGTCAATGAACAGATAAGGAAGAATGTCATTCATTCCTTAGTAGTTTATGCATGGATTACAGTCTCTCTCTTGATCAGAAGATTCTCACTCATTTTGTGGGGTTTTAAAATTAGTTTTCTGCTCCAACACACACTTCATAGCTGATGAGGCTTAGAAGAGAGTAGTTTGGCCAAGAAACTGAATGCAAGGCTGAAATGGATCTGAACTTCAAAACCAAGTTCCTCATAATATAAGTATCCATTACCCAAAATGCAAACTGATGATGGTGGTGGTGGTGATGATGAACATGTAAACAAAGAAACAGAATATTACTCCACTCCCAAGTACTGAAGTAAACAAAAGTAAATAACGCATCAAAGAACTTTTCCATATTACCCTCAAAAACCACAAATCACAAATACAATGTGTTAAAAAGTATGATCTTTCTCCTCAGTATTCTTTCTGTCCTCCCTTATACCAATCCTCCCTCCATCCTAGGTATCACCCCGCCCTCCATCCTAGCTTACCTTTTCCTATGAGGTTGCTACAAAGCTTTACAGCATGCCAGCTTCTGGGATCCATCTTTAGAAAAGCACGAGAAACATTTATTTTCTGAGGTGGCTTATTCTAATTACGAAGTATCTCTAACTCTTTGAATTAAATTATCAAGTTAACATCTGAAAATCAATCCTTTCTAGTATCCTTCTTTACAGCTATTCTGGATGACATTTTGCTCTTGGGAATCAATCAAGCACATTATTTGGTCAAACATATTCTAATTATTTCACATATTCCCTTACAAAAATAAAAGCTCTTAGGACACACCTGCCATATAGGGAAGGCTGTTAATTCTTTCCATCAGCATCTATCTATCTATCTATCATCTATCTATCTAGATTTATCTAGCTCTATCTATCATTTATCCCATTTATCTCAAATATATGATTCTGGGTGGCTTACAAATAGTTAAAAAAACAATATAAAGATGTCCAAACAGTATAATGATTTAAGAACAATACCAACAGGTTTTATTGATTAGTTTTCTGACTCTATCAAAAAAATATAAAACAAACATAGAGAAAGCAATAGGACACATTCATAATAAATCACTAAATGCAGTCAACCCCAATCTGTTCTAGATAATCTAATCTCTTCAAAATGATTTTTGATACTGATTTAAGAGCAATGAAAACAATATAAAACCCATAGAACAAAATTCATAATTGAGATAATTTTATTTATTTTTTTTATTTTTATTTTTATTTGATTTATATGCCGCCCTTCTCCGGAGACTCAGGGCGGCTTACAGTGCGTTAAGCAATAGCCTTCATACTTTTGTATATTTATACAAAGTCAGCTTATTGCCCCCACAATCTGGGTCCTCATTTTACGCACCTTAGAAAGGATGGAAGGCTGAGTCAACCTTGAGCCTGGTGGGATTTGAACTTGCAGTAATTGCAAGCAGCAGATGTTAATAGATGTTAATAACAGGGTGCTTTAAACCACTGTACTACAGGCTCTGTAATCAACACTCATCATTAATAATCAATAGAATCACTACAGGTGGTTCTCTAACTATGACCATAATTGAGCCCAGAATTTTGGTCGTAAACCATTCCAATTGTTCAACCGACCAAATTTTACAATTTTTTTTGTGGCAATTGTTAAGTGAATGCTGTGGCCATTGTTCACAATGAGTGTTTTTTGCCAGAAATCAGAGAAAGAAGTAAATTATGGTCATGTGACCATGGAACACTGCAAATGTCTGCAAATGTAGTCCAATTACCGAGTGTCCAAAATGTGATCATGTGATCATGAAGTGGATCTAGACCAGTGGTGGGTTGCCCCTGGTTCTATAGAACCGGTAGTAAAACCGGCAGGAGGCTCCACCCACCGACCCTGATGTCATCAGAATCCTTCTGCACATGTGCAGAAGAGTGCACGCTTCACTCGTGCATGCACGCGGCCCCGTTGCAAACCAGTAGTAAAGGTAGGTAGAACCCACCCCTGATCCAGACATCAGAACTTCAAATCCAGGAAAAAAGTACCTTTTTTTAGCTTTGTTGTAACTTCAAAAAGTGACTAAGGAATTGGTCATTAAGCAAAGACTACCAGCACATTTCTGGATTCTCCTGCCCATTGACAAAACTATATTATCAAGACCTTATGAAAAGCCAGCAGAGTCAGGGCCAATCTACTCCCTGGGGGATGATGTATTATCAGCCAGGAGCCACAATAGAAAAGGCTCTCCTTCTGGGCCCTGCCAGAGGACATTCTTTGACTGATGGAAAAATGCCCCTCCTGTGAGACCTGATGGTATGGGAAGGTGTGATTGGAGAGAGATGATACCTCAAATAATACCATGAAGGACTTTATCACCAGTATCATGTTATAGCATGCTTCCAGTATGCTTTTTGTTAATGTGATGTTTAACTACATATCCCCTCTCAGAAGAAAAACCCCAGGTGCCTGTGAGTTCTAGTGCTGCCTTAGGCATGAAAGTCATCTGGGTGACTTTAGGCCAACCACTCTGTCAGCCTATGATTGCAAAATTAGGCAACAAACCAGTCAATCGATTTCTGTTGCAACCAATGGAACAGCATTCAACTGATTCAAAAAAACAGATCCTGCACCATGCTAGGAAGAAAAAAAAACCACCAATATGTAATGGAGATTTATGTTCAATTTCCACTAAGGAAGTTGCTTTGTATTAACAAAGAAGAAAAACTGCTATCTTTTTGTGCAGACAATGTTAAATGTATTTAGAAAAAGAAAAGAAAAGACCCCGAGTTATTCTGTGGTACAAATATTATTTTCCTTTTTTCCTCTCTCTCTTTGTTTTTGTTATGGTTTAGTGCTTCTTTGTCTTTTTAATTTCTGTATCCAAAAAGCAATAAAATATTTTTTTAAAGAAAAATTATTTTTTCAACCAAAAAGTTTTGTTGGCTTGTGATTTTGAGAGATATTTCAATTCCATTTATAGATTAAGACCAATTAAGAAAACAAAGAAACAATCATACTGAAAAAATACAAAATCTGGGCTGATCCAGGTCCTCGCATTAGAATAATGAATTATATTAAAAGTATAAATGCAATATCATAAGTGTAGTGTAAATACATTGTTTTGATTTAATGTTGTGTCTAGGCAAAACATTAAACACAACTCATTCTCCATCGTCTATCTCTGGCACTTTTAGATGCAGCTGGGATAGAATGGTCTCTGAAATACTACAGAAATGCTCCCAGTGCTATAAATTCAGCTATGTAGACCAAAACTACTGTTTGTGCATGCCACACAATGAAAGTTTAAGAAATACTAATGCATTTGCAAGGCTTTGCTTTATGGTCAAACAAAACTTCTTTTTGAAATACACTGTCTTTAAAGGGAACATTCTGTGTAAGCAGTTTGACTACACTCTAAGTTTGCTTCTGGATAGAAATGTTTTAGAAACATTTGCAGTTCCTTCAAGGAGGGCTTGACAAGTTATAGACCATTGTGCCTTCCTTGTCTTCTTTCTGGAACCACAAGAAACTATGGGTTTTAGGGGAAAAAGTTCCATTTGTTAGAAGTGAGGTGTCACCGTGCTGTTAAGATTTGTCACCAAGCAGAGAGTGGAAGAAATGTGGTGTCATTATTTTAGATGAATGAGATTATTCAGTGAATCAAATATATATGCTGACAGAGGTTAGCTTGCAAGCTTGGAAGATATTTTTCCGAAGGAAAATGGTGGTAGTTATTTGATCTTCCAAGGGACTATTATAAAGGTGCATGGGTTCCTCAAAAGGACTGACAAAGAGGCATGATCTGGAAGGGTACAAATTCTCACTGAGATAGATCCAGGAGTGAAATCCAGCAGGTTCTGACGGATTCTGGAGAACCGGTAGCAGAAATTTTGAGTAGTTCGGAGAACCAGCAAATACCACCTCTGGCTGGCCCCAGAGTAGAGTGGGAATGGGGATTTTGCAGTATCATTCCCCTACCAATGGATCATTATGTCCAAACTTTTTCATATGAACATCTCACTTTTCCCAAGAACATGGGCTACAGCCTAACTATGATTTGCTACCCTTCACTGGATCAGGATGAGTCTTCCACAGTTTTGCTTCAGGATCAACATTTCATGGGCAACTCGTGAGATTGTTTCTTTCTGCCGTGAACACAAAACATGAACATGGAGCCATTATGAGACGTAGAAGAATGCCTGATGCTACCATTCACAGAGAAGAGCTAATGTCTTCTCAGTATTTGATGACACACATAGCTTGTTTCTATTTTGTCTCTCAAAATGTCATCTTGCTCAAGGGTTAACCCTGTTGTTCCATCCATTTGGAAAGTCTAAAGTAAGAACAGAATTGCATTCTCAACAAATCTTTTTATTTTATTTTACTTATTTTATTCTGTTTTATTTCACCCATTTTTATGCTGTTCTGTGAACTTAAAAGAAAAATGTTGAATAAACATGATGCTATTTCTGCACAAATTGCACTGTAAATTAATGGTGAGAGAAAAGATGCTGTGCTGATGTGGTTTAACTAAAATTCAATGCAATTGAACAGCAATTTAAATTCTGAGCTCTACTTCTCATTTTGCCCCCAGGGTTGGTAGTTCTGATACTGCAAAGTTTGAAGAGTCCTGTAATGTACAGATTAAAATTTGGGGTGCTGGCAAGAGAGCAAAGTGGCAGCATACATTGTAAAGAGCTCTGACAATTCCTTTAGATATTTCTGTTTAACCCACTGTAGACGATAAGCCTCTGTCAATTAATGTTCAAATCCAAACAGCAGCTGTCAGATGGGGAACAGCTCTAAAAATAGATTTCCCAAAAAAAGAAATAATAGAGATTAAAAAAAGCAGGTCTTCCCCCAAAAGACACTCTGAAGTAAAAATAATAATAATAATGTACACACTCTGAATAATAATTTTAAAAAGGACACTGATCCATAGCAACTTACACTTGAAAACTTTCTGCCTATCAATGCTTCTGTAGGTGGCTCAATTCTTACGTTTTGTCCAGTGTTGAAATCCAAATTTTTTTTACTACCGGTTCTGTGGACATGGCTTGGTGGGCGTGGTGTGGTGTGGCTTGGTGGGTGTGGCAGGGGAAGGATACTGCAAAATCTCCATTCCCACCCCACTCCAGGGGAAGGATACTGCAAAATCCCCATTCCCTCCTCACTCTTGGGGGAAGGAGATTGCAAAGTCTCCATTCCCACCCCACTCTGGGGCCAGCCAGAGGTGGTATTTGATGGTTCTCCAAACTGCTCAAAATTTCCGCTACCGGTTCTCCAGAACCTGCCAGAACCTGCTGGATTTCACCCCTGGTTTTGTCATCCAACACTTTGTTAGATTAGAAAAGTGAGAAACTTACACGCCTGAAGGAAAAGAGAGCAATTTGAGACCGGCTGGGGAAAAAGATCTGAAATCACGTGCACTGAAACTGATGTGGAGCTGCTAGCTGAGAATTGGTTGTTAACAGCTCAGGTGTCATCTCAATCTATGACCAGCTGAGGACAATTAATAATAAGATTGATGAGCTAAAACTCCTCTTGGATCAGACATAAAGACTTGCTGTCTGACAGCACTAAGATCCAGATATATATGGGTGTGAGGGGGAAGCAGAAAACCAGTACTGTTGCGGATAAATCCTCTGACATTAAGACTTCCACTTTTAATAGTTCAAATAACTGATGTTTTTTTCAACTGCATAGACTCATACTTTTTATTGCTAAAAAGGTAAAGGTTCCCCTCGCACATATGCGCTAATCGTTCCTGACTCTAGGGGGTGGTGCTCATCTCCGTTTCAAACCCAGCGCTGTCCAAAGACATCTCCGTGGTCATGTAGCCAGCATGACCAAATGCCAAAGGTGCACGCAACGCTGTTACCTTCCCATCAAAGGTGGTCCCTATTTTTCTACTTGCATTTTTTACATGCTTTCGAACTGCTAGGTTGGCAGAAGCTGGGACAAGTAACGGGAGCTCACCCCGTTATGTGGCACTAGGGATTCAAACCGCTGAACTGCCAACCTTTCCATTGACAAGCTCAGCGTCTTAGCCACTGAACCACCAGATCCCTTTTTTTATTGCTAATCACCAATAAATTAAAGTAGACAAAGAGAACTGGAATACTCTGCATCTTGTAGATTCTTTCCTGCCCAATGCTCCTTCGTGATCTGGACTAGCTGCCCCTCTCTAGCCAAATATATTAGATTGGTGTGTGGCTTTAAATGTACACCCTTTGCCTTCATGTTCATCAGAATGAAGCACTTTTTGAATAAATTTGAAATAATCTCTATTAGAATTTATTGTTATTGAAACAAAGATTTAGTCTCCATATTGGGGAATTGAAGTTCAGTTCACAACACTGAACAGTACTGACTTCCTGCAAATGATAAGGAGGACCTATCAGTCAATGGCTATCTGTTCAGACTTTGACAGTATCATATGCAACATCCTATGCTGTGGATCGTTTTATTCCTTCATTCATGGAAGTGAAGAGAATTTCTATTTATTCATTAACTTGTCACCCCAAGAGCCAGACCCAGGCAGGAAGTCTTCTTAGACCCTCCTGCTCCATTCAACACTTCTTTACTATCAGACTTTTGCTCCAAAGATGATACTGCCAAAGTCTCAACTGAGAGCCATTTGGGGTCTCTGCTAAAACGAGCCCCCTTGTACTGTGTCCCATTTAAATCTCCATTGATCTTAGATGTGCCTTCAGTTTCATCTGTAGATCTAAATTATGGGAGAAATTCTTCCCTAATGGATAGATCACTTGTTCTTATCTTCAAACGCCACAAAAATTCCCAGAGGAAAGTATAATATAATGTGCACAGACGTTGCACCAAGGAAATCCCCGTCAAAAGAGATGTGAGACAAGGATGCATTCTATTTCCCCTCCTTTTCAATCTATTCATCAACTGAACAGTCCATCTCTCCATCCACCAAAACTGGGAAACAGACACATCTCTGTTCTTCTACACACAGATGATGCTGTGCCCTTCTCTCAGACATAGATTGGCCTGAAACACCACTTTATACACTAGCTGAACACTGTATAAAAAAACTACCAGATATTAACTATTCAAAAACCAAGGTATTTGCCAAGTACCCTAAGGAACATGGCTGGTAGCTAAACAACCATCTAACAGAATGAATTAAGACCTTCAAATGCCTATGGATTGTTTTTCATGCCACGGGCAACTGCAAATCCCACACTTACTTTGTCATGTTAAATATGCAGAAAACAGCTTCAGCTCTATATTTTTATATTTGTCCAAAGGAATCTAGCATGTACTTGCAATGCTTGAAGTCTTCTAGGCTAAGATCCAAAATCAGCTTCCCTTTGGAGTCTAGTTGAGACCTTACAGATCATTTCTTCCCCTTAAAAGATTTCAGTCTACGTTTTTGAGATCTATCTTCCAAGTACCCTGCTCCATTCAAAACATGCTACATCACCATAAAGCCAACCTACTCAAAATAAATACTTCTGCCTGGATTCACATCCTCTTCTATTGTCTCAAATTTCCTTCTTTTCCCCCAGCTGCTTTCCTCCTTTAATTATGCCACTCACCTTCCAGGTTTTCTGGGTCAGGCAATACATGAAAATTTAAAATCTTACGGCTTCTCATGGGCAACCATCATCCTGATCAGGGGTGGGATTTAAACATTTTAGCAACTGGTTCTCTACCCGGTTGCTGGGTGGGTGTGGCCATGGTGGATGTGGCCTACTTGGTCTCCTGCATGGTGGGGAGGTGTTTTTGCCCTTCCCTACCTCTGGAGGCTTTTCTCAAGTGTCCAGGAGCGCAAAAACGGCCTTCCCCGGGCTCCAGAGGACCTCCAGAGGCTGGAAATGGGCCCGTTTCCAGACTTCCTAAACTTCTGGGAGGCCTGTTTTTTGCCCTTCCAGAGCTTCTGTGTAGACACTGCACTTACCTGGCATCCAAAACGGGCCATGTGGAGACTCCTGGGAGAAGCAGGGCGGGCAGGGCCAGCCAGTCCTTGCAACTACTGGTTCAGCGAACCAGATGTAAAATTTGCATCTGGTTCCCCCGAACCTGTCCAAACCGGCTGAATCCCACCCCTGATCCTGATGGACTATGAATGTGAACTAGCCAATCTTAAACAAGTGCCATTGACTTACAGCTGCAATCATATTTGTCAATCTTATCCAGAAGCATCTTTCTGAGGCACTCTGCATATTTACTTCACCCAGCCAAATGCCCTCAATTGCATAACAACCCAGAAATTCAGAAGGCTTTGTCCTTAGCTAGATGCCGTTATTGAAGGGAGCTATCAAAACATCCCTTTTGAGCAGAGATTGTACCTATGTGGTAAAGAAACAATTGAAACACTGGGACATGTTAAATTGTATTGCTGACGCTTTCCAGGAATTACTATTTCCACTCATCACCAAGTATTCCGGCTGTTCTGATCCTTTCTGTCTCAAATTGTTACTATCAGACCAATCTGGTTCTAGTTTGATGAATACAGCCAAATACATTAACAAGTATACAAAACACCACAATTCCTCTTCAAACAACTCTTAGATATTTTCTGTTTGGAAACATTTCAAATGCAGCTGTCCATTTTGTTTCTACTTTTTATCAATGTTTTATATCCTTGCTGTCAATTGACTCTTATTTCTCTCTTAATTTCATTAACTGCCAGAGTTATCGTAACAATATAGAAAGCTGTCTGGGTGAGTTTGGGCCACTCACTCTTCTTCTTTTAGTCCAACTCATTTCACTGAGTGGTTGTGGGGGAAAATAGGAGGAAGGAATATTGAATATGTTTGCTGCCTTGAGTTATTTATAAAGCAATAAAGGCAGAACTTTAAAAATTTAATAAATTACAATATAGATACAGTATAGTCGCTGTAATAGGACTCTCTTTTTTAGCTTTGAAATCATAATCACTCTTCATGTGGAATGCAGCCGCGTGGGTAATTACGGGAGCTGCATGGCGCTCCTGCATAACACCGCTCCTGTGCAAGCTGCACTGGCTCCCAGTGGTCTTCCGGGTGCGCTTCAAGGTGTTGGTCACCACCTTTAAAGCACTCCATGGCATAGGACCTGGTTATCTTCTAGACCGCCTTCTGCCACCAACGACCTCCCATCGACCCGTACGCTCCCACAGAGAGGGCCTCCTCAGGGTGCCATCAGTCAAGCAATGCAGGCTGGTGACCCCCAGGGGGAGGGCCTTCTCTGTGGGGGCTCCTACTCTCTGGAATCAATTGCCCCCAGAGATAAGGAGAATCCATGACCTCCGTACCTTCCGCCATGCCCTTAAAACATTTCTTTTCCAACAAGCCGGGCTGGCCTAAGCAAAGCCTTTTAAATGATTTTAAATTGGGGTGTTCTTTTTAAGTTTGGGCCAATCGAGATATTCTTTTAAAATTGTTCTTAATGTTTATATTGTGTGTTTTTTACTTGGCTGTACACCGCCCTGAGTCCCCAGGGAGAAGGGCAGTATAAAAATCCATAAATAAATAGATAAATAAATAAATAAATAAATAAATAAATAAATAAATGTGCTATTCTTCCTTATGTATTACATCACTACGTTTTCTAGGTGCAATAATAATAATTAATTCTTTTCCCTAGTTTTTAGTATTATAATTGGTTCTGTATATTTCAGATCTGTTACTTTACTGTTTTGCTTTAATATTTTATCATTCTTTTAATCATTTGGGACCCTTTTGTTTTACTGTGCTGGTCAATGATTGAAATAAAATGTAAGAAAAATTCAAGCAAGGGATTTTTGGTTGTATAATTAGTGCCGTTTACAATTTTCTGGAAAGCAAAATATCATGCAATACACACAATAAAGAATGCAATAGTTTCTTCGCTGTCATCTGGTTGGATTGCCTTTAAAGAAAGGAACCTGCATTTCATTCTTTTATCATGTTCTGTTGCTTTAAAAGAATATATGGAATTATAGAAACTAGTTGGTACCTTTTTCTACAGGATTTAATTAAATGTGCAGGTTGCCATTATGGGTTTAATTTATTTTAAAGTCTAATATAGGTTTTGCTTTCTAAAGGAACAAAGAACTGAAGAAAGTTCAGTAATTCAATATTTTAATTTGTATTAATACAATTTTTTTAAAGGAAAGACGAAAATCGAAGGTCTTTCTATTTTTAACCAGGGCCCAATTAGTCCATTTTTTTAAAAAAAAGGACTAAGGCACATTTTGTTCAAGTGAGACATTTTTACTGCCTTGAAGTATAGTGGATTTTAAACCGAGATTCTCTCCTGCTGTGCATTGATCAGCTATTGATTGGAGAGAGTTTGAACTACATTATCCCTGCTAAATAAAAGGTCTTAAGGATGAAGGGATGGAGGGGTGCAAAGGCCTATATTTTAAAAAAAGCAAACCATCCCTTTGTGGTTGGGTTGCAAAGGCCCTGGTCACTCTTGAAGGGAAAAATGTTAATTGAAAAATTCCTTAAATAGGTAACAGCTTTGCGAGCTGCTTTACATAAAAGGTATGAAATCACAATCAGGCAAAAGTGGAGAAAAAGATCCTGCAACTGAAGTGGGAGTTTTCTCTCTAATGATGCTGATTAATTTCTCATTCATGGATGACATGGAGTGATGGAAATGAGTCCTTTCAGAAGAAAGGACTAATGACAACTGGACCTGTGGGTGCTTATACCAGGGGAGAGGCCGTTTCAAGGGAGGTTGAATTAATTGGCTCATTGACACAGAACATTAAAACAAAAAGGTTTCCTATTGGGTGGAAAGATTAAGTCCCAACCAGGAAAGGAAAGGAATATATGGGCTTGATCAAAAGGCTTGTACACGATGAATTCTATTTTACAGGGAGAAAAATGCCAGAGACTTGGAAAGAGGCTAATATAACATTAATCCCTAAAGAGAGGCAAGATTTAGCGAGACATTACAAACCGACATAATTAGTGAATTACTGCAACATGTTTACAACAATCTTAGCTGAAAGACTCAAAATAATTTTGCAAAGAATGTATTCATGAAGATCAATGTGTCTTTTTACCTAAAAGACAGTGAAAAGGCAATGTTAGAACTGTGTTGGACAATTTGAAATAATGGCAACAACATAATGAAAAACAAGCTGCGTTGATCTTTTTAGATTTAGAGAAGGCTTTTGACAATTTAAACTGGTCTTTCTTGTTTAAGGTAAAGTGCCTAGGTTCAATACCACATACCATGGAGAAATAGTTGGTGAAGATGATGGAACTTGCAAAGATGGATAAATTAATATTTTGATTAGAGAATAGACAGTATCTACATTTATGGTTGTCTGAAAACCCCCTATAGACTTGTTGCATGAGACAGAAAAGAATGTTCATATGATCTGAGGTTTTAATGAGTAAAAAATAATGGATAACAGAAAAAGTGAGCTTTCTTGCAATCATAGAGCAAGAGAAAACTTCGTAATTTTACTTCTATTTCTTGCAAAGAAAATCAGAAATTCAGAATTTCTTCCCGCACTTTTATTTTTAATTATCCTGACTCTCTTTTTCTCTCTTCTGTTTTTTTCTGTATATGTTTCTGTTAGTTTTTAGGTTCTCTTTAACATTTTTAATAGAAGTTATATAAAAATATAGCACATGTTTACTTTCATAGAAAATCTTGCAATTTAAGATGAATTAATACAAAGAATGTTCATAGAAGTATTTCCTTCCCATCCTCTCATCTTCCGCCTGCCTTTTTTCTCTAATAAAATATTTTTTTAATCTTCAAATGAAAACCAAAATTAATTCACAAGAAATATATGCATCTTTGTCTAGAGTTAAGGACACATTCTGAACATTCGGGCTACAGTTTAAATAGCCCCATCTTCTCTGCCTAACATCTGGAAGAAACATTTTAGGAAGGCTGCTTTAATCTAAGGCTCCTCAATGGTTCTTTTACTAGGGCAAAAAAGCAATTTCTCATTGTTTCCAAACTCCTAGAGTGGCCTAAAAGAGCTGAATAAATATTTTAATCCCATTCAGTGGGATTCATGTCTGGCAATTACTAACATCATTACTACGTTATAATAATAGTGTGTCATCCTGTGTGGTATTATTCACTGAATATCCCTTATAGCAATTTTGTAATGACAGGTCATTGTAATTATTTATTATCCAGAAATAGAACAATAAGAAAATTGCTTATTGCAATTTTGGACATATTAGAAATTGCTCAATAGAGCAATTGGAAATTGCTTTTTATATACATACATATCAGTGGTGAAAACCGAACGATTTGCTACCGGTTTGCTGGTTGAGGATGCACGCTGCGCACCAAACACGTGCTCTCTGCGCATGCGCAATGCACACCAAAAGGAGGCTTGGGAAGGTAAATAGAACAGAAAGGGGGGATCAGCTGTGCTACGCAATTTCGCTTAGCTAGAAAGCAGGATTTCCTGCTTTTTGCAAAGCCAAACCCCGCAACACAGCTGATCATCGAAAATACCAGTTCATAAGAATCGGTAGCTTTTTTTAACTATCAGTTCGATTGAACCAGTAGCTAACTGGTTCACCCGAACCAGTAGCATTTTTTTATTACCGGTTGACCTGAACCTGTAGTTTTTATCACTATTGGTTCGCCTGAACTGGAGCAAATTCATTTTGCTCCAGTTCAGGAGCGTTTCACCCGATACATATATGCTAAACTTCTAAAGCCATCCACTTACACATGACTTAAAAATTAAATATCATATTTTTCTGTTAATAACAAAAATTCTCATGAATGGGAACTATAATTATTAAGATTAGTTTACAGAAGTATGTATTGGTTTTTGCTTCTGAACACAAGTAGGGAGTTTTTATGCCTGTACATGCATCACTGGTGGTTCGCACAAATTGTGAAGTCTACAACCACATCTTTGACAGAATAACAACAGGAAGGAAGGAAGGAAGGAAGGAAGGAAGGAAGGAAGGAAGGAAGG
>WNWU01000005.1:20415766-20442430 GCA_012654045.1 Ptyas mucosa
TTCCTTCCTTCCTTCCTTCCTTCCTTCCTTCCTTCCTTCCTTCCTTCTTTCCATTAAGGAACATAGGGACCATGGTAAACACATTGAGAACAGAAACATTAAATTATCTTCATGGCCAAAATGAAAGAGGGAATCGAAATATAAAAAACAATTTCTTAAACCAGCTTCATTTCCAGCTGCTTTAACCAATGAAGACAAGCAATTGAAGACTGAAGGTGAAAAAGCCTTTAGAAATGTATAACAATAAGAGGAGAATGCAAACCATTCTATTCTTCATAAGATAGACTAGGCCTCTTTTTCTCATTTGGACATGATTAAGAGTTATGTTTCTTTCTCTTAATATCATTGCTCGCAGCAGCTCCAAGCTACAGGCCACTAAAAGTCTTAATTAAAAGTAAAACATAGTTATTTTGAAATGGGGAGTAGAAACTGATTTAGATGAAACACTGAAGTAAATTTTTTAAAAAAAAACCTTTAGTGAAACTGTCAAGGAGCCAAAATAAAAAAAAAACTGAAGATTAACCTAAAATGTAACAGAGGCACACATGGTATTTATTTATCCCCACATGCTCCAAAATAACAAACAAAAACATATGGAGAACCAGCATAGTGTTATAGTTATAGAGTCAGACAACAAGTGGAGAGACCCAGATTTTATTCCAGCCCAAGCCTCAAAAACCGACTGGGTGACTTTGTCTGGTCACTTAGCATAGCCTGCCTCACAGGGTTGTGGGGTGGGGAGGGAAGTCTTGTAGAGCTAGTCCTCAACCTACAATAATTTGGTCACAATCAGTCCAAGTTACAACTGCATTGAACAAATGGTAGTTATGACCGATCCTCAGAATCCTGGCCAATCTCACTGCCCCAGTGGTCATGTGATCACAATCTGGGTGACTGGCAACGCATTTGCTCTTTTGACTGATTACCAAGCACCCAACTACTGCCTATTTGCCATTTACAATCTTCCCTGCCAGGTTTCCCAAAAAGTCAATGGGGAAGCCTGCAGGAAGGATGGCAAGTTGCTGGAATAAGTCTCTCACGCACACATCCTCCCGCAGTTCCTCTGCACTTGCGCCATGCTTCCCCATTCATGCATCACTGAACAGAGATGTTTTTAATTTTGCAGGAGATCATCAATGCAAAGTCAGATGCTCTTCCTTTCCTCCCACTCAAAAAGAAGACTATGGGACAGCAGGAGTTGTCAGACATTCAGTACTGTATTACTGTTTTAAGTGTGACTCTTGACCAGATTTTAAGACATTCTTACCACCTCCCTTCTCTTCCACTTTCGGTTGCCTGCAAAGGAGGCCACATAAAGCTGAGAAACTCACCAAAAGAGTGACCTCCTTTTTTTCACTACCCCCCCCCCAACTTACATTTTTAATGGGTTGAATTTTCTCTCCCTTCCTAAAACACAAACACATATATGCGTGCTTGGAAGAGGGTATGTACACACGCACATACACAGGCCACTCTTTTGAGGACAGGAAAACCCTGAAAGGAAGGGTCTTCCCCAGCAACAACCCAAACATGATCTGAGCCAATCAGAAAGGCTTGCTGAGATCAGATTGAACCAGGGAAGGAAGGGAGCCTGGTTGGCCTGTTGCGCTTTTTGGCAGGTGACACTACTATCTAAGAACAAAGGGATGGAGCCAGGTCTTCTTTCTCAGACCCATGTTCTCCACTCCTTGCAATCTGTTTAATAAATTTAACTTGCCAGTGAGGGCCCTGGCTGTAAAAAAACATCTTTATGTTGACCAATCCATGCAGAAGGAAGGACAGACCCAGAGACAGGCTGGAAAGCAGAGGTGCTGGCACCCTATTCTCCTATCTCCCCTCCCCTCAGCCTCCAGTGAAAAGTTTTTGAAAGAAAAAAAAACAGTGACAAGATTAATCAACCTGTGGAGTTGAAACGCATGCTTCGCTTAAACAACTCTTTTGCTCTGGTTAACAATTGCTTTAATATAGCTCTTGTTATGCTAAGAGAACAGCTTAGAGTAGAAACCCATAAGGCAGTAGATGATGCTTGATCTCTCTCTTTTTTCTTTCTCTCTCTCTCTCTTTCTCTTTTAAATTATTCTTAAGGTTTTGCTTTGCTTTGCTTTGCTTTGCTTTGCTTTGCTTTGCTTTGCTTTCCTTTCCTTTCCTTTCCTTTCCTTTCCTTTCCTGGGGCTTTTTGCAATCAAGAGCAGCAGCAAAGAAGAATGTAAGTACAGTATTTTTGTATTTATAAATCAGCTTTTACAACATTCGTAAATATGTTTTTATGATTAAAATATAACTATTTAATTCAGTGAGATTTGCTTCCTTCTAAATGCACACCTCCAGTCTCCATTCCTCTCTTTCCAAATTTAATCAGCAAATTAAACTAAAAGTAGATATTTAATGACAGGTGACTCTCAATGTGACAAACCTTCTCGTACAATGATTCATTTTTGTAATTCCATGCAAGGCAAGCACTGATGTACATATGAATAAATACTGTGTACCTCTAAGAGAACAAATAGTACATTTATTTTTATTTATTCACTTACCTGCTTACTTAATTACCTTGCTATACCAGCATATTAGGCACATTACACAATTAAAACTTCACAATAACAATAAACAATACTTCAACATAAAAGCCAGATCCATAAAACCTCATAAAATCTATCACATTATTTCCTTGTGTTCCTTTATGGCACATCTGCATTACTGCATATTCATTCCACACTTTTAGCTAAACAACACTTAAAACATGCCATGTGTAAAGCAACCCTCATATTTGCCAAATTAAACATACTGAGAAGAAATTGCTTTACAATTACTAGCATAAGGGAAAGATTAAAATCATAGAAGGCATTAAGGCTTCTACAGGTAACAAACTAATCAAAGGGCCTCATAGATGTCAAGTGAGCGTTTTAAGTGTGTACATAATTCACATTATTATATGAATATAATAAAAAATTATTCAAAGATCTTCCCAACTGGGGCAATCAAACATGCCTATGTATTGTATGTACGTATCTATGAATATAATAAGCTTCTTTGTCCCCTTTTCCACAGAGTTTTTAAAAAAAGGAAAGCATAGACCACACTCTAAGTGTACAAATATGGTTCCTGGTCTTTGCCTGTTTTGTGATGGACTGGCCAACAGTCTTACAAAGAGGCAGTCACCCCAAAGGAATCACTTATTATGGTGGATTCATATGATAATGAACGACAGAGGTGAAGATACAGCTGCTGATTAAACCAAGTAGCTTATTGTTCCCGCCAGAGTCATCATGATTATAATCAATTGATAATGGAAGGATTACAAATTTGGTCTTAAAAATAGATAATTAGCTAGAAGGAACATCCAAAATTGCCTTGATAGTACACCTTGAATACATCCCTCAAACCGCATGAGTAGCTTTTATTTTGTGATCTTTGAATATAATGTTAAATAAAGAATAGGAGAAAAGGCAGGGACAAATGCAATTTCCCCCTAAAAATTCACCATCATTAACTCCTGCTGGTGTTGAATTGCATGGTCCTGAACCAATCCATCAATTAATTGATTGGAGATGGGGTGGGAAGGGAAATCTGTCTGAAATGACAACTATAAATATTCCAGGTTCTGTCCCAGTGCCTGGACACTGAATGGATTTGAATGGGGTGGGGAGTGTTTCTGTCTCAATCCAACTAAGGCTGTGGGTCTTCAGGACACCCAGACATGAAGATTTTCCCTCTCTGGTCCTAGATGAAGTTCCATTTCCACATTCATGAGTGGTGTATAAATTGGGAGTCTTCCTAGTATTGCAGCTAATTGTGCCTTCTCTGTGGTGCTACATATCTTCTGAAATGAGGTTTCTACTGAGATCTGGATAGGTCCAGACTCTACTGGGGTGAGTGAAGGCCCCTTGGATTATGTGGGGTTTTCTTTTTTCATTCCTATCTGATTCTTGTCATTTTTGCCATTTTTAGTCTCTTATTTTTGTAACTTGCTAAAATGTTTTTACTCATGATTCGTTGAAGTCAGGTAGAATCATCATCCTCATAATCAGTGGTGGGTTCCTCCTGGTTCGGCCCGGTTCTCCCGAGCCAGTAGCGGTGACGATATGACATCACCAAACCGATTCTGTCCCCCCGCCTCCCACCCTCCCCGCGCCCCCTCACCCACCCCCCGCATTATTCTTACCTTTTATTTGGCCTCACCCCCAATCTATTGCTTCCTCCTGAGTCCCAGCTGATGGCTAGAGGGAAAAAAACTGTTTAAACTCTTGCCATGGGGCTTCAAAGGGCCGCCCTACAGCTGATCAGTGGTAAAAGAAAACAAATGAGTAGACCGGTGCCTGCAAAAATACATGACTAGATCAGTGCCTGCAAAAATACATGAGTAGACCGGTGCCTGCAAAAATACATGAGTAGACCGGTTCCTGCAAAAATACATGAGTAGATCAGTGCCTGCAAAAATACATGAGTAGACCGGTTCCTGCAAAAATACATGACTAGATCAGTGCCTGCAAAAATACATGAGTAGAACGGTTCCTGCAAAAATACATGAGTAGATCAGTGCCTGCAAAAATACATGAGTAGAACGGTTCTTGCAAAAATACATGAGTAGATCAGTGCCTGGAAAAATACATGAGTAGAACGGTTCCTGCAAAAATACATGAGTAGATCAGTGCCTGCAAAAATACATGAGTAGATCAGTGCCTGCAAAAATACATGAGTAGACCGGTGACTGCAAAAATACATGAGTAGATCAGTGTCTGCAAAAATACATGAGTAGACCGGTGCCTGCAAAAATACATGAGTAGATCAGTGCCTGCAAAAATATATGAGTAGATCAGTGCCTGCAAAAATACATGAGTAGACCGGTGACTGCAAAAAATAAATGGGTAGATCAGCACAGCTCTGCAAGCAGTTAAAAGCCTGATAGACCAGTACCTCTGCTAAATCCTAAATAATTGTCACATGACATCAAGCCATGCCCACAAAATAAGCCACACCCACAGAACCGGTAGTAAAAAAATTTAAAATCCACCCCTGCTCATAATCATCACCTAAATAATAAGCTACGTGGTGGAAATATCCTTAAAGTAATCAATACCTGACAGCCCCTGTTATACAAAATACAAGACTAGTTGACTGGACCCAGATGGAACTTTGATAATTTAGTTCAGAAATGAAGAAAATTAGTGCCAATGCACCCTGCTCCAAACTCAAAAAGTGATATTGATCAGCTGTATTTGCCAAGAGCTAAAAGGGACAGAGGACTCCTGCAGATGAAACAAGCTGTGGAAAAAGATAAACATGGGTTGAATGACTACATCAGAAAAAGTGAATAATCCTTATTGAAGGAAGTCAATCAAGGAAAGATTTTGAACACAACAAAGGTGATGGCTGACTATAGAAATGAAGCAATCAAAAACCAACTTGTTAATTGTAAGAACAAGCCAGTACATGGTCAATATTTGAAGAATATAGAAGGAAAATGATTTTTAAAATTACTCACATGGAGCTCCTTAAGATCAGGAGTGTTAAAGAAACTGAAGGTTTTCATTTAGCAGCTAAAGAACAAGCTTTGCCAGCTAATTGAATGAAAGGGAAAATTCAGCAAGTAACGAACAAGAGTAAATGTCCCATCTAGAATGAAAAAGTTGAAACAATTGACCATTTGATCAATGGCTGCAGCAAAATTTCAAATTGATCATAAGCAGCGTCAATATTGAAATGCCAAAATTATTTATTGGAAACTTTGCTAGAGGTTTGGATTTGTATGTAGCAAGAACTACTGGCACCATCAGTATGTTGAGAAGGTTTCAGCAAGTTGAGAAGGTTTTGGAAAATGAGGGAGGTAAGATCTTATAGATGAAACAGATAGGCATCTTGTTCATAATATGCCTGATATAAAGTTATTGAAAAGACAAAAATCTAGTTCATTGATGTTGCCATACTGGGTGATGCTAGGCTTGAGAAAAAGCAATTGGAAAAAAATTACGAAATATCTTTCAAGGCACAGATTTGCAGATCAAAGTTGAACATTTTTGGGGGGAAAGTCTGTTGCTATGCCAATGATGATTAGAGCCCTTGGAGCAATACCTAAACAATTCCCTTAATATTTAAAAAATTTGAATTTGATCACCCTAATCTTACAAGAGTACTCTGCTTGGAACTGCCTATTTTCTCAAACACTACCTTAATCATTCTTAAATCAGACAAGTCTTAGACTGTGAATCTAATTGTAGATTATTGATGATGATGATGATAGATGAAGTCATATGGGCTAACAAATGCAATCCCCTGTTTGGTGCAGAATCCAAACTAAAGTACCCAGAAACAGATGGTTGTCTAGCTTTCCTTCAAACAGCTGTAATGAAGGGTAGCCTATCATCTCTCTGGGGAATTGGTTCCACTGTCAGTCTACTCTTATTATTAGGAATGAATACACACAGACAACCAATCAATCAGTCAATCAGAATCTGATTTTGGTAAATAACATCCATTATGAAATCAACTTGTACTGAATTAAAATGGCTTCTCTTTACAACTGACTTATTTTTCTCTCTTATTCTTTAATTGGTTTTTTTTTCTAATTGAAGTAGAAGAAGAGAGGTATTGAGATGCAGAAAATGCAGAATTCTCTTAAAGAAAAGTCCCAGTGCAATTTCACAACCAGAAAGCAAACAAACCACTTCCGTTTAGGTACAGAATCCAACTGACTATTATTGTGACTGTGAAACTTTGAATCAGTAGTGAAATTCAATTTTTTTTACTAATGGTTTTGTAGGCAAGGCTTGGTGAGCATGGTGGGGTTTGGTGGGCATGGCAGGGGAAGGATGCTGCAAAATCTCCATTCCCACCCCACTCTGGGGCCAGTCAGAGATGGTATTTACCAGTTCTCCGAATACTCAAAATTTCCGCTACTGGTTCTCCAGAACCTGTCAGAACCTGCTGAATTTCACCCCTGCTTTGAATATCTCAAATCATCCTCCATCCATTATAGATATACAAGAAATTTGTATCCATTTCTGTATAGAGTAAAATTTCCTTCTGACAAGAGGTTAAAAAAATGATTTCTGAAGCACCAGGTGCAAGTAATAGATGTGTTACTTGTTTAGTTATTTTTCATGGTAAAGATATAATACTAAAAATCCTCCATTATCATTGGAGAACAAATGATGATAATCCTTTTTTTCCCCCTTAAAATACAGGAGATTTTAATCAATTTGAATTCTCACTTACTGCTCCATGTAACAGCTGACAAAATCAGGGAAGTCGTGAAATGTGGTTCTACTTTGATGGTCTGAACTGGTGGAACCTGCTATTTGAATTCATGAGGATTAACCTGAATTGTATGGCATGGCCCAACAAGCTGTGGAACATCTCCCTGTTCTACTGCTGTCAAAGCCAAGTGAAGTCTGCCATAATCCTCTGGTCTACTTGCTGCAGCAAATAATCAGGGCAGAACTGACCAAATGGGAATCCACATTATTTTTCAGATGTCCAAATATAGAGGTAGTCCTCGACTTATTACACAATTGAGCCCAACATTTCTGTTGTTAAGTGAGACATTGGCTAAGTGAGTTTTGCCCCATTTTACGACCTTTCTTGCCACAGTTGTTAAGTGAATCACCGCAGTTGATAAGTTAGCTACATGGTTGTTAAGTGAATCTGGAATCTCCATTGACTTTGCTTGTTAGAAGGGTGCAAAAGAGGATCACATGACCTTGCAACACAGCAACGGTCATAAGTATGAGTCAGTTGCCATGCATCTGAATTTTGATCACACGATCATGGGGATGCTACAAAAGTTGTAAGTGTGAAAAACGGTCATAAGTCACTTTTCAGTGCCATTGTAACTTTGAATGGTCACTAAATGAACTGTTGTAAGTCAAGGTTGGCCTGTACTCAGAAAAATAATTATCCGTCAAATTCAACCAGGCATCTAAGGACTTGTTAAATTACCAGCTCAGTTTAAGCTAGGCAGCTGCAGTGGCATTAATACTAGTGCAAAGTTGACAGTTCTTGAAAGGGATTAAATAAATCTATGAAGGATAAGGCTAGCCGTGATCATTAATAATAGTGGTGGTTTATTATCTCAGTATCAAAGACAGTATGCAGCTCTTAATATAATTGCACTTACTTCTCAATTGTCTGTTTATCCAGATATTCAGCATCTGGTTGGCTGCTATAAGAACACAGTGCTGGATTAGTTAAGCTTTTGACCTGATTCAGCAAAATTCATATTGTATTCTTTTATTTTTTTTTAGGTTTTCAAAGTGATATAAGTAATATAAAGAGTATTTTTCTATGGGTTCGAGAAGCTAGAAAATGTCAAATGATCCAATAATGTTGGAAATCTCAGCTACAATATCTATTTTTTCTATTATCTCTCGGAAACACTTAGATTCCAAAGACTTGCATAATTTTCTGGTATGTCAAAAAAAGAAAAAAAAGATGACAGTTTTCAGAATTTCAGAGGTTAGTAGCTAGGAACCCAGCCAAGATTGGAGCATGTTCGCATAATTCTTTTTTCTTGCACTTCAAGCGGCAGATTCCTACATGCATTATCACCAGCTGCTTTGGAATGCCTATTGCATTTGGAGAAATGAATTGCCAGCAGGCCCGGGAAGACTCTCAAGAAACAAGCCTGTTATGTGTGAAACAAGTGCGGTTCTTTGGATCACACACAGTTCTCTGGTCAACCCCCGGAAATGAATATGGTACAACATTCTGCTTATCTGGATTTCTGAGACCATGTGATATCAGTCAATAAAACAAGATGTTAATATCCAATGCCCATTCTCGTTCAAAGGGCAATTAATTCATCAGTCAAAGCTAGTTAAAGTATTTCCTGAGGCTTTCCCCCCACTGCTGACTCAAAGTGCTATTCACATGTCCTTGAGCCAGCAGAAAAAAATAATGCTGAAATGGGCACAGCATTAATAAATCGTGCTGCCTTTATTTACCGTTTATTGAGTGCCTTACAGTCAGGGATTTATGAATTCTCCTGACTTTATTATCTTTTTCCCACCAAAAAAAAAAAATCACTAGCCAAATGGAAAATATTCACAATTATTCTTTTAAATGGGAGATGGAGCTGGGGGAAGAAACCAGTTTTAATGGATAGCTAGAGGTTTAGTCAACTGTCAAAATTCACTTTGGTTTGGCTCAAGTATTTTGAACAGGTATGTTCAAAGGGCGGAACAGCAGCTGATACTTGTCATCTTTTTTTTCAACAATGTTTGAGTACTTCGTGTCCAAAATAAACCTGACAATCAACTGATCACAAGGCTCCTTTTGAGTTCACACACTTGGGGGAAAAACGTGCTGAAACACTTGTGCTAGAACCCGATCAAGTTCTGACCAATAACGAAATTGACAGGTTCCTTTGGTTATATATTTAGCAGTAAACATAAAAACTGATAAATTATTTTCTACAACAGTTGAATGTTAGCTGACAAGTATGCATAGAATTGTTCCTCTTTTTACCAGGCAGCGGCTCTACATCCACAGCTGGCCAACTGCTGTTCAGATTGAGCCAGGTCTTGAAGCCAGATGTTATCTCATACATCTGGTGGTTACAGGAGGCAATGGGAGTTAGGAGTGGGAGGACGGACTGGACTCCCCTACTATGGAAAGCAGAATGACTTTGGAAGTAGCATGCATGGGCCAGAGAGGAGGGGGCATGCCCACACCAGCCTAAAATGGTCAGTAGTTGCTGGAGTAATCCTACTTCTAAGGGTTAATTAATTGCAAAACAGCCCAAATGGTTAGTGACTTTCAGTAGATTGCACCAGTGATTTAAAAAAATGACACAGCTAATTGCTTGCTTAAAGAGGAAAACTTTAACTCTGAAATAGAAAAGGACAACTATAAGATGCTTCAGGTTACAGGCAGGAGATGAGAAGAAGGCAATGAGAGGAAGATATTGCAGAAGAAATATTGCCAAGCACATTCATGCCATAGTGAGTGGAAGTAGGGAAAGCCTCTGGACATATATGTCTCCTGAAAATTCAGATGTGCCCTGTAAACATACCATAAATGCATGCTTGAATTTCTAATTAAAGAGTGGCTAAGTACAGCTGCCTTGTTTTATAAGGCCAGCCTATTTTCAACTTAATCATTAAGATCCAGGCTGTGTTTTGTACATATTTAACGCATTCCACACAACATGGGGTTTGATTTTAAAAAGGAAAATAAACTCATATCATCACAAGAGTCCAGAGGAATGGGGGAAAGAGTGAGACTGATAGAAGCATGGCCTCCCAATGAAAGTGTTGTTCCTCTTGTATGTGCATCATGATGGTTCATACATGTACAAAAGCTTTCCATGTAATGCTGCAACACTATTTTCCTCATTGCTGCTGACAAAAGCAGCAAAATCCTGCAGATGCTAGTGGATATCATCTCACTCTCAACTCCTTCATGATTCCCTCAAGACCTTTTGGATGTCTTCTTAAGTATGAAGCACATCCTAAGTATGAAGACCAGGGGTGGGTTCTATTTACCTTTACTACTGGTTCACAACGGGGCCGTGCGCATGCGCAGAAGCTTCTGCACATGCACAGAAGCGTTCTGATGACATCGGGGTCGGAGGGCAGAGCCTCCCGCCGGTTTTACTATGGTTCTATAGAACCAGTGCGAACCGGGGGCAACCCACCACTGATTAAGACCCTTTGGATGTTTTCCTAAGTATGAAGACCTTTTGGATGTCTTTTCCTAAGTATGAAGAACAAGACCCCATCGCAAGTGACATGGCCTAGCAAGTCCTCCCTTGGCTTGGGAGGATTGAGTTAAATGACCCCTGTGTTCCGCCATATGATTGTGATTTCTAACGATCCCTGGATTTGCTTATGGGGACAGTTGACAACCGAGAAGGTGGCTGACTTGACCATTTCATTTCACATAGGTCAGCAAGCAGCCATCAGAGGAAAATGATTTTTGTTCACAATCGACCTGGGTTAGATTGAAACCGGTGACCCAGAAATGAAAGACTGAAAGGAAAAGGGTTCTATTTTGTGTATGGCCAAACACCACTTCTGTTTCCACCTCACTCATTATCTTGCCACAGCCCGCACCTCCCCTTTTCCCTCCCAGTACCTCTCTCAAAAAATTATTAATCCACCCAGTGCCTTCTTTTTTAATTGCAAAGCACCATATGGAGGTCTGTTGTGGTTTTGTTAGAGCCTCAGTACTAACCGCGCGCCCCCTCCTTTGTGTGCCGATAGATTCATCCTTCAAGAGGGATACATTGACTTCTGTACTTCAGCAGCCTGATAGATTTCAGAATGGACATTTGAAGCAAAGCTCGGCTTAGGCAGAAAATCAATACTAACAGCCTGCCATCATCTGAAGGAGAATGATCAAAGAGGTTTTTCAGACGAAAAAGCTGTGGGGGAGAGAGAAAGATATGGATTTTGTTAGCCTCAGCCTCTGTTCATTGCTGTTGGTACATAGCAGGCTGTTATTACACTGGGGTAGAAGATCTGGAGGGATATCTTTTTTTCCATGGAGATCGTCTTATCATCTACTCTAATTTAGGAGCTTTCTCCTAAAGGATATGATCAGATCTCAGTTTACGGAAGTGAAGATGATAGGTTTACAATAGCATTGAGTACAACCTTACTGAAATTCTGTTTTATTTTTAAAACAATAATGCAATATAATGATGCAATACAACTGTTCAGCAGTTAGAGATAAAAAAAGAAAACATACCATGTTTTGTGATAAGAAATTCCACAGTTTAACAATATCTAATACAAAGAAATACTTCGCTTTACCTGTCCTGAACTCTCATTGCTCTGCCTCATATCAAAGCCAAGATTAGTGTTTGAGGAGAGAGAGAGTTTATCTATTTTCCCCAATCTGTACATAATTTTGTATAATGTCTACTCTTGCTCATTATTTTCTAGATTAGAAGGTGCCAAACCTTGTAACCTTTTCTTGAAATTATACTGTTCCAATATCTCAGTCAACTACAAAATTGTTCTTCAGATTTGTGATCAAACCAGATGTCCCCCACACATCATAAATTTAAATGTGGTATCTTTATCTTGGCAATTTTATTTTCATTGCCTTTCTAATAATCTACAGGGGAGGGGGCAGTAGCAGATTTCTGTGAAGTTAAATTTGGAATGGGAGAATGAGAGAACACATCATCATCTTAATTACATTGAACCTCACTAGACTATCTACGTTCTCACGAATGAAGGCAAATTTATGTTCTTACCCTAGAGACCTGCAAAACATTTCATGTTTGAAATTGGCTGTTCCAGCATCAAAGGAAGTTGCTTGATTCTGTTTTGATCTTACTGGGAAAAGGACATGTTGATCTCTAGGTCAGAAGACTTCCAATAAGATCAGGACAGAACATTTCCTCTTGACTTGAAATAACTGGTTTCAAATTCAAAATGACTGTTTTGAGCTTGAAAGCTCTTCCATACGGCAGCCCAAAAGTGCCGTTCTTCACACCAGGAGTTGGCCCAAAATTTGCCAATTCAAAGAACTGCTCGACACAATGTGGATTGTTATTCTGTCTCAGCAGCAAAGCAAAAAGTGAAGGTAGAACATCTAAGATCTTAGGCAAAGGGAGAGGCTAGATAGGAAATGTTTCCTTTTAATGTCTGAGAGCAGAAGATTCATCAGCACCAAAGAAGCCATTTTCCAGCACTTCTATTCCCATACAAGAGAGAAGACAACCAGTTCCCTCTTTCATCTCAGAGGAGCAGAGGCTTACGATTACCAGACATCTGACAAAGAAGGACTTCTCCTTTTTAAATCATGTCCTCTTTCCAACAGGCATAGACTTAAAATAAAATATTGTTTGGCTTTTTGAGTAATGTTTTAATTTTAGACAGTTTGTTTTCTGAACTGACCTATCTTGAATGACCTAGCAGCCCTTGATACATGACAGTGGTCACCCAGAACATCATTGTCATATGTGTGAACAAGGAACATGTATAAAACAACTTCCACTCCCTTAGGCTCTGGAGCACCTAAGCGATGATGTGTGTGTGGAGGGGGAGAGAAATGTCAACTTTGAGAATAGCATATCTGTGGTGGTCCCCTTAGCATTAAGTGGACCTTCAATGGGAAAGAAGATCTTTTTGGTGCCAGGGCAAGTGCAGCAGATCCATTTCTCTTTTTCTTCCCTCCCACAATCCATGGAGAACAGGAGAAAAGATGACAGTGGCTCTTTGCTATCAATTTTTTCATCACACAGAGATCAGAGAAGTAATAGCAGAGCAGAGAAGTCTTGCGTCCCCTCTCCCCCACCCCATTTTTGGAATTTTGAGAGAACTAGTACTCAGTTCCCACTTCTCTTCTCCTGCTTTTCCAGCCATTATACTTCACATTATACAATAAGATAAGTAGAAGTGATGGGTTTTTGATGATAGGAGAATCCTGACTCTCCCACGACTAAAAGGAAAAATATTCTGCCACACCAGAATGAGGAATCTATGGCCTTCCAATGGTTAACCTGAGAGGAACTGCTAAGCAACGCAGTTCATGTCTACATTCAGTGACAACCAGAAAACTCTGTCATAATCAAGCTTGCACGTAGGAATGAGATCCATCGTTTTGAAGACCACAACACAGAACTCAGCAGAGGGAAGAATGAAAATCAACTTCAGGTTCATGGCAATATGAAAATCAGGTATAAGAGACATGGCTCTTGATGATGATGATGATGATGTTATCCATTCGGTTGTGTCCGACTATTAGTGATTCTATGGGCCAGGTCTCTCCATATCTTCCAATTTTATACTACTTCTTTGAGTTGTTCTGTGTTCTAGCTACTGTCAGCTTTGATGGTGTCCACCATTGTGTTCTTTGACAGCCTGATTTCCTTTTACTGCTAACTGTTCCAAACATACTCATCTACAGTTCTTATTAGGCTCTTATAAAAGCAATTATGAGGTCTGAAACCAACAAAAAGATAACATAGTTGAGTGTTGAGAGTTTTGAGGGAGAAGATAGTATAAAAAGCACAAGAGAATACCAGGATATTGTTTCAGCACTGATTGATAACTAACTCGTATTTAAAATAGCATATATCTAAGAATATAGCATGGTACATTCCATGCTATATTCTTGGATATAAGAATAAGGAGATCAAAGCTTTTGCTTCCAAGTGCATTTTAAAAGGTAGAGAGATATTTAGGGTGTTTAGTGCAATGGGAATCCTCAGTGTGGCTCTCCTAACCCTTAGTTGATATTTTTATCACATCCAAGTGTTAAGGGGTCAACTGCAAGCCTCATTATACCTATCTGTATCTATAACTGTCTGGTTTGGTTCTGCAACCCAACAAGACAGACATAGACTTCAGAGGATAATTAGAACTGCAGAAAAAACAATTACTACCAACCTGCCTTCCATTGAAGACCTGTATACTGCACAAGTCAAAAAGAGGGCTGTGAAAATATTTACAGACCCCTCGCATCTTGGACATAAACTGTTTCAACTCCTACCCTCAAAACGACGCTACAGAGCACTGCACACCAGAACAACTAGACACAAGAACAGTTTTTTCTCGAACGCCATCACTCTGCTAAACAAATAATTCCCTCAACACTGTCAAACTATTTACTAAGTCTGCTCATTGCACCATTAATCTTCTCATTGTTCCTATTACCCATCTCCTCCCACTTATGACTGTATGATTGTAACCTTGTTGCTGGTATCCTTAAGATTTATATTGACTGTTTCCCTATGACTATCATTAAGTGTTGTACCTTATGATTCTTGACAAAGGTATCTTTTCTTTTATGTATTCCAAGAGGGAATGCACCAAGACAAATTCCTTGTGTGACCAATCACACTTGGTCAATAAAGAATTCTATTCTAATTCTAATATTTCTAATAATTCTAATAATTCTAATAATTCTAATAATTCTAGTTCTAGTTCTAGTTCTAGTTCTAGTTCTAGTTCTAGTGCTGTGCTGTGCTGTGCTGTGCTGTGCTGTGCTGTGCTGTGCTGTGCTGTGCTGTGCTGTGCTGTTCTGTTCTGTTCTGTTCTATTCTATTCTATTCTATTCTATTCTATCTTTGTGTCATGTGATTGAGTCTAACGCCACCCATTCATGGCCTGGATTTCTGCAGAGGTGAACTGAGGGTGTTCCACTTATAATAAAATGGCCCTGTTACCAAGGGACAGAAAAATCTTGATCTGAGCACCTCATACAATTTTAAATTTGAAACTAAAATATCTTGGGCATTATGAGAGGGGAAAAACATTCACTCCTTGCATCTTGCAGGTTCAAGAAGGAAGGTCTCCCTGGATAGAGTCAAACGCAAGAATGAGAGGAAATAAAGATCCAGATTCAGAGAAGCTTATAAAAGAGAAATGCCCTGGGGACTATAGCTTTAATTATGAATATTATTGGTGTTCTTTGAGCAGCTGATACCTTTCCCATTAATATCCGTAAATTATTCCTCGGAGACAGGCTTCCATCCTTGCATCAATTGACATAGGAACATCAGTGTTTTTGAATCAAATGGAGATACATGGCCACCTAATAATAATCTACTAGGTACGACTGTGGCTATATGTATATAGCACACAGTTGAAAACTGGAAAGCTATGAACCATTATTAAAGATCCATGATCCAGTCCAGTGGTCTCTTGGGGGGTGTGGGTATGCTCATTGCATGCAGAGTGTAAAAAAAAAAAATTATTTAACTCACAACAATAGGCATTTCAATATTAAATGCTTTAATGATCTGATCTCTCAGCTGAACTCTTAAATTTTGACAAGCCACAGGACAGTCAAGTAACCTGATGAAAATAGAACTTTTCTTTAAAAGCACTGCTTTGTCCATTTAACTGATCTCTGCTAGGTTTGGCATTCAGATATAAGAATTTGTTTAGATATACAATATTGTCTGAATTTAAAGCAAAATAACAGCAAGTTCACTGACCATGTACATGGTGATTTGCTTAATCACGGTTTATTGAGCAAGCCATTTTTGGTTATATTCAGACCATATGCTAAGCTATAAACATGCTTCACAATGCACAATGGTTGGAGTCACATGCTAAACAAAACCGCCAAATCAAATTATGACAATAATGCACATGTGCAACCAACTAAGAAACTGTTTTTATCTAAAATTACCTATTTAAATATTAACTATGTACTACAGTAGTTTTCTGGTTGCAAGCACAAGAGTAATAACATAGTAGGAGCAATAATGTGGTACTTCAACATGTGGAACTGTATAAAGCTGACAAAATAGCAACAACGGTACACTGGAATATCTACAAGAAATATGCTTGCCTGCAAGCAAGAACTGGTAGGATCACAGAGAGAGTAATAGAAAATGAAGAAGCCAAAATTCAAGCAGACAAGCATCTGCCACATAACATCCCAGACGTGGACAACTGTCAGTAAGAAAGACAAAATAATATGGACAGTGAATGTGACAGTACATGGAGACAACAGAAGAGAAGAGAAAGAACTGGGAAAAAAATCACATAAAAAATCCCCATTGCTACAAAGACTGTAGCAAAAGAAAACAAAAATAGTACCAACAGTGATAGGAGCCTTGGGTGCAATCCCAAAACATCTGGAGCACCACTTGAACATCATGGGCATTGACAAAACCACTATCAGTCAACTGCAAAAGCTAGCTATACTTGAAACAGCTTACATTCTGCGATGATAACTTTAATATTATTAAACAACGTCAGCCTATTCCAAGTTCTTGGGAAGGACTTAAGAGCCTAAACAACTGGCTGACTATGACCAATCATTAAAAAAATCCGCATTTTTGCAGGGCCTCTCTGAAATTTCCCATCATGGACATCATCTCCAGTGAGTAGTTTGCATGAAAGGAGATGACGGGAGTTGTTTGGGACTAGATCTAATTATTTCTGGGTTAAATAGCAAAGCTGCTTAACTTGATTTTGGAGCTTGCTCAACACACTTAAATCACCCCAAGCAGTAAAGAATATCAAGCAAACTGGGCCATAGTGTCTCAGCTTATTCTGGAGGAAAAGCCTGATATGGATTGTGTCAATATAAATTTTTGTCTGCTAGCAACATTGATCTTAATTATATCTAGGTGGAGTCTGGAATTTCCTGTGTCTTTTCTGTTCCTGTCCAAAAAAGAATAAAATTGTTGACTAGATTCTTGGCTCTTGTAACCTGTAGGCCTTCCTTGGCAGGAGGAATACAAACAAAATCCGGCAATGTCTGTTTTATTCATTTTATCAAAATTTCCAAATCTCTTTTTCTGAAGGGTTTATAAATCACGAATTGGTGTTATAGAGACTACTAAATTCTTTTAACGAAATAGAATCTGATGCTCATATATTTTTTCTCCTTAGGGAGACTTAGTCCATATTAACAATAAAGGAATATAGCTTTCCCATCTTTTTTCAAAGTAGCAATATTGCATGCTATAGTAAAAAGAGGAAGTTGACCTATTCAACAGATTTTATCTATTATATCGGTGTCATCTTTGTCTACAGAAGTTAAGATTCAGCTTTGGCAATTTGATTTCAGCTTTGGGTGGCTGCAGTGAGTGTACTTTACTTAAGGTTGCCTATGACGAGGGGGTCCACAAATTTCAATTGGTTCTGAATATTGCAGCCAGATTGTAATCCCATAAGTGTGCTGAGTCATCTGAACAGGTTTGTGTACCTGATTTGAAATTCCCAAAATAGTCCAGGTTACATTGGTCCTTGCTTCCACCTTTTATATGTATTTTTTTTTTCTCAGATTAGAGATAAATTAATCTAGATGAGTGTTTTTCAACTTTGGTAATTTTAAAATGCATGGATTCAACACCCAGAATTCTCCAGCCAGTTTATTGAGGAAATTCTAGGAGCTGAAGTCCACAGATCTTAAAGTAACAAAGGTTGAGAAACACAGGTTTAAACACTCTTTGGGAAATTCGTCTAGGCTATTCTTTGCTCACTTCAAAATGTATTATTGTGAAACTGAGAATAAAATGAGACAGTCAGTGGGATTAAGCCTGTCCAAATCTTTCTAACAAAATTGGCCAGTCAGTTCTTTCTTTTCCTTAGAAAGATTAATCTGAACAGCTGGCCTACTGAATAGTTTGAAAATATATAAAGGAAAAGTCATTCTCCTTATTAACTCATCTCTGAATATGCCATGATTTATGTTTCTGCTGTCTTAAAAAACTGGCAGTTAGAATCAGACATTAAGAAGGATAAAAGCTGTATTTGGGGTCTATAATAACATTTGGGATTGGGATGTAGAGGTTGTGGATTTTAAGAAATTTATTGATGTTTTTAACCTGTAACTCCCATATTTACACATATAGTGCTAAAACCCTCTCTTTTCTCTAAATGAACTAAAATATCACAGAATATCTTTGGCTTGCTTTGACTTTCTTCCTAAGAAAATCGAACTCAATTAAGCACTGCGAAGAAATAAAATAATGATTTAAAAATGCTAAACACAGAAACACAATGCTAAAAAAATAAACGTGCATTGTTTCATAGTTTTTTTTTAAAAAAGTTTAAAAATGCAAATATTTTATTTGTGGCTCTGGTGATGTTAAGAGATCTTCGAGCTTTCAGGAAATAGCATTTTCATCAGTATCAGGAGATACTTTTCATCAGTAAATAGGTTTATGCACTAGAGCAGAATATCCTATACCAGTGATGGCTAACCTTTTTGCCAACACATGCCAAAAGTGTGGGGGGGAGGGGTTTCGCACGCATGCGTGCCCACACCCATAATTCAATGCACCCTCCCCTCGTGCATGCGCATGCGACACCACCACCCCCGTTCCCCCCACTTTTGGCACCCAATGGCACAGTGAGCCAGGTAGGCCACTTTTTTGCCCTCCCCAGGCTCCAGAGGCTTTCTTGGAGCCTGGGGAGGGCAAAAACAGCCTTCCCCACCCACCCATCCCCGGAGACCCTCCAGAGGCCAGAAATGGTCTGCTTCCTGATTTCTCGTGGGCCCAGAAGGCTCGAAAATTAGCTGGCCGGTGCTCGCATGCGCACTGGAGCTGAGCTAGGGCAACACTCTCGTGCCCACAGATATGGCTCCGTGTGCCACCTGTGGCATGCGTGCCATAGGTTCGCCATCACAGTCCTATACATTCCACAATGTATACTTCTACTTCTCCATGATGTACACGTAGTCTTCATTTAATGACCATTCAAAATTATGACCAACCCTCAAAAATTATTTGTGACTAATTCTCAAAGTTACAACTGCTACCCACATACATACCCCATGGTCACATAATTACTTTTCAGACACTTGGCAACTAGGTAGAGTTTACAATGTGGGGGGGAAGCATCCTGCAGTCACATGACTATGATATGTGACATTTTTTGCCAGCTTCTGGTGTTCTTTGCAGGTTTCTGACAAAAAGTGCCCATTTGGGAGAGTGGATCTGCTAAATGACCTGGTGATTAACAACCATGTGTTTCACTTAACGACTGCAGTGATCATCATAAAACAGCCATAAACTCAAGTCAGGTCATGTGGTAATCTGCTTAATGATCACAATGGCTTATGACAAAAGTTCCAGACTCAACTGTGGTCACTAAGTGAGGACTACTTGTAATATTAAATTTCTAATCTTTATCATGATTATTCTTTGGCTGTTAAAAAAAAAACTAAAACAAAAGCCAGAGGCAATTCTAGACTTGAGCCTGAATAACCCTAAAATTAAGGTGATTAAGGCAGTGTAGATGTCAATGAAATGTAATATTTGAATCTGTCTCAACCAGTGGTGGGTTCCTCCTGGTTCGGCCCGGTTCTCCCAAGTCGGTAGAGGTGACAATATGACATCACCAAACCGGTTCTACCCCCCCGCACCCTGCCCCCTCGTGCCCACCGCACCCCTCCCCGTGACCCCCCATCCACCCCCCCCACATTATTCTTACCTTTTATTTGGCCCCACCCTCAACCTATTGCTGCCTCCTGAGTCCCAGCTGATGGCTAGAGGGAAAAAACTGTTTAAACTCTTGCCGCGGGGCTTCAAAGGGCCACCCTACAGCTGATCAGTGTTAAAAAAAAAACCAAATGAGTAGACCAGTGCCTGCAAAAATACATGAGTAGATCAGTGCCTGCAAAAATACATGAGTAGATCAGTGCCTGCAAAAATAAATGGGTAGATCGGTACAGCTCTGCAAGCAGTTAAAAGACCAGTACCTCTGCTAAATCCTAAATAATTGTCACAAGCCACGCCCACAAAATAAGCCACCCCCACAGAACCAGTAGTAAAAAATTTTAGAACCCACCCCAGTCTGAACCCTATTCCCGCCACAATTTGAAGAGATGGAACTTATGCAGCAGGGAAGTATTGCCTCTCTGTTGCAGATATTCACTCTTCGAAGTAATCTGCCCCATACTTTTTTTTTTTAATTTGATTTATATGCCGCCCTTCTCCGGAGACTCAAGGCGGCTTACAATGCGTTAAGCAATAGCCTTCATACTTTTGTATATATTTATACAAAGTCAGCTTATTGCCCCCACAATCTGGGTCCTCATTTTACCTACCTTGGCACACTTGTGTACTTGGCACAAATGTGTAGCCATGCTGGTTAGGGAATTCTGAAGTTGGCCCACAAATCTGGAGAGCCCCTAATTTAGACAAGACTGCTCTAATAGGTGAAAAAGAGTAGGGTTGAACACAGGAGCATGAGGAAAGCAACAAGGTTAGACAACAGATCCCATGATTCTGTTTGTAATTCTAATCAGGTGTAGGACTACCCAGACAGAATTCCTATATGCAGAAACTCAGGGCATTGCTGTGATACTGTACCTCTGTTTCTGACAACTTACCATTGCAATCACTGAAAGCCACACTGGCAGCTTTATTACACTCTATTGGCTGCATAGCAACAGTCTGTATGTATGTTGGGAAGCAGATTTGGAGAAGCAGGGAGCGACAGACAAGCTGGCCACTGATGAATGTACTTTCTATTAATATATTTCCAATCAGTATGATCAGCAATAAAATGGCTCCTATCCAGAGTTCCAGCCAGCTACCCCAGCTTAGCAATTTTATTTTGCTCATCCTAGTTTTCAGGCTCTTCCTAGCATTCAACAATGTGTGGTCACTCAAGAGGTTGCTAATTTTAATTTTATTTATTGATTTAGTTGCTAACTTTGGATAGGAGTTATTGGCTTAGTTTATTTTTCCCAAACACATTTAGGATGATGATGATGATGATGATGATGATGATGATGATGATGATGATCTAAAACATGGGACTTTCCAGACTATGATGGTGTCACCAACTTGACTGTCATGAAAGGAGTTTGACCAACCTCCAAAAGGCTATTTCGTTTTAGTGGCTCCATTAGAGGTTTAGTTGGTCAATAACAGTGGTGAGTTGCCCCCGGTTCGCACCGGTTCTATAGAACCAGTAGTAAAACTGGCAGGAGGTTCTGCCCACTGACCCGACATCATCAAAATGCTTCTGCGCATGTGCAGAAGAGCGCGTATGGGAGCAAAGCGAGCACGCATGCGCGGCCCTGCTATGAACCAGTAGTAAAGGTAAGTAGAACTCACCCCCTGGTCAATACCTCTAATTGTTGTATGGTAGAACTATTTTCCCAAATATTGTCCTTAACTCAGATGATCACAGAGTAATACGCATATGTACATTCTACTACAGTTATGAAGTTAAAAGCCAGAATCATGTTATTGAATTAACCATTCACTGCTTATGCAAATACCAATGTATAAATTAGATGGCGTGATTCAATGGGCTTCGCCAGAATACTGGTTTAATTCAAGAACAAAATGATCCTATGATTATTCTCAATAATTACATTTTGAGCTCTCACAGCTCAGCTCATGGAATTTAAATTATCTGAA
This sequence comes from Ptyas mucosa, assembly GCA_012654045.1. NCBI lineage: Eukaryota > Metazoa > Chordata > Lepidosauria > Squamata > Colubridae > Ptyas > Ptyas mucosa. The sequence continues at coordinate 20,437,566 of WNWU01000005.1, forward strand.
TTTTTTTATGTTCACAGATTTGGCGAATGTGGGAGTACAGAAGGGGCCTGCCATAAGGAGTTATCAAGATCTGAAAAATATGACTTTGTTTGCCAAAGACATCAGAGCTCTCCCCAGCTTGACTGCCTCAAACATATGGGAAGTAAAATGCCCCAAATCCAGAATTAGCTGGAAGCTACCAAGTTTGAGAAAGAAGCTACATAAGTTCTTCCTTTGGGGGATTATTTTCCTGTCGTGCAAAGCCAGAATAAACTATTTGGCCTCTTCTTGGTCCTTCGGTTATTGAAGAACAGGATAAAGATAGACACTTTGGCTTGTATCAAAATGCAAGCCATTTCAGTCCAAATGTTATATGACAAATGCCATCCTTATGGATTTCTCTATTACTAAGCAAAGATTGTTTTCAAGCTGTTTTTGTTTTTCTCTCAGATCTGTGTGCTTTCCCATGTGTCATGAGTCAAATAACTTTCTTTTATTGCTTGAAATAATTTAAGATAGTTGAGGCAAAGGGTAAATCTAGTAAGTGTGCTGAGTGTACTCTCAATATACTGGTATTAACAAACAGTAATGGTGGACTATACATTCTTGGGAGTATTAAAAGTCTGAGATTCCTTAGGAGGTAATTAATCCCAAATTGGTCTTTAATCTGCAGAAATCCCCTTTGGCTGATTAGTATTACTATTATTTTGAAAAATATTTTCAAGGAGTTATATTTTATTAGTAGTAAGAGAAATCATAATACTAGGAATACCATTGCCACAGAAATAAAAAAGCATTGCAGTCTTTCAAATAGAAGATATTCCTTGAGGCCATTTGGCTAAAAATAACAAAGTTCTAATAGATTTATAGAATAATATTTTGTTGCTTAGATCACAGTTTGGTGACTTTGTGGTTTCATTTGCATGTTGGGGATTTTTTTTTTGTTTCTCTGAGTTCTGTTTATTTAAGTAATTGTCATCTCCTTTCCTGTCCTTTGTTGACCTCAGGAAACAACATTACTGGAAAAATAAATCTTGTTTCCATTTTGGGATTTTCATTATCTACTGATTTGAGCTGCTTAGACTTCCGTGAAACGAGCAGAAAGAGAAAGGCAGGCTAAGTTGAATTTAGTCTTGAGCAAAAATCAACACACCTTCTACTTGAAGAGCGGGGGAGGAAAACCGGAGAATGAAAATATGGCTTTTCATCTTTTCCTTTGAAAATCCTAGTCTCTTGTACCGAGAATGATCAAGCTAAATTGTAGTTTAAAAAACAACAAAACAAGATTTTAATGCTTAAAATGAAATGTGTTTATTGATGACATTTTCTCAGAACATGATCAGTAAAATTGGAAAGAACGTGAAAAAGAAACTGGGAAGCCAACATAAAGCAAAAGAGTTGGGATTAAAATCTTTGTGGTTAACTGCTGAGCAGAAAAGAAAGAGAACAGTAGGTAGGTAAATGAAGGATGGAGGAACAAAACAACTCATTCTCTGCCTGTCTTCCAATATTTTGCATCCCAGAACAAACAAATAAGGGGTGGAATGGTGGATCCATTGAGTAGTTTGACAGGGGCTGGCAAAAAAACCTAAATTTACAGTGTGAAATACAAATGCTTGCATTATTTAATATGAGCTAATGCAATGTCATCATTTCTTTGCTATCAGGTTCCTATTAATATTACTGGGATTTTGATTCCATGTCATCACTTTCAGTTTTCAAAAAGGGGAATGCAGAGCCAGTAGTTGGCAGCATCTCTTATTACCTTCTTTTTTTTCCAGATTTCCCAACAAATAGTTCTATTTGGAAACATCATTGTTAACCAGATGTCATTGACCTTACTTTCCCCCTTGGCTTTTTTTTAAAAAAAAATATGTCCCCTAACAGCTGGCAAGAATATCAGCTCCAGTTATTCACTACAAACACATCTTTTTGTTTGTCTCCATATAAAGGGATCAAAAGGGAAACACTATGGGATAGATTTATTGCAGACAAAAGGAATGCTTCTTTAAGATCATTAGCCAATGTCCAATCATTTCCATAGTGATCAACAAACCATCCCAATGACCTTTCTTACCTTTAGATTTAACATCTGTTCTTCCTGAAGTAGAAATCTTTTTAACAGAGCATATTTTTCCAACCATTTTAGATACCACAAATGTATTCCTAAAGTAGCCCAAACTGAAGAATTCAAAGTTGATTTGGGGATAAGTGTTTTGGTAAAGCCAAAGGACAAAATGGCAAATATTATAGCCATCTTCTGCACAAACATCAAATATGCCTGTGTGCGATATGCTATTTTTCCACTATTTTGAATTAACTATTGGTTTAAACAACTTCATTAGATTTCTAGGAGTTGCAATCTTAGCATATTTCGAGGTCATCCCGTAATTCTTTCAGTTTCCATAATGACTGAGAATTATAAAAGTTGAAATCCCATCTAGCCAGAGGAATACAACTCAAAGGAGCTTTATAACATTTTCCCATGCTGGAATAAGAAGAGGAATATGAACTATTCTGAAGGCAAACAAGATTTCCTTACAACTGAGAAGTGTTAACACCAGGCTGTCCAAGCTGCCAGTGCAAGCCCTAATATCCTAAATTTAGGATATCCTAAATATCTTAAATAACAATCCTCATGTTTGAATAGATAGTTTGTTTTTAAGAAAAAAAGAATTTGCCATGTCAAGTGTAAAGTAAACTGGCATAAATTTTGCGCATTCTGATTTTTAAAGTAGCATCCGTTTATATTGTCTTAGTTATAAAGTCACTTATTCTGTGTTTCTATCATCTTATAGCACATCTTTATAATAATGCAGAAGACATTCATGATAAAATGACAAGAAGTGACACTGGATCCCCCCCAACACACACGCACGCACACACACACACACACATACGCACAAAACTTACTGCTCTTACTAAATTTTGGCATACATTTTCTGGCAAAGAATGGTAGTGTGTTTCATCATTTCCAGAATTGTAAGAAGCCATGGCACAATTCCATAGCCTACATTTCACATTTTAGATTCATGATATTTGGTCCAATAAAAATGTCCTTGTAAATTTAATTAAGTTAACTGTTATTCTCAGCTTCCCCACTTTAAAATGTTTCCATCAACTTGCAGGCATGGGCTAATACTTGACTTCTTTTAAACCATTGGCTAGTGATATCTAACCGAGTGGCATCTAACTCAGTAGAATCTAACTTGCCAAAAATGCACTCTTGCCTGCACACATTTTTATCAGGAAAAACTAAATCTTCTCTAATTCAGCATAGATTGAATTGAATACACTCAGTAGCAAGAAAATGTTAAGTATCAAATGGAATCAAATAAATAAAGTGGTGGATGGACTGATAGGATTGTACGAAGTCTACATGGTGGTTAACTACTGTTTCCCCGAAAATAAGACCCAATCTTATTTTCTTTTGGCCCTCTAAATAAGCACTAGGGCTTATTTTTGGGGAAACACAATTTCAGGGTGATCAGCCCAGCTGGGCACCCCACCTGCTGGCGCATACACAAGCATGCGGGGACTGATGGTATCCGGCAGCAGCTGCAGCCTGCCGGTGCCTCAGTTGGCGCACTCTGGGGCTGCACAGACTGGAAGGCAGGTGATCTGGACATGCAGCTGCTTGTACAGGTACTCAATTCACCTGTGCTGCATGGGCTCGGCTGCTGCCAGACACAGTCGGCCTGCAAGCACTTGCCTCCTCCTATGCTGGACACGTCATAGGGCTTATTTTTGGGGTAGGTCTTATATTAGGTGCTGGGGCTAATTTTCGGGGTAGGTCATATTTTTGGGAAAACATGGTAACTATAACTCTGAGCAGGAACAAGATAACAAGGAGGCAAATGATGTACAGCAACATTTTGTCTCTGATCAAATTTGAATAAAGCAATTGAGAAGTAATATTGAGAAGAGATCCTGGCCAGTGTAAGGGGTGGTGTAAAACTGAAGATTTATTGAAACTTTTTTTTAAAATTTGATTTATATGCCGCCCTTCTCCGGAGACTCAGGGCGGCTTACAATGCGCTAAGCAATAGCCTTCATACTTTTGTATATTTATACAAAGTCAGCTTATTGCCCCCACAAACTGGGTCCTCAATTTACCTACCTTAGAAAGGATGGAAGGCTGAGTCAACCTTGAGCCTTGGTGAAATTCGAACCTGCAATAATTGCAGGCAGCTGATGTTAATAACAGGGCTTTAGACCACTGTACTATCCAAGGCTCTTCCTTGGTCCTAAGTCACTTAAAATTAATCACTCTACTTTGGAACAATTTCCCTCACAGAGTTGTGAAGAACAGGATTATATGCTCCCTTGAGGTTATGGAAGAAAGACAAGGTATCTATCTAACAAATTAGGAAATGTATTTATATCAATTTCTCCTTTTGCCACTTCTTCTCTAATTCAGGTGGAATGTAAGGCAATATAACGAAGGAAGCCATTATCCATTTGCAAATTTGGTTCTGATATACTGTATTTATGTCAATGTTTGTGTTTCTAAAGTCTTTTTATAGCAAGCCATTCATCAGAAATCTTCTTTGGGTTTCCAAAAGACGTGTTTATATTGCTCATATGCAGAAAGCAATAAGCTAAGTTATTAATTTTGCTGAAAAGTTATGACTTTGAAAGCTACATGTTAACCAAATGAAGAATGACACTTTTACCCTTTTTTCTTACATTTTAAAAGCAAAAGAAAGAGAGGGGGGAGGGAGGGAGAGAGAGAGAGAGAAAGAAAGAAAGAAAGAAAGAGAGGGAGGAAGGAAGGAAGGAAGGAAGGAAGGAAAGAAAGAAAGAAAGAAAGAAAGAAAGAAAGAAAGAAAGAAAGAAAGAAAGAAAGAAAGAAAGAAAGAAAGAAAGAAAGAAAGAAAGAAAGA
>WNWU01000005.1:20442440-20506988 GCA_012654045.1 Ptyas mucosa
AGAAAGAAAGAAAGAAAGAAAGAAAGAAAGAAAGAAAGAAAGAAAGATTCTTTGAATATTTGACGATGAAACCCTCTGGAAAAAAACAGATCTTGATCCCTTAACAAAAACCAATTGAAGAAAAAGACAACTTGTGGTTCATTAACAGCTGTTGAAAGCACCTGTTCTTTATCCTCATCATTACACTTCCTGTAACATTTCTGGAAAAGGCTAAGAAAACCTCTGTCTCTTGCAGAAGCAGTGGCTTCTTTATAATGGCATTTCCATGGTAATTGACTGGCATATTTCAGCTGTGAAAGATACTTTACTTATTTTTTTAAATGCTCAAAGAAAACCTTTCTTGCAACAAAACAGTAACAATCCAATTCTCTCTGCATGATGTTAACACCATTTCATGCTGTAGCTTCCATGCAGAAGTGGCTGGGAAATCTGTCAATGAGTTTAATGGTTTCATATGTACCAGCAGTCTTTTAGCTCAGCCCTGATAACTTAATTCACAGTTTGGAAAAATGTTAGCCCTCCAGTGGTTTCTGAACTTCAAATTCCAGCATCTTTTACCTTTATCCATGCTAGGGAGGTCTCTAGGAATTGGAGTTCAGCAACATTTGAATGACATATTTACTTGCCCAAGCTTAGTTTGAGTGTTTTCCCACCTCAAGTGAAGAACAATTGCTGTTAGGGATGTTTAGTGGAATGATAGTTGCCCTGTCATCAGGGTATGTGAAGTAGCCAAATAAAGCTGTCATTAAGACAAACAGTCCCCCATAGGTTTCTAATACAGTTTTGTCCTGTGTTCTAAACTATAATTAACTGACGGAATTTAGACTCATAATAAGCAAGATAGACCATTCCAAACACAATATTGTCATTCCATTTTCCTACTTGAAAAGCACTCAAAGTCAAATCATGGACGGTCGGAACAAAACTGCATTTCTGGGATTTGAGTGCTGCAGCTCAACTATTAATGAGCAAAATCCTGAATGAGGATCTCCTTTAAACTGCTGTATTATTATATTGATTATCCTCCCCTCATCTGGTTCTTCCAAGTGGCTGTGACACCTTCCAGAAAACTACCGTGCTTCCCCGAAAATGAGACCCCGTCTTATATTTTTTTGAACTCTGAAATAAGCACTTGGCCTTATTGCCATGCACTCAAAAGCCCAATTGGGCTTATTATCAGGGGATGTCTTATTTTGGGGAAAACAAGGTATGATGGTAGCCACAACTAATAGCCCTAAACTAAAAGATTAATGGATTTATACAATACATATATTTTGGGGTGCAAACAATCCAGATGATTTTTAGATGGCAACATCTAGTGCCGTGATGGTAAACCTATGGCATGTGTGCCCGAAGTGGCATGCGGAGCCATGTCGCCTGGCACGCGCAGCACTGCACGTTCCTCTTCGGGTTTCTGGCACGCATGCGCGCACGACAATCAACTGGCCTTTTTCCATGCAGCAGTGCTGGAAACTAGAAGAGCTGGTCTTTGTTTCACTGCGTGAGCATGCACACCGGCCAGCTGATTGTCCCGTGCACATGCGCACCAGAAACCCAGAAGAGTAGCTGGCTGAAACCAGAAATTCAGTAGCTAAACTGAACTTCCTAAACTGGAAGTTCATTTTCAGGGGCATGCATGCACCCTGGGCAGCTCCTCTTCTGAGTTGTGGCCCACATGTGCGCACGCTCCCTTTTCGACACTCGGTGCTGAAAAGGTTCGCCATCACTGATCTGGTTTACTATTCTGATTTTTCAGCCAGGTCTGATAGCCTTAATTTAAAAAAATTATAACTCTGTAGAATACAGGAAATCTAATCATGAACTTGTGATGAGTTTCTTGGAGGATACAAGATTAGATGGACCTGAAATCATTATTTATTAGGTACCTCTCAATTCTGGGGCGGCATGGTGGTTCAGTGGTTAAGACACTGGCTTGTTGGCTGGAAAGCTGATAACCTGGGTTCGAGGCCTGAGTGTCATGCGTTGGAGTGAGCTCCTGTTTTTGCCCCAGCTCATGCGAACCTAGCAATTCAAAAGCATGCAAATGCAAGTAGATAAATAGGTACCACTTTGATGAGAAGATAACAGGTCTCTGTGACTTCATGCTGATCACATAACTGAAGAAATGTCTTCAGACACGCTGGCTCAATGGCCTTAAAATGAAGATGAGCATTACCCTCTGTAGTCGGTAATGGCTAAAGGAATAAAAACCACAGGGACTTCCCCCATTCCTACCCCTGAATTCTAAGAACATGGGATGTAAGCAGAAAACTGACTTCTAAGCATGAAAATATGTCCCACATGTGTAAATTTGGAGTTCAGAAACCCAAATGGAGAGCCATAATTTCATTTGGATAGCCATAATTCCATTTTTGTGCCAAAGCTTTTAGAATGATCAGATTTTTCTAAGTCACGAGCTGAGAGCTCCCTTTCCACTTTATAGTTTTATTTTTAGATGTTATCAAGAGGCAAGACCTCGTATTTGAAGAGTGCAGATAAAAAAGAGAGAGAGAGAGAGAAGTTAAGCTAAAGAAAAAAAGAATTTCTCTTGTTTAGCTCTAACAGCATTTTTAAAAATCTAAATGCTTAACTTATAAAGTAAATGGAAATCATTTTTTTCTATCAGTTTGAATTATAAACTTATTAGTGAAATACTAATCGTATGTCAAAAATAAAAGTGCATTTTTGTTAAGGTAAGTAAACCTTTGGGGTGGGGGTGTTTTCCACACACTTATGAAAACAGATCTGCTCATTTGAACTTTGTGAAAACATGTTGTTACAAAATTATGCCACAAGACAAATGTAAGTGGACAACAATCCTTCAACAGCAAATTTGAACAAAGCATGGCATTGTCTTTCTCAAGAGGAAATGTCAAAAGAACTCTTGCATTTGACAGATAGACAACCTAGATAAACCTGCCCAACTTCTGGATGCTCACAGCTGCTGTTCAAATAGATAACACTTCCTGGAATTAATTCAAAGCCAACCTGGGCAGCATTACACAAATAGCCTGTCAGTATCTAAGATTGTATTGCTTTCCCCTTCATTAAAACTAGAAAGCAAGGAAAGCAGGATGAAGTGTAAAACAACATCGTCAGATTAAATGGACCAAATCTAACACTAAAGGAGACAGGGAGGAACCCACTTAAGTCAATGGACTTGAGCAAGATTCATCCTGGATTAGATTTTAAGCATTTCTCAAAGCATCTCTTGTGGCTGAAATAGTTATGGAAGAGGCATTAATGATTATCCTCAGAAGGCAGCATAAGTTGGTGAGCTATGGTACTTGAGAGTTTTAGTTGCATATCAGTTGGTATCAGTTTTGCCAATACAATTTAAGGGATGTTGTGTGTAAACTGCAATAATCTATTCAATTACAGAATGCTTTAAACAATCCTTGAGCCACTGCCATTGGCTTGGAAATTGCATTTGCATTTTCTCCTCTTTCCTATGATAACGGCCAGTGGAAAAGCCGACTATTATGATAACAGATCATAAATAAATGAACTAAGAAGATGAAAGGAAAGTGTTTATTTCCAGAGCTTTTAAGTTAACTGGTTTTTACTGTTATTAGTTGTGCATTAATATTTTTTAGTCTGGCTATTCTTGCTTTTGATGTTGAGTCTCTTAATCATTGTGTAAAGTGAAGGTCATGTTTTCAGCTATTGTTTCATCCATTGGTTACAACTACAGGGTAAATATATCCTTTGCTATGACCAAAACAATGGAAACTAAAATTCAATAAAAATTACATGTTGCAGTATCCCTTGAGGAATATGTGATTTATGTGTAATGATCTTGGAACTGTGATCAGGAATTAGAAGGCTAAAGTTGTGGCTATCCTACCACAACATGCTGCTGTTCCTACATTGATGAATTGGGCTGATTCTTGGTTGCTTATGAAATATGGGCTTTCTGGATAAATGTGCACTACACAGGTTGTCCTCATTTAGTGACTGTTTCATACAGCAACTGTTCACAATTACAACAATGATGAAAAAGCAACTTTGCTGGTCTGTAAAGCAAAGGACAGTTGAAGTAAGTTCATAGACGCAGTCATGGTTTCATTTAGCAAGTCATTCGTTTCACAATCAAGTCCCAGGTGTGGTCACTAAACGAGGACTACTTGTATGATGCTGCCTTATACTGAACTGGGCCATTGGACTAGGCAGTTGGATTGTTTATGCTATTTACTTTGATAGCAGTTCTGTTAATAATCAGCAGATGTTTTCCCACTTCCACTGAGAACCCAACAGATTTGATTGATTCTATATGGAAGACTTGTTCTCCATGTCCACTTTCATTTTGAAAAGAATTTCCCCCCCTTTGGCCAGTTTACGACTCATACTGTGTCACTAAGATAGCCAACATCAGTCTTTCAAAGTTCTTTTTACTTTTTTCTTAATTAAAGAAAAAAGTGCAGGTTTCAACGCTAATGAGGAAATTTTCTAAGATGTAGATCTTCACATCTACACAAAGTGTGTAACACAGAGTTGAAAATTCTGGACTTCATAGAATTAGTAGTGATATGAAATTGCAGTTGTAATATTCAGATTCCTTCTCTGGCTTTTTTTTTTGTTACTGATTACTAAATTTGGTGTTGCACAACTTAATTACATTCCTTTGTGCAGCTATGACATCGGCAGGAATAGTAAAAGTAACATATTCATCTTTCTAATTTTCCTTCTTTTTTCTAATAGTCTTTCTTCCTCTTTTAATATTCCTCCTCTTTTGGTTTCTTTCATGTGAAAAGATCATTTGGATTGTCTTCATAATCTGTTCATATTAGTATTCACTCAGTCAAATTCAACTCATCTTGGTGTTGCAAGAAATTTGAGGACACTTTAATTCATACGTTATAGTCATGTTCTTCATTATATTCCTTTTTGGAGTAAAATCATACGTGTTGATAGAATTATTGAGAAAACTCTGGGTTTAAAGACCTGTGTATTGTACCAAATTATACTAGAATTTAGTAGAATTTAAATTGGAATTTAACATTTTTACAACTGTGGGTTTTTAATTAATAACAGCAAAATTGTTTTTGTCTACGTTTATTTTTATTTTATTTTCCATTATATGTTTGTTTGGATATGGGTTAATAAAAACTATCTGGTTAAATATATATATAAAGAAGGTTCCTTGCAGAAAACAAGATCAGAATTTCTTACGCTTTTTTTTCTTTAAAGAGAGAAACAAGGTTATGCACACCCCATACCAAAAAATGAGGCTATAGGCATCCATTTATGATCCATATTTATTCAAAAATAAATCCTGTTTCACTGCTACGTACTAAATTTTGGTATAGACAGACTTATTAAACACTATCTCAAACCAAAACAGGACTGAAAGAAGCACGATAGTATATATAGGGTGTTTTAAAAGTATGGTAACAAGAAAGCCTTTTAACTGGGCTATAAAAACTAGAACTCGGAATCAACATTGAAGGATCCGTTGTGTGAAAGGAGTGTTTATGTGCAAAATGTGCTTTACCCACCATTCTATACAGTGAGCTCGTCATCACATAGTTTAGTGCAGGGATCTGCAACTTTAAACACTCAAAGAGCCATTTGGATCAGTTTCCCACAGAAAACACCAGAAGCCACAAAACCTGGGTGGGCATGGTCAACTCGACGCCATTCACTTCCACCAGTCACATGACCCCCTAGCCACACCTACCCAGCTGGTCATTAGGGCAGAGAACCGGTTGTTAAAAAACACCGCGAACGACAAAATCCTTTTGACATCTCTTTCTCTCTCCCTCTCTGTATCTAAGTCTCTCTCTCCTCCACTCTCTCTGTATCTCTGTCTCTGCCCTGATCACTTCTCCATCCCCCCACCATCACCCTTACCTTCTCAGACCAGACAAGGAATGACTGGGAGGGGAGGGCGAGGGGCGGGGCCAGCCAGTGTTGGGATCACTCAACAGGGAGCCACAGCAGAGGGCCCAAAGAGCCGCACGCGGCTCCAGAGCCGCAGGTTGCTGATAGCCAGTCTAGTGTTAGGCCTTTCAGAAAGCTTCCAGAAAGTGTCCACTTGTTAGGTATTAGCAAGAATTGGAAAGCCATAAACTTTTTCCAATAGGTTAAGTCTACTAATTTATTCCAATGCAAGTCTTGTGATTTTCTAATCAACTAGGTACTCAGCGTTTTTGCAGGTAAACCCCCAAAGCACACAAGGGTTTTTTTTATATTTTCTACAGTGAATAAATAGAATAGCTATATTCCATGAATGGGCAAGTGTTCACGTTCTACCACCAAACCTGAAACAGTTCTAACTGAATGCTAGTAGAACAGTAATAAAATCAAAGAATTTGGAAAGAGCCATAGAGGTCATTTAATCCACCTCCTGTTCAATGCTTTATGTGCTTTTTGGCCTATAACACTCATTTAAATGTGAGAAACTGTATTCATATTATTTATAAAACTGATCTACCGAACCCAATACTGAATCTCAGTTTGCTCTTTCTCAATGACACAATACTTATATTATAGTCCTGCCCTTTTCATATGCACCTTGCTTTACTGTCCTCTGGAAGCACAATAGGATAAGGCTTTGATTGCACTACACAGCTACTATCTTGCTATCCTTGATCTCTCCAGGGCCCCTACTGCTAAAGCCTAAGATTAATTAGTAATAAAACATGGAATTTCAAACAGTAGGAGAAAAAGTGGTACAATCTGGAGGCGGAGTTAAAAGAGGGATCAGTCTAGAATCCCTACGTAGTCATAATCAAACTAAGCCCAACCTTCCTTGAATTCCGTTGATATTTATCTAAGCCCAAGCAGGTGCTGTTAGTTCCTGTGCATAGTCATGATTAGCAATAAATCAATTTAATTAGACCTTCACATATGGACCTGATCTTTCACGCCTGACACATACACTGCCAACATTGTTTTCCTTGATGTTGCTGCTGTACCAGTAGCAGCTTCTCAACTGTGAATGTGCAGAAGTGTTTTGCAAAAAAAAAAAGCATATGCCTTGGATATCATTAATAATATTTATTTTGGAAAAATATTTTAAAAATGAATTTCTTTATTAACAAAAACAGTAAAAAAAACCTCAAATAACATTTTGCACAATGTTTCATAAATACATTATATACAAACAAAAAAAAATAGTCGCATAGACCCGAAGTGCCTTTGTACATATTTACCAAAAAAATTAAATTATTAAAAAAAAAATCACAAAATACCCCAGCTTTACAAATATCCTGAAAATAATTTTTACAGATTAAAAAAAATAACACACTTTCTTTCCCCACCTAATAAAAACACATTTTAGTATAAAAAAAAGGACAGTAAAGGCAGTGTCTGTATCTCAAGAATCAACTGGCTCATAGAATCCAAAATACACACTCCAGGCAGTGCACACTTCTTGTGTAGGAATTCAGTCCGTTCATTTAAATACATATAGGGGGAAAAATCAACTGACCATAGTGCAATGATAAATCTTCATAAAAGGCAGTGCAACAGGTATCTTTGAACACAGAGCCTGACCTAGCGTCCGTCATGTATTATTTGCAGTCCCTTTTGCTAACTTCAGTAGAGAACCAGCTCAGTCTGAATTTAGTTTCTCAGCAGCAGTCAGTGAAGGAATCTTTCTCCCTTTCCTTGTTCAGCAGCATTCATTGGGGCATATCACCTTTGAAAATTGTTTCAAAACAACAATTTTGCCATGTCATCTTTCTTTTACACCTGCAAGAATTCAAGAGAGGCAGGGTGAAAAAAAAATAATCCAAGGATACCCATTAAGACATAAAAAGGTATTCACTTGTTCATTAGGAGAATCAAATATCTCCTCCAAGTGAAGCATTTTAAGGAAAGTGGTTTTATTTCTCACCCACTCACATTTCTGCATGGACAGGGTGACTAATGCATTTTATTGGACTGAATTGGAAGATTGGAATCTGTCCACCAATGGCTATTGATGGGATGATAATACCGCGTATTATTATGGGGAAGGTTCATAACCTCGTGGGCTGCAATTTTGAAATGACCCTACTAACCCATCCTACAAAGAAAATAAACCATCATTAGGGCTTCCATTGGAACAAACTGAGCTGCATCAAAGGAAGTGGTGCAGTAGTACAAGTGGACGAGTTTTGAGCCTGGGAGAGAATATATCTACCTCCGTTGCTATGATGCATTCATCTTCCTCTTCTGATATGACATACACTGACTGGTACTTCGTGTCTTTTGAAGTGGAATATACCGATTCCGGCCGTTTCCTTTCAGACATTTCACTGCAAAGAGAAAATTTCAGATGAGGTTGGTTTCACGACCAATTTCGATACACCCTCACTTTTGGCAAACTAAAAACCTGACCCATTCAACCACACTCCTCTGACACTCTCATACCTTTTGGGCTGTACTGTGTTTTTCTCTTCTGCTTCCAAATCGTATGTTTCGCCCTTAGCTTCACATCTCCCATGATCCTCTTTAACAGTGTCCTCATGCTTGAGGTCATGGACCAAATTGTAATCCACTGATGGGTATCTGACTTTGTAGCCATTTTTGTCAGCATTTTCACTGTGGAAGTCTATTTTCTTGTTCGTATTCTTAATCTGGGTGGCACCAATGACACTTATGGAGATGTCCTTCTCTCGCTGACAGTTAGCCAGGTTGTTCATGGTCTCAACTTCACTCCTGCAGGCATCTTGCTGAGGCTGCTGCTTTTGTGTTTTGAGACGAAAACAGACCACAATGGCAGCACAGCCCAGCAAGAGCATAAGGACCAAGATAATTCCAGCACATACTGCAATCCACGGAAACTGGGAGCTCTGGCGTTCTGCGTACTGCTCGGTGATGTCAACGATGACTGCCCCTTGAGGGGGTTCAGGAAGCAAGAACTGGCAGTTGAGGCCCCCATAACTACGTGCACATTCACACACGTAACGGTTGTTTCTTTCGTGGCAAGTAGCCCCATTGTGGCAGGGATCATGCTCACATTTGCTGACAGGAGTACTACAGTTCTTTCCATTGTATCCCGGAGGGCAGGTGCAGGAATAGTCGTTGACTCCATCTTGACAGGTCCCTCCGTTTAAGCAAGGAAAGGAGGCACAGTCATCCACATTATCATCACAGTGTCTTCCCGTGAAGCCAGCTTGACATTGGCATATGTAGGAATTCATAAGATCTACACACTGAGCTCCTGCAAAGGTTTGAAGAGGACAATGATAAATAAGAGGAACCAGTCATAGGGACTGACAGTGATATTAATGGTCTATTACTGTATTTTTCGGAGTATAAGACGTTCTGGACTATAAGACGCACCTACCTTTTTTGGTGAGGAAAACAAGAAAAAGAAATCTGCTCCTGCCTCCCAGCAATTTTGCCTCGTTGCAGCAAACAGCAAATAGCCTGCTTTACTTTCATTTTCGTTTTCAGCATAGCTTGATTAGCACAAGAAAAAAAAAATCTGCTCCCAGCAATTTACCTCCTTGCAGCAAGCAGCAGAGGCCTGCGCAAAACAGATGAGAGTCGAGAGGCCAATCCAATCAACTTGTGCTAATTAGGCTGTGCTGAAGCTGAAACGAGCTGTTTCTTCTTGCTGCAAGGAGGTAAACTGCTGGGAGGCAGAGGCCAAAAGGTGGGGGCAAGTGGGTGGGCAGGGCTACATTCAGTGTATAAGATGCATCTAAATTTTCATCCCCCTTTTAGGGGGGAAAAAGGTGTGTCTTATACTCCCAAAAAATATGATATATCTATCCGCGATGCTGCCTATTTACAACAACCCTACAAAGAATAAGAGACAGGGACCATCCAAGGTTATCCAAACAGTTTTATGGATTCAAGAAGACCAGGATTTACAAAATCAGTACCCCAGAAGCTTACTGCTATAGAGCCTTTTGCTATTGACATAATGTAGTTATTTTTCATAAGAACAGAACAGGAATGAATGAATAGATGGCACATCATAGTACTTGTTTGACAGTCTGGATATTTTCATGACTATTTTAAAGACAGGCTTTGATTACTCTAATGCAGAGGTGAGGAACTACGGCTCTTTTATGACTTGTAGCTTTCAACTTCCAGAATTCCTGAACCACTCAGGAATTCTGGGAATTGAAGTCCACAGGTCATAAGAGGGCCACAGTTTCCCCACCCCTGCTCTAAAGAATGGATGCTTAAGAATATTTAAAAATCAGGTCACTTATCTGGCTGCTTTTAAATGTTGTGGGGTTTTGTACTTGATTAACATAATATTGTCCAAGCAACTAAGGGTGAAATAAGTGACCAACAGCCTTAAAACAGAATAAAGGCCTTCAGGTTATTTAAGTACACAACAGAACCAATGTGGCAGCATATATTCTGTGCTGGGCCACCTTAGGCTATTTTTGTACACAGCAGAAAAGATACTTTTTTCATACATGAAATGAACATATGAAATCTCCCCAAACATTGCAAAAATAAGATTTTTCTTTCCCACCCCAATTTCTTGTCTTCTACAACCTGTTCCCACAACTTTCTTAATTAAAGTGGGGCTTAATGTATTATGGGAACATTAAAAAGAGGCTAATTCAGTCAGTTAACTAACTCAAAGTCTACACTGCTGAATAAGGATAAACTACTTCCTATCAATTGCCTTGGTGTGGAACACCAAATCCTAGTCAAGTGCCCTATTTTGCACAACTACCCCCATGAAGTGTGGGAAAGCACGTGCCCCTGAAAAAGCTAACCTCTTCCTCACAGAAGACACCATAAATGTTTTCAGCACACAATATTCCTTCCAAACACTCTGAAGTGCTTGAGCCTCCTTCTTTGCTGCAACTCTAGACAAAGAGAAGGGAATACAGCTTTGCCAGTAGCCTTTGGGCTCATGTCTCAAAGTCCCAAGCACTTCCTAAAGGCACAGGGTAGGATTCTACTCTTCTCAGATATGACTTGTTTGCTATGAGAATCCACCAACAAACTTATGGGGAAAGGGTCAACTGTCAATTATATTTCATCCACACCAGGTTTAACTAGCCAGCTAATCACAAAACTGTCAATACTTTCTCAAATGCTTTTCTGAAATCAGTGTATTATGTTTACATTATTCTTGCAGTCTATTTAACTCCCCCCCCACACACACACATATTAATGGCAGTGTAGCACAACATATTTTTGACAAATGCACGCTAACTTTTGGTGGTGCTTGTTTTCAAATTACTTTCTTTGATCCCCTTATGAACTCCTCTATTTTGGGGGGGGGGGGGATTCAATTTGATCTGTTTTTCAATCCTTCCTCCTGACCCTTTTTTATGATAGAGACAACATTTAACTTCCTGCAGAAATCAAATATTTGAACCATTCATCAGGATTTTTCCAAAACAAATATATTTCAATCATCCAGGTCATAGTTATCCTAAGGGTGCTTTTTTCCAAAGGCAACTGGACTTGGTTGTTTTTTTTTCCTTTGAAAACATTTTACTTCTCATCCAAGAAGCTTCTTCAGTTCTTGGATGAGAAACAAAACATTTCTCAAAGGAAACAAAACATTTTTCAAAGGAAAAAGAAAAAAGAAAAAGAAAACCCAGTTGCCTTTTGTTTTGTAAGTTTTTGGAAAACTTCCAAATATGAACTTTCCACCCATAGATTAAAGTGGAGAATTCAATAAAACATAGTTACTACCTGCTTTAACTGAAAAGGATAAACTGACTCTTCAAGTCAGCATCATTGAGCCTAGTACTTCAAGATCAGTTGACAACCAGTCTCATCACCAATCAGATGGACTGAGACCAGTGGTTGGTTGCCCCCGGTTCGGACCAGTTCGCAAGAATCGGTAGTAAAACTGGGGGGAGGCTCCACCTACTGACTCGGATGTCATCAGGAAGCTTCTGCACATGGGCAGAAGTGCGTGGCCCCATTGCGAACCCATAGTAAAGGTAAGTAGAACCCACCCCTGACTGAGACCCCAACATCTCTAGTAGGCATCATGTGGGGACTTGGTGGCATTAGCCATCACGTTTATAAGGACTGAATTTTTGCTAAAGTGGGTAAACGGGTTCACTTAAATGGAAATTCCCACGTATAGGTCTGCAATCTTACCAATGGGATTTCAGGCACTTTTGGCCTTATTTCACATGTAGGTTGATAAATAAAGGTTACAGGCTTTCAGTGTTAGGTTAAAGAACAGACAAGCCTCTTGGACTAATTCAGACAAAAGTGAGGGGTAAATTTTAGTCTGGATGCACATTACTGCACGATGACTGGACCATTCCAGCTGGCAATTACACTGATTTAAATTTTCAGATTGACATTTTATATCTAGGTTTCTTTTTTGACTCTGCCTTTAGCCTAGTTTGGAAAGGAAGAAACAAAACTGATGTATAGCTCAGCTTTCCTGAATCTAATGCCCTCTTGCTATGTTGAACCTCATCTCCCATAATCTGTCAACTAGCCTGCTCAATGGTGGATGAACTGGGGAATTATAAGAATTGAAATCCAACATCTCTAGCGGAAGCTGGGCAAGGCAGATAAAACTTCTCAGAAATGTTATCGCGGAAATGCCATTCATATTAAACGTGCCCTCCTTCTTACAAAATGCCAAAGTAAAATTTCTCCAAACGGGAAAATTTGAGTTGGTGTCTTTTGTGTTCTTATCAGTTTCGCGGTTTTATAAAAAGCTGCACAACAGCTTCAGAATTGTTTAAGAGTCACTGAAGAGTGTCAGGCTTGTTCTGAAGACTACACACTCACAAACTGTCGCTTCTCTCCCACAGAAACCAGTGTGGCTTAGCAAGCTTCAGCGCTGCTTGGATCTCTCTCCCTTCCTCCATTAAATCAAGACCTCCCATTATAGCATGTCAAGTGAACTGCAGTGAGAAGTTTATTCGCTTCCCCTTAGAAGTTAAGTGAACTGCAGCAGGAAGGTCATTCACTTCCCATGGATGTTTAGGGCAAAACGGCCATTAACTTGAATGGGTGATCAAATACAGGTACCGGTTTGGCTTACCATTAGCACAAGGACTGGAGCTGCAATAGTCGATTTTCTTTTCGCAGTTAAAACCAGAGTAACCCACAGGGCAACGACAACTATATCCACCTTCAGGATTGTCTGTACATCGTCCTCCATTGAAGCAAGGCCCATCAGCACAAGTCATTGCACCCAGTTCGCAGTTTTTACCATAAAAGCCAGGTGGACAGGTACAGGAGTAGCTGTTCTCAAGATCCTGTTGGAAGAAAGACCCATTCTCTTTAGCAATCTTTACTACATATCTTAACAACTGGGATAAAGCCTTCTTTTCAGACTAGTTGTAGCGGTAGTATTAACTTACAGTACAACTTCCTCCATTCTTGCAAGGGCTGACATCGCATTCGTTTATTTCAATCTCACAATTGGAACCCGTGTAACCAGCACGGCAAGAACAGGTGTAACTTCCTTGGCCTGTGTTGGTACAAGTGGCGGCGTTTTTACAAGGCTTATGGTGCGTACAGTAATTTAGATCTGCAGGAGAAGTTACAGACAAAAAGGTTACATCCAGAAGATTGCGTATGGCTCTGCAAGGACGTTACCTACGTTTAGTTTAAGAGAGATCCAAGCTTAAGAAAAGCGGAAAGAAAATGACAGAACTTACCCTGGTTACAAAAAAGGCCTCCCCATCCTTCCTGACAATTGCACTGCCAAGGTTGTTGACAGGTACCATGGAGACAACCTGGGTATCGGATGCATTCATCACAGTAACGCCCTTGCCAACCAACACGGCATCTGTGAAAACACATTTTAAACAATTTTAACCCAGGGAGTCCAGTCACACAAACTGAAAATTATTTAAATTAAAACTAAACAAAAAAATCAAACTTAAGTTGTGTACTTTTTCCAACGTTATTGATTTTATTAAGCTCAGAAGCTTTTTCGCTACCTGAAATACTTTTTAGGTATGTGAACAAGCTAATCTCTTTGATTTTTGTTGTCCTTATTCCTGAGTTCAAGTTCCTTCTGCTGGTAGCCTAGATATATTAACCATCACTTTTATAAATCACCCTTCTTCCAAGACGCTAAGGATGCTAATCCCATTTAATCTCCACATTAACTCTGCAAAGACGATTATGCTGACGGAGAAATTGATTTCCCAAGGGCCACATATTTTTATAGTTCATCAGAGAGGCATAGACTTCCCTGCTCCAAACCAAAACACATCTATTCTTCCCTTGATTGAGTTATTCCAGTAATCACACCCATAAACCGCCATCTAATCATTCCATCAAATTAATTATAATTCTTCCATGATTTCAAAAGGCTAGATACAAGGCACAGTGCATCCATTATGTTTGAAAGTTAATGTGCTCCTACTAGACACTAAGCCCCATTCAACTTCTTCCAAATATCCATAAATTCTGGAGTGGTGCTTTGGCTCCCTCTTATTTGACTTACACGGACATTAGGTTAAGAAGTAAAGCAGGCCTGAATATAATCAAATCTGGGATTCTCAAATCAAGTTTGCTGGCAGAAGGATGGAGCGAGAACAGGAGGAAGAGAGGTCTGGAAACTTACTTGCATTCTCCAGGCTTGTCACAGAATCCATGCTGGTCATCACAGCCTGGCAAGCAAATTGCTGCAAAACACAAAGAAACCAAAATATATCCATAAGCCTTTTGGAGCCTTGTGAGCTTAGGTCAAATTCTTTTTCATGAGTCGAGTTGGTGACAGCAGCTAAATGAATTTTCGGAGCTTGCTAAGAGTAGTAGTCGTGCTTTTGTAACAGGGGGCTTTACTTATCACTAGGAATGAACATTCCCTTTAATGCAGTTGCACACAAACAAAAGACAGCACACAATGACTCCTTTCCGCACAAAATTCTGCACAAAATCCCATCCGCCTTTTCTTCCCAGTAAGGGTCAGAAGTCCTATCGCCCCCCCCCCCCCCACATCCCATTCAATACCAGAGCTCCTCCTCTTGGTATCCTCAGCATCCTCAGCAAGTATAAGAGAGAGGGAGAGAGAGAGAGGGAGAGAGAACATGCACAGATAAGGATAGACAGCTGGTGTGCAGGGTGCCAGCCGGGACAGCTGCTCCATTGTCTATTCTCTCCCAGCAGCTGCCCCACTGCAACAATACCCCAACTCCTTACAGCCAATCAGAGCCAAGATGTGCTTTCTCATCAGCCTATCCCTACCCAGATCTAATCTATGGCACGCGCATGATTTCTGGGCAAAGGGGAAGGGTTTTTCTTATTCAAATAATTAAGTCTAAAGTTCTTTCACACACACCCCCAAAGGAAGGAGGGGGAGTGCAGCCTGAAGAACACAGACGTAGGAAGGAGGTAAGCAGGCCAGCAGGAGGGAAGTTGGGAGCAGGGCGGGGAGGGAAGACTTCTGCTCATTACTTTGCCTGGTTATGGAACTCATTAAGCAGGCACTGTGAGTTTTAACCCCACAAAGCAAGCCAGAGACAATGACAAGCCCAGAAGGAGAAACAGAAGACGAAGAAGAACGGGACTGATCATCAGATTGTTAAAAGGGGTGGGGGGGGGGAGAGAGAAGGAATGAATGGGGCAAGTGTGCGGACGAGACAAGCCTGCCAATTTTGGGACAGGCTTTTGGGTTGACATCATTTCCCTCTCCCCAACCCCACCAAGTAAATGCACCATGCATTCTAACAACTTGCTCACAAGGTTCAGAATTTTTTGGAAAGAAAAGCAGGAAGGGGTTTTTTTTCCCCTTTCCAAAGGCTTCCAACAATATCTTATTTCTCATCTCCTCCCCTAAATCTAATTAAAGGGGGCAGCATGCATTGGGGATGTCACATGGGGGGGTTTTCTTACTAACTTGACCCATAAGCAAATCAGAACCATGGTGGCTCTCCTGTCAAAGACGAGATTTTGGGCCTGTGCAAAGCAGCTTCTCTGCACCCTGAGGCAACCCCTTGATCTGGACCACTGCAGCATTCATTAAGGCAGCACCCTTACTGGGAAAATCAAATGTCTCTACTTGGACAGATCAAATGAATGCATCCAACTAGGCCAATTCAATTCAGCTGGCTGCTTCCATCCATTGGAAAGGGGCCTCTACATGAACAGAGCAGGCCTTTTTAGAGCCTAGACTAAAATGGCCAACTGTTTTGATTCATCACTTTGAAGAGACACATTTCAATTCAGTGTTTTTGCCAAAGTACTTTGGTCAAAGCTTCATCCTGTTGAAATTTCCCCTCCAATCTATGCACGACTCCAGTAGACGTTGGGCCTATGAAGACGTAACAGTGTTTTATTTGTTGCATTTCCTCCAGGAGCTCAAGGTCAACATACCAGTTCCTGGACCAGTAATTACCGTAAGTAGGTATGCCATACTAATTCTCAATGAGGACAATCACACTGGCCATGGCTTAACATAATAGCCCAAATTTAGACAGTTACTTGAGGCATAAAGTAAAAATTAATAATTTCCAGTGAGATTTTTTTTTCCTGCCCTGACTTCACCACTACTTTTAAATACTCTCCCACCAGGCAAAGTATCAAGCAACTTTAAACCCAAGGAACTTCCAGAAGGAAAGATAATTGTTTCTCATGAAAGAATGGAAGACTTCATGCTAAATCATAATCTATTTAGGAAAATCTTTTAATTCAAATGTGAAGGATTTTTTTTAAAAAAAGAAGCGTAAGGATAGCTCCAAACTGATTAGGGCTGGCTGGACATATCTGAAAATTAATGAAATTATAATAAAGAACTAAATTGGGAGGAGGGGCAAATTCCATTAAGTCCAGATACCAACATTACTTAACTCTGCTAAGAGGCACAAACCTAAAACCTCTTGAGAATAAGAATTAATCATGCAATTTCTTGGATTCTGGCCAGTATTGCCGCTGGCTGTTTTCCATGTTATTTATGATCCACTCTGGCTAGTTAAGTATATGAGTGCTTACTTGTTCTGCTTCCCGGATATTTATATTTGCAGCTATGTCCCTGTAATGCAGCCAGTGTGTGACTTTGAATGAAGAGTGTCTAGTTCAAGGTTAGGCTACCTGATGCCCTCCAGATGTTTTGAGCTATGACCCTTATAAACTGCAGCTGGCATAGAAAATAGCCAGGAATTCTGGAAAATGTAATCCAGGTTACTTGGAAGTAGATCTGGGTTTAATGGAATAGGTTTCTAACTACTTTTCTGAGTTTCACTATCACTATTGATGCTTAATAAAATTGCCTAAAGAACAAATTGATTTCAGAAAGACCTTTTTTTTTCCTTTTAAGAATGGCATGACTGACAACCCACTGAAATTAAGAGTCAAACATATATTTGGGTGATTTCCCCTTTTATAAGCTATCAGGCTTTCCCTGTGTCACCCTGTGCCACCCAGGCCTTTCCTAAGCCAGTCTATGTTAGTTTTTTCTTACTAGACTAATTTAGTCTTTCAGAGAGGAGGACAGTCTAGAATAATAGTAAAATGCCAAGTGCAGAAAATAGAGGGGGGGGGGAGTTAGGTTTTTGTTTTTAATAACTTTTCCAAATATAAGATTGCAACAATATATTTACTAAGCCACCAGGATGTCACAGAACTACTTGCTAAACAGTAAGTGAAGGAAATGGGTGTGAAAGGGTAGATAAAATGAAGAAAAGGAGAAAATTCTGTCCCTTTTTTTCTGTTCTTCTCCCTATCCCTACCTTACCCATATCTTATATTGTTTACTATCCAACACTGAATAATTCTACAGAATCTGAAAGCTTGGACAGTAATGTGATCTTATTCGATGGTCTAATGGTCTAATAAACATGCCATCTAATAGAAACATTGGAATGCAGGTAAAAAAAGTAAGAACTGCCTTCTTTGCTCATAACAAAATGTTTGCAAAATGCATTTATTGGATAGTTAAATTATGATAGCCATTTCGATGCATGTCGGTTTGTTGGACATACTCAATAAATAATAGAGGGAATTAGGTGGATCAATTTGGCTTACATTACTAATTAATTAATGAACAATACAGCCCTTTGAGGGATTTGTAAGCTTTAATGTCAGGGTTGTTGGAGACATTTTGCCACCTGAGATGAATGACAAGATGGCATTATCTTTCATTCCCATATAAAGAAGCCAACAAGATGCCTCTATACTTTGATTTTGGCATTGATATTTGACTCAGCTTAGTCTAGCATCCATGGTTTCTGCCATAGCAGAAAAAAGCTGAGGAGTTTAAGAATTGCAGCAGGGACACTGGAAGTCCTGCTCCTCCCCATCCCCACTGGTTACACACCTGAGGAATCTCTTTATCATGATTATGGTATGGCTAATTTCATTTAATGTCCATTAAATATAGTCATATTTATTCAAGAGAAAAATGATGATCTTCAAGAAACCTTATTCTATAGCAAATTTGTTTAAATTGTCACTGAATATGTATGTGAATATGTATGTGAGTTGCTTCATTCACTGAGTAATGAAGAACAGTCAGGCCTCCAAGTAAAATAATTTGACTGTTACTCTGATTCCCTAATGGCCAACTATTTTACTGATCAAGACGGAATATGAAATTCTTCACTTTTGGAAAGATGGAATGAGATTTCTAAAACACTTATCAACTTTTTCCAAAGCTTCTGTATCAGCCTTTCCCAATGTAATACCCTCCAGCTGTGTTGGACTATGGTATTGTTGTTGGGAATTATGGAAGTTGAGGACTAAAACTGCTAGAAGCTACTAGGTTGAAGAAGCTGCTGTACATAATTTGGCTGATGCGCATGAAGGAAATTTCTAACCTAAGATAGTATCCTACATTTTGCAGAGATGTTGTTTTACTTGCAATTTCAAAGAATAGAATCATTGATATTAAGCACTTGCAATTCTCAGATTTTAGTGGGAGAATACAAGTCTCCCGGCAAGAACCATGGGGATTAAAACTGATTAATATTTAATAGATCTGTGCATTCAAAATGACAAAGAATTGTTTTGGATCTTGAAACATCTCTCTGCTATTCATTATAGCAGCTTAATTTTTTTCAGGATTCTATGAAAATTTGAAAACAGATGTTTGCTTTAAGGAACCAACTCAATAAAATTAAGGAAATAAAATTTAAGGAACCAACTCAATTAAAATTCTTAAAACAATGAGACCTTTTCTTCAAAGTCAGTCTCTTTCTTCCAAATCATCCTTAAAAACAGTCTTAAAACATAATGTTAGCTGGGCTGCGATCATAATTTTGAAAATGAAAGATCTTTACAGGCCTTTATTCTTTTGTTCTTGTAAGTGAAGTCATCATACATAATAATTATCTGATTAATAATTGATATATTTTTATCGTTGCTTTGCGTTAATTACCTCATTTCAGGATCGAATGCTATTCATGTTGTATTTGATCCTTGCCCTATATCTTAATGAGTACAGATTCATAGTTTTGGATGTATGTATATGTGTGTGTGTGTGTGTGTGTGTGTGTGTGTATACACATACAGTGTGTTTATGTACATAATTTATTGGCATTGATTTACTTCTTAGCATTTAGACATGGAAATGGGCTATACCAACAGACAATCTCCTAAGGGAAACCGCCATCATTTTGTCCAATGGCAAAGAGTGATCATTTCCCTTATTATTCATTGAGTGGGGCATGTTTGGATTTATGCAGAGTAACCAGAATCAACAGAAAGAAAATTGAAGTTTTCATCTGTGGATACTCACGGTCACCGCAGTACAGTCCCTTCCAGCCTGGATTGCAGATCTTTTCCCCACGTTCTCCACAAGTGAAGTGACCAAAGGCATCATCCCGAGGGCGACAAAAGACAGAACAGCCTTCTCCATAGTAATGCTCATCACACACAAATCGGTAGGAGTACTTGAGGTCAGTGCGACCACTGGTATGCAGGTCACTGGACCATTCTTCCCCAACAGTCAAATGTCTCTGTGTAGCCAGGCGGCTAATGAGACGATCTGGATTCTCTGAAGAGGGAGGGGTAGAGCGGGATAAGGAAATGGAATAGCCCTATAGTTCATTAAATAAGAAAGGTGATGTACCACTAGAAACTTAGAAGATCTTTGGGAAGGGTTGGGTATTTCTAAGTATGTTGCAGAAGACAGATGTTTATGTGAACAGACCCCAGAATGCTATTGGGCTTGACCTCTAGCCAAGTGGTTGAAGATAATGGAAGACAAGCCCATTGAATAGGGAATTAGATTAGAAGGAATGTGTAAAATTGTCTTCCCAATTGTTGCCTGCCAGGTGTGCCAGACTGTTTTCCCCATCATGGGAAGGTAACATAGGGGTCATGACTTAGGAAGGCCTCCAGGTTAAGAAAGACTCCTGAATATACCACTTGGGAAAACATTATTTACCTGTGCTGAGGTCATCAGGAGAGTCAGTGTGCAGAGCTTCAATGATGAGAGAGAAAGTGCCCTGCACAATACAGAGAAGGGAGAAACAATGAATGTGAAGGCCTGCAGTCAGCAGAAATAATATAATCACAGGAGACTACAGCCACAACAGCCAGCATGACTCTCTGATCCCCTGACTCAGGCCTCTCTTTTTTTCCCTCAAGGAAATGGCAGCACTTTTTCAAAACTTGCTTCCTGGCCTGTTTTTTCAGCCTGTTCATACAGGATATGGTATTAAAATGGAGCAGTGAGGGGAAACGGGGAGGGGCTGGGAACAGCCATGACTGCCAATCCTCCCCCTTAATGAAGAGGGATGGCAGGGGGAGGGGGGGAAGGATGCTAGAAGAGTGGTGGGCCAAACTGGCAACAACTTTGGTATTTCTACAGTAGGCAGACAAGGGGGATAGGGTTATGTTCAGATATTCTGTCAATCCTGCCTTCAACATTCCTTCAATGGATCGGCTGTGGCTCCTAGTGATGATCAAGTATCAACTTGCCACTGCCAAATTGCAGTCTGTAAAAATTTTTGCGTTTCCAGTGGCAGAATTTCAGCATACCATACAATCTAAGAGAAAGTTGTTAGAACTGTAGAACAATCGATAGTCCCCGATAGGTAAGGACTACCTCCAAGCCAACAGCACTGGTAATCCGAGTATTCAGCTGCATTGAATACTCCAGGAAACATCAGGAAAGCAGCCACCTAACTGAAAGTCTTTAGAAAGGGTCAGACACTTTTTTTGTAGGATGAGAAAAAAGTTCTATGTTTGCAAAACAGACACCCATTTTGATTACATCACTGAAGGTAACCTGGTACCATCCAGGATTCTGAGATTTCCACTCCCATTAACTACAGCCAGGAAGGCCAATGGCAACAGACTGCAGGAAATGTAGTCTGAAACATTTACACCAGTGTTTCTCCAGCTTGGCAACTTTTCAAATGTGTAGACTTCAACTCCCAGAATTCCCCAGGCAGCCATGTAGTCCACACCCCTTAAAAGTTGCCTCATTGGAGAAACGTTATTCTGGAGGATAACCTGTTGTCTGTTCTTAAAGCATGCAAACAAGAGGCTTCTAACATTTTAAATAGGTGCAGAGCTGTTCCTTTACACTTCCTTTTCTCTGGCATGAAGAAAATCATGGGGAAAGAGGAAAATAAGGCACAGGAGGTAGCTGAGGCAAATAACATCTGAACCCATATAATATTTTGTGAACTGCACAATAAAAGCCACCCATGGAAGCTCCTTCTGTATGACTTGACTTGAAATAAATTGGATCCCTTGGTTCTGAACCCAGAATCTGTCCATTTAAGTGAATTCAAGAGTACCATTAAGTGTTCCACCTTTTGGAAAGACTAAAAATAATCCATCCTCTCTAGACTTCTAGACCATGCATTTTCTATTGTGAACATCCATTTCCTAATCTAGATAGAATGGCATTCCAAGGTCATTTCCTCACTAGTAATTTATAGCTGTGTGTCTGTATGTTTGTATCTATGTATGTAAAATGTATATATCCCAAAGGTGCTTTTTCAAGAGGCAACTGGACTTTCTTGTTTCTCTTTGAAGATGTTTAGCTTCTCATCCAAGAAGCTTCTTCAGCTCTGACTGGATGGTGGGAAATGGAAGGCTTTATATTCCTTGCAGACAGCTGGTCATTTGCATTCTTTTAGAAACAAAATGCAAAGAAAAACAAGGAAGTCCAGTTGCCTCTTGAAAAAGCACCTTTGGGACAACCATGAACTGGATGACTGAGAATCTCCATAAGACATGTTATAGCAGTGTTATCCCAATACAAAGTAATGGTTAGACTTTTTACCACTGGCAAGAGAACTCCAACCCCCTAATTAAAAGATGGCTCTCATCTGTATCTGTGATCAAATAAACAGACTAGCATTGTCATTTCCAAATAATTGACAGGTTCTTCCACTACCTGATTACACATTTGTAGCATTCAAAATGCTACCTGATTACACATTTTTAAGCCCATTTGATGTGGACTTAAGTCTATCCTCTTGCATGCAAAACCTCCCCCTCTCTCAGTCCCAGGCCTCGGGCGATCTTACCGGCCAGGTGAAGCCGAAGGGGAACCGGATGGGGTTGCTGAAAGACGGTTCGCTGCCGCTGGTGGCGGCGCTGTCGGGGACGCTGAACGAGTTGGCTCCAAGAACCGGCGTGACGGCACTGCCGTAGGTACAAGGCGGCTCTGGGGACACGCTAGCTTGGTAGTGCTTAAGGCACACGCGGAAGAAAGTTTTGCAGTCGCACTGTTGCAAGCCAGCCGAAGCGGCGGCGCCGGGATTGGCGGAGCCCAGGCCCTCTCGGCAGCAGTTGCGGTTGCCCAGAAGCCCCTTCTTATTGACAAACTCCTGCAGCTTCAGCTCGAAGACGCCGGAGGTCCAAACCTGCGGAGAAGGGCCGGGGGGGAGGGGAAGTAGGGAGGGGGGGGATGGCAGACGGTTAGAGAAGCTTGGAGCAGCGAGAGTTGCTCAGGGGCAGCGCCGCCGTCGGACCGGGAATCGCCTCGAAGGGGCGGGGCAAATGGATCAATGAAAGTTCTGGCGCCGCCAGCGGATAGCGGCGCTCGTCCTAGGCGCCCCCCCCCCCCCCCACCCCGCCGCCGCGCGTAATGGGCAACCTCCTGCCGAGCCGAGCGCGGAGGTAGACTTGTCCACTGCGACGCGCCCGGTGGCGAGATGCCCACCCGGCACTTCGCGACGCTCCGACTGGGTGGGTGAGGGGAAGAAACGCGCGGAAAGAGAGAGATTGAGAGCACGTGTGCCGAGTATCGCCGACCCGGGAATCCTTAAGGAAGCGCGCGAGCCGCGCTTTTCCTAACCGCGAATGCGGAAGCTTCTCGTGGGAACGCGTGAGGATGCGGTGCTCGGCTCTCAAAATTTGCTCGAGGGAAGGACAGGCGCAGGTTGCCGACGCTTCTCCTCGCGCTTTCCCCACACCAACCTTCGCCAGACCGCTGCTGCGCTCCCCAGAGAGAGGGGACCGCCAACTTTTGGGGATGGTGGAATGCCAGAGCCCCGTCGGCACGCACGCACACACACACACACCCCACCTTTCCGCATTCCCTCATCGCCCTGAGGGCTTACCTGGCAGGGAAGTTGAAGCACGCAAAAGACCATTAAAGCCAACGTGGACCGTCCACCCATATTGGCAGGGCTGATGAAGCGGGGGAAGGGGAAGGAAGAGGTCTGGGCTTCTTCCCTTCTTGTCCCCGGTTTTCCTTTCCAAAGGAAGAAACGGCAAACCAAGACGAGCTTCTGTCAAGTCGAAGATCCGGACGTTTCTCCGCTCCGAGCCTGGCCGGAGGGGGATTAGAACGATGATTTATTTGTTTGGAGTCTCTCTCTCTCTTTCTCCCCCTGCGACCCCCCTCGTCGATGCGTTTCAGATACGCCCTTTAGTTGACTGACAGATCTTGTTTTAAAGATGAATTAGGCGCAAGGAAAAAGGACTACCCTCCTCTTGGCTTCCCCTTCCAAATACAGTTCTTGGCGCTTTGGTTTCTCTTGCTCCAACCAAAGCAAAGGAGAGAAAAAAAGCCACTTAATTCCCAGGGACGAAGAAAAGACTTCCCAAAGGAGATTAAAATAATCAACGATCTGGAAATCCCTCAGGGGACAAGAAGATAATTCCCGGTGGCTTCAGGCAAAGAGTGGCGGGTTTTTTGTTTTGGCGTGCATGTGTTTTTAGTTTTGCGGAGGGGTTGGCGATTACGCACAAGCAGCCGTTTTCAAATCCCCCAAGCTTTGCTGGTCGCCACTTTCTGGCAATGAATTCCGATCGATGTGTTGCTTTAAAAAAAGAAAGAAAGAAATCCAAGCCTTTTGCCCCCCACCCCCCGCAAAAAAACCCAGGCAAAATGTTGCTTCGTGGATTTCCAAAGTCGATGGCTTGGCGGTGCCCGCGTTAATGTCTGCTCTCCGCTTTAGTCATGGGTGAGCTTTGCTTTCGCCTTGAAACTGCCTGCTGGCTTGGGGTAAAATTATTCCCTTTTTTTTTCCTTTTTCTTTTTTTCCGGTTTTTTTCTTTTTTTAATTTTTTGCTCGCTGACTTGCTCTGTAGCGCTAAGGATCTGCCTGCGTTCCAGCGCCTGCCTGCCTTATATCTCGCCGGCCGCCTGCATGGCTAATGAGATGCAAATGAGCAGCCCCCCAATCTGGCTAGAGCGGTCACAAAGGAACCACTTTTCCAAGCCTCCCTCTCAATGGATCACCAAATGGTCAGTGAGCTGTAAAATGGGCAACCCTCGTCTTCCCCTCCCCTCCAGCTCCCACCAAAATCTGAAAGGGGAGGGGGGCGCTGATTTACATGCCTGCAAATTTGGTAACCGCAAGAACCGACCTTCCCCGCCACACGCACACCCTTGCTCTTCTTTCCAAATAGTCTCGCTCGCGCTTTTTCTTCTTTGAATAGGGAAAAGGCAGGAAACCTTTCCAGCAGCGAAAAAACGCTGGGTTTTTTGGAAACGTCTTAAAAACGTGTCTATGTGTTCGCGTGCGCGCACCGAGCTTTTTCTTCTCGCTTTTCTTAAGTGCAGTCTGCAGGTTTGCGTAAATCCGCCCACTGCCTTCCAGCCTTTCCGACGTCGGATTACAATTCCCATCACCTTGACCCAAAGTGATGGGAACTGTAGTGCAACGCATCTACCTAGCGCAGAGGAGTCTCTTCCGCTGGGAATCAGCATCTCTTGAACTCTCTCTGTATTTCATAACGCCTCAAGCCTTGGGAGAAACGGGATATGGGAAGGAAATGCGAATTCGGGAGACGTGGACGCAGTCAGATTCCCAAAGTGTCTTGTACAGTCTTGGATTTTTCAAAGGCGGTTAAAACCCACGGTTGCTTGCGCTATGGAGTTTTGGGGATCCTAAAGCCAGAGATGGGGGCGATGAGTTGGATGGGAAGGTTCCAAAAAGTCCCTGCGCGCTTTTTCCTGGATCCTTACGCGCAATAAACCCCGAAGACTTTCAGTTGCAAACAATCCGGAAAAGACTCTTGCCTTGTGTTAAATTCCAAGCGGGGGAGAAGGGGGAGGGACGGACGAGGGAAGTTTGGCTGGGTAAACAGTCTTGCTTTTTAAAGACCCCAAAAGAAGCTCTTTCAGTCCCTCGCTCCACTCCACATCCCCCCCTCCTTTCATTTTCCCTTTCCCCTGAATTCTTGGCGAACTTGCAACGATCGAGGCCCCAACTTCGTTTCTTCTCCCCTTCTCTCCCCGTGCCTTGAGCTGCCTCTTTCTGCCTTTTTCCCCCCTTCTCTGAGCGTACTTTTTGTGTTGTGTGCGTGTGTGTGTTTAACGTGAGCGGTGTGGGTCGTTCGCGTGGCTGTCATTAAGGCAGTTTGTTATTATGGGAGGCCTGCATCAGTTGGCGCTTTGTGCCCTCAGCTGTATGGTAATGTGGACAAGCACCTGCTCTCTGCACAATGCAACCGAGAGAAAGAGCTCCCCTCAGCGCACGCTACTGACTCTACAACAATGTGCGCCCATTTTAAAAAAAAGAAATCCATTTCCACGGCCTTCCTTCCCCTCCCTACCTTATCCGAAATGAGGGGGAAAAAACCCTACTCTGTCAACCTTGTTTTTTTCCCTCTCGTCCCCCCAGTTTCCTTTTAACGCATTTATCAACGCGGAAGCTTTTATATTGGTTAAAATGCACGCGTGTAAGAGAAAAGAAGGCTCTGCTATCGGAGCAAAATTTAGTAAGTCTGCCTTCCTGGAAGCAAAAACTTAGAATTAAGCAACAACAACGCCAGGAAGTTGGCCTTGATAGGGAAAGGAAGATGGGCCTCGTTGCAAAACCCCTCCACAAACAGGCAGTTTTAAGGCAGCCTGAACTATCTGCGCAAACGTCATTTGAATTGCTAAGAGATTCCGGGGTAGCTTAGGATGGTGAAAGAGAGAGATTTGGCTACGAAGAGCTAGCTCCCTGTATGTACGGCCCGCTGGAAATCTTTATGGCCGCATTATGGGATTTGAACGGCCTTTCCAATGATAAAATGCGACTTTCATTGAAGCAGATGGCTTGATCACAAATTGCCTTACAATGTGCGTGTGGGGGGAGGGGGAAGGGAGTGAGGAGCGCAAGAGGAAAAAAAAACAATCTAAACCACTTCATCAAATCCAATTGCTGTTGAAGGTCAATTAAAAGAAAATCACTAATTGGATATGCATTGGAGAAGACAAGTCTACTTTTCCTGGTGGTATACGAGAAATTTAACGTTGAATTGAATAGCTGGGTTTACCCAGCATGGTATGCCATAAAATAGTTTGGTTTTTGATTATGTACATTTAATCAATTAAGGGGGTAGTTTTTGGACGGAGAAGACTGTTGTTAAACAAACCTTAGTTTAATGCAAGGTGTCAAAGCACAGCATAGGGAATGCATTTTCTACAAAACGTTGGCTCTTTCTGATCAAATATCTTAATTTTTGGTTTTTTGAATATGAAAGTGAATGGTAGTTTATAAGCAGAGGCAACATTCCAGCCATGTGGCTTGGTCTCTGATAGGTCTGGACGGACTTTTGCCTCAGCGCACATAATTTGTTGGTTGGAACACTCTTGACAAGAGGCCCAATGATCAGATTTTGGAAATGATGGTGCAAATCATCTTGCACCAAGCAGTCTGAGTTTATTAAAAGCAAATTCAGAAAACCAACCAGATCAGAAAACTATAAAATGACATTCATATCTTCACCTCAAACTAATCACTTCAAAACGGGACAGACAGTGATCTTCACTCTAATGAATGTCTGCTTTTAAAATATATTTACGGAATTTAGGCTTCTCCAGAAAAATAAATGATCCAAATATACGACAGAACCAGTAAAGATAAATTGCTGTTTATTTATATATGCATGTCAAATGCATGGACATGGGTTTGTAAGTATAGTTTAGTATTTATCTTCTCTTTTTCCAGGCAGTGATTCATTTTTTTAAAAAAAAATTCCAATAACACTGATAAATAAATTAGACTGAGAATAATCAACTGGGTATCTTTTGAAAGATCATCTGCTTACTCTTGCTAACTATATTGTAAGTTTTCTGCAGTCCATGCTTTTCATGTATATTGGCCTACAAGTTGATGGGGATTGTAGTCCAATGAAGAACAAGAGCATCTGGATGGGGAATACTGATGGACAAGGTGTATATGGCAGACAGATTGATCTAAAATGAGAGGGAAAATGCCTGTGAAAAAACAAGGAAATCTGAGTGTGTAATAAATTAAAGTACTGTATGCCAGGGTAAGTGCATTTCCATAGAAACATAAATTATACTTTGCTCCTCAGGATAACAAAACAGCAGATATGTTTGTAGATGTATATTGCAAATGTAAATGTTTTCTGAAGAAAATAATTGTGGTTGCATTACATTCTTGGTCTGATGCAACCTGTTTAGAAAGAAAAAGAATTATTTTAACTACTTTAAGTAAGTTACAATAGGCCCTGGGCAGCACTTCCTGTTGAACCCATTGGGTGAAATCCTGTAGTGTCTCATTTAGTGTTGCAGTGTTGGCAAGTTTTTCGAGTTTCGACACATATTTTAATTTTATATTACTGATTCATGTAAAGATATATTTAAACAAGGAGTATCATCTATTCATCTGTAATTAGTTGTATACATTGAAGTAACTTTATTATTCTGTTACTCTCAATTATTCAGTTTTTGTAAAAGCTCAGAGATTTCATTGTAGCAGTTGTCTTCAGGGATTGTAAACAGGGTAAGACTTGTTCATCAAACACTTTAGGTTCCCTATTGGCCTTTGAGGCAATTTTTTGAGAAACTACCATACGATAAATATACAATCTACAACAGCTAAGAAATATATTGGAAATTCCTCCAAAATAGTGAGCCAGAAGCATTTCTCTCACCAAGGGGTACTATCAAAAGGAAGTGGAGCTGGAATACAAAAGATAAAAACCACCCTTCTGGATCTCATTAATACCAAAGACCCTTGTGCAAAACATGCCCTCTTGTGCAAGAGAAACCCTTTTTATCTGTTTTTCATAGACATTTGCCAGGCTGGAGAAATGTGCTATGGTGGCATCTTTTCCTAGGTCAGTTAAGTCAGGGGGTGCTGTAGAATAAAGGCGTAGTAGATTTAGGATCCATGGTGATTTGATCTTAGAAGCCAGACTTTCTGGAGATTCATTTGACATTCCTGTTATGGGAAGGGGTGTGAATCAAAGTTAACGCGTGCAAGGGCTTAAAAGCCTGCTTCCCCTGGATCACCCCTGCCCCCCCATAAAAAAAAAGTCTTTCCAAACCTTTTTGACTAACCTGCCTTCGCTCTCAAGGATTTGTTAAATTGACGCAGCACAGATTTCTCGATTAGGTCTGCAAAGCGGAACTGAAAGGCGTCATAAAATCCATCAGAATCCTGCCCAAAGCGCTTATTCTCTTCCAACTTAATTTATGCCACGCGATTCTGTATTGGGGAAATCAAGCAGAAAGCCCTTTTTTTCCCTTGCTCTCCCCTTCCTCTTTGCTTTGCTCCCCCGCCCCTTCTTCTCAGATGCTTCTGGGCTAACGGGGAGACTGTTTAACTTAAGTGTTTCTATAGGAGGCTGTTGTAGTTTAACTCCTGCCCACCAGTAGCTGGGCTGAACAAAGAAGAGACTCGAGGTCTCTCCATTCATCCTTTCTCTGTGCTTTAATTTTCATTGATTTTGAAGACAAGGGGAGCCCTCAGGGATTCGAGCTGAAGGGGGATGACACGCCTTTAGATGCAATCCACCCCCCTGGCCAGCCATCTGCTCCTAACCAAATGGCGTTTTTTCATCCTAGCTCCTGCGTGTCTCTAGATTCCGCTCTCACACTTTCAGCTTCAGTTTCTCTAGCTGGCTGTTCCCTGCCCCCGCCCCCCAACTCAATGCAAAGGCAGCTTAAGTTAAAGTATGTTGAATGTGGGGGGGGGGGGGGGTGAAAGAGAAAAGAGGGTGATTGGAAAAAACCCAGCCAGAAAAAAAAAGTGATAAATCCTTACCTTTTTTCATTAAGGCAGCACCACCAGCCCCTTTTAAATACTTTTTGATTCCTCAGCAAATTTACTGTACTATGTTGAACTCATTAACCAGCACAGACAAAATTTAGAAGCAGAAAACAAGGTGAATTTGTTCCTGTTTAGGGAAAAAAAGGGGGGGGGGGAAGGAAGCAAAATCTGAGAGGGTGGGGACCTGAAGCTCTTTCTGTGGAGGGGGAGCAAAGAGAAAAGAAACTGTCCTTTGAGCAGCCTGAGAATTTGTCCAGTTGGCTCCAAAAGGCTCTGAAAGAATTTCAGATTGGATAGTCGGGTGATCTGAGAAGTGGAAGATTTGCAACTTCCTTCTGGGGAGGATGCAAAATCCTTTGTAATTACCCTTTTCCAGCAAGACACTGAGTGGCCTTTTCTGAGGCCGGAAATATCCAAGACAAACGATAAAGAGCAGATCAAGAATGTATCTTGCTTGAGCATTTCCTCTGCCACGCAACAGTCATAACTAAGGAGCAGAGAGCTTGTTTGGTCTGGAGAAAGTTCAGCCCGAGATACCTCCAAGTAAGAAGTTTTAGGGAGTCCTTGGTCAAGTGGTACCTGTACTGGATATAAATGATAAGGGAGCTACTTGGATTCTTAATCATTAATATGATATATAAATTTCTCTTCTACATTCCTAAATCATGAAGTGATGTGAATCCAATCAATTGAAGCATACTCAAGAAACTGGAGTTAAGCAAAAAGATAATTCCACACAACATGCAAACCAAAGCCTACATTTATAAGCATCAAGGCAACATATATTTCCTTTCCTATTTAGTTCCTTGAACACCGAGGGTTCAATTTAACTGTCATTCATATTGAATTTGTATGGGTCTGTACATAGCCAGAATTAAGGTAGCTATGGACATAATACAAAAAGGAAGCATCCGTTTAAAAAAGGAAATAGCAAAACATGCAGATGTTTTTAAAAAAAACTATTAAAAATTTAGTTAAGGGGCACAGGATGCAGGCTGTTGAAGGGAAATGGAAAAGAGGACGGAATGGAGCTTTCTAGAGAAGGGTATAGATGGCCAGCAGGCACCTTGGGTAAGATAACTACAAGCAAGATTGCACCACATTGTAAAAGGTCCCATTTCTCCTGGCTAGTGGAAAACTGAAGCCCCCAACTTCAAGAACTGCCAATTCTGCCAGTATCAGGTAATTTTTTGCAGGATAGGATCAGAAGTGTGATGTGAGCATGTCTCGGCCTCTACCACTAGGTTAATGACCAACAGTCTATAAAAGTCATGCCGCTAACTGGACATTGAACAATCAACGACCTGAAAATACTGGAATCTACATCATAATATGCCTAGCATGGTGATATGAACACAAGATGAGCTTCAAACTGGGCAACCCAGTTACGGTATTCTATTTCCAGATACAGTGTGGGCTAGTTGAACATTAAACCATTTGGAGGAGAGGTCTTACATGGTTCCATTAACCCCATTATATCCACAGAATCCAAGTCAGAATGATTCAATAATTCCATTTGGAAGCTCTTGACTCTTAGGATTAATCAATCTCATCCCCCCCCCCACCCCATATGTATCCATTGAGTAATGACACTTTTAAGAAGGATGATATGGTTAACATTACTTACTTGAGGTACTGATTCTATAATGGCTCATTGACTGGTGGGCAACCTTCCCTTGATATTGGACTAAAACAACCATCCTTCCCAATTCCAGCCTCTTCCAGAAGAAACAGACAGCAACTTCCATCATCATCCTCAGCAATATAGGCAGTAAGCTAAAATAGGGTTAGATGAGTTTTTTTATAAATATGCAAAAAAAAAAAAAACCCAACCCAAAGGATTGTTATTAATTAGTTGTAGTATCGGCTTGCCATTAATTTAATCTCCTGGAAGCTTCCCACCTACAAAAGATAACTCCAAGACATGAGGCGTTCACTTGGAGGAAATTGCTTTGAGATCCAAGCTATTGATTGATATACAAGCTAGATATTTTCATGTACACTGGCTGGGTGAACTCTGATTCATTTCAAGGTAAGAAACATGATAAGTCTAGCTCTTTTGGAATTCCCCAGTAAAATAGCAAGGAATTATGGCGGTCATAGTCCAAAACATCTGGAGAGTTCCAATTTGCTTATCCTTAAATGGATTTAGGGATCAATCCACAACCAAGATCAAATATTGGCAAAAACCACCTTGGCTGAATAGATGTGGCTTTAGTTCTTTTCCCAGAAGTCTTGTGTCTCATTTTTCAACTATATTTACTTTCAAGTAAACTCAATGCATTTGCATGAGCTTGAATGAATTGTGAATCGTGAAGAGTTGGAGATTAGGGTTACTTTTTAGCTGCCTTGGAGTTCAATTCCGCTAAAGTCAAAAGGATATATAGATCATAATTCAAATCATTGGAAAATGGACATCAATATGTGCAGAAAACTTGGAAATGAAGTAGATGCTTCCCGATATTGTCTTTAAAACATGTTTGTGATAGGTCCACAACTTTCATATGGGTGAGCACAGTGTGGAATATTTAGCTGATATTAATATGAGAATTTCTATATCCACCTTAGGCACAAAGCCAGCTAGATGATCCTCTCAAAGGAAAGAGGCAATGGCAAACTACTTCCAAAAAATCTTGTCAAAAAACTGCAGGGATTTATCAGGGCAGTCTATAAGAATCTGACACAATCGAATGGAATAAAAAAATGAAAACAGAAGGAAGAGGTATCTACAGTGGTGGTCTTTCACTTTGGCAAAAATTGTGAAGTCATCACTTCACAAGACTATCTTGACGGCTAACAAGACATTTATTTCTTCATGAGGGATGCAAGTTCTGAGAAGTATTGATCTTCCAACGAGTCTCCTTTCTCTCTATGAATCCAGAATACCCATCTGGCATAGTCAGAATTCAGAGCAGAGAAAGATAACTCTTGCCAGTCTGGAAGTTCTAAACAGCTATTACTATGAGAGAGGGATTTCGTACTGAGTAGTGTTCTTAGTTGCCTTGTAGATATAATAACATTTAGGGTCAGCTCTGCTGTTAGGCCAAAAAAAAATTGTGTCAGCAGGATGAGCTTGGGCATTTGTTTGAAAATAGTTTTTGGTTGTTCCACAGTTGTTTTTAGTAACGGCTACCAAGGAATGGCATTTGTATGATTTTTTTCTACTCTAGATATTGACATTACTTAACTGGAAGAAAAGGCTCCTGCATGTTTTATCTTCCTGCATCACCAGGTCTTGCGCCAACTCTAAAAATCACAGTGATAGACAAGATTTACAAGAAACTGGGGACTAATTTTTGATAAAAGATCTGAGTTTCACCACAAAAAAAATGGATTTTAAGCAGCCACACATAGCCAGTTTGGTGTCTTCTTAGCTGCTTAATCATAAAAACCAAAATTGTTACCAAGATTGTGTTTGTTTTGACACTGTCTCACATCTCCGGGGATTAAATTTATTCCTCAGTGTGCTCACTTGAAGCCACTGCCTCAGTTGCCTGTCTGTTTTGGGGGCCTTTAGAATGGGGCACCAATGATAAAACGCCTGCAAAGACAAACCTAGTGAACAGAAACAGCCCACATTCACATGTGATCCAGTCCAAAGGAGAATTAGCAGGTGTAGTTCAAAGCACACTTCACTTGAGAGTAATCCCAATTAAATGCAATGGCAATTAAACTTCCCTGATTTGCCTAGGATCTGGCTTTAAAGATGTAATATTATTAAATCTGGTTTCTTGGCTTTAGGCAACCTATTTATCCTTTCCTGCAATTATCCTCAAACTCCCTCTCCCCTCCTTCTGCTTCACATGTGCAGGTCACTGAGAATTAATGTGGGAAAGGAATCCTCTCCCTAGACTTGGTGCTCCAGCAACTCAGGACTTTCACACGCTGCAAAAATGAAACGGGTGAGAGAGAGAGTTGGGGAAGGGAGAAAAATGGGGATCACAGTGAGCCTGCACCCACCGAATTAGGGGGTTCACCCTTCCCGTGCCATGCACCCACGTTGGAAAGGTCGGAGCCCACGTATTGATTTTAAGAGAGAGCCGGGTGAATAAGTTTCGGCTGCTCTGCAGGTTTGTCGAAAGTTGTAAAGGCATGTGCTGATTAGAATAAGAAAGGGCAGTCGCGTGGCTCAGCTGGCACACACAGAAGCCAGATGACAGATAAGCACCAGCTCCCTGCGACCGCTCCACCCCTCACCCCCAACCCATGACTTCCCCCCGGCTCCGCTTCTCCCTCTCTCCGCCTCTCCCTCCCCGTTTTCCAATCGCAAATCATCTGCTCCTCTCCTCTCCATAATAAAGCAGGCGTGTTTACCTGGGATCCCAGAACCGGCGGGGCATTCCTTTGTTTCTTCATCAGATTGCTGCCGCCAGCTGCTCTTTCCAGCCCTTGCTTCAACAAATCTGATCGGGGGGCCTTCCTAGGCTGTGGTCCAAGGGAAAAATCCTTGAGGAAGGAAGTCTAGCTCTCATTCTCCTTCTGATTTCCTTGGTTTCAATGGAGAGACCCAACTTGGGGCTATCTCCCGCCCCAATTCCCCAACCCGGAAAGGGCTTTTGATTTTTTTTTTCTTTTCCCGAACCTGAGGTCAGTCGCGTGCCTGGACGTCGACCCAGGGAGCATCTCCCGGGGCTGCTGAGCAAATCAAAAACTAGTTGCCGGGCCGCGAGAAGAGATCTCTCTGAGGCTTAGCAAGCATTGCAGATCCGCCTGCCAAGGCAGGATGTTATTTCCCGCGGGATCCTGTTTCAACCTCTCCCCAGATTGCTTGTAGGACTCCCCGGCGGAAGACGGAAGCGTAGATTTCTTGATGGGTGGGGAGAGCAGGGGCATACTTGGAGTTTGAGCCATACATATAACGGACTGACGTTTTAGAGCCGATTCTTGGGTGTCTTTGCATTAGTTATCTGCCTAGTAGTATTCAATACCCTCCGAGTTGATTCCCTAGACTGAACGCACCTTAACCAACCAACTGGTTAATGGGAGAAAAGGAGGAAAGAAATCAAGTAAAATTAATAAGTGGAAAGAACTGGATCAGTGGTGGGTTTCAAAATTTTTTTTACTACCGGTTCTGTGGGTGTGACTTGGTGGGCGTGGCATGGCTTGGTGGGCGTGGCTTGGTGGGCGTGGCATGGTGGATGTGACAAGGGAAGGATACTGCAAAATCCCCATTTCCTCCTGATCAGCTGGGACTTGGGAGGCAGAGAATAGATGGGGGGCGGGGCCAGTCAATTTTTACTACCGGTTCTCCGAACTACACAAAATTTCCACTACCAGTTCCCCAGAACTGGTCAGAATCTGCTGAAACCCACCTCTGAACTGGATGCAAATAGTGGTATGAATGCTTCCTCTTAGAAGATTTATTTCAGGACATTTTGCCCATTGGTGGGCAGAAATGTGGTGGTAAAATCTGCATTGTAGACTTTGGGAGGAAGACACTTGTTTTTCCAAGTCCAGATTTCCATATTAAACAATACTGTTTGTAGACCATTTCAAAATGGATCAAATAGGAGACTCAATATGTTCTAATAGTTAAAGCACCAGGGTAGAAACCAGGAGACTGAGTTCTAGTCCCACTTGAGCCATGAAAGACAGCTGGTTGACCTTGGGCCAGTCATTCTCTTTAAATCCATGATACTAGACAACAAGCTGGTCAGTCAATTCCTGTAATGTTTGGTTGATCTGAAAAAAGTGGGCCCTGCACTTGCAGGAAAACCACTAGGAAGAAAAAAATACCAACATTTATCAAATACATTCTCAAAATTTAACACATATACACTTGCAATCTACTATCTTCATAAACTAAAATATTGTACAAATAGATGTACAAAACTTACATAAAATTAGAACTCATGCCATTTTTCCACTTGTACTATAGAGGGCCTATAATTGTAGGCCTTCAAGTATAAACTTGACCTGAAGCTAAATCAAAATTAAACATATTTTAGAAATAAGTTTTCCTTTGTCACATAAACAATAAGTTGGCAGCAATTTTTGCTTATAAGACTCTTCTCTAGAACATTTGTGATGTCATCAGATGATGTGAGCTCAGGCTTGATCTTTGTACTCATTCTAATTAGATATATAATATGGCTGTAATAGGAACAAAAGCACTGGTTTGTTATCAGAACATTTCACTAGCAGATGAGCTTGTTGACTTATCATTATTATTGAAAAGAGGGATGGGCTCTAGACTGTAAATCTAGAATCCACAATTTCTTTAAAAAATCAATAGAAACTATAAGCCACACCCTATGCATACATTAATATAATCATTAGTATCAACTTCTTCCTCCTCTAAGAACCCAGAGCAAGATACAATATCCCACCCCCCATTAAAACCAGAAAAGCAATCAACAATATCTGTTATAAACCAAGATAAAAACAGTAAGAATATAACAAAATAAGCTGAAGTGCAATCTGTTCATGGAACTCACAGAATAAGCTGTATTAAAATTTTACCTTCCGTATTGGACTTGCTTTGAACAAAGCATGTGCAGAGGAAATGTATTTAGAATCATGTAGCAACATTTAGGCACCAATATGACATGTCTAGATTGTGACTCTTGGAATAAGCAAGACACTAGGCCCATGATGGCGAACCTATGGCATGCGTGCCACAGGTGGCATGTGGAGCCATATCTGTGGACACACAAGCGTTGCCCTAGCTCAGCTCCAGCATGCATGCACGTGCCAGCCAGCTGATTTTCGGGCCTTCCGGGCCCACCAGAAGTCGGAAAGTGGGCCATTTCTGGCCTCCCAAGGGCCTCCGGAGGGGTGGGGAAAGCCATTTTCACCCTCCCCAGGCTCCAAAAAAGCCTCTGGAGCCTGGGGAGGGCAAAAAAAGGGACCTACCGGGTCCACCGGTAACCGTTTTGCTGTCACGTGCCAAAAGCGGGGGGAGTGCAGGAGAGGCATTGAATTATGGGTGTGGGCACGCAGACATGCGACACACACATCCCGCGACTGCCACTTTTGGCACGCGATGGCAAAAAGGTTAGCCATTACTGCACTAGGCACACTGTGGGTAAAAAAGCTCTAGCGATTGTAGACAATAGGGGTTATTAACCATGGTTTGGCATAATTATTTGTCAATAACTTCGGTGATAAGAAATGAGCATATGCATTATGGAGGATCATAATTTATGTAAAAATGTGGCTTTAGAATTTTTAAATTTGTGTTCACTGTCCTTCAGAACATGTGCTAATTTGTTGCTTTTAGAAATAAATATTTGCCACAAGGACCACATATCAGTCAGAATGAATATCTTTGTAAACTAGAGTTATACGTATCACAAAAAATAAAATGAAGGTGGGATTGCATGTTTTTCAAAATACTTCCCATGCAATTTGGGTTTTTTACCACCTGTGGTAGAAATGTGAATTTTCTTTTCAACAGATTATTATTTTAATATATTGAAGATTTGTTTTAACTTATCAGTAAAAAGATATTACCATTTTAAGGTTTATGCCCCATCCAAAGCACCCTGAAAAGTTATCAATGTTTAGTGTATTTGTATTGTTGATGTTTATTTGTTTCTTTGTTAAAATTATTCACAGCCATCTTACGGAAGAGCTACTTTGGGCAGCTAACAGCAATATTAACAAACCTATCACATAACATAATGTATATTATTTGTGTAATTTAACCATATTAGTTCCTTAATGTGTCTGTTTTGACTTCAAAAAATCTAATTTAGTTCTATTAAACATTACTTTTAAATATTGGATTGTTGTTGTAATAGGTTATTCTCCATTTTGAAATATATGCAAAGGTCATATCCAAGAGGATATGTTGATACAAGGCTTTTCAACATGAAGCTTTTAATAGCAAATGCAGAATATAATCCACTAATGTATGTGCAATTAAGCATGGAATGAATTGCATTATTAGGGGGATATCTACTTATCCATTTTTTTCTGCTAATATAACTCAAACATATTACATTTTCTTCAGAATTCACTGGAACTATATTCAAACTAAGTGCATTTAAAATTGCAATCTCGCAGAAAATCTCTACTTGCTAACAAAATACTCTAAAATATCCATTTTGCTTCTTTTTTGCCATTTGCAGAAAATCTGAATATCCCGTTTTCTTTTAATGCTTTTCTCATAGTTTTGTTTTTCACCTGAAGCAGAAGTTCTTTTCAGAAAATGTTTTTCAATCCCTTTTCAGATGTGATTTTGGAGTTTGGGGATGATAGAGATCCTCTGCTTCTGGAGTGGGGGGTCTTTTTTCTGTGAGCATCTGCCTGTAGAAGAACAGATGTGGGCACCTGCAGTGACAGGCTGCACATGGTCCACACTATTCACAGGCATTCAGATGTGGCTACAATGGTAAGCTTTTGTATATGCAAAGTCACTAAATATATTAATCTGTGTTCCCCTGAGCACTGCCCCATTTAATTTCTTCATTGGCAATAACA
Source organism: Ptyas mucosa (assembly GCA_012654045.1). Lineage (NCBI taxonomy): Eukaryota > Metazoa > Chordata > Lepidosauria > Squamata > Colubridae > Ptyas > Ptyas mucosa. Next base: position 20,480,147 of record WNWU01000005.1, read on the forward strand.
TCTGATCTAATCCTCCAATTGGCTCCCTACTGTGCCCATTTTCCCCTGGAAAGATACGTGAAGTTATTCAAGTTTCCACCTGTTGCCTATTGAAGTCAGTTATGGGATCATCAAAATTTTCAGAGAGACACTCATGGTTCTGCTATGATAAGGGAACAGAAGGCAACCTATTTAATATATCTTAGAGAATATACTAAAATTTAGTTTAAAAAACTATTAACTACCAATAAAGAAACTTTCTGGAGAAATTGCTAATGCCCTTTTGTGCAAATTTCCTATAACACTAGAAGGACAATGGCGAGGAACAAAACATCACTGTGAGTGCACCTTTTTGCCTTTTGCAAATGGTCAAAATCCCCATGTAAAATTTTATTAAAACTTTTAATACTGTAGCTAATAGAAACTTTGGTCAATATGCCAAGCAGCTAAAAAGTAACCCTAATCTCAGATGTAAGATTTCAATTTTGGGGACAATTTTGTTCTACTCTTCTCTGATCAGCGCTTCCTCTGTTTTGATTTGTTTTCACCCACAATGCATCCTTTAGCTCCATTGTAGCCCACACAATGCCCATGGATATCAGGCTGTGAATGAAGACAGAAGCAGTTTAAACAAACCAGCGCCTTTCTTTCCTCTGTGTCTATTGTTGTATGAATGGGCCTTCTGCATTCTGCTGCTAGGAAACCACCTTTTTAAAGCCTAGCTTCAAAAAAGGGACAGACCCCCAATAAAAATAAAGCAAAAATAGTTTTCCTGTTGCTTTGTTTAAGCAAGTTTTTAAAAAAACACCAAAATCCTACAACAGCAGAATATTTAAGGGCATGCATCTTTTTAGAAATATCCAATTCCTCACCTCTTGCATCAGGGACTAACATCAAAACAGTCAAGCCTTTTCACATTGAGCCTCTTGTGCACTGAACTATTTCACCGGAAACCTTAACTAAATGTATAATTGAGATTAAAAATAATTTCTGTAGGCATTATTTTATTGTTTCCAATGGAAGGGTAGAGAAAGTTATAGATAGCAAGTTGTTTTGGAGAAATACAATATGAAAGTAGTATTTACCTTCAAAACAAAAACTATGCAAAACTGTAGCAAATATGGACATCATGCAGAGCGATCTTGGGCTCTTGCTCTGTTTCTATAAATTACTGTAGCTGTCAGGGAAGATTTAACTTCCACGCTGTAGTGGCATGTAACAGAGACACACGTCCTTTTCCTAAAACACTACATGTTGCATTTGTCTTCTCGTCCGCCAGTTCTTTATGCTTTAGGGACAAGGAGAGCGTCTGGTAGAGGGTCACGTGACCGCCGCCGAGCCCGTCTTCCCGGGGAAAGAACCATAGAGACTCTTAAGTGTGCGCACGCTCCGTCAACAGCACTGCAAAGGGAAGCGCTTGAAAGAAGCGTTCAGCGCAAACCCTGCATCTGGCTCTCAGTTGACCTCTTAGAATTCCGGCCTAGAATCCCGAGAGTTAAGAGACATAAGGTACAACCTTAAGGGTGCTGTCCTTTTTTAGAACGTCAATTCCCTCCCAACAGATTTTTCAATCCAGGGCCGTGAAATTGTTCCGAATATGCTGTAGGGTGGAATTAAAACTCTTGGGGAGGATCATACCCTCTAGAGTTGCCCGGGAGGCTGGTAGGACGTTGCAGTCCCCCCGATAAGGGCTTTGCTTAGCAATCTCTCCGAGGGGAACACCGTCCTTTCTAAGGTGTTGTTCCCGTCCTTCTCGGCTCAGAACTAAGCCCGTTTCCTCCGGCTCGTGGACTTAGGGACTGCTGAGAGAGAGAAGAACCTAAGAGCTGATGATAATAGGGAATAAGATGGGTTCATGCAACATTGTACTTGATTGTGTTGTAAGGATCCAGCCATTTGGTCAGTTTACCCAGCAGTGAGTTGTGGGCAGCTAGAAAATGAACCCGGATTAATTGAGTTAAGTATTTTTGGGTGAACCATGGAGGAGTGTCCATCAAATGCAATGATTTATTGAAGGCAATAATGAACAATATGCATCTTGGACATTGAGATATTTTTCAAGGGGGGGGGGGAAACGGTGCAAGGGGCAGAGTGGATGGCAGGATCTTGGATTTCAGGGATGTCCACAGGGCATGGTCAAAAACATCAAGGGATGGCCATGGGTTGTGATCAAAGTTTTGGGTGCTTTAATGTCTGATACATGTGCAAGGCAGGCCAAAACTGCCAGAGGTTCAGTAGTACTGTTGTGACCATTATACTGAATGTCCAAATATTTAGCTTACTCTGCTGTTTGGTTATTCATGCTATGGTGAGATGCAATCCTAAATATATTTAGATGACATTTAAAACTTAAAATCCTAAATACATTTTCAGGTTTAATGAAGTTCGCTGGATAGGCATCAATCAAAAACTGAAATCTTGTGTTGGCTTACTCAGTAAGCATGAGGGCATGTCAGGTTAAACTGAGTTGTCCTTACTGTTGAGTAATATACCTGAACTATTTTACTGGATACAGATATTACAGTCAGCTATAATGCATGAACAGAATCATTAGACCATAGTTATGAGTGACCCAGGCATTTATGCCCAGATATTTTCAAAAATTGTAATTAACTTCTGATTTAGCATCATTTGCCCCTGTTGTCAAAAATGAAATGAAATGAAGGTCAACATTCACCAACAGTGTAATGGTATATAGATCCAGATGCCTGATTCCTTTATTGTATTTCCATTGTAAGAGGAGAGTTGCACTGATTGAATTTTTGGTCGTCACACATTCCTGAATGTGGTAGGAAGTTATATCCTATTTACATTATTTTAATCTTGTTTATCTAGTTTATTTATTGCTAGAGAGGATGTCATCTGTGCTTAGTAGCTAAATGTGCTGCATTATCGTGCCTTTAAATTTGAAACCAGATAGACGTTCAACAAATGAACAAAACCCTTTTCATAAGTAATATTCCCACCTTTTACAATTTTTGCTTTGAGACTAAAAACCAGAAGAAAAGTAAACACCATTGAAATAAAATATCCTTATAGGGGCTGAATGGAGTTGGTGTTTGTTTTTAGTTTTGTTTCAAAATGCTACTTGCTTTATTTAAAGTTTTATATTTTAAGTTCTGTGTATCTCACCACACATGTATGAAAGACAATCAGGAACCAGAAGTCTCTGGAAATACATGCAGACTGGAGCCCTTCTCATCCTAGTAAAGGAAAGGAAGTCAAAGAGGCCATTAAATCTGGTTAGTACTTTTATCAGGTTGTCAGAGGGTAGGAATGAAATGACATATTTTCTGGGATAGACAGATGCTTTAGTGCAAGTGCAGAATTGTTTTTATGTGCTCCATCTCCTGACTGGGTTGATGGTTTCCAGTAAACTACTAGCAATATATTTCTTCTGTTGGCTTGCCTTTTATCCTAGCCCAGGTGCTTTCAACATTAATGCTACCATCAACCAAATGGATTTCTGACAAGTAAGTTCATTGCTGATAGACTGCACTACATCAGCGGTTATATTGCTGTTGCTCAAGCCCAATGTTCCACTGGCAGAATTTATCTTACCATGCTTCAGTAATTCCCCTTATATCATATTTGTGCTTCAGGACTTTCAGCTACCTTGTTACCTATATTTTGTGCATTAATTAATTAATGGATTAAACTCCTTGTGTTCAATCTCCCTTTCCTTTACACCTGTATACCTTTTGTTTTTTTGTTAAATTAACAGTCATGCTACCATCAAGGCTTAAGCAGTGATCCCCATTACTTTCATGAATTGGTTTGTCCCTGTTTTAAAGACACCTAAGTTGGTAGCCAACTCATTATCTCATGGTAAAATCCTGGTTATCACTTAGAATTAAATCTGATTGTCTATCTTGAACAGATTTTAAGAAAAACTCCTTATTCCAGTGGTGGGATTCAACCAGTTTGCACCACTTTGGTCAAACCGGTTGTTAAATTACTGGCTGGCCCAGCCCCACCCTGCCCCACCACTACTTATTGGCTTCGCACATCATGGCTGGTGCCATAGCTGCAGCTGCTCTTTGGCTCCCTTGCCTCGACCACGTGGCTATGCGGCCCAGCCTGCTTGCCTGCACTTGTCATGGCCTACAACGTGGCGGCCTTCTGCACGTCTTGGCCTGTTCCCGAACGCCCGCCTTGGGCTGCTCCTAACCACTCCAGCAACAGAACAGGTAAGCACAGCCGGGTGCCCCCTCAGGGAAACAGGGCAGGGAAGAGTGGTTGACCTGTGCTTGCCCGGCTGCCAGCCATGGCCTACCCCTCGCTCTACACCTTGCCCTGCAGCCAGCCGTATCCAGACCCAGCTTCATCCCAAGCAGCGATCCCAGCACTGGTCCGGCAACCACCACCACCTCGTGAGCCAGCCAGCCTGCCTAGCCCGAGCCCAACAAACTCCTGGCCAGTCTCCCAGGAACTGGGCAATTCTCCATAGCTGCTGGGTCTCACCTACCATGGAGTAGGGGGCAACCAGAGAGCACGAGGCTATGTAGCCCTCATCTCTCCTCTGCCAGCTACCTGCCCGCCGGGCCGAGCTCTTTGGCCAAGCACAGACCACAGCTGTGAGAATGGTGCGAGCTCCATGGACCGGAAGGTAAGGCTGACAGGAGGGAAGGAAGATCCGCTCCAGGCTTGCTGCGTTCAGCCAAAGGTCTGCCTCGGGGGGGGGGGGGACACTGTGTGGCTCGGCCACCTTTCAGGCCCAGCTTTGGCTTCCGCGGAGCCTTCGGGTGGGAGGCCTGAGAGAAAATGCTTCCCCTGAGGGCCACCCGCTTGCTCATCTGCCAGCTAGGCTGGCCTGGAAGCAGCATGCCCCCTTATCGCAGGCTGGATGTGTGACCTGAGGCGGGGCAGAGGTTTAGCAGGCGGCAGCTCAGAGCAGGGGCTGAAAGGGAGCGAAGCCTCACCATGTCTGCCCCCCCCCCGGAGGCGGCTCTTTGGCTGAGCGCAGAAAGCCCAGAGCAGATCTTCCTTCCCCGCCATCAACCTTACCTTCCAGCCCATGGGGCTTGCACCATTTTCACAGCAGTGGCCCGTGCTCAGCTGAAGTGCTTGGGCCGGTGGGGGAGAGGCAGCTGACAGAGGGGCATTGCAGGTGACATAGCTTCATACTCCCTGGTCGCCCCCGCACCGTGCCCGCTGCCGGGCAAGGCCCAGCACCTGTGGAGAATCTGGGTGGGGGGGTGAGATGCGGGCTGGCGGGGAGCTGAGCAGTGATGGCTCATCCCTGGCTGTCTTTCTCCTCTGCCACCAGCTGCAGGAGGAAGGTAAGGTTGCAGTCGCAACTAGCTGGGAAAGCCAAACCACTGCCCAGCCCACAGCTGCCAGCGGAGTGGGAGAGGCTACAGCGCACACCTCACTTGAAGTTCCCAGCCCTTTGTTTAAAAATCTCCCCAAAAGAGGAAGGAGAGGAAGTCCCACCCTGGCCCCTTTGTTGGACACTTAAACCTTGCCTTCCCGCCTTTCTGGGCAACATGGGGCTGGGTGCGATTGTAGCAAAATCTCATCTTATTGGCTAGTATCAAGGGGAAAACAACTGAAAAAGCTTCCTCTCTCACCATGACATGCAAGACAAGGTGAGGACTGGCTGGGAGGAGACAGGCGAGGAGACACCAGGTGAGGCACCCCTCGATGGGAATGACATTGAGTTGGCCACGCCCATCCAGTCACATGACCACCAAGCCACGCCCACCAAGGCATACCTACAAAACCGGTATTTTAAAAATTTGAATCCCACCATTGTTATTCTAATATTTTCACCTTTGTATATAAAGAATCAGCTATAAATTAAGACTCTTGTGGCACAGACTAGGTTCATAAATGGTTCTCAGATTAAAGAAAAGAAGATTGTGCTCCCAAGACTATATTAGAAAGCAACCATCAGTAGCTTTGTGTTATTTCTAGGCCGATTGAAACATTTATTTTTGCACTATAGTAAAAAGGAATGTGATAATAGCACATAACGGGTAGAGATGATTAAAGAAAACCTAGAGGCATCTTGTAAAGTTGCAAGTTAAAAATCCACAGTCACTTTCATGAATAGAAAATACTGAATATAACACTTCTGAGATATTTTGTACAGTAACAAAAATGTGAGAAATCAGCAGTGTGAAAGAATGATGTGGCACTAATTAAGTGCTGCTAATTTCTACTCTCTCTGTATTAGAAATGAAGTGCCTTTATTTTCAGTAGAATAAAAAACACTTTATTTTCTGATTAAGATCCAGAATTATAAGGCTTGTTTTTGGTAAAAAACAACAACAAAGTCTTAAATATATTTTTTTATTTTATGTTTAAATTTTTCTCAATGTAATGCTATGAAAACTTTTCTGTTCTTGCATTGTTTGTGTTAATAGTAGACCAACAATCAAGAAGTAAATAATATCCTTTTTAAAAAAAAAATATTTATATGCCGCCCTTCTCTGGAGACTCAGGGCGGCTTACAATGCGTTAAGCAATAGCCTTCATACTTTTATATATTTTATACAAAGTCAGCTTATTGCCCCCACAATCGGGTCCTCATTTTACCCACCTTAGAAAGGATGGAAGGCTGAGTCAACCTTGAACCTGGTGAGAATTGAACTCGCAGTAATTGTAGGCAGCTGGATATTAAATGCTGCCTTAGTAGGAGGCATTAGCCTACTGTGTATTTCAAGGAAATACCAACACAGACAAATAAGCTAATCATAAACAACAACCTAATCAAGGAACCACCAAGGCCACTCCCACCAGTAGTGCCAGGGCAAGCCACCAGTATATAAAAATAAGACCAAACTCCACTTCCTCTTGGTGCTGATGATGTTACCAAGTTTGGTAATGGAATGTCTTCAAGAAGACCACCAAGCTTAGAGAGCACCAAAAACTGCACAATTCAACCTAAGCTACAAATTCTATCAATAATACATTATATTTATATTTGTGCAAATGGCAAATTGCCAGGAAGATCCAGTTCAGTCAGGCTTGATTACAGAAGGGAAACCACAAAATAAGTAGGCTGATGAAAAATAAACAAAGGAAAATTCAAAAAGACCGAATCTTTTCTTGATGGCTAGAGAATATTGAATACCATAATAATTAAGGTTTAACTAGATACGTTCCATAAAATAAGAAAGGGAACAAAGTTCAGGAAGAGACCATCATCCCTCTTTAGGACTGTGTAGGAAGCTATTAATAGTGATTTTCTTTGAGAAAAAGGAAAGACTACCATATTTAATACTGTATTTTTATTGGGCAAATAGCTGGAAATGGCAACTAAAAAAGCAAGTAAGCTCATAAACTTCCTGAAGAAAAGGCATTAACAAAGTCTGCAAATTAAATTCTATCTCACCACTCGTAGTTGTTTGAAAATGTTAGGGGGCTCACATGGAGGCACATCAGAGGTGGTATTCAGCAGGTTCTGACCAGTTCTGGAGAACCGGTAGCGGAAATTTTGAGTAGTTTGGAGAACCAGTAAATACCACATCCGACTGACCCTCCCCCATCTATTCTCTGCTTCCTGAGTCCCAGCTGATTGGGAGGAAATGGGGATTTTGCAGTAACCTTCTCCTAGAGTGGGGTGGGAATGGAGATTTTACAGTATCCTTCCCCTGCTACTCCCACCAAGCCACGTCCACAGAACCAGTAGTAAAAAAATTTGAATCCCACCACTGAGGCACATAGATGGAGGCAATTCTATCAACATGGTCTGCTTGGATTTTCAGAAAGACTTTGACAAAGGTTTGTTTCCTTGCAAAAGAGGTGCTTGATTGTCCTTGATAAGAAACAAATTGCTGTAAATAAAATGTGTCTTGATTCAATTCAATGTTTGGAAGATTACAAGTTCCTAATCCTTATTGTATATACCGTAATAAGTTCTTGTCCTAAACCCATGGATTTAATTTTATGAACTAAATTAAATAAACCTTAATAAAATATATTCTTGCCATTTACTTATGTAAATATATATATATATATATATATATATATATATATATATATATATATATATGTATGTATGTATGTATGTATGTATGTATATATATATTGAGTTTTAGGATTTGATTTGATTCCATCCACCTTCAGTGCAAGCTAAATCCTACTATTTATCCTTTTTGTTATATATTAACTAAGTTTTGAAGCAGAAATACAATTTGACTAGGAATAGTCACACTTTATCATTAATTTCAAAAATTCCATTGAATTGGGAAAAAAACCAGTTCTCATGAAGTCATACTTTGGAAATTGACTACTTGGCTTAGTTTTTCCTTTGTTATATCAGTATTCTGCAAAAATGGGTTTTAATAGCACACAATCAAAAACCTAGTGCTGTCCGTTTGTGTTGGCAATAATATCGGTTGGGGAAATTCTGGAAATTGTCCTGTTTATCTAGAGCAGAGGTGCAAACTGGCAGCCCACGGGCTGGATGCGTCACATGCAGGCCACGCCCACCCTAGCTCCACGAAGGGGAAAAATATCACGATACATCACGTGATGGCAACGTGATACGATGAGTTTGACACCCATGATCTAGAGAGCCCCAGACTGGAAAAGGCTGCTTCGATAAACCAGAGGTGAATAAGAGCATCATTTCAACAAGGTTATACATCTGAGACTCTTCATTGCTAAATTGCTGAAAATATTTCTTTTTTTAAAAAAAAACTTTATTGGTTTATAAAAAAGATACAAAAGATAAACAAATAGAAAATTAGAAAAGGAAAAAGACTCAGAAAAGAGTGAAAAGTGTAAAAATAAAGGAAAGTAAGGAAAATCAAAAAAGAATTATTTCCTACTTGTTTTGGTAGATATATAGATATAAGAGTAGATCAAACTCTTACTCTAAGGCCAACATTTGTCTAAATTATTTAGACAAACATTTATATTTCAATAATCCCATATGTTACTAATCATTAAATCCCAAAATCAGCTTTTCATTTCTTTCAGTTTTTCACAAAAAGTCCAATAATGATTTCCATGTGTTAATAAAATTTGCCTATGTCTTTTCTTTCATCAAGGTTGTCTATTTTGCCATCTCTGCCAATTCCACTGGTTTCACTCTTCATTCCTCCTTTGTCCTTCCATCTTTGAGCATATGGAAGTCCCACTGCCATTATCACATATAAAAACAGAGTGCCATAGAATGTTACTATTTATTCGTCCATTAAGCCCCAAAGAAAAGCCTCTGGTTTGTATTGTACATTCACTTTTAAAATCTTCTGCATCAAAATACATACTTGATCTTGTTATTTTCTAGCTTTGTTACATATCCACTAAGAGTGAAAAACTGTTCCCTCAGTTTGATTACATTTCCAATAAATATTTGAAATTTCCTTATGTATTCTTGACAATGCATCTGGTGCCCACAATACATCATTTTATAAAAATTCTCTGTAAGATTATAGTTCAATCTAAATTTCAATCCATTCTTGCCCATACTGTCCCATTGATCCAACTGTATAGAATATCTTAAATATTTTGCCCGTTTTATCTTTAACTTGTTTATCTTCTATACCATTTTCAGTAAATTTGTATAAACTAACCATAATATGATTATCGTCTGTATAGAACTCTACATCAAATTCAGTTTTATCGTTTTCAAATCGTAATTCTAACTTTCCATTAGCTGACGGGTGTCAAACTTGATCGTGTCACATAACGTATTGCATGTTTTTTGCCTTTGCGGAATGGGGTGGGTGTGGCCTGCATATGATGCATCTGGCGCATGGGCCACCAGTTTGACACCCCTACTAGCTGATCATAGGGAAACCAGTGGCAAATAAAACTTAACTTCAAGTTTCCTCTTATTTTTAAGTTAAATCTTCTTTAAAAAAATTAGCAATTTAGCATAGGCTAACCAATTTTGTTTATTACCTTTCTATAAAAGGCTTCTTGGGGTGACAACCATAAAGGCATTTTAAGAGACAATTTTGCCTTATAGGACATGTCAAGCATTATTTTTAAAGTCTACCTTTACCTTGACTTTATCATACCCCTGAAAGCAATTCCTCAACATTTCTCAAAAACAGTGTATTGTTCCCCAAATTAAACATATCTCTCAAAGTGTAAAAACTCTGGTGTTATGTGATATTGTGAATAAAAATATTATCTGAAGATTTGTGAAAGTCATTTGTATTTTAAAAAGTGAAAAATAATGCTGAGATCATCATTTTCATCTTAATACCGTGTTTCCCCAAAAATAAGACCCTGTCTTATATTTTTTTGAACCCTGAAATAAGCTCTTGGCCTTATTTTTGAGGAGGTCTTATTATTTTGGGGAGCATAGAGCAAGACGGGGCTTTTCTTGCCATCTTACCTGATTTCCAGCTCTGTCTCCCTAACCCTAACCAGAGGAAGTGGCGGGAACAGGCTGCGTATGCGGTTAAATATTTTCTGGGAGGGCTTATTTTGGGGGGGGGGACCAATTTTAGTGCATGTGCTTAAAAGCCCAGTTGGGTTTATTATCCGGAGAGGTCTTATTTTCAGGGAAACAGGGTCGAATACTTCTTTAAAATCCTATCATCTTATCTCTCCTTAGGATGGTATTGAAATGGATTGAAATTGCACTTGGTAAACAAGTGACAGCTATTCTCTTCTTTCTCTTTTTTCAGCTGGTAGAAGAATTAGAGTCTTCCTATGCAGTACAAGTATGGGTGTTACAGGCTTGTATACGTTTGTGGTCACTGCCTGTCCGGATGGATGCCTAGTGATAAATCTGAAAGATGTGGCTGAAAACCATTGTAGAACTTATCCTGGATCTGTTCCTGTCCTTATAGTAGATGCTATGTCTTGTCTTCGACACTGGTATACACCAGAATCCTGGGTCTGTGGGGGCCAATGGCGTGAATATCATTCCAATCTGGATAGTTTCATAAATCGCTTTACAACCGCTGGTATCAAACTAGTATTCTGTTTTGATGGCCTTGTGGAGCAAAAAAAGCGAAGCAAATGGATCCAACGAAGATTGAGAAATAACAAAGAAATAGCTAAGATCTTCGAGTTCATCAAAGCCAATAAGCAGCAACCTGGAAGAGGAATGTTCTTTATACCATCTGGACTGGCCACATTTACACGTTTTGCCTTGAAAACTCTTGGCCAGGAGACAATATGTTCAATTCAAGAAGCAGACTATGAAATAGCAACTTATGCACAAAAGAACAATTGTATGGGAATTCTTGGAGAAGACACAGATTACCTGATTTATGATACGGTTCCTTATTTTTCCATTAGTAAGCTACACTTGGGTTCACTGGAAACAGTAATGTACTCAAGGCAAAATCTCTGCCATTGGCTTGGTCTTAGTGTCCCAGACCTTCCCCTTCTTGCTTGCCTCCTTGGCACAGACACTGTCCCAGAAAGAGCTATGGAAGGTTTTCGGAATCAATGTTTATCTTCGTATCGGGCAAAAAGGCAAAGCTGTGACAAGAAAGCAGATATTATTATTGCTGTGGCAAATTATATTTCAACTATTCCACATGTTTCTGAGAGTTTGATGGATCTGGAAAAAATGCTGCCTTTGCGATCAGACAAATCAATATTGCGCAAAGGGATAGAATCCTATCTGTTACCTGAACAGCATTCTCCGTGGCTTCCTTGTGACTTCACATCTACATTACAGTTAGCAGCGGAGCAGAAGAAAGATTTCCCCGTTTGTTTAGATCAGGAGATCTTTCAGGTAATTCCTTACCTGGGTTACCCGAATTCAGGCAATTACAAAGAGCTGGTACTTTGGCTACATAGATGGATATTTTATCCACCATATTGAGTATATTAGTACTTCTCTATGTTGTTTTCTTTAGAGGGGGTACAGGATAGTCTCTTCTCCTTTTACATTAAACCCTCGTTAGTCTCCCAATAATACACAACAAAATTGGACTACTCATAGTCCACCTATGTCCCTATATATTGTGTTTCTTATATTTTTTTTAACCCTGAAATAAACACTTGGCCTTATTGCCATGCGCTCAAAAGCCCGATAGGGCTTATTACCTGCTAGGGTCTCTGTGGCACTCATAAACTGGGGGGGGGGGGGGGAATTAAAGGTGTGTTCTGAAGCTAAAAAAAAAATCCATCTCAGTCTTAAGCATAGAATGACAACAGCAAAAGCAAATATTTTTTTAAAATTCTGCTTGTGACAGATAGCTAAAGAACAACACATACGAGCCGAAAATCATATGATATACAATATCCTAAGCCGTGCAGAAATTGACTGCAGCAACACGTTGGAAGATGAATATGATACATCCCTTCCTGGACAGGCACTTATCTATTGCCCTGCTCGACAGCACATCTATTCCATCCTACTGGAGTCTGCAAAAGGTAAAGGGTGCAATAGAAATTTACTGTTGAATCCTTGAAGCTGGGAGTAATGAACTGCAGTTGGGTCACACATCCTTATGCACAAGCTTTGAAAAAGCGATCTGTGCAGTTTCTAAATGCAAGGCTTACATAGATACACAATTTAGTCCTTGATACTGTAGGCAAAACACATGTAATTAATTAGAAGAAGACCATTGGAAATAATTGAAGGGAGGGCTGCTGCATTTTTGAACCTTTTAAGGAGATCTTGTAAAACCGCCCATAATCAAATACTTATGAAAGATGTTAATAATCAGCAAGCAGAGCAAAACAGTGTAGCCTAGTATAGCAGATTTTTTTAATGTTATTTTAATAAAAATGTGTGCTTTCCTCCCAAGTGTTGAAATAATAATTCTAAATGAGATTGGAGAATTATCCCTAAGATATTAACTCTTCCTCCCCCAAAAAGTTATGTTTAGAATAATAATGAAGGAAAATTTATTTTAGTAGAAATTTGACAGGAAAAAGATAGTACAATTTAAGGTGAAGCAATTCTGCAAATGGATTGCCTAGTAATATCAGTATTAGTTAACAACAAAACTTGGGATGAAACAGAAACATTATATATGACTTTTTGGTTTTTGGAACATACATTTTTATTTCGTGTATATGGAACACAGCTATATTGATCTTTGATAGATTAATTTTCAAATAGATACCTCTCTTTGCATTATATAAGCTATCTTACATTCATGCAAATTACTCAATTTGTCAGCTAACTTGGTATCATCTGCCACAATAGTACTTATACTTTCATGTCCCCAGCCAAACACCTCCAATGTAACAAATAAATCTTTGTGAATCTACCGTATTCATAAATGTGTTAAAGAGCCAAGGGAATACCATGCATCCTTATCTTACATCCTACTGCGTATGGAACCATTTGCTAATTATTCTACTCTCCTGCATACTTTACTTCCATCGTATGCCATTTTCACCACACTCATCAAGCATTAATCATGCTAAATCATCAACTCTCTAATCATGCTAAATGTTTCATAATTTAGAATAGAATAGAGCTGGAAGGGACCTTGGAGGTCTTCTAGTCCAACCCCCTGCTCAAGCAGAAGACTAGTCTATACCATTCCAGACAAATGACTGTCCAGTCTCTTCTTAACAATCTTTAATTTAAATTTAATTAAAATTTAATCCTAATTTAAACCTATTTGTTTTATTACTTTCTCTAAACATAAAGGCAATGCATTTCTCACATTCATACTTTTTCCCATTACATACTTGAATCCAAAAACGTGGCCTGCATACCTTGCTGGGTATAAAAATTTATTTGCACATTACACATTTTGCTCACTTATCAGTTCTGCTACTCTTTCAATCAGATTTCTGGCCAATACATTCCCAGTCACACTTGACAAACTGACCCCTCTTTATTTTATGTATTACTTTCTCCTCCGCGTACAGCATTCTTCCCATCATGAGGTACAGATGCAGCTTTCCCACACACATTAAACAATCCGAACAGGATAAATTAATTAGAATTAGAATTCCATTAGAAACCTCACTCAGATTTTAATATTTCTCCAGTTGCATCTCTATAGATGCAGCCTTAGTATTTGTCAACATTTTCATAGCACACATGGCTTCCTTATCAACAGGTTTTTTCCCCCCTCTTGGACACTAAACTTTTATGTTATGTGTTTCAGTTCTACGTTTTTGATAAAGTGATATAATTCTGATTCTGTAAAATACATCATCTATCATTCCTTCCTGGAGTTCCATATAATTTAATTACTTTTATTTTTAATTCCATTCATTCTGCAAATGTCACAAGTGTAACACAAATGTCAGAAGGCTTATCATCTTCGGCTAAGAAGTGGTTTGTTACAAATGGTTTCCACATAGTTCAAGTAGCCTTTACTATGAATGGAATAGTCCTCCTGGAATATTGAAAAGGGAAGGAGAGGTTCTAAGGCTCCAGCATGGTCTGAAGTTAAACTTTGCTGGGGGGACCTCAATAGCCCCTCAGCTGCAACAGTTTTCAAATGCTGTCTGCGTGAATAATCATATCTTTGATACAAGCTGTAGACTTCAGCAACTAATAGCATCCATGTGAAGATTCGATTGCATCCTTCAAATGCACATGGCCCTTTTTTAAAGGACAATTTCACAGTTCCTTTGTTCCTGATGTAGGACTGGGGTGAGCATTTTATACTCAGGATGGCATGCAGCCCACTGAATCTTCTATTCTGTCCATTTGGATCATGATAACTCAAACCCAAACAATTTTGATGTGGGGTAAAACAGAAACTCTTGACATGTTTAATTCAAATAAGCACTGTGCAGGTTTTTCCTGTTTTGAGGAATATCTGTTTGCAAGGGATGCTACCTGAAATTGACTTGGCAGATGGGACCTGACATCTGCAAAGTAATGTACCCTATTCCTGAACCTCCTAGATCCGTGATGGTGAACCTATGGCACGTGTGACACAGGTGGCATGCAGAGCCATATCGGTGGGCACGCGAGCGTTGCTATAGTTCAGCTCTGGTGCGCACAAGCTGATTTTCAGGCTTTCCGGCCCACCGGAAGTTGGAAAACTGGCTGTTTCCAGCCTCTGGAGGGCCTCCAGGGGGTTGGGGAAGGCCCGTTTTTCACTCTCACCAGGCTCCTAGAAAGGCTCTGGAGCCTGGGGAGGGCAAAAAATGGGCCTACTGGGCCCACCGTGCCATTGCGTGCCAAAAGTGGGGGGAGCAGGGGGGCTTGCGCGCATTGAATTATGGGTGTGGGCACACGTGTGTGCGGGTCCCCCCTGCTCCCTCCACTTTTGGCACATGACGGCAAAAAGGTTTGCCATCACTGTCCTAGATGATCGAGAGAGATACCATATTCAGTGGTGTTGAAAATTGCAGAATAATCAAAGAGCAATAGCACTTAGATTTATATATCACTTTACAGTGCTTTACAGCCCTCTCTAAGCGCTTTACAGAGTCAATATATTGCCCCAAACAATTTGGGTCCACCTTGGAAGGATGGAAGGCTGAATTAACCTTGAGCCTGGTGAGATCTGAGCTGCCAAATTGCAAGCAGTCAGCAGGTTAACAGAACAATACTGGTTCCTAAAATATGGAATGCTGTTTACCTCCCTTGGGTAGGTGCAGCTAGAGCTCAGAGTAGGTGTAAAGAACCTTTTAGCTATGTTGTTACAATAAATCTTTTCCAAAGTTTCAATGCATTTTTATAGTTTATTTTTCTCCATTTTGATGTTTGGATTTTTAGGGAAAGCATGTGCATTAAGATTACGATAAAGAAAAGTATGATGGCAAAAAAATTAGGAATCCCTGCTCTAAATGTACAATTCTCAGAAAATTTGTATGTAGGATCCGTTGGGGTTTAATCTCCATTAAGATATGAGAATGAGCCTAAATCATCATACCCTTGTATTTACAAATCATACAGTGTCTGTTCTCCTCTAAACTCATTGAACCAATTCTCTGTTCTTTAGATGCCAGTGGAGCTTATCCTGTGGTCAAGGAGTGGTTTGTATATGCTGGAAATTCCTTGCAGCAGCCAGACCTAGTGCAACCCAAACAACTGCCAGGTAGAACGAGATTTCCTTCTGTATTAAAATATGAACTAAATATAAAATGTTTATTAAAAAATATCCTATCAGACTTTGTAGTTTTGAGAATCAAGCATTATTAAGAAGTCAAGTTAAATTTTTATCCAATTGTAATATGCCAAGAAGATGTTATAAGCCTCAGAAAAGTTTATGATCCCTCAGAAAAGTTTATAATAAATATCAATAAAATTCCATGAATCAGAAGAACTCTACAGTATTTTTTTTTAAAAAATCAAATAGCATTGTTTCCAAGTAAAACATAAGAGGAGGACGCAAGAAAGCTTCAGACTGGGTCAATTTTCATATGTGGATAGGTTAAAATAGTTATCATTGTCCTATTCTAAAGTGAGTAGTCAACTTTTTCTTGTTTTGGAATGAAATTTTAAATTAAGATGCCAGTTTTAATAAAGCCCTGCCATTTATGAATCCAGCGAACCCTAATTTAGTACTCAAGCACATTTGATAGAAGCATTCATTGCAGAATCCTGAACATTACCCATACAAATTTAATTACCAAGAATGAGCTGAACAATACATTGGGAACCAGTACAGTTCTTTCAACGTAACTACACTATCTGCAAATCATTCTTCCTAAATTACTAATCTTGACAGATGCTGCTTCCGAGCATGAGAAAAGTCCACTTCTATATGTTTGATACATTTATGAGGAAGGCTTCCCTTTGCAATAGCTGGGCCACTGGATGAGACAGGTGCTGATTACAGTAGATATAGGCCTGATTCTGCAAGACTATTCTTGTGTTCCTAAAAAGTAGTGTGCTGTGTGTGTATGTTCACACAATCACACATTACTAGAAGCAGCCATTATGATGTATGCACCAAAATTAAGAAAATACATGAAATACTCATGGTGGAATCTAAAAATATTCCAAGACTGTATTTCTGTTCTTTTCAAGACTGGAACCCTAACAGTTAATAGTATTGAACAATAAGGAGAAATCAAGAGATTGTAACAAGGAACAGCTTGTCTATCTCCTGGCAGAGATCTTTACCCAGGGTAAAGTAACTAGTACAATGTACATTCATAATTATTTAACCATAAACTAGAATGCTTGGGATCTAGATTAGACTTCCCCTGTTGTCCTCCAGATATGTTAAAATCTTAGATTAGAGAAGGCTGGTCCAGATAATCTCAACCACTCAATCCTTATTACTTGCAATAGATCTGCATATTTATTACATTTCTAACAAAGTCTTCATGTTAGAATAGGATTTGAAATAGTATATAATTCAAGAGGTTAAGTCTGTATCAAGAAATGTTTCCCTATTAACTAATATTAAAGGGATTAAAGGTTTCCCCTGTCAGTCGTGGTGTTCATCTCCAATTCTCAAGCTCAGGGAGCCTGTTTTGTTTGAGACAATTCTGTTACGATATGGGCCAGTATAAAAATACAGAATGCAGTAACCTTCCAGCCAAAGCTGTAGCTATTTATCTACTCACATTTTGCATGCTTTCAAACTGCTATGTAGTCAGGAGCTGGAGCAAATAACGGGAGCTCACCCTGTCATACAGCGCTCAGGTCTCAAACCCTGGCTGTCTGCTTTCCAGCTGAAAAGCTCGGCCTCTTAACCGCTGAGCTAACGTGCCCCCTATTAGCAAATATAGTATGACATAAAGTTTCCCTAATAAGAACCTAGTTTATCAGATGCCAGGGGACTTAAAGTTTAATTTAAGTGGTCGATTAAGCTTCAGCTTAATGATTAAGGATATTCTGTTCAATAGATTTATCTGATAGGTTCCATTCTTCTCACCATCCTCAGGGAAACCAGTATAAACAAAGAAGAACACGTTCTCTGAGATGTAAAGTAAATCCTTCCTCTCTAAATGAAAATAGTAAGGAACATAATTGAGGAAGGACTATATTTCAGTAGTAAAACAGATGCTCTGCGTGCCAAAGGTTTCCTGCTCTGTTCCTGATATTTGCAGGTAGAGTTAGGAAAGCATGAAAACCTGCTAGGAATTAGCATAGATCACATGAAGTAGATGGTCAGTGATCTAACTTGGAATCAGCCACATTCCCATTTCATATCTAGGACAGTCAAAAACATACTGCAGGAGCATCCTTAGGGCACTTTGTGCTGATTCAGTCATTCACCGCAATGATAATGAGGATGACAATGGGGAGAAATTATGTACATTGCATGGAGGAAACAAAGGCAAAACAACAGTAGAAATTTCTTGATTTTTTTTTTAAAAAGTCAGGCAGGATGAACTATTAATTCTAATTCTCATTTTTGTTCAGAACACTCTGCCTGAGTTATATGCCTTGAAATTAAGAAATCTTAAAAACTAAGCCTATTTCTCTTGTTGGACCAGACTGCTGAGGAATGGTCTATTCTTTGGGTGGGAATGAGTCAATTTCAATTAAGGCAGAAAATATCTGCCCTAAATCTAGAGAAAGGATTGACATAGTGCAAAAATGCATGCAGCATGTAGCATGGGTAAAGAATTTTATACTCTGCTATTTTTTTTCCTTCTATGGATACAACAACACCAAGCGATCTCTTGTGGAATTTGCTTGCAGAAAATCATATTTGGGCTAAATTGAAGTATGAGAAATTTCAATACAGTAAAACATTCCCTCAAAAGGAGGATTTATAGTACAGGTTGCCTTTGAGCAATGTTTGCTATTTCCTCAGAAAAGAAAGTCTGTTGTGTTCTTTTTCAGACTAGTCCAGAAGAGTTCCAGTTTATTTTTAGTACAATATTTATTCCAAAGCAAATATTGTTCCTAAATTTTCTCATGCACTTTTATTTTCTGCAGGATGAAACTATAGTTCACCAAATAAGGAGTTTGACACTGGGATGCTTAAATCATAAAATGTGTTTCAGTTGAAGTCAATGAAGAAAAACAAATTCAAGTTCACATTTGTTTAAACAGTATTTTGTAATCAATACACATACATATGCATACATATTGTTAGTTGCACACATTACAAAAAAAAACTAATTAAAATCTAAATTTTGTTGCTATTTAACAATGATTAAACTCACAACCACATACTAATCATAGTTTGATTAATAAATGTCTATTTAATAAGACAACATGTTTGAGTCCCAGAAAATAATAATCCTTAGCAAGAAAACCATGTTGTGACTGGTCAGAATCCAGTCAAGCAGCCTTTACTAAGTTAGTAAACAATTTTTTTCTGATTTTTTTAAAAATTAATTTAGTAAAAAAGAATCCTTTGGATTTAGTTGACCACACACATTTGCATGAGGAATTCTTCTTCTTGTGCCATATCTATCATCGGACATTGGTGATCACGTTGGCAATCCTATTTTTGTCAACAGCAGCATGAAAAAGTGCTGCTGATTTTTGTCTAAACCAGTCCCTTAGGTTTTGAAGCCATGATGTTCTTCTTCTGCCTGGACCTTGTCTGCCTTCAATCTTTCCCTGGAGGATTAAGTGAAGGATGCCCTATTTTTCTGGGTGTCGCATTGCATGTGGTATTGGCAGATGCTAATTCTCAAGGGCCATCCTTCTTCAATCTATGATCAATGTCAGAAGCAGCTTTCCATATCTACTGTGCATCTATATCTTACATAATTCTTTACTGAGGGCACATTAAAATGCTTTCAAGGGAAATTGCCAGGCAGCTGTGTGGCAACCTACAAGAAAATGAGCATCATTTGAGGGTTCTAGAATCTATTGGGTTTTTTTATATATATACTAAAACCCTGTGGCTTATTAGACAAACTCAGATAGAAAATTGTAACCCAAAAATCTAAAGCAGTCATTGGCCTTCATGAAAGATCAGGGTGATTTTTCTCCTGCACTTAAAGTTCACATGCTAAAATTTGGAATTCTGATCTTATTTATAAATAAATAAGAATAAAAAGAAGGATAAGTTTTATTTGGTTCCAAAAGATAGAAACACCAGTTACTGTCTGGCACAATATGATACCCCTGAAAAGGCCCAGTTCTTAATTATCACTTGCCTCATCAGGTTTGTCAGCACTATCTGGAAAAGGATTTCTGAAGAGTTTGAGTTGGTCAATATATGGGACAAGATTTTTGTTCAGATAATCAGACCTCAGGCTGTTCAGGGATTTAAAGGTCTGAAATTTTATATAATATTTTAGTGGGACTTATTCCTAAATAGCCTAGGCTGCAGTATTAAATACATTTATTAGGAATAAACCCCAATGGAATTCAGCAAGGCCTTTGCATGAACACATTTAAGATTGCCTCCTAAAATATTTTTATTATTGCCACCATTTATTAGTATCAGTGACTTTTAGAGGTTACCTGAAGACAGTCTCATTAGCTCTTAATGATAAACTTTTTTCCTGTTTTCTTACTTTTTGCTCATGTATTATTTTGCTAATTAAACGTATTCCTGAATTGCTTCTCAATTCAAAGGCTCCTGCAAAAATCTGCTCATATGATCTTTGTTCTTTTAGAAAAGAAAAAAAATTGCAAGCAATATGTATAAGTAATAAAAGAGAAAAAAAGAAACACCTTTAATTGTGGGATATTTAGTTATTCTTGTGGTAGAGGATGGTGTGGTACTCCTAAACTCCATGTAGCTTTGTGTGGGAAAGTATACATTTTCTTTAAACCTAGGGCCTTAAACTTAAGAAAATTCACACTTGGAAAGAAACTAGTCTTAAGGGTGAAGAAGAAAATATTTATTTTCTGTTTTGGATCTTCAGAAAAAAGTACCATTTGGTTAAGTGAGTTTTGTTTGCTAAATAAACATGCTCTTTTTTCACTCAGTTATATTTCAACGCTGTAATCATTTATAGCAGCCAAGTAGTTTCCTCAGAGGCATGCAACTTCTGTTTGTAATGATTAAAAAAAAGAAAAAGAAAGATACACTACCAAATGTAGCTTGGACGATTGGGTCTTAAAATGGTACCCCAGTTTGTCTGAAATATAGAATTAAAATACTGTATGGCAAGAATTTATCCACTTCCTAGATGAAAATTTTTAATTTCAGATTCATCATTATTTTGGCAGTTAGGTAAAAATGATAAACACTAACATTTGAATCTGTTTTTTGGGAGGCAGTATCTCAGTATAAGATATATAAAATGCAGTATAACATAAGGGATAAAAATGTTCCTGTTAAACATTATATATAATGCCTTTATGAGGTACTCTGATTTTTCATTCTTTAAGTATCCCTTAGGTCAATGATGGCTAAATTTTTTGCCATCGTGTGCCCAAAGCATGGGAAGTGTGTGGGGGTCATGCACGCATGTGCCTACACCCATAATTCAATGTGCCGTGCCCCCCTGTGCATGCGCATGCAACACACACTCCCCTGCGCTCCCTCCATTTTTGGCACACGATGGTCCGGTGGTCCTGGTAGGCCCATTTTTCGCCCTCCCCAGCTTCCAGAGGCTTTCTAGGAGCCTGGGGAGGATAAAAACGGCCTTCCCCACCCTACTGGAGGCCCTCTGGAGGCCGGAAATGGCTTGCTACCCAACTTCCGGTGGGCCCAAAAATCAGCTGGCATGCCCACCGATATGTCTCTGTGTGCCACCTGTGGCACGCGTGCCATAGATTTGCCATCATGGCCTTAAGTAATAAGATTAATAAACCATTGTGTCCTTATTTTGAGACTATTCCCAATATGCAGATTAAATCCCCTTGTAAGACTAGATACTCTTATAATATAAAGGAAATGACCTGTCCAGCAATTTCTGACACATGGTGCAATTATAAAACTGGATGAGTACATATTGAACACACATGTGAACATGTGGTTTGATATTTTATTTAAAAAAGCAGGATGCCCCCTCCCATTCTTTAATTCTCAGTGATCAGTCGCTTTCGAAATGAATGAGAAAATATATGCACTGCAGAATGCCCACATTCCTTTTGACTGTTTCAAAAGCCATTGAGAACGATGCAGCAGGGATACTCTGTTTTGATCATCCTTCATCAGCAGAATGCCAAGCCACATTTGACAGTTGATTCTCTTTTCTGAAATGACCCCTTCCATACTAGAGGAATAAAGCCACATCGGGGTGGGGCCGAGGGGGTGGAACCAGTTGGTAGATGCTGTAAATACAGGACCAATAAGATTCTCCGTTTCAGGAAAGAAGAGTATCACGTTGCCACATGTTTGACATTGTAGCTGCATACAAAATACAGAAGATGGAGGGAAGTGTGTGGTGGAGAAAAATGAAAGATTAAAGTGGATCCCTCTGAGATCATTTGTAAATGACTGGGTTCCAGATCAAAATATTACGAGAAAAGGCAGAGTGGCTCCCCATCTGTCACATATTTGTTACATTTTCAGTAGAGTTATGTTATTCACATATTGCCAACAAATTTATTCGGGGAATTGTGCAAAATATTTCAGCTTCATATTCCTCTCCCCTCTAAAATGCAGCCTCATACCACCACTTCACAAAAAACCAGAGCAGGTGTTTGGATCTCAGTACAGGTAGTCCTCGACGTACGACCACAATTGAGCCCACAATTTTTGTTGCTAAGGGAGACATTTGCTAAGTGAATTTTGCCTCATTTTATGACCTTTCTTGCCACAGTTGTCAAGTGCAGTTGTTAAATTAGTAACACAGTTGTTAAGTGAATCTGGGTTTCCCATTGACTTTGCTTGTCAGATAGTCACAAAACGTGATCACATGACCCCGGCATACTGCAACAGTCATAAATGTGAGTCAGTTCCCAAGTGTTTGAATTTTGATCGTGTGTCCATGAGGATGCTGCGATGGTCGCAAGTGTGCAAAACAGTCATAACTCACTTTTTTCAGTGCCATTGTAACTTTGACTAGTCACTAAATGAACTGTTGTAAGTTGAGGACCACCTGTACCAGCCCCTTCTTTGATAACATGTTGTATCTCATTACAGTTATTGCAAGCTTGAGGTTTCTCATTGAAATGCCATGGCTGTACTTTCCATAGCTTGCTTCTACGATGGTGACACCTGTAATGGATTTCTTTCCTAGGTGGCAATCCTAATTTGAGAACACTGTGGCTCAACAGGAGTGCTGAGGCCGAGAAGCAACGGCTTTGGACATTTCTGGCATGCTTTCAACTTCAAGATTCAGCAGAGGACCTCCAGGCTCTGGAAACTCCTTTCTTTGTTATCTGTTCCTTGTTACTCTACCTTGTTCTACAAGTAAAGAAAACCCTAGTTCTTCCTTGCATGTTCAACCTGTTTTTCTGTGTATTCTGAGCAAGCGCCCCCCAACCTTTTGGGCACCAGGGGTCAGTTCTGTGGAGAGAGGTTTTTCCATGGACCTGAGGGGGCGTGGTTTTGTGTGCTGCCTGCATCCCGTGGATAGGGCTTTGCTTGTTTACGTGGACTGGTTGCTGGCATGCAGCAGACCGGTGCCGGTCCACGGACCAGGGGTTGGGGATCCCTGTTCTAGAATAAGTAAATTGCAAATTAAATTACTTGATGTCTTGGATTGGGCCTGTCTCTAATCATAAACTGAATTATTGAAGAGGACATGGAGTGGGATTTCCCTATCTTGAAATTATGGCTTACACACTTTATATCTGTGGAAGGTTGTATAATCTGAGATTATGGTTATGATACCATTTCTTTTCCTGAACGATATCACCACCCTTTGTTAATACTACTTCTAATTATATATCCACCTAACATCTGTGGAGCCCAGGATGGGGTTGGAATAATGAAGATGATTTATTAAAAAAAAAGCTGTTGGAAAAAAAATAGGTTGTAAGGATTTTGTTAAGGGGTTACATTATCAACAACATCATCATCATTTCGGCAACTAGAACACTGACACACAAATACAAGTCTGAATACAAATAGTCCTTGGAGGTTACATGTGAATTTTTCACACATGAAATCCATTGGAGAGATTGTGAAATAAATGTTGAAAATGTAAGCTCTGCCTGTTTTTCAGATTATTTGGTATTTATTTGCCACACTGCTGGGTCACAATGTTTATCATGTAATTATATTTCATTGTGTGTTTTTATTCAGAATGATGATAGCGGCGGTGGCAGCAACCCATATCAACCATCAGTGCCAGTCAATAATATTTGTGATACATCTTTAAATGTTCACTTGACTAAGTTTTATTCATTTAATGAATAAAATTATTATTATTATTATCATCATTATTATTATTATTATTATTATTATTATTATTATTCATTAAATTTACATCCTGCCCAACTTCCAGCTGGCAGTCCTCACTAGATGCTGTATTCACATTGGACCTGTGAATCCCAAAATTCCTAATCCTGATCTTCATACTTGCTAGTTGAAAAATCTGCAAATTGCAATTCCAACGCATCTGAAGAATAGACTGGGAAAAGCTAGATTCAGTTCAAGGCTCTCCATAGAGCCTTGGTAGCACAGTGGTCTAAAGCACCCTGTTATTAACACCAGCTGCCTGCAATTATTGCAGGTTCGAATCTCACCAGGCTCAAGGTTGACTCAGCCTTCCATCCTTTCTAAGGTAGGTAAATTGAGGACCCAGTTTGTGGGGGCAATAAGCTGACTTTGTATAAATATACAAAAGTATGAAGGCTATTGCTTAACGCATTGTAAGCCGCCCTGAGTCTCCGGAGAAGGGCGGCATATAAATCAAATTTTTTAAAAAAAGGCTCTCGTGATTCACATTCATATCATCAAACTGTAAATTCCTGTTGCCTACTGTGAGTGAACTAACTAAAGGATATTGCAGCATCTTGGATCATTGTTCTTGCCTTTGTAGAGAACATTCAGATCAGATTGCTTTCACTCCCTCACCCTTCTATCATGTATTAATTTAGTCAAGACATTAAGGAAGTTGTTTTTAAAAGGTATCTCCTTTTTTAATGTTGCACAAAATAACAAAACTGGTTAACAAAGACCAAACCAAGCTTTTTCAAAATAAAACTAGAAATTGAGCAAAAGTAGTATTTCTAAAGTGCTTAATGTTGGATTGTACTTCTTATTTACAGCCAAAATGGTGTATCTCCGTGTATGGATGTGTGCGTATACACATACTGTACGTATTTAACGTTTGCTATGGCTGTAGGAAAAATGAATGTACAGCAGGGTATAGCAACTGTAGCTGTGAAGACCTCTGATGCAGATGCAGATTTTAAAAGCAGCTTGTACAAAATAAGATAAGGTATAAGATTGACATTCCTCTAAAAAGGAATGCAGATAATGAACAAAGCAAGTATTTTTCTGCTTATTTGTAACAAATGCTAAGTGTCTGTCTTAAAACTTTGCCTCTTAGGTGGACAGCCTCTCTTTAGAAGATCTGCATGCATTTATGGCTCAGGCTTTGTGCCTCCAGGAGAAATCAGCTGCTCAGCTTGCAGACTTGCAGGTATGGGCTTGACCCAACTTTTAATGTAATACTCATGATATCCCCAATGTGAACATTGCATGGCGTTCTCTTGACTTAACTCAGATATGCAGGAGATTAGATCTGGGGGTCAGGAGGTCTCTCCCGCTTTGTTTTGCTGATGAACTATTCATCTGAAATTGTTATTTCGTTTTGATGTGGCTAAAACTTTAGAAAGATCTGCCATATTGGAGCCCTTGCTTCTCAATGACTGTGACCCAAATAGTTTAGTAGGGAAGTAATTCAGACTCTCATTTCTACATTATCTGTCAATGCTTCTTTGTATAACATTTTCAGGCAGATCAGATCTATCAAGCAATAGAAAGCTCAAATACTTTCACTTGCATTTTGATAAGGGCAACTTTTTTTTCCAAATGTTCAGGTAAGTTTCTTAATTCTTCTAGGTATATTGGATCTTGGTTCCCCTTTACCTGCACAGAGTTCTCAAATGGCGTGGCCGTTGGCTGACAGTCATTAAGACTTCCTAGGGCAAATATTGTTTATGTTGGTTTTAACCAGAGGTCTTCAAACTTGGCAGCTTTAAGACTTGTGGATTTCAATTCCCAGAATTCCCACAGCTAGCTGGAGAATTCTGGGAATTGAAATCCACAAGTCTTAAAGCTGCCAAGTTTGAAGACCTCTGGTTTTAACCCATAATGGAATTTTGGAAATTTCTATGGAAGAGCATGAATGACACTTCTTCGTTGATAACCTGAATTCCTATGACTGGGTTTGCACAACATATTAAGCCCAGATGTGCTGACTAGCCTGTAATTCACTGTGTTGCAGAAAGTCAACTGACACATTATTGTTTAGATCGTTGTTCCAATTCAGGCAATTCTGTAAACTGTGGTTTACTTTACCAGAGATAAGCATGCCTTCATGTAAATAGCCTGACACATTATTGTTTAGATCGTTGTTCCAATTCAGGCAATTCTGTAAACTGTGGTTTACTTTACCAGAGATAAGCATGCCTTCATGTAAATAGCCTGTATCTATAGTAATAGCCCACTCAAC
This sequence comes from Ptyas mucosa, assembly GCA_012654045.1. Taxonomy (NCBI): domain Eukaryota; kingdom Metazoa; phylum Chordata; class Lepidosauria; order Squamata; family Colubridae; genus Ptyas; species Ptyas mucosa. The sequence goes on from WNWU01000005.1 coordinate 20,506,382, forward strand.
ATATGCCAAGTTCAGTTAGCCTTTAGTTAGCCTTTATGTCTGTATGGAAAATCACTTAGCAGTCACAAGTTAGTTTGTTAGAGTTTGTGTTGCCGTCGAGCAATCTGCACAATATGCATTTAAAATATATTGTGGGCTTGTGATACATTTGTCTGGTAAACAGGGTGTTTGTGTTTGTTTGTTTGTTTTTTCTTTTAATGACTGCATGCTAAGTAGCTTTGGGCATGTGCCACTTCTTGGGGAAGGTAGTAGGTGGGGCATCTTTACTATCCAGCCCCACCTTTGGAATGTTGGGTTGCTTTGAACTGATTCTACATTCTCATTTAACATTCCCTTGTTTGACTGCAAGGTAAATGAGCCTCCCGCCAGTCGTGTGTCCATGCCATTTCCCATTGTTCTCTGGTATATACTGTATTTACTCTGAAATTCCAAGCATCCTTTGCCTTCCTTCTATATCTTGTCAGTACTTGTCTTGTTCTCGACAGCTAAAAATATTTTTGTTAGTTTTTTTTTTAAATTGGCAGTTCTACCTGCTCAGTCGAAAAAAGAATTTGAGCTTCGAATAGAATAGAATAGAATAGAATAGAATAGAATAGAATAGAATAGA
>WNWU01000005.1:20506998-20548477 GCA_012654045.1 Ptyas mucosa
ATAGAATAGAATAGAATAGAATAGAATAGAATAGAATAGAATAGAATTTTTTATTGGCCAAGTGTGATTGGACACACAAGGAATTTGTCTTGGTGCATACGCTCTCAGTGTACATAAAAAGAAAAGATACATTATGTCAAGAATTATAAGGTACAACACTTAATGATAATCATAGGGTACAAAAAAGCAATCAGGAAACAATATCAATATAAATCGTAAGGATACAAGCAACAAAATTACAGTCATACAGTCATAAGTGGAAGGAGATGGGTGGTGGGAACAATGAGAAGATTAATAGTAATGCAGAATTAATAAATAGTTTGACAGTGTTGAGAGAAATATTTGTTTAGCAGAGTGATGGCGTTCGGGGAAAAACTGTTCTTGTGTCTAGTTGTTCTGGTATGCAGTGCTCTATAGCGTCATTTTGAGGGTAGGAGTTGAAACAGTTTATGTCCAGGATGCGAGGGGTCTGTAAATATTTTCACAGCCCTCTTTTTGACTCGTGTAGTATACAGGTCCTCAATGGAAGGCAGGTTGGTACCAATTGTTTTTTCTGCAGTTCTAATTATCCTCTGAAGTCTGTGTCTGTTTTGCTGGGTTGCAGAGCCAAACCAGACAGTCACAGAGGTGCAGATGATATATCTGCATCATGTAAGAAAAAAGACCCAGGGTTGTAATTAAAACTGTGGCTTTTAATTTAATTGTAGCAGGGGGGACAGAAGCATGTGTCATACCGCAGAAGACTTTACATTACAGAGCTGTTAACTGCCTGGCTTTATGGTCTTAAGTTGTAAAAACACCTAAAGCAAATAGAATGCGAACATGTAATGTTGACATATTTTATTGGCATATTTATGAGCACTTTTTAGATAGGCTTACAAATTGCTCGGAAGCAGCTGTTCCTGGATAACCGTTCCTAAAGCCTTTATACATGATGCCTCCAACTAAAATCAGAAAGCTGTGAACAGTTTTTCTTTTCCCCCCATTTCACATTTGCTGTTGTTATTGTAAATGAAAAATCGTCAAATAATGATGGCAATAAATCAACAAAACATTATCAAATGTCCCTGGTGGGGAATTAGGGCTAAAATGCTTCTGTTTTCAGCACAAGAATTACATAATCAAATATTGTGAATGTGAATTCCATAAGAGAAATTATAGAAATCATGTAAATATTTACAGAAATCAACATTTATGAAGTACCATACTAAAACCCATATAAAAATGAATGGCTTAGATTAAATTTGCTGAATATGTTTCATTGAAAAGAAAATTATCCTTATTTGGAGAAATAACTAAATCTATTGTGCTATGGTGGTGCAGTGGTTAGACTGCAGTATTGCAGGCAAACTTTGGCCACAGCCAGGAGTTCAATCCTGTTGGAGCTGGAGATTGACTCAGCCTTCCATCCTTCCAAGGTTCAGTAAAATGAGGACCCAGATTGTTGGGGGCAATATGCTGACTCTCTAAACTGCTTAGAGAGGGCTGTAAAGCACTGTGAAGCGGTATATAAGTCTAAGCACTATTGCTATTGCTATATATCCAAATAGCTTTTGGAGAAAATAGAGATCATGCTTTCTTTTGTTTGTTTCATTAAGCAATCTGTAGAATTCTAAATGTGTACAAGAAAAAGAATAAGACAAAACAGGCAAAGATTTTTTCTATTAAATAATCTTACCCCCACAAAATGGAACCTGGGTCATTTCCCAAATTTGGTCCATTTTATTGTTTAATTTTCTTTATGTCCCTTAATAAATTCTTACTGACTATAGGACTGGTGTGCCTAACATTTTGGATTGTTTTCAATCCAAATATTATAATTTTGTAGTCCCAAATAGCCCTGAAAACGCAGACTTTGGTGTCTAATAAAGGTTTGGATGTTTCAGCTACTCCTCACCTTCTATTCCTTCCAGTCTTCATGATGGTTTTATAAATTCTCTTGACTGCTATTTTCAGAATGCATCTTAAGTATGTTTTTAAAATGTGGTTTTAAAAGCATGTGGATAATTTCCTTGTTATTCAAAATATACCTCACCACCTTGGGATTTTATTGATGATTTATTTTTCTTGAATCACTCTGTTAATACAGTGCATCCCTTATATTTGCTTTCCAGTGAAGCAGTACAATTTTTTATGATATGCCTAGGTTCTGAAGTGTATTTCAACAAATGGAGAAGGATAACTTTGCTCACTAGATTAATTCATTTTGCAGGCAATGGTGGGCTTAACTAATCAAAAGTAAGTTCCATTTTGTTTAGTTAGACTTACTCCCAAGTCAATGTATTATTGTACTCTGTTGAACTATAAGGTTTATTATAAGTAAGGAGATTTAAGACTGCATTCTCAATCCCGGCAGAACATATGTCGTTTATTTTTTCTTTTTGTCAACTGCCATCAGTTAAAAAAATGGCAAAGGCTAGCTTCCAAAAACATAACTGATGGACACAATTAACAACTGTGTATCAGTTGGTATTGCCTGTTAAATATTATACCAACTTCTGGTATATAATGACTAGGTAGTTGAGAATCTGAAATGCATTCTTTCTTTAGGCTAATCGGAAAGGGGTTGGATAAAGAGAGAAGATAGCATTTATTGGGCTAATGTATACTACACCAGCAGTGACCTGTGCTTGGCAGGTGTGGTAGGGGGGAAGGGAGCCAGTAGTAAGCAAGTCACAGCAGGCACACCTGCTTGACATCTGCTCTTGCATTCTTCTGCACCTGTCTTCCTATCTTTGTTACACAAGAGCAGGAATGCAAATCTTCACATCTGCCTATGCTTGAGGTAGGGTGATAGCGTAGAAGACTAGTGGTGAAACTCAAGAAGATCAAGAATATGTGTGGCACGTTCTACATATTTACTGGCCTAGTTTCTGTACTGACAATCCAAAAGCTCAAAAGTGCATAACTTTTGATTGTACAGCTTAAAACAATTATATAACCCTACCAATAATTAAAATTCAAGTAAGGGAACATATTTGCTGAATATTCAGTGGGGACTGAAACTTTCCTATGACGACTATTCCCATACCAGGTACAGTTGCCTTCCATTTTCCTCCCCGTGATAGGAATACAATTACTTTATACACGTAGTCCTTGATTTACAACCTCAATTGAGGCCAGAATTTATGTTGCTCAGTGAAAAATTCGTTAAGTGAGTTTTGCCCCATTTTACATCTTTTCTTGCCACATTCGTTAAGTGAATCACAGGAGTTGTCAAATTAGTAGCAATGGTTGTTGAGTGAATCTGGCTTCCCCATTGACTTTGCTCATTAGAAGGTCACAAAAGGGGATCAAATGACCCTGGGACATTGCAATCGTCATAAAAATGAACCAGTTGTCAAGCATCCATGGGAACGCTGCAAAGGTTGTAAGTGTGGAAAATGGTCATAAGTCACTTTTTTCAGTGCCATTGTAACTTCCAATAAACTGTTATCACTAAATGAATAGTTGTAAGTCAAGAACTACCTGTATTAGATAGGTACATAGGAAAGCATTCTTTCATGTACTGTTGTTCCATATCAGTCATGGGCACAATGTCTGAAGTTAGGCATATTGTGAGGTAAAACTGGTAGCCTAACTACAATAGAACTTCTGGTCACAAACACTTCTGACCACGACCAAATGGGGTTCCAACCAAAAAATATACATTTTTTTTTCGTGGCCGATTTCCCCTTCCGGGCTATTTTTTTGTAAGCGCCAAATTTCCAAAATTAGGTTCGGGTCATGACCAAATCGGGTTGCGACCAGTTATGGAACAAATTATGGTTGTGACCAGAGGTTCTGCTGTACAATGTTTTGTGAATTGTGTTGAACTGAAATCAGAAGGTTAATTCATTGTCTCTAAAGGCGATATTGCTGCTATTACATCTATACCCAAACTATCCTTATACTGTGTTCCTATACAATCAAACCTCTGCTGTCCAGTCATTTCCCAAATGGGGCCCTTCAAATATATACTTGCATTGTTTTCTAAACCCCAACATTTATGTAGCTCCCACTCACAGTAACCTCTCATATTTTTTGTTAGTTTTTATTAACAAATAAGGACAGGGTGCTTGCTAGCATTTTCTCTTCTTTCTATGCAAAGTGAAAACGAAATGTTTATTACTCCATGATGGATGGTAGCTCAGGAGGCAAGATACTGATTTGATTATATTTTCTGTGTTTTTCTGTTGGCCAGCTGGAGTAAGTAAACAGTGATTGATTCATAGTGTTCTCTGTGTTTCAAGGTCAGGAGAAGGGAAGATTGTTGTAGATCAGTTTCAGACTATTTTGTGAAAGATTGAAGAGTGAAAAGTTTGGCGGTGTGGAACTGCCCTAAGTCGAAATAAGGAAAGAAATGATTTATATGCCTCCATTACTCACTATTGTTACAGGAGTGGAACATATTTCAGTGAATGAAACATCTTTCATTTTTCGTTCATGACTGTATTAGTATGGAATGGATGGATGCTGCTATGTCCACTAGCATTTCCTCTACCATTTTAAAACTAACTTGGAGAATGCAGTGTGAAAAAAGATTATTTATGGCTTGCTTTATCTCAGCATTTATTTCAGTAGAAAGCACAGCCTGATGGAAGGCCTCCATTACAGCCCACCAGAGGAGTTCTCAAGCCTTTTAAATTTTCCCATCTGCTTCCCCCATATTCTCCCATGAATATTGTGCTCCCCTCAACCTGGTAAAGGTTTGTTTATAATGTTTGACATACACAAAGGTAGAGGGACGCATCCTTTGCCCCTCGTGTTAGGTTGTTTTTTTCCTCTTGAATATTTATGACTTTGTGGGGAGAAGTATAACTTTGATGTATGAAGTGCTACTATAAATCTCTTTACTCCAGAAGTCCAGCCCCACATTCATGAAATAAAGCGAAAACGTAAACTACAGAACATAGAACTCTAGTGATAGATCGATCACTAGAGAGAGAGAGAGAGAGAGATCAGTTAAAAAGATGATAGAGATGAGGAGGAGGAGGGAGAGAGAGAGAGATTATAGATTTAGCCACCCTTGAAACTGGAAGACACTTAAAGACATAAGTCTTGTCCAAGTCCAAGGAACATTGGTTCCCTCTTCATCAACTTCGGCCCTTACAGTATGGCTATATAAGAGCAGGAGAGAATGATAAAGGGAGGGAAGCAGTTTGAGTGGTCCCACTCACCTTCAGTTGGCTCCAGACGTGTTCTACTCCAAGGAGATAGAAAGTTGTCCATATCATGGGTATAACTATGTTATTCAATATCATTCTGCTTTTTGAAAAATTCTATTGCGTTTAAAAGTGAATACTAGCATCTTAAATTGCGCACAGTGAACAATCAATGTATATCTTTAATTTCATGCATTATGTGATTCTTGTACCTGTACCGGCTAGCTGCCCTATTTTGCATTATATATGATTCCTGAACACTTTTCAGTGGTGACACCATTGCAGTAATAAAGACTGTTGTTATTACAGTAGATGTAAGAATGCAGGAGCACTCCTAACTACAGTTCCTTCCTAAGAATCTAATATCAAATGGAGATTAGGGAGCACTTCCAGATTTCGGATCTCTCAGTTTGTGTCAATCCTCGGTCCTACCAGCACCTGCCTTCAATTCTGCATTAAAACCAATTGCAGGTTGTCCTCGACTTACAACCATGCATGTAGTGACTGTTCAAAGTTACAACAGCACTGAAAAAAGTGACTTATGACTGTTTTTTCATACTTAAAAAACATTGCAGCATCGCCATGGTCACGTGATCAAAATTTGGACACTTGGCAACTGACATGTATTTATGAAGGTTGCAGTGTCCTGAGGCCATGTGTTCAACTTTTGCGACCTTCTGACAAGCAAAGTCAATGGGGAAGCCACATTCATTTAACAACCATGTCACTAACATAACTGTGATGGTGGACCTATGGCATCTGTGCCCAAAGTGGCACGCAAAGCCATGTCACCCGGCACGCGCGGCTTTGCCTGTTTGTCTTCTGGGTTTCTGGCGGGCTTGAGCATGTGACGATCAGCTGTCCTTCGTGTGCACGACAATCAGCTATCCTTCGCGCATGCAGCAGTCCCGAAAACTAGTGTGCGCATCCGCACCAGAACCTGGAAGTTTTGCTTTTCCGGAGCGTGATCCCTTCGTGTGCGCGGAAGTGCTGAAAACCGGCCTGCACATGCACGCCAGCTAGCTGATTGTCAGGCGCGCATGCCTGCTAGAACCTGGAAGTTTGGCTTTTCCGGAGCGTGACCCTGACGAGCGCACACGCGCGCAACATTTCCACGTGATCTTTTCAGCACTCGGTGCTGAAAAAGTTCGCCATCAGTGCTCTATAATGTGACTAATGCTGATTTTTCTTTTTTTAAAAAAAAGAATGTTTCCACTTTGGACTCTAGTTTTTAATTTTGTCTTTTCTGCTTATGTTTACAAACTAAGATATGAAATATATACATGGTCCATTGATAATGGTAAATATGTAGCATTAGAGGTATACCCTATTTTTTTAAAAAATAGAAGTGACGTCAAAAAAACAAAGGCTTCAGTTTCTGAGTTTCAGAAAACAAATACATAAATATGTTACCATGTGTTGTTTGCAATAACAAAAATAGGTTTTGTTTAGCAGACTTGAGTTCCAGCATACATAACAAACAGCCCTATCAGATTAGTATTTTCTATTCCATATTTGAAAAGGAGGGGAAGGGACTTGTTAGTGGGAGTGGCTTTCCTGAAACACATGTAGGGAGTAACTTTATAGTATTAGGTTTTAAGTGAACATTGAGGACTTGTCATTTCTGCATCAGCTTTCTCTGATCTGAGTGCACTCTGATGTATGAATTTCAATTTCCAGAATTCTTGGTAATGACCATACTGGCTGCAACTCACCTGAATGGCAGGTGACATGTGGCTTCCTTTCTTTACTCAAGTGACAAGGGATTTATTCCTGCTGTAGTTTGAATATTCCACTTGCCCCCTACTGATCTTCTACATCATCTTTGGTCAAAACAGGAGTACAGGAAACTCTTCTGTGGGTTGGTTCAAACAGAAATCCTTTTGAACTTTGGAAAGGAATTTAATTGGCTTGAGTTTGATGAATAAACATGGCTTTATTTGTAGTGAGTTCCTTGGTCTGTTTTGATTTTTGAATTCTTCTTCGTTGGGACACTGAAATGTAAAGTGATATTGGGTCTTCTGTTTAGGTTCACTCTGAGCCTTGGCTTACAGTAAATATGAGTTTTGTCCTACCAAAGTATCACTTTACACAAATCTGCCTTTGTGAAGCTCAGCAAATAAACCTTTCTAGCATATAAACCCCAAACTGCTGATTTGTTTACTGTTAAATATTTACTGTGAAGCACTATGGACTTTTAAGAACTGGTTATTCTAGTTTGTCTCTTCCAGCAAATGCTGTAGTTTGTAAGATCTTTCTTATTTTTAGCCTTCTTGTCTGTGCTACTTCTTTGATTAGGCAGGAAGGACTAACATGAGCTCTAATCTTTAACACACACATAATATAACTGTATTTTCAAAATAAATAACACTGCATTCTGGTGGGAAAAGGGAACACAGAACTAATATTCTGTATATTTGATATCATTTAAACTGACTGAAGGGAACTGAACTTACCGCCTCTTTGATATATCTCAATCAAAGATATATTAATAGTCTACAAATTTCTATGGTCTTAGGCAATGGGTAGCATTTTTATAAAAAAAGGACTTTAGGAACAAAATGATTATTTTGAGATGTTTCACTTTCAGGACAAAGTGAATTAATTTTACCAGAATGTCCAAAGCAGACGAGCTGTACCTTAAAGCTTTCTATCACCATATCCTTGCTTCAGCATTCTCTTTTGTTAACATGCTCATAATAAATTAAACTCAATTTGTTCTTTTGCTAGATAATTTGGTAAGGTAAAATTAAGCTGTCTCTTACCTAGGGAGTTTCATAGGTAAACAAGCATCTTCATCCAATTATTGATAATCAGAATTCAGTTCTGCCAGCTATGCCATGCTGGTGCTCCCAGTAACCTTAAAATTGTATGTGTTTGTAGTAAAAGTTCTTGTAGGGCTCATTATGCTATCATTATCTGATTTATTGGTTCGATTTATTTATTGGTTCGATTTTATATGCCGTCCTTCTCCGGAGACTCAGGGCGGCTTACAATGTGTTAAGCAATAGCCTTCATACTTTCGTATATACCTGCTTAGTAGGGCTTTCAGGGCCCCCTAAACGGTGTTCTTTTTTATACAAAGTCAGCTTATTGCCCCCACAATCCGGGTCCTTATTTTACCTACCTCGAAAGGATGGAAGGCTGAGTCAACCTTGAGCCTGGTGAGATTTCAACTTGCAGTAATTGCAGGCAGCTGGCAGCTAAGTGCTATTTAACAGCACTTTAGTCCGCTGCTCCACCAAGGCTCCTTGCATTATGATTGCATTATGTTGACTGGAAATGGCTTCTTCACCTGCCATTCTGGGTTAATACAACTCTTTTATTTGCCAGGTAGATGTGTAGTGTGTCCCCACTACATTTGGAAACAGCTATCTATTATGTGGTTTCATACCGACATCCAGACAATAGGGACACAGGCCACATGTCATATTGGCCTACATATATCATAGGACAACAATAAACAATAATCTAACAATAAACTAGGGTTCCTACTAATACCAGTGAATCTGATTGGAAGCCCACAAACAAGACATGAGCACAATGGCAATTTCCCTGCCATGTTCCCTAGCAGTTCTTGGCCAAACTATAGATAGACTACAGGCCTGGATGGTTCTGAAATTGGATGGATGGATGATTAATTTCCTTCCTTAGTAGCCTGGAAATTCTATGTGATGTATTCCAGCTATATCCAAGCTGCAGGATGATAGTGGTAATCACAGGATTCATGCTTGATGAAAGAAGCCAGTAAGACACATTGCATTTCTTCCAGATCTTGTTGCAAAAAATGGAACTACTGCATTGTTTCTTTTCATGCCAAGCCATCCAGATTAGAATGCATTGTAAAATTCTATCGTTCTTACCTACAGGAACTGTATTAAATGCCAATAATTATGCTGCTCTCCCTTTCTCTTTTTAACAGCTTGCCCAAATTGATTCAAGAGCAGTGCAGCTTGGTTCTCTCTTTGTCCGGGGCCTTGGCGTGTTGGTGATGGCCAATAGTGCCTGCGGTTTCCCCTTTCAAATGGATGATTTGATGCCATGGCATGTATTTGATGGAAAACTTTTTCAAGAGAAATACCACCAAGCTCATAGAGGATGCCCTTTAAATCAGCTCCTGGAACACAATGCAAGTATACGATCTTGGTTTTAGATTGAGGAAAACGTCTTTGTACTTAAAAAGATGAATAAAACATGTATATATGTGTATATGTAAGATGTATATATGACATTTAGCCTCCCAGAGTTTCCTGACTAACGTTTGGTTAATCTGGAGAAATGGACCTCAGCTTTAGTCATAATTAGAGGTGACATAATTAATTCGGTGGGACACAAGTTTGTCACAATCTTCTCTAAGCATTACTAATCAGGGTACTAGTTTTAGAAGTGCTGTACAGTCATGGAATATTTGTAATTTCTTCAGATACTTCAAAAAGTATTATATGTTTATAAAGGGTGGACTAGATAGGGATCAGCAACCTGTGGCTCTTTCACCCCTCTGCTGCGGCTCCCTGTCACTCAAATATGCGTCACCACCACCAATGTGCGATACCCGCTGGCATGTGATTTATTGAGCTTTTTGACCCATCTTTTTTTCAGAGTTCAAAATGTTTTTGTTGCATGCAGAAATAAAGAATTGTTTTCTCTATAGCGGTTCATTGGTTTCATAAATGCAACACACTATAGTTTTTTTATACATAGCATAAAGGTAAAAAAAAACCCGATATATGCAGTGTTATCTTCGTTTTAGATGTCAAAAGGGTTTTGTGGCTCACGATGTTTTCTTTTCGGGTCCAAATGGCTCTTTGAGTGTTTAAGGTTGCCGACCCCTGGACTAGATCATCATTTCTCAACATGGCAACTATAAAAAGTTTGGACTTCAACTCTCAGAATTCTGGGAATTGAAGTTTGGAGATCTCAAAGTGGCCAAGAGCGAGAAACACTGGACTATAAAAATGCTGAAATGTTGATGCAGAGATAACTGTCCACTGAAGAGCTGATACACTGATATTTCAAGGTGTTGCATAAAAGTGAACAAAACACTTCTATATGAAATAACTCTTCGGTTGAAAAAGCCCAGGCTTTTCTAAATTAAAACTAGCCTTTTAAGACACCAGAGGCTATTTGCACACAGTTCGAAATCATGATTCAGTAGTTGATGAGTGGATCTAAGATTCATGCTCACCATTTCAATCTTTTCCTTGTGCATGAGGAAGATTAACAAAACTGTTGAGTTTTGATTCATTCTGTTAGGTTTGTCTTGACTTGAGCATTTAGGAAAGAAAGACCCTCGACTCCGTTTTTGAAATGAAAGGTTTACTTTTACTAAAGTCAAGCGGTTACAGCATAAGCAAAGCAGAATCTGAATATTCCCATGCAAAGCCTCAGTTTTTCCCTCTACCCTGGCCCTCCCCCCTTAACCAGTCCGTCAGTGTCCAATGATATTCGAATTAGATATTTTGGAAACGGCTTTGAGATTTGGCGCCTCTTTGGTGGAGCTTCACATTCCATTCTTATGGCTCCATCCTTCATTGGCCAGTCTGTTCTGGATTGACACCTCTGGTTCCTGTCATCCCCCCCTTCTACCTTCTACCTCCCCAGTCTCCCCCGTCCCTGCATTTTATGGCAGGATGCCAGTGAGGCGAAATATCCTGAAGATGGCAGACCTGACATATTCATAATTGGACCATAAGCCATTTTTTTAAATGAAGCCATACCTTGAATTGGATGTGCAGAACACAGGAAGAGAAAAGTAGACAAGCTGCTTTATTCTAATCTAGTGTTTCTCAATCTTGGGAACTTTAAAAATGGATGGACACCCATGTTGGCTGGGGAATTCTGGGAGTTGAAATTTTTATTTATTTTTATTATTTTTATTAGTCATATTTCTATGCCGCCCACTCTCTGAGGACTCTGGGCGGCTTACACCCAAGACAGTATACTAAGTAGCATATTGCCCCCAACAATCTGGGTCCTCATTTTACCCACCTCGGAAGGATGGAAGGCTGAGTCAACCTTGAGCCGGTGAGATTTGATCCGCTGATCTGCTGAACTAGCAGTCAGCTGAAGTAGCTGCAGTACTGCACTCTAACCACTGCGCCACCTCGGCTCTAAAATCCCCCATCTTAAAAATTGTCAACCTTTAGAAAGCTTGATCTAACCATATTTTGCCCTTTTCTTTGGATGGACTACCGATGGACTGGTAACTATGGTTACTAGCACATACTTTTATCTTTAACATCTGAACCGAACTTTAATGATCTCATTTTAATTTGGCTCAGGTGAAGATTTCTCAGATTACCAATATTATTTCACCTATAGGAGTTACGATGCACAAAGTTTCAGAATCTGTTGGACCTGATTTGCAAAGCAAGCGTAGCAAATGGCAGGAAAATCCAGAGCAGACCAAGACCAAGCAGCTTCGTGATGGGTAGGTGCTACCTGAACTCTTCAGAAAATCCATTGCATGTGACTCATGAAAATATAACCATCTTTGCCAAGACATAAGATCCAATGATACAAAGCTTCACAGATAAAACGTTGATGCGCTGTGGTCCAGCAACATTTGTTATAAACACGGAATACTCATGGAAGATGTAAATGGATATAAATGCCATATTTGATTTCCTGTGTACATTGAATTCCATGCAAAAGAATGAGTGTGTTCCGTGTACGGGTAAGAATGTATTCTTTCAGAAAAAGATATATGCAATCTTCATGTAGAACAGCATGCACTCAGAGTATACCAAATCTCGCTTATATAAGAATTTGATAAAATCTTAATTTCCTTGAACCATGTGTATAATAAACCTCACCTCTGTTGCTTCTATATTTTAAAGAGGCAGTAGTTATATGTTCCATTTTTTTTCCCATTCTAGTTTAAAAACAGGATTCCCAACTGTTTTGTCCATAGAAACTTCATTTTAAATGTAAAGATGGGGTGATTTTTTCTTTAGTGTATTATAACTGTCTGATATTTTCTTTAGGGAAGCATGGAAGGAGCAGAGGTTCTCATCAGAGGCTTCTGAGCAGAAATCGATCTCATTCTTATCAGCCCCAGTGCAGGGAAAGTCAGTGGAGAGAGCCTCAACCAACTGGTTCCTTCTCTGAATTTCAGCCCTCAGGTAAAAACAAAATCACACAAAACTGAAATACCAAGCTACATTTTTTAAATTATTTACTTACACTTTTTTTTTGAAGTTAAAGTATGAGTCAAGGCCTTGAGTGTAACCCCTGAGAATGGTCAATTGATTTTTATACAGTGAAAATACTGAGTAAACAAGAAGAGGGTTTCATTTTAATTTATAAGGCAAAGCTAACTTTTGTACCAACGACAGAAATACCCACATCAAAACAAAGTTATCTTATTCCAGCATATCTTTCTTTCTCACATATCAGCAGGATTTCCCTGTTTAAGCAAAGACATTCTGTGTTTGTTTTGTATCAAATTCTTAAGGAATTTCACTAGCCAACCCACCAATTGCCTGTCTTCTCTTGTCCTAATTTGTTCCTCAGTTCAGTAAAGCTTTTGTCCAGAATCTCCGTTGAATGGTTCTTGGACATACTTGAAAGTGAGCTCTGATTTGCAATAAAGGCGGTTCCCACTTTCAAGCTGGAGTTTTCTTCAGTTTTTCAATGGGACAATTAAAATATCACACTTAATTGTCTGCAATTTGGCTCTGTAATTGTCTGTAGTTGGCAGCCTTATATTAGTCCTCTTAAAACATCAAGCTTAGAGCATCTGTTAATTTATCAGCTGAAATGACAAAAGTGTGATTTCCCATTTTAAACAACCAGCCTACTCAAGTCTCTCTCTCTCTCTCTCTTCCCCCCTCTCTCTCCCCTCTCCCTCTCTCCCTCTCCCTCCCTCTCTCCCCCCTCTCTCTCCCTCTCCCCCTCTCGCCCCCCTCTCCTTCTCTCCTTCCCTCCCTCCCTCTCTCTCTCCCCCCTCTTTCTTGGCTGCCTTATATTAGTCCTCTTAAAAATCAAGCTTAGAGCATCTGTTAATTTTATCAGTTGAAATGACAAAAGTGTGATTTCCCATTTTAAACAACTGGCCTGCTCAAGAGTCTCCCTCTCTCTCTCCCTCTCTCTCTCTCTCTCTCTCTCTCTCTCTCTCTCTCTCTCTCTCTCTCTCTCTCTCTTTTTCTCACTTCTTAGCTGCTTTATGGGTTGAGAGAAAGGTACAGTGGCAGAAAATGATACTAGTGAAAATATTTTTTATAGTAACATTGGGAAGTCTTTTTAACGGGTATCACTTTTTAGCTTAACCTGCCTTCAAGCTCCTTGGAAGAGTAGTAGAATTCATCTGGGACTTCCCAACTATTTTACCACCCTCAAATCATTTTGAAGACAGATTATCCCTCTGCAATATTTTCGATAGACATTTATCTTATTTTTTGAAACAAAGGTCATGCTGATGGCTAATTCCAAGAGTTGCAGTGCCAATAGATGGCCCCAGAATGGAGAAGGGTGATCCAGAGCAGCGGCTCTCAGCCTTTGGGGCACCAGGGACCAGTTCCGTGGAGAGAGGTTTTTCCATGGACCAGAGGAGGCATGCTTTCTCATAGCAATAGCACTTAGACTTATATACCACTTCACAGTGCTTTACAGCCGTTTCTAAGCCATTTACAGAGTCAGCCTATTGTCCCCAACAATCTGGGTCCTCATTTTACCCACCTCGGAAAGATGAAAGGCTGAGTCAACCTTGAGCCTGGTGAGATTCAATCTGCCAAAAAGCTGGCAGCCAGTGAGCAACAGAAGTAGTCTGCAGTACTGCATTCTAACCACTGCGCCACCGCGATTCATGCTGCCTGCATATCACAGATGGGGCTTCACTTGTTTCTGGCACGCTGCAGTTGGAGACTTGCTGGGTAAGAGAGAGAAACTATATGTGGAATATTGGCTTAATCGTTTGTTATGTTAATTCCTTTCTCCCTTTCCTCCCCTCTCTAAAAATGAACATCTTTTCTCAGACGATAGATCACATGATCCATGATAAAAACTACCATCTGTCCTTCCAGTTTCTTTTTCCACTCGTCATTATAGTCCTGAGATGTTTTGTGACTGAAGGGAAGGCTTTCAGTTACATATGAGTTAAAATAGCAAGGACTAAAACAGAAAGATTGCATGGGTCAAAAATGGACATCATTCTGAGCATTTTGAGGGACCATCACTTCCTAAAAGAAATAAATAGTATTTGCAATATTCTTTAGAACATTTCTTCAATATTTGAAGAATATCAAATATTTCTTCAATGTGAGCCGCGGGGGCGCAGTGGTTAGAGTGCAGTACTGCAGGCTACTACTGCTGGCTGCCTGCAATTTGGCCGTTCGAATCTCACCAGGCTCAAGGTGGACTCAGCCTTCCATCTTCCCAAGGTCGGTAAAATGAGGACCCAGATTGTTGGGGGCAATACGCTGACTCTGTAAAACTCTTAGAGAGGGCTATAAAGTACAGTGAAGCGGTATACAAGTCTAAATGCTGTTGCTATTGCTATTTCTTCATTTTTTGTGCATGTTGTAAATTAATCTGTTCCCACACCTCAGGTTCACAATATAGATCAAGACACCAATCCTTGAGGGGACAATTCCAGTTTGCTCCTCGGTAAGTAATTTTTTGATGGAAAAGGGATAAGGGAAGAAAAACCCACTTCAACATTTGTATAAAGCCACCGGGAGATGTTGATTCAGGTGAGATATCATCAATACTCTGATGATATTCAGATGTACATCTTTATCCTGGGCCAAGCTGCAGATGCTATAAGAATCTTAACCTGGTAAATCAGAGGTCTTCAAACTTGGCAGCTTTAAGACTTGTGGACTTCAACTCCCAGAATTCTCCAGCCAGCATTTGGAATGCTGAAAATGAACCCATAGCTGTTTCTGAGTCTTTGAGGAGTGAATGGTCACCTATGTGCCAGTTGTATTATGGAAGATTTATCCAAATTGTGGTTGCTAAATGAGGATTATCTGTATTGTTTTTGTTGTTTTGTTATTTCCCATGCAAATGATTGCAGGGGAGAGATTCTCTCTTAGTAGAATGAATTGTTCATTTTTGCTTCATAACTATTTCCTTTTGATTTTTAGATGGCCAAGATGACGCTCCTCAAGGCTATGCATGAATAAGATGAGTTTCAGCAGGGAGAAATTCTGTTCTTCTAATGTATGCAGTTAATTGTTTGAATAAATGGGTTTTTTGATTGATTTGTTTTTATGATTTGCAAAGCTTAATAAGGTACAATATCTCTTTCACAAAATAAGATGTAAGATGCCTTTTCCATTTAAAGTTGCACGTTCTCATATTGTTGCACCATTGGCAACGGGTTTTCTTTCTAAATAAATACCGTATTTTCAGACTACGGATCGGAGTATAAGACACACCTTAGTTTTTGAGGAGGAAAATAAGAAAAAAGCTGATTGGTGGGTGGATCGGCCTCCCGGAATACCCCCGATCAGCTGTTCCCAGAGGTGAATTTTAGCAACAGGTTTGTTGGTTGTGAGCGCTGCGCCTTGCTTTTTTTGCAGCCTCTGAAACCACTGTTTCAGAGGCTTTTTTTCTGAAGCTCCCTTTCAGAGGCTTTTTTTCAGCCTCTGAAACCTCAGTTTGAGAGGCTGGGTGGAGCTACATTCGGATTATAAGACGCACCCAGATTTTCACCCTCTTTTTGGGGGGGGGGAAAAGGTGCATCTTATATTTTGAAAAATATGGTAGTTTTTTCAAAATCTACGACTCAAATATACAAGAACAGGTGTCCTTCACTTGCAACAATTCATTTAGTGACTGTTTGAAGTTACAACAACACTGAAAAGAATGACTTATTACCATTGTTCACACTTACGGCCATTGCAGCATCCCAGTGGTCACATGATTTACATTCAGATGCTTGACAACCATCTTTATGATAGTTGCAGAGTTCAGGAGTCATTTTGCAACCTTTTGACAAGCAAAGTCAACGGGGAAACCAGATTCACTTAACAACCATGTTACTAATTGAACAACTGCAAGGATTCACTTATCAAATGTGGCAAGAAAAAATGTAAAATGGGACAGGTTCACTTAACAAATGTTTCAATTAACAACATAAATTTTGGGCTCCATTGTGATCGTAAGTTGAGGACTACCTGTATTTACAGCAGTCAGACTCCTGAGGTCATGAGATTGTCCTTTGCGACCTTCCCAGCCAGCTTCTGACAAACGAAGTCAATAGGGGAAAGTGGATTCACTTAACCATTGAGTAAATTATTTAACAACTGCAGTGATTCGCTTAATAACCAACTGGTTGTAAATTGAGGACTACCTGCAATCCTCAATTTATCCTCAATTGTTTAATGACCATTCGAAGTCACAACAGCTTTGGAAAGGATGCCTTATGGTCTATAGAGCATTTCTGGCCGTTGTAAAATGTTGTGCTGCCTCCCCGCCCCAGTGTTCATGTGACCATATTTTGGGCACTTGACAACCGGCTCACATTTACATTGGGTGCAGTTTCCCATGATCATGTGATGATGATTTGAGGGGGTTTTTTTAAGATGGTTTCCAGATTTTTTGCTGGTTTCTGGCAAAAACCGGCCATTTGGGAGAATACATTTGATTTATATCCATTGTAAAAAAAAAAAAACCTGTCAAAAATTGGTCATTGGTGCCTCAAGTTACAACTACTACAACTTATATCCAAATTCCAATCCCAATTGCAGTCATAAGTCAAAGAATAGCTTTAATATGGTTACGTTTAACCACAATTTGTTGGGTTTGGATAATAAAACAATCCAAGCTTGTCCAGAACATCTTGTTGTGACTATCAGATCAAACATGGGAAAGGGCCTTGGTGGAGCAATGGACTAAAATGCTGTTAAAGTAGCACTTAGCTCCCAGCTGCCTGCAATTACTGCGAGTTCAAATCTCACCAGGATCAAGGTTGACTCAGCCTTCCATCCTTTCAAGGTAGGTAAAATGAGGACCCAGATTGTGGGGGCAATAAGCTGACTTTGTATAAAAAAGAACACCGCTTAGGGGGGTCCGAAAGTCCTACTAAGCAGGTATACACAAAAGTATGAAGGCTATTGCTTAACGCATTGTAAGCCACCCTGAGTCTCCGGAGAAGGGCGGCATATAAATCGAACCAATAAATAAAACAAATAAAGAAACAATAAAGAATAGGCAGGAAGTATTTTCTTTATTATTGTAAAAAAAATGGTTTATGTGACTTGTGAACATAGTTTTCAGGAAAAAAGATGCTTTGAAACCAATGGGAGTTTTGAATCAAATACAGAAAATAATATGGGGGGGGTTTTCTGTTTTTATTCTTATTATTTTATTGCGATAATCAGTCACACATAACTCATCTTGTAGAAGTAGTTTCATTTTTTTCTACCAAGTTCCTTCTGCTCAGGAAATAGCTATGCCATTTGTAAATACAATCTCTTACATGTCTATACATTAACATACCCAGAAAGCACCTTGGATAGGTGCCAATTGGCTATACCCAGGAATCAAAGAGATTCAAATGCAAGCTGTGTCTAATATCTTTTTTTTCCCTGGCATACTTAGCTGATCCCTGGCATGTGTCCATGTCAATATGGCCTGTACCTACTACTTGTCTTTATGGACATAATTGCAAAATAAGAATTTAAACTCGATGTCACTTGTTCCAAAACAGCACTTAAAATTAATTAAATAAACTACTGTACAGTTATCAAATACTGTAGATTTAGCTGAAGGTAAGTAGAGAGTATTCAGTTCAGATAAATTGAGAGTATTTATGATAGAAAAAGTTCTTAGGAATTGTATCTCTACTACATCTTTTTATTTCATAATAATTATAGTTTATAATTATAGTTTATAATACCATCTGAAATATTCCTATAAAAATCCTATCTATCACACCTATTTTGTTTTATTTTTCCATGAATCTATGTGGAAATACCTATTTTTTTCTTATTCAGGAACTTCAACATAACTTTCAGGATCAACTCTTTATGTTGTTATTTTTGTGACTTTTATTTTAATCCAGGCCAAATTAACTTTTTTAATGTTGAAATGCCAACCTAATTATGCCATGCACAGTTGGTCTTCATTTTGATTTCATTATTATGGGTTCATCTTCAGTTAGTTCACATATTTTAACATGTTTTTATAATTTGACATTTATGTTATAAGCTGCTGTGGGAGGCCAGGGTTTTTAAGAAGTAGCTGAGTATCCTAATTTCCAATTCCCTTTTTTTCCCCAAAAAACCATTTGAAACCAACCCACATCTAGTGATTTACAAAGCTCTCAAGTGCTGAGAATACCATAAATCTACCATAGCTCCCTCCATCTGACCGTTGGAGACTGCTAATAGTGGCATTCAGTTAACATTCTTCTACCTCCACCTATCTTTATTGCAAGTTGTGTGCTTGGTATTTTCCCAAAAGAAAAGTGTGGTAGGAATGGGAAAAGGCTGCTAAGGCATCATCTGTTTGTTGCATTTTAAAGAGTGGAAAATATTAATGTCTTAGCGCAAAATATTGTCTGATTTTCTGCTGCTTTAGTGGGGAACATTTTGGTAGCCAAGAGGTACACTAATAAGGGGGAGAGAGGAGGAGAGATGCAAAGTGGGCAGGGTTATCACACAAGGGAGGTTGGGAGGAATTGGGTGAATCTATCAGCCCTTTGAGGTTGTCCAGGCAGGAAACCCAGACCATGAGCACTAATACTACTTATTATAATAGAGAATTTTCAAGTCTGAAAGGCCTTTTCCCTGCCTTTATCCTTCTGAGAATTAGGGAGGGTCCTTCCTGAGATGCTTTCTCCATTCCCATTCCTCATTTGGACTCAGATGTCTCTTATCAGATTATAGTCCAAGCTACAACTCCTGCCCCTGTCTCCCAAGGTTATTCTCAGAGCCCATCACTATAGTCTTTGTCTTTAATTGCAATACGCTAGCTTTCATCTGCATCTCTATAACTGGTTCGGTTCTGCAACCCAACAAGACAGACACAGACTTCAGAGGATAATTAGAACTGCAGAAAAAACAATTGCTACCAACCTGCTTTCCATTGAGGACCTGTATACTGCACGAGTCAAAAAGAGGGCTATGAAAATATCTGCAGACCCCTCACATCCTGGACATAAACTGTTTCAACTCCTACCCTCAAAACGACGCTTCAGAGCACTGCACACCAGAACAACTAGACACAAGAACAGTTTTTTCCGGAACACTATCACTCTGCTAAACAAATAATTCCCTCAACACTGTCAAACTAGTTACTAAGTCTGCACTACTATTAATCTCATTGTTCCCACCACCCATCTCCTTCCACTTATGACTGTATGACTGTAACTTGGTTGCTTGTATCCTTGTGATTTATATTTATATTGATTATTTCCTAGTATGATTTGATTGCTTATTGCACCGTATGTCTATCATTAAGTATTGTACCTTATGATTCTTGATAAACGTATCTTTTCTTTTATGTACACTGAGAGCATATGCACCAAGACAAATTCCTTGTGTGTCCAATCACACTTGGCCAATAAAAAACTATATTCTATTCATCTGTCCACCATCTCAAAGGGGTGGGAAAACAGGACCATCAGTTTTCAGTTATCTTGATCCAAATGGGCACCAGGAAAGTGACAAGAAGATTCAGGGGCTGTAGGCCATTCTGAGTATAAAAGGCTTACCTCTGTCCTACAACAGAAACAAAGGAACTGTGAAATTGCTCATAGAAAAATTGCCATTTGATTTTGCAGGATGCAGTCAAATCTTCACATGGATGCTATTAGTTACTGAATTCTGAAGTTGTATCAAATATGCGATTATTCACACATGCATTTGACTATTGCCATCTGAGGGACAATTGTTTAATTATAAGTTTAATTTCAGAATATACTGGAGCCTTAAAACTTCTCATTCCCTTTTCAATATTTCACTAGGTGTATTCCATTCACGGTAAAAGCTACATGAACTGTATGGAAACCATTTGTAATAAATCACTTGTTAGCCTAAGATGAAAAGCCTTCTAACATTCATGCCATCTAAGTATGGTGATAAAGACGAATAAGAATCGTTCAAAAAGGCAGACCACCCTGGGAGTCGGTATACAAGCCATTCAAACAAAAATATTTCTACTGTGAAGATGACAAGGTAACATCCAGGTTAAACCAAAAGGGAAAGAAAAGCAAACCCAGGGAAAATCCACTTTCTGAATCAAATGACCGAAAAGCAAGTGATGGCACAAAATACCTCCCTGTTGCCTGGCAATTCTGATTTTTTTTTTAAAAAAAAAATCCTCAACAGAAAAATAATGTTTGTAAATTGCCTGGCTCTATTGCCACAAGTGAGTCACAGTTTAGAAGGGGATTATATCCAAATAATATCCTTATCATTAAGAGATTGTACTAGCCTTTCACTCACAAAACCTGAAGAAAAAAAATTAAACATTGTCTTCAGTGCAAAGCTAGACCTTATTTTATAATGAGCAGTATTGCAGGATAACTCTACCCACCGCCTGGAGTTCGATCCTGGTTGACTCAGCCTTCCAATTGTTAGGAGCAATATGCTGACTCTGTAAACCACTCTGAGAGTACTGTAAAGCACTATGGAGCAGTATATAAATCTAAATGCTACTGTTATTTTCAGTTCCTTTGTAGTAGGATTATATATTTCTGTCTGTGGCTCACATTAATTCTCTGAAAATTAATTCTCTCTAAACCCCTATGCTGTATGTATTGTAAATTAGGCCATTATTTGCAAGCAAGGTAAGCTGCTTCACTCTGAAATGCAGTATTATCATATTTACATCATTCTAGCAATATATTTTGAATCTGAAGTACTGCTCTTCATTATTTGGGATTTGGGATTAATGCATGTGATACATTATGCACTAACTACATCATATCTTAAGATGAACAAATGTGTGCAGCTTTGCTTAATTTTCACATGAACTTTGCATCACTTTGAGTAAGTTGGACAGCCAAATAAATTTTCTTAAATAAATAAATCTAAATGAAGAGCAGAAGATAGTTGTATGGAGCTATTTTCATTCCCAACAAAGATCTGATCCCAGCCTTCTAAATACCACTATTATGATACTCCACTATGGAGTAAAAAGGCTATAAAGCCACTTTAAACAAGGCTAAAGACACATTTTCTTCTAATGCACTTGAGCTTTGAAATACAAATGGTTTGATTAAAATTGGGTACCACTAATGTCTCAATTAATACAGATAAAGTATCTCTTTCTCAACCAGATCCTCTACTTCAGGGGTAGAATTGGGCTACTAAATCTGGATTGCAAAAATCCAGAGGATTGGTAAACAGTGGTATTTTGCATCTTTTGTTATCCTCCCAGAATTTGCAGCCTAGGGCGATTAGCTACAAATTCAAGCTGTTGGGAAAGCAATGGAGGTCACCAAGTTGGAAAGACTAGTAGAGAATGTGGTAAGGCAGTTTCAATGTTGGGTCAAACTGAAGAAGAGGAGGAAACATTTAACACTGCAAATACCAAGCAAGTGCTGTAAATTCTTTTGTTACCAATAAGCCAGGAGTACTTCTGAACCTGGGAAAGTTTGCTATATAAGGGCGGTGCATACAGCAGAGCTGGATCAAATCATGATTAGAAACTGTGCCAACAAAATGGGTATAACTGTTTAAAAACCAATTTTGGGAAAGATGTTTAAAATCATTTCTGGAGCCCTGGATAGTGCAGCTGGTCCATGGCCTTTATCTTGAACAGCAAAGGCTCACTCCCAATTCACAATAGCCCTCCTATTTATCTGGGCTCTACCAGTAGCAATTTGCAACAATGGAGGAACAAAGCTGCCATTTGACCTAGAATACAATTTTCAACTAATTAATAAAGTGACCATTAGTGCCCAAGGGGATAATAACAGGAGTAAGAGCAAATTACTGTGCTAACTAATGCTTGCTAAGGGGGTGCAAAGGAGACCCTGCCATTGTATTGCAAATGTCTTGAGGCTCTATTCTTCTTTTCTCCCACCCCACTAATACTCTTAAAGTGCTCCCACTCAACACTTGCTCCTTCTTAGGACCCTTGCAAAACTGTGTAAGAATTAGCTCTTCAAAGATCAATCAGGATCTAATTGTTGCTAACAAAGTGCCACCTGGTGAGAAATGTTACAATATACCTTCATTACAAAGCATTCAGTCTCTTAGCCCTATAACTGCGGTAAAGAGCTGGTTTAGTGGGAGGGAAGGAGGGAGAATCTCTATTCCCCCACCCCCATTGCTGTTTTCAGGCACCTGCAAGACTTGTAAAAGGACTTCAAGGCAATATGCCTTTTATAGGATCAGGGCAAAACCAGCTCTGTTATGTATGCAAAAATCTAGGAACAGTTATTCACAGGGGTCAGATGCATTTTTCACTAACCAGCCGTGGTCTCAGGGTGATGCAGCAATCTAAGCATCTCCCTATCAAGAAAATAATTGCCTTCATCCTTCCAGGAATTAAATAAACACTTCTCATCTCTCACCTCTTTACCAGTGCTGGAATATCAATAAAAAAAAGTCAATTGCAGCATCATCAGCAAATATATGTTAGGTTTTGCAGATGTATTGTGCTGTATTGATACATTAGCTAATAATGCTGATATTTTTTTAAAAAATGAGATTCAATTACGAAGGAGAAAATTACATTGTTGAATACAATATCAAATAACATAGGGTAGGCGTACGTATAAATCTACTCCTTTGAGTTTAAACCACAGAGGTATAACTCATACCAAAGTGGCCCTAATACCTTCATTATCTAGTTATAAGCCCCATAATTACCTTTGAAGCAAAACACAATACTATTTCCTCCCATGTGGCTGACAAGGAGATTGCGGTTGAGAGAGATAACTTAACCTAAGACCAACTAATAAGTTCAGGGCCTAAAATTCACAGGTTCTAGTTGCAGTTTGGATAGATTGTATTAAGTCAAGCAACTTCCTCCTTGTTGTTATTTGTCTTTTGGATTTCTCTGTAAACATCAGCCCTGAGTAAGAATAATGGAAAGATTCAACATTACGTAGGCAAAACTTTCACAGGAACTGCTAGGGAGAGGCCTACTTACTAGGCTTAACATTGGCATAGTTTAGCTAAGATCCTAGTCCCCTTGAGTATTCTGCAACAGCAGTGTTTTGATTCACACAACATATAGCATTCGTTTTGCCAAAAATTGTGAATCTGCAAGGAAGGGAAAAGGCATGTAGAAAATGAATCAGGTTCATCAGAAACCAAATATCTACAGCAGAGGTCTTCAAACTTGGCAGTTTTAAGACTTGTGGACTTCAACTCTCAGAATTCTCCAGCCAGCTGGCTGGAGAATTCTGAGAGTTGAAGTCCACAAGTCTTAAAACTGCCAAGTTTGAAGACCTCTGATCTACAGGAGCTAAGACTACACCAAGACTTTGCCCCGTTACAAATGAATGATTTCTCACAGGTAAAAGAGTGAAAGAGAGAGAGAGAAAGGAGAAAAAAAGCATAGGCATCTTTTGGACATAACCATTGGTCTATGAATCATATTATCATAAAGTTTCCTGGAAGACCCAGAAAAAGAAAATATTCCTTTGCAATACAAACTGTTTTCTATAAAACAGGAAAAGGTGGATCAGTTTGTTGAATATGAGTTTTCAATGGTACAATCAGGGGTGAAATGCTACCGGTTCGGACCAGTTCAGCCGAATCGGTAGCAATGGCGGCAGGTGGTTCAGAGAACCGGTAGCGACGGCAGCGTGAGGCTCCGCCCACCCACCCAGTTGTCATTACTTCCTGGTTTTAACCAGGAAGTAACCTGTTTTTTACCCTCTGCGCATTCGCAGAAGGGTTTGCGCATGCTCAGAGGGTCTGCATGCACATGTGACGTGGCGCATGCACTTCCAAACTGGTAGGGAAGGTAAGTAGATTTCACCCCTTGGGTACAGTCGTATCTCATATATGATATTCCCACCGTTAAACAACTGTTGTAGCCCATACACGGCCTGTGCAGCTAGTAGCTGATTCAGACAGTGAGGAGACTGTGTGGTGCTGCACCAGCAGCCTGTACAGCTGGCACTCGAGTCGGACAATGAGGAAGCTGGAGAAGATGTGGTGTCAGAGGCGGGGATTCACCCAGGGCCTTCAGAACCTCCAGAAGCTCTGTTAAGTGAACAGGATGAAGAGGAGAAGCCTTTTCTCGATGCATGGGCGCGCAGAGCTGCCAAAAGGTAGGAGTGGCTCCTTAGGAGGAGGTCTCCTCGAGAGTAAGGCTTGGGGCTAATTGGCCACTCCCTTAGCCTATTTAAGGATGAACACCGACTGAAGCAATTTGCAGGGAAAAACTTGCCTTCGTGTCTTGTCTTGCTTATCTTATCAGCTTTCTGCAAATTGTTTCTGGGCATTCTGCCAACCATAGTAAGTTTTCATTTATTATTTTTTTAATTCTTGGCAGCTGTTAATGCAATTAATTAACAGCCGTTGTTGTAAAAGACTGGTTTATTCAGTAAACTAAGGTTTGAACGTACTTTGTGTGTGCTGCATTCTTTGGGGTCCGTAGCTGGGGCAGAACAACAACTGATACTATCACTGATTAATTATATCAGTTAATCTGTTCAAAAAAACCATAATAATACTCATTGTAACGACACAATAAAATTGGTTGGAGTTTAGTAGACTCTTTAATCTCCTTGCTCACAGTTAGTATCTGATGTATCTTGGCTGAAAAATAAACTTAGGCAAGAAATTTCCTTGTGTATCTTCAGGAGAGTGAAACAATAATAGGCTTCCTGTCACAATTGCTATACAAGTAGTCCTCGACTTACAATAATTCATTTAGTGACCGTTCAAAGTTACAACAGCACTAAAAAAAAGCAACATGACCATTCAACTTATGACCTTTGCAGCATCCCTGTGGTCACGTGATTTACATTCGGATGCTTGATAACTGGTTAATATTTATGACAGTTGCAGTGTCCCAGATTCATGGGATCCCTTTTTATGATCTTCTGATGAGCAAAGTCAATGGGGAAGCCAGTTCCACTTAACAACCGTATTACTAATTTAACAAGTGTAGTGATTCACTTAACAAATGTAGGTAGAAAAGTTGTAAAATGGGGCAAAACTCACTTAACAAATTTCTCACTTAGCAACATAAATTCTGGGCCCAATTGTGGTCATAAGTCAAGGACTACCTTCGTTTTGATTGAAGGTTTCAGACTGAAGGTTTCAGATATCTACAAACTGAAACATATTTTTCTGAATAGACTGGTGTTTTTACTCCAAACTATTTATGGAGATTTTGATCACTGCACTCTTAATATATTGAAGAGAACCAGTTTGGAGTAGTGACTAAGGCACTGAGCTAGAAACCAAGACACCGTGAGTTCTAATCCTGCCTTAGGCACAAAGCTAGCTGGGTGACCTTAGGTAAGTCATACTCTCTCAAGCCTAGGAAGAAGGCAAAGGCAAACCACTTCCAAAATCTTGCCAATTGCAAGAAATTGTTCAGGCAAGTCACCAAGAGTCGCCAACAACTCAAAAGGCAAACAGACACTCTTAATGCATGTGGAGGGTAATAGGTTGGAAAGACTCACCAAGAATTCCTTGAAAGGAAAGTTTTCATTACTATATAAACAGTCACAACTTGATCTGCAGCTCATCAGGTTCTCAGTGTCAGCCTAACACCAAACAGCTTTTCAGGATTAATTTATTAACTACAGAGTAAGCTGTGAATGTGGGGTAAAACCAGATATGGACAATTGTCCCTGATTTTTGCAGAATACTCACCCATATCACTCACTCTGTCAGACGTCCATGAATTGATTCCATAGAGGTACCAAGGTTGGCCCATTGCTAGGTTGCGTGAAAACACCATAGGTCTGTTCCCCGACTGATAGAAAAAAGATGGATGGAGATCCAAGTATCGCTAGCATTAGAGACAAGCACCTGTGAAAATCTCTCACAGCCTGAAAGGCATTACCTACCAGTATCTATTATAACATATCAGAGGGGAAATGACATGTGAATATTTTACCTCTTTTCACTGTTATTTTCTCAGTATGTTTCAACTTGGTTAGGAAAGGCTTTGCAGCCAAATAAGCCACTCGCTTTCATATTTTGAAATGAGAAAAGGCCCAAGCATGGATAGGTGTCTCTACCCCTGAGTTTCCTTGATCTTCACTGGCTACAAACCCTATTACAAAGAAGAAACCCAGAACCAAAATTACAACCCAAGCTGTACTTATAAAATTATACACCCATGTAACACCTCTCCTGCGCGAGCTGCACTGGCTCCCGGTGGTCTTCCGGGCGCGATTTAAGGTGTTAGTCATCACCTTTAAAGCGCTCCATGGCTTAAGACCTGGGTACCTACGAGACTGTCTTTTGCCACCAATAGCCTCCCACCGACCAGTTCGTTCTCACAGGGAGGGACTACTCAGGGTACCGTCAGTCAAATCATGCCGACTGGCGACTCCCAGCGGAAGGGCCTTCTTTGTGAGGGCTCCAACCCTTTGGAATGAACTGCCCCCGGAGATACGGAATATCCCTGATCTCCTGCTTTCCGCCGTGCCCTCAAGACCCTGATGTTCCAACAGGTGGGGCTAAGCATATGAACATGTGAATGATCTTTTTAAATGTTATCTAACTCTGGGTTTTATTTAATTGACCAAACTAAGTAATCCTTTTAATTAGCAATTTTATGGTGTTTGTATGTCTATATTCTTCTTGGTTGTACACCGCCTTGAGTCCTACAGGAGAAAGGTGGTATAGAAATATAATAAATAAATAAATATAAATAAATAAATAAAATGATACTGCTATCAGATCAGCTCCTGAAAACTTTAAATTGGATTTAAAATTCTTTCTCCCTCCCTCCCTCTCTCTCTCATCTCTCTCTTATCTATCTATCTATCTATCTATCTATCTATCTATCTATCTATCTATCTATCTCATCCATCCATCCATCCATCCATCTATCTATCTATCTATCTATCTATCTATCTATCGATCTATCGATCTATCATCTTTTATGAGACAGAGCGAGCGAAAGAGAGAAAAAATAAATAGATAAGGTAGGACACCTAGGTTTTGGCATTCCCTGTTAATTAGTGTTCCTGGGAAAACCTGCCACGGATGAAGATAAAGGCCCTTCCGTTAAACCCACTGCATTTCCTTTTGTGCAGCTGAATGTTGTTAACAATGTTGCATTCTGGTGAAGTAAAAAATCTAAAACTGCATTGAAGTGTGAGTAATTGGTTCTTGAGCAGATTCTCTAATGCTATTCACTTTTCCCTGCTAATCTTCCTGTGTGAGCTATAACAATGCAGCACCAAGTGAGAAGGAAATGTCAGGTTATGTTGCAGGGCCAGCCTCCTGCCCACCCTCCATCTGTGCTGATGTCAGGGCTTATTGGAACATATGCTGCCTGTTGCTCACTGGCCATCTGTTAGCTGAGCTGATGAAGTGTTCCAGTTACTGGGGCAACGGAACCCTTGATTGCTAAGGGCACCACAAACATTCTCTGCTCTGGTTTCACTTTTATCCCTGCTAAGGAATGGCAGGAAGGGGATGGGCTGCTCAGGCTCTCTTCTACCACCTCTCTTCCAGAGAAGTAACCAAAGGGTTTAAGTTTCCAGTCCTCTGAGGGCTTTTGGAGGGAATATGAATTGAATTGAACAGAAGGTCATCCTATGCAAGTTATGTAGCCAATGTAACTGTTGTAGCTCCTTGGTTTTGAAAAGCGGGGAGGGGGTTCCTACAGTTTTCCTGCTTGCTATAATGACCCTCAGATATGTCACTGTGATTCCACAGGAAATATATGTTAGTTATTTTGTGAACAGAACAGAACAGAACAGAACAGAACAGAACAGAACAGAACAGAACAGAATTCTTTATTGGCCAAGTGTGATTGGACACACAATTTATCTTTGGTGCATATGCTCTCAGTGTACATAAAAATACAAGATACACTCGTCAAGAATCACAAGGCACACACCCAGTGACAGTCATACACAGTGGTGGGTTGCTTCTGGTTCGGCCCGGTTCAGGTGAGACAGTAGTGGTGATGATGTGACATCAGCAAACTGGTTCTCTATGACTGTGAGGTGGGCCCTCCCACCCGTCCCCGTGTTATACCTACCTTTATTGGTCATTTTTTAGCCCAGCTGATAAGCACAGCAGAGTGGCTTGCTGTGCCTCAGCTGGGCAGAAATATAATGCGCTTGTGTGGAGCGCAACTTTGGAGCGCATGTGAGCAAAGTGAGCAGGAGTGCGGCAATCGCACGCAAAGCACATGCACGAAGAGAACCGGTGGTAACATTGGTTGGAACCCACCACTGGTCATATGGTACAATAAGCAATCAAATCATACTAGGAAATAATATCAATATAAATCGCAAGGATACAAGCAACAAAGTTACAGTCATGCAGTCACAAGTGGGAGGAAATGGGCGACAGGAACGATGAGAAGACCAATAGCAATAGTAATGCAGCCTAATGTGAATAGTTTGACAGTGTTGAGGGAATTGTTTGTTTTGCAGGGTGATGGCGTTCAGGAAAAAACTGTTCTTGTATCTAGTTGTCTTGGTGTTCAGTGCTCTATAGCATCGTTTTGAGGGTAGGAATTGAAACAGTTTATGTCCAGAATGCGAGGGGTCTGTAAATATTTTCACAGCCCTCTTTTTGACTCGTGCAGGTCCTCAATGGAAGGCAGGTTGGTAGCAATTGTTTTTTCTGCACTTCTAATTATCCTCTGAAGTCTGTGTCTGTCTTGTTGGGTTGCAGAATCAAACCAGACAGTTATAGAGGTGCAGATGACAGACTCAATAGTTCCTCTGTTGAATATATATTTAGTGGGAAATAAATACATTTAGTAGTTATTTTATATTTAGTGGGAACTCATTTTAGAGCCCCAAATTTTTTCTGAAAGTCCTGTTTCTTGAATAGCCCTCAATTGGGTGTTGTGATTGTATTGGAAATTTATTCATTTATTTGGGAGCAGGGAAGTTGCCTTTCCTTTATGAATATAAAAACGTTTGTCAGGAACCAAAGAGTTTGTATGCGATGTAGAATTATTTTGAAGGGGAGGAAAATTATGTTAAATTGTTTGGGATCCAATCTATTCACTGGACTTTTGACAAAATCACTTGGTTTAATTTTTAGGCATTGCTACAAATTGCAATGGCAATAGCTGCCTGGCAATTTCCAGAATTGTGGAAACAAGACTTTACCTTTTACTCAAATGTGCTTTTTCAAAAGGCAACTGGACTGTGACAGCTACGACCTTTGAAGAAGCACTTTTGAAACAACTATGAGCTGGATGAGTGAAATTCTCCATAGACATTTATCTTTTATTCTTTTTTCCCCTTAAGGGCATTTAACCAAATTCCCCAGAGAGTGATAACAAACAGATTTTTAAGAATATCTTTTTTACATGTATAAACTTTTTTTTTTACATTTATATCTGTAAGTATTCAGCTTTTAATAAGAATTTTTCAACAGTTGATATCAGGATGAAGATAGTGGAAACTAGTGTTTTCAAACTGTGTTTCTAAACACTCATTTCTAGAAATCCATCACATTCTTGATATGCTTCTATCATTAAGACATCAGCTATTTTCTTTTATACGTACAATGTAACATTTTTCCTATGTCACTCTTGTAAATTGTCATTTTTAAATCCACTTTCAAATCAATCTTATCAGGTAAAACTTGTTCCTCTTCCATAACATCTTATAAATACAATCTATAGAGACAGACACTCTTGAAATTAATTTCTGGATTCATTGTTCAAAAATATCCTTCCATATTACTGTATTTTGCCTGGTTCTGTATTTGTAGGTTGAGTTTAAGCCAGTGGTGGAATTCAATTTTTTTTACTACTGGTTCTGTGAGCGTGGCTTGGTGGGCATGGCAGGGGAAGGATACTGCAAAATCTCCATTCCCACCCCACTCCAGGGGAAGGATAATGCAAAATCTCCATTCCCACCTCACTCTGGTGCCAGCCAGAGGTGGTATTTGCCGGTTCTCTGAACTACTCAAAATTTCTGCTACTGGTTCTCCAGAACATGTCAGAATCTGCTGAATAGCACCCCTGGTTTAAGCGTTCTTCTCCTTTAATTGTAATTTTTTGTTCCTTCTAGTTCTTTTAATGTCCAATGTTCACCTATGTATCCTAATTCAGTAAATGGAGACTGCACTCCTTCTCCCACACTCCATCTTTTGGATGTGATGATGTTCAAGTCCACTCT
Organism: Ptyas mucosa; assembly: GCA_012654045.1. Classification (NCBI taxonomy): domain Eukaryota; kingdom Metazoa; phylum Chordata; class Lepidosauria; order Squamata; family Colubridae; genus Ptyas; species Ptyas mucosa. The sequence goes on from WNWU01000005.1 coordinate 20,537,353, forward strand.
TCAACTCCTCTCTTTGCCTAATTCCATCAGACCCAAAATGACACCCCCCCCCCCACCTGCCCCAGACAAAGCTATCTTGTAATCCCATCTAGACCTCAAAATAGAAGTTCCCTACCAGCTCACAGTCTAACCCAAGGAAACCCTTACAAGGAAATTGCAAACTGGAGAACCCCCAGTCTTCCATCTTCTTATTAGCTGATGACCTCAACATTCCATCTCCTTAACAGTGGACTTCTTTTTCAGCTCTGCTGTCTTCCTGAAAGGTCCCTTTTGTCTAACAATAGAAATAATCCCATGTACATGGACAAGGACCTGCCTAGCTTCAACAATAATCATTAAAATAAACATGGTTCTTCTTGGGGTTGTGTTCCTTTTAGAAAAATCTATGGCAATAAAGCCACCTTCTTATGATCAAGGGGTAACAGGACAAATTAGTCTTCCTCAAACCATCACCCTTCAGATATGCTGGAATCTTAGGTGCCTGCATTTCCTGCTGCTTTCCTCTAAATGAAGAAAATGGGACCACACTTCATTCTGCAAACTATGCTTTTCAGGTGCATCCCCAGTGTGATGCTACTCTTGTAAGATTGATTGGTTTGTCACTCATCCATGCCACCCCAGGGATGCTGCTAGTCAAACTCTTAAAATTATTTAATTATTTAATTAATTAATTTAATTAATTTTTTTATTTAGCATTTGGCATATCATACATGGACTAGCAATATATATTAACATTTCACCTAGATTAGTAAATAATAAATATCAATATAAAATACAAATATTAAAAGATTCTATGTTTAAATACCAATATCTAGGCGATCTAACCATTGAAGAGCAGCTATATTTATATGAAAAAAATCAGATACTGGACCAGTATATGCCCTCAGCTTACAGCCAGTCATGATGTGATCTACAGTTTGATGAGGGTCTCCATAGTCACATTGAGGGGAGGATATTATGTCCCATTTATACAGTAAATCCCGGAAGATGCCATGATACCCTTTTTGTGGGGTCATTTATATGTCTTCCAAAGTTCCCTAACTTTCAGTTGTGCTGACTGAGAATTCTAAGGGGTACCAATATAGAACAGACTATATGTAGCCCACAGGTTGAACTGTGGGGTCAATTTTAGGAGGCCAATACAGTACATCCCAAAAGTTATGTTCAGTTGTCTAACAACAGGAAGAAAAAGAGAGAATGACATTCTTTATGAAATAGCATTAGTCATAAATCTATGGCACATTATATTTTCCTCAAACTGGACAAGAGGCACATGGACATTTCTTTGCCAAAGATATCAATGGAAAATGTGAGCACAACTTCAGTCTTGTTAAGTTTTTGCTTGCTGCAACAAGAATTAGCTGTTTTGTGGCCATTATCCTAAGATGGCTGATTATATTCTTTACCATTTAGGGGTGTGGCCTCAGATCTATTGATGCATGCAGCATTCAGCTAATAGAAAAGCTGAGGCATCTTGAGAATTCCATCCAGCCCTTGGCCCCACAGTTCGGCTTTCCACTACTGTTGAGCATTTCTGCACAGATGTCCTTGTGGCTGTTTTTTTAGACTTCAGTTGATGAGGACAGGAAGGAAGATCTATCCAGTCGGCCATGAGGGGAGAAGGTAAATTGGTGTCCTCACTATGGATTTTCCTTGAAGTTTCTTTTTTCCTAACAAGTGATGATGATGATGATGATGATAATAATAATAATATAATAATAATTTATTTCTATACCGCCTTTCTCCTGAAGGACTCAGGGCAGTGTACAGCTTATTAAAAGCACAAAGACAGACATCAATTAAAATGATTTAAAATTATTAAATAATTTCAGCTCGATTTAAAACCCCAAAAATTTAAAACACCCAATTTAAAATCATTACATTGATAGCCTGGCCTGGCGGAACAACAGGGTCTTGAGGGCACCGTGAAATACCCGGAGGTCGGAGATCTTATGCATTTCTGGGGGCAGTTCATTCCACAGGGCTGGGGCTCCCACAGAGAAGGCCCTTTCCCTGGGTGTCACCAGCCGACATAACTTGACCGATGGCACCCTGAGGAGACCCTCTCTGTGGGAGTGAACTGGCTGGTGGGAGGCTCTTGGTGGCAGAAGTCGGTCTCAAAAGTACCCGGGTCCTATGCCATGGAGCGCTTTAAAGGTGGTGACCAACCTGATGGTGGTGGTGGTGGAGAGACAAAGGCCCAGAGTGTCTATTCTTGAAGTTGGCTGCTAGTAGCCAAGTCATGGGATGAAACAGGAGTCCCATCAATGCCATACCAAACTGTCCTCTCAGCATTTCTCTAGGCTGAGACAAAACAGGTGCCAGTTACATAATGTGAAAGCAGAAATCTGTTTCTAAGCTCTGAAGCTCAGTTGTGCCATGGGCTATTACATGAGAAGATAAATAATTCAATGGCTCCATATAATTCTTATGGATATATTAAAAAACTCCTGTTTGATAACACATTGCAGCCTGCATGCTTGCCCACAGCTCCTTTTTCACACTCTGGCCAAACACATTAATGAACATATTGGTGAGGTTACAGCTATTTTAATGACACTGGACAATGAATAAATGAGGCAAAATAGTTTCTGATAAAACATCCAGGAGATTTAGTCTTGGGTTTGAGCTGTTTTGTTTTTGTTTTTAAATAACAATCATCCTTGATTGGAGTGAGAAGAGGAATAGATGGAGCTTGTCTGGGTTGTTTTTTTTTTTTTTAACTATCTGCCATTCAGGGCCATCTGGTCATTCCAAAGAGAAGCATGGGAGAGGGGGAGGGGGCCCTCTATTCATACTTCCTCACCAGCACAGATGCTTTGCTGTTATCCTGATGTGAACCCCATCAGCACTAAATTATTCCAGACTTACCTGAAATAATGCACACGGATTGTTTAGTTGCAGGACAGAGAACTCTCGGCTGCAAATATATGGGTGTTCGGTATTAGGCATTTATATATCATCAACATGTACATTTCCTGAAAGGGGAAGAAAGACTTTTGGTAGGGATTGTGTTAATTTTCCCAGGGTCGGCCCTGATTCTAGTTAAGCTTCATGGTCTTTCTTGTCCCTCAGCCAGAGTATGCCTTCAAATCATCCTTGGAAAGTAAAGTGTGAAACAAAGTGTGATATTTTTTTCTTGGTGCCATTTGCTTTTTAAAGACTTTTATGGTTCTTTTCACACCAGTAGCAGTGTTAGCTATTTTCCTTTTTTTAACCTAGTTCCACCTTTGGGCTATTAGGTATTTACATTCCCATGTTGCTTAAATTCCTTCACTTCTCCACCAACAAATGAGTCTGCTTTCATTTTAGTATTCTAGGTACAACAGAATGGTCCCCCCCCGCCCCCTACAGATTTCCAAATGGATACCTGGACCTTGTAATCTACACTATTGAATGCCTTGATGGTTTGGTAGATCAGTCATTCCCAATCTTATTTATTTTATTTTCATGTATTTATTTTTCACATTTTTGAACCACTCATCTCCTTCAGAGAGAGACTTTGGGTAGTGTATAACCAAATTATCTTCTGGAGGGTTTGCAGATGTTTTCTTCTTCAGCTCTCATCTTGGCAGATGATGATTGGAGTTGTGGTGCAGCTTTCACATCTTAGGGAAGAGAAAAGCATCCCACCCTATCTTAAACTGCTTTTGAAGCTGTTTTTTCTGCAGCTTGGGAAGCTGTTGGTTAAGAAACTCACACACAGAGAAGAGTCATGGCACATGGAACTGGATCAGAGGTGGGTTTTAGCAGGTTCTGACCTGTTCTGGAGAACCGGTAGCGGAAATTTTGAGTAGTTCAGAGAACCGATAGTAAAAATTCTGATTACCCCCGCCCCCATCTATTCTCTGCCTCCCAAGTCCCAGCTGATTGGGAGGAAATGGGGATTTTGCAGTAACCTTCCCTTGGATTTGGGATGGAATGGAGATTTTACAGTAGCCTTCCCCTGCCACAGCCACCATGCCATGCCCACCAAACCATGCCATGCCCATCAAGCCACGCCCACAGAACCAGTAGTAAAAAATTTTGAAACCCACCACTGAACTGGATGCACAAAAGTTATGAATCTTGGGGGTGGGGGTTGTTTTTAAGTTTACATTTAAGAATGTTCAAATCAATGCTGCTCACAGAATGTTCAGACTGTTGATAAGAGATAATAATTTTTACCAATTCCTTTTTTCATGAAAATGTATTTAGTGTTGGAAGATGAGGTAGTATGGGGACAGGACACAGAAAGAGGTATTGGCCAAAATCACTTCCTTCAGTTCCATTCAAAGGGGAGAAAAAACACTCTAGATGTGGCCTTTTTAAAAATGTAACTTTTTAAAATCAGGTAATACAAAACAAGTGTATAAATTATATAGTCATGTAACTGGCTGGGGGATTCTGGGTGTTGAAGTCCACTTATCTTAAAATTGCCAGGCTTGAGCAGTGCTGTTGTAGTGTTCCAGTTGTAGTGTTCCAGTGTTCCACTTTTTCAACAGCTAAAATCAGGGTGATAGCGCAGCGCTTCTATCACCACCACCATCATCATCATCATCATCATCATCATCATCATCATCATCATCATCATCATCTCCTGTGCAGAGCATATTGGGCAGCAAGTGTTTCCCAGCAGTTTCAATCATTTGCAGCATCTTTGGCATCATCCCAAGGGATATTAATAATCTTAAGATCTTCCTTAAGTGTTTGGTACCAAGTTTTCTGAGGCTGACAGTGACCACATTTCTTCTCCTTAAGTCACTCCACTCCAGGTGTTTCTTGTGAGGAGGAGTGGGGCAACCTTCTTCTGAGTAGCCTTGCATCCCTTCTCTGAGCTTGCCTACACTCTATTCTTCATGCCCCAACCAATCCTCCCTTGTGTCTGTGAAGGCAGGCAGCTCTCCTTCTGGTCAACCACCTCCCCCAATGCCTGAGGGGCCTGGGACAGCATCGTCCTCAGTCCCGGTCTCTCCAAACATGCCAAAGAAGACATGCTACCCCTGTCAGACAGTCCCAGTTCCTCCTCCTCCTCCAAAATGGGCTCTGTTGAGGCCATGACAGGTATAGATGGTTCACCTTCCTTTAAGCTCTTGGAGAAGAGAGATTCAATTGATACATTACTCATGTCTCCATGTACAGAGTTTTTCATGACTTTGATGATTTTTGTATTTTTAACATAGTGCATATACTGTGTGGCATTTTTAGCTACAGTGACCATCAGGAGACATCACATGTATATGTACTAGCATTCCTGAAGGGTCACTGTAAGCTGACAGCTGCAGAACTGGCAGGAGACCATGAGGTGTTCAACTTTTGTTTGCGAACAAACCAAATCACGCCATGTTATATCAGGCAAATGGCAGCTTTGTCTTCCAGATGGGAAAGCTCTGAGCAGAGAAGGCTTTGCCCTCTCTCCATGTCTAGCCTGCTGCCCATGGCTGCTTAAATCCCATGTCCCACCTCTGTGGCTGTGCTTGTTGGGGCTATGATATTTGTACAGTGGATTTTATCCTACGAGCCTTGCAAGGAAGAGATGGGCTGGGTGCTAATTAGCCGCTCTGCCAAAGCCTCTCTGTGCATGACACCTGTTGTTTCTGTGCTTCAATGGACATAAGGCAGGAACTGGCTTGAGTTATTGGTCCTCTCAGCCTGAGTAATTCAGCACTACTTGAAGCACTCCTTTGTGAGACTAAGGGTAGGGAATGGCTTTCCTCCATTTTCTGGGTTGATTGTTGAACAAAGATGTTCCTTCTTAGCAGGGGTGAAATCCAGCAGGTTCTGACAGGTTCTGGAGAACCGGTAGCGGAAATTTTGAGTAGTTCGGAGAACCGGCAAATGCCACCACTGGCTGGCCCCAAAGTGGAGAGGGAATGGGGATTTTGCAGTATCCTTCCCCTGGAGTGGGGTGGGAATGGAGATTTTGCAGTGTCCGTCCCCTGCCATGCCCACCAAGCCACGCCCACCGAGCCACACCCACAGAACCGATAGTAAAAAAAAATTGAATTTCACCACTGCTTCTTAGCATCTCAAAAGCAACCAGCTTTCCCCTACAAATGTAAATGACTGTGGTCTGGATGTTCATGAAAATGATTGAGAAGTCTTAGGATGAGGAAAGTTGCTGCAGCATAAGATCAGTATGTCCAACTCCAGCAACAGTCTGTTCCCGGTCTGTCCCTCAGTGATAGTAGCATCTCCATGGCTACTGTCAATCAGGTGGAAGACTGAACTATGTCCCTCAAACTAGTGTCATTTTGGTCCCTGCTAAGAGTTTGTTTGGAGAGCTGACTCTTTTCTTGGGTCCTGGAAGAAATGTCAAAACGTATGTCACATTTCATTCCCCAGATCTCTTGAGTTAACCAGCTGGCCCAGGAAAAAAATCAAAATAATTTTGAATATCACTCCACAACCTCCTACCCATCCAAATTTGTGACTCTTTTCCAAACTGCTCAGAACTACCCCAGGAATTGTGACCCACAGTTTGAGAACCTCTGGATTAGTGACCAGTAGCAGTTCTTACTTTCTGGAGAAGTGTATTTAAACCCTGAGCTATGGATGGATTCTTGAGGACAAATCATAATATTTGCTATTAAGCTCCAAATCTTAGTTTCCAAAATGTAATCTTATTGAAGCCACTTAGGCTTAATTCATCCTGTACGTACACCCAAATAAACTTGGCATTTCTCCTTCCCCCTTATTTTATTTGGTTACAGGCAGTGGTGGGTTCCTCCCGGTTCCGCCAAGCCAGTAGCGGTGACAATATGACATCACCGAACCGGTTCTGCCCCCCCCCCCCCTCCCCCCCCCCTGGGTTATTCTTATATTTGGCCCCACCCCCAATCTATTGCTGCCTCCTGAGTCCCAGCTGATGGCTAGAGAGAAAAAAACTGTTTAAACTCTTGCCGCAGGGTTTCAAAGGGCCGCCCTACATCTGATCAGTGTTAAAAGAAAACAAATGAATAGACCGGTGCCTGGAAAAATACATGAGTAGATCAGTGCCTGGAAAAATACATGAGTAGATCAGTGCCTGCAAAAATAAATGGGTAGATCGGTACAGCTCTGCAAGCAGTTAAAAGCCTGGTAGACCAGTACCTCTGCTAAATCCTAAATAATTGTCACATGACCATCAAGCCACGCTCACAAAATAAGCCACCCCCACAGAACTGGTAGTAAAAAAATTTAGAACCCACCCCTGATTACAGGGTTTTTTTTCCTATTCTGAAAGTGAAAACTAGAACTGTCTTCTCCTTGTTTTCCTTCTCTTAGATATATTAAGAAATAGTTGGAAATCTAAGGATAGGTTTTCCCCACAACTTCCACCTTGCTGAAGTGATTCAGTTTCAGATTCCTACAGAAAACCCACAGAGCATTGCCACTGGTGCTAAACTGGTAATGTGCTCCATAGCTGAAAAAAGAGGAAGAAGAAGAAAAAAAGATTAAGAGATACCTTTCCTTGGGGGCACTAGCTCATATTGCAATGAGGCAATTGTTTGATAAAAGATCCGAGACTCTAGAGAACATTGGCTGAGCTGCCACTGAGATGCTTTTCAAAGAGGCATCTGTGCTTAGCATATGGCAACTATTTATTATAGCTGTTGCACTGAGAAACAACAATTCCCATGACAATTTTTTCTCATATATCAAGATGCTTCCATTTCTGTTTCCCACAACATTCTGCTAGTCTGGCTTGCCTGTGCCAACTCTACCCTGGTCCTAGCAGACAGTCGTCTACATTTTGTCATTATTGAGAGTAAACAGACATGACTTGAGTGGGGAGGTGACCTGCTAATTTAGTCTGGCTTTAATAAAGAACTGTGAATGGGGTATTTGAATAATTGGTCTGCAATATTTACCAACCACCCTTTTACTGACACCACCCTTTTCTCCAAAGCAGGCATTGTTTCTCAACCTTCATGCTTATTATTTTGCCAGAATGTGATGTAGAGACACGATTCCGGAGGGAATCTTTCATGTGTTAAAAAGAGTGTTTTGGCAATTAATCTTAGTAGTAATTTCCCACCCAACCCCAATATGTTCCACTGTGTCCAAAATAATCAGAGATATAGAAAATATAAAGAGCTATGCTCCATCTCTGGGGGATCAGTATGTCCACCTTGTTAGTGCAAATGTACATTACAACTACTTTTGGATCTTCTCAAATCAGATGGGGCATGTACTATACATCTTTACCTGGGCAAAAAGTTACATAGTCTTGATCCTGGACCATAAGCAAACCAGTGGTGGGTTCCTCCAGGTTCGGCCCGGTTCACCGGAGCCGGTAGTGGTGACGATATGACGTCACCGAACCGGTTCTGCCCCCCACGCCCCCCCACCCCCGGCGTTATTCTTACCTTTTATTTGGCCCCACCCCCCAATCTATTGCTGTCTCCTGAGTCCCAGCTGATGGCTAGGGGGAAAAAAACTGTTTAAACTCTTGCCGCAGGGCTTCAAAGAGCCGCCCTACAGCTGATCAGTGTTAAAAGAAAACAAATGAGGAGATCAGTGCCTGCAAAAAAATAAATGGGTAGACCGGTACAGCTCTGCAAGCAGTTAAAAGCCTGGTAGGCCAGTACCTCTGCTAAATCCTAAATAATTGTCACATGACCATCAAGCCACACCCACAAAATAAGCCACGCCTGCAGAACCGGTAGTAAAAAAAAATTGGAACCTACCCCTGAAGCAAACCTGTAGAGGACTAAATCTAATTCATGAGAGCAAAGATTCAGAGATAGACTTGCTTTATTAGACATGCTGTTTTGTTTCTAGTGGGTCTGTAACAAGTTATTTTTAAAAGGAGGGATTTTAAAATTATCCTCTTTTGCAAAAGGGGTATGTAAAAAGCACTTTTATTGAGATTTTAGTAAAATGGCTAGTTTTGGTGATAGCAATAGTACTTAGACTTATATAATGCTACATAGTGGTTTACAGGCCTCTCTAGAGGTTTACAGAGTCAGCATATTGCCCCAGAACAATCTGGGTCTTCATTTTACCGGCCTCAGAAGGATGGAAAACTGAGTTAATCTAGAGCCGGTGGGAATCGAACTGCCAAACTGCTTGCAGCCAGCAGTCAGTAGCCTGCAGTATTGCATTCTAACCACTATGTCACCATGGCTCTTATGATGCCACATCAAAGAATATTTGTGTCCTTATCCTCAAGTTTTGTTTATATAAATATATCTTTTCTATGGAACATAAGATTACACTTAACATCCTGTTAAGCATTCTGGTTAGCTACTCAAACATTAACCTACATGCATCATAATATGGGACTCTTTTAGTGACTTTAGGTCAGATGCTATCTTTTAGGCCAACTCATCTCACAGGCTTGTTATGTTAGCTCAAAGTCCTCCTTGAGCTCTTTAGAATGAAGATAGGTTGAAAAGATACTAACGAAATAAATCTGTCACCTCACTTTTTTCCCCCTGTCCTCCACACCACAATGCTCAGCCAACTAAATGCCCACTGAACGTATTGCAGTGCTTGGTGGTAGGGTTTTTCTCCACTAAAACTTTCTCAAAATTCCTGGTTTCCCTAACCATGTTGAAATCTTGGTCTTGCCTGTAGTTGATGATGAGCTATGATCCTTCAGCCCTAGAAGCAATTAAAATGGAATTCTGAGGAATTTTCAGTACTCTGAAAATTAGAAATTTATGATTTTGGAGAACTCATATTACTATCACGACTAGTAGCCATTGACAGTCACTGAACACCTGAAATGCTATTCTCTCTTCTTAGGATAGTTGTATGATTTAGACCAACGGTGTCATGTTTATAAGAATTCCATGGGTGCTGAGTAGATTCCATCTTCACTGAAATCTTTGAAGCTCCCCTTCTGAAATCACAGAGGACCCAAAGCAAAGTATTTTTTGGCAGTCAAGGCCCTTATAATTAAAGATTGCATAATTTGGCTCTTTTTTTTAAATAAAGTCTTAAAGACAGCCAAACAAGATCTGTATATCTTGCACTGATTTAATCTGCTAGCATGATATAGCTTAAAATTAAACCCGTTTACCCTCCATACTTTTCACGCAGGGGAATCTGCGCTTGGATTTTGTACCTCACTGCACTTCTACATTCATCGTTAAAATTGGGATTTGAAGCCAGTGTGGCAGCCATTTCACTTGGCACAGCATAAAGAGTTTTCATTCAAATCATCGGCAAGGCTGCTCCATGAGGCGGGATGAATATGTAATCAGTAGAAATAATGAAGAAATAGTCAGCTGCAAACTGCTGCTCCATTTCAATATGCACATGGCATTTTGTTTAGCTGGCACATTGCTGAAGTCTATTAAGTTAAATTATGAGAAGTGTTTGAGGCCTTTTAAACCAAATGGCGAAGCTTTTGACTCCTTATTTAAACACGACAATATATGCACGAAAGATGTTCAACCCATGAATTATCTGCTGAGGAAAACAAATCACAAAACAGATCTCTCCCGCCAAAGAGACTGGGTCAGGATTATTTTGCTTTGTTTTGATTTTTTCCCCGTCTAATCCCAAAGCAAAGACACGTTCTAATAGAATTTTCAGATTAATTTATTCAAACAGCTTAATTGATGTATCACAACAGGCAGGCCTAATTTACATGGCAACTGAAAATGTAATAGCAGAGTTTTTCATACTGGTAAATAAACCAGCTGAGCAAATGGTCTATCCCCATCTTCTCAACGTGGTGTCCTCCACTTATCTTTACCATGCTGATAGTCAGATGATGAGAGCTCTTCCAACAATGAAGTAGTCAAATCCTGTTCTTTTGTATTGATTTATCAAATTTAGAAACCACCCATCACAGAGGGACATTGGGCAGCATACAAGTAATTACTTTATGAAATCAATATATATGCCACTATTTCAGCTCTACTCTGTGCTGTGATTTTTAATAGCATATGCAATTTAACAGGCCTTTGTTCAAGAGGAATGCTAATTATTTATCTATGAAAACCACTATACTTTCTGAGGTCATCAGTGAAAATCATCCTCCAAGTATATTTGGTGCAACTATTTCTTTTATTATGTTTTTTAGCAATAAACTTTAAGCAAGAATTTCAGTGAGAAACCTGGCTGAAAGCAGGAAACCAACTTTATTTGCTATTTGGCATGATAGATAGATAGATAGATAGATAGATAGATAGATAGATAGATAGAT
>WNWU01000005.1:20548487-20605433 GCA_012654045.1 Ptyas mucosa
GATAGATAGATAGATAGATAGATAGATAGATAGATAGATAGATAGATAAAAGAGAGATGGAAAATAGAATAGTTGTCTTGGACATCATAAAGGCTAACACATGATACTGAGAATTACACTGATTTTTTTTTACTCTTCATTAGCAAAAAAATGCTAATGAAAATATGTTTTAAGTCATATATTCACGTTACTGGATTATTTCAAAAGCCATATCGAGAGGCAGGCAAACAAGACCTTCTATCAAGAGCTGAAACACATCTGAATTTACACAGGCCCTGTGACTAAAGTGCCATTTTTAAACATGGGGATTCTAGATTCAAATAATGGCCTGGCTTAACTACAAAGTGGTATAAAATGGCAGCTATGCTTGAGGTGCAAAAATCCAGATGACCACTAGATAGCGGGGTGGGTGGGTAATTTTTTTGAATGTCTTTGTAGCTATCTAGTGGTGATCTTCATTTGTGTGGCCCGGATTTGATAGCTCTAATGTGTATACCTAAAGCAAATGAATTAATTGTGTGTAACTGTGAGATTAAAATATCATTTTTAGCTTATTTTAGGAATGCTGCAATAGAAAAACAATTCAATTTGGTACTACAGGTAGATCATATGATCCTACACTATATGTTCCTATCAGTTGCTCATATCAAAGAAACTTAACTGTTTTCTGCCATTACGTTCTGATATATTTGTTAGGTTGTAGGTTTATTTCTAGGCCCTGTTCATATCTGGAGGAATTTAAAACAAATGCAGAAGAAAACAGACCTGTCCTTGTGTCTATGTTTGTGGGGGTACAGATCACCATTATTGGAAGGTGTTAGATAACATTCTTGTGCTGATGACTTCGTTTTGTTCTTTGGACTCACACTAGTGGAATAGAGGACTTCCGGAGCTTTGAAATGCTCCCAGTTGCACCTCCCATTACCCCAAGGGCCAATAGGCTATTGGAAGTGGAAGTAAATCGGTAGCACAGAACTGAGTGTCACACTTTCAGAAATACAATGTCTTTCTGGCCTAGACAAGATATATCAGAACTGAAGCCACGTAGAATAGCCAACTTGAAGCCGACTCTTCCTTTCAATTTTTTTTCCAAAGAGCTAAACAGGAAAAAAAAGATACCAGCTTGATTTGTTGAAAGGAGGAGCATGAAAGAAGCAGAAATTCTCTGGAAAATAATTGTGAAAATAATTGACACAAGCTGTTTATTGTCAGATTACATTGGATGGGGCTGATTAATCTAATAGATTCATAAACTTCTACAATAGAGAGACTACCTGACCTAGCAATGTAGGCCTTTTCCTCTTTTCTGAAAATTCAAGGCAATTTGTTTATTTGTTTGTTTGTTTGTTTATAAATTTTATGGTCGTACATCTTAGAAGAAACACCAGACATACATTGAAGTCTTCCTGATGTTCCCCACTAAATAAAGACCCATTGAGGTAGCCTGCATTGTGAGAGAACGGAGAATTTGAAAGAGAAGAGAGAATTTAATCCATACATGGACTAGAACATGGACTCATCCTGGACAACATTAATTGACCTCACTCATATACAAAAAAACCCACATTGTGGAAAATTCCATCCTAAAAGTAACAGTAACGTGTTTACTTTCTACACAAGCTAAATCTAGTTCAGAACAGAAAAATCTAATTTTCTTTTCCTTTTGTGGAATGTGGAAATAGTATTCAACAGGGATCACCTGTTGAAAGCAACTTCTCCATAACCTTCCATGATGAGACCTACACTGTATCCACACCAGGAGCATTTCTGAACAAAAAACAACTGTTTCATCCCTCTCAATATGAATTAAGGCTAACACAGGTTCATCAAATCTTCACTGTGTGAATTTCAAGGGAGGGATGCAAACTGAAAGAGGTGTCAGGGCATTGTAACTTTGTCTTGACTTTCTAACAACACAGTTCCCTGCTGAGGGGCTGTTCTCACATCAGTGTGAACGAGCAACATCTCATCACCTACAAAGCTTAAAGGTGAGATTCTGGTGACCCTTCATTATTCACAACTTTCCTTGGGAGAACCAAAGGGGACAGTGATGAGGGGAGGAAGAAACACAGAAAGAAAAGAAAGATGCAAGTTAATTTTTGCCCCTGTTCTCCTTTTCATATTAAGAGGAAGTTGGCAGAAACTTCTAAAGGGGCAAAAGATAGCTCCACATGTCATATCTCCCAAAATTCCTTTGAGCAATTCACTTCTGGAAATGATACCTGAGACGTCCTGGGGTATCTGAGATGTGAAATTGGCAATGCTGAGGTTCAAATTTATCTATGTCAGGAGAGAGACCCATGATCAACCTTGACCGGACTTGGAGGAAGAGAATATTACAATTCTTGCATATTTATAAAATTGTTGTGAAAAATTGTATCTGGACTTTTTTTTTAAAAAAAAAAAAACCTAAATAAAAATACAGAAGGGAAAGAATCTTAACTCTGTTTAACATTCTAATTAAAGAATAAAGCAAATATAATAAACAAAGCCATTGACAAACAGAACCAATTGGAGTCTATTGCCCAGAGCGCAAAATACTGATAAACACATTCTGCTTCTTTGAACACCCCTTGAACCATCCAAACAGAAAAGAGCAAAATCTCTTGAAGCAAAGTCTCATTTGCTTATCTCAAATTTCAAGGAGACCATGTGGGACTCTCTCAAGACATTTTGCTGCTGCAACTGGGGTCCAATGCTCCAATTCAGGAGTCTCCAACCTTGGCAACTTTAAGACTTGTGGACTTCAACTCCCAGAATTCCTCAGCCAACAAAGCTTAAAGTTGCCAAGGTTGGAGACCCCTGCTCCAATTGGTACAGGGCCAACCATATTCAATTTACAGGGTTGCCTGAACTACGTCTCTTCAACTTGCTACCAGTTGGGTGTGGGCATTTTTTCCCCTAAGTTTATTTCAGACACACTATGTTTTAATTATAACTATAACTAACATTTAACTATAAATGTTAATATGTATGGTTTAGGGGTTTTCCTTTAAATTTTTGTAAAAAATAAAGAACTTTTGCACTGCTATAGAATTTGAGCATTTTTTAAAAATCTAGTTATCTTCATTTTTCAAGGTAAATTTAAGAATTTTCCTCCCTAAAAATGAAAATTCTGTTTCTTCTCTCTTCATCTGTAGGCATTTATTTCTCATGCCTTTCTCTTCTTCTTAGTGTGGGAAAAAAACCCCATGGTTTATCAGGGTGCTGCTTGCATTGTAAAAAGTAATTCAATTTTACACCATAGCAATGACATGATCAAGGGAATTCATAGAAAGCTTTGTGGTCTGAAGCATTTAACAAGGATGTGAAAAGTTCTCCTGCCTCCCCCCAAGAAAGACTGATTATGACAACGGCAAATAACTAAGCAAAGCTAAAAAGACGATAAAGGAGAATATTTGTAGCTCAGGGTGGAAAAGAGGGGTCCTTGATACTCTCTGAGCTCAGAGATGGCCAAGGATCCCTGAAAGCTAAAAAGAAAGGTTTATGAACAAACCTGAACTTTAAAACACAGTATCTTCATACAATTATTTCATCCAAGACATAAAGTCCAATTTAACATTTATTAAGATTAATTAACGATTCTGTGATCCTTTACTGATACTCTAATCTGATACTGGAGACCATAAATGAAATAGATTCAGCCCAGTACAACTCTTCCTGCATATTAAAGGTACATTTAATGTAGTGAGTTATATGACTGGTCTGAATTAGAGGCATCGGGAGAGTAAGAGCTAGCTGTCAGTCCCTTGGGTCTACATCAGGCGTGAAATGCTCCTGATTCGGACCAGATCAGGTGATCCGGTAGTGATTGTGGCAGGTGGTTCGGAGAACCGGTAGCGATGGCGGCATGAGGCTCTGCCCACCCACCCAGGTGTCGTTACTTCCTGCTTTTAAAAGGTAAGAAAAAAGCTCTGACAATCGCGCACCACATCTGTGATCATCAGAGCCTTTTTTTTACCTTTTAAAAGCATTTTTACAACCTATTCAGGCAAATAGGTTGTAAAATAATGCTTTAAAAAAGTAAAAAAAAATTGGCCACGGCCACCTAGTCACATTACCACCACCACCACCAAGCCACACCCACAGAACCAGTAGTAACAAATTTTACATTTCACCACTGGTCTACATTTTATACATATCAGAGAAATCCACTGTTGTGAAGATTTATACTGCGATCTTAAGCATGTTTATCCAAAAATAAGCATCATGTCCATTTGGTGGAACCTTCTCAGAGAAAGATGTTTAACATGTCACCTCGTCCTGAGATGCCTCAGAATTAAAAGATGAGAAACAGCTAAGCAAATGTTTGTGGTGACTAAAGACAATAAAAATGTGTCTATAACCTACTAGATATATGACAGCAAACATGCTATATAATTGGGACAGTTCTGTTCTTTGCTAGCTGGCTATGGAATAAGCACCATGTAGCACCAAAAGGGGCATACAAAAATGTTGATCAGATCACTCAGCACCCTACTCAGGACTTTAGTCCTCTTGTTTCAACCTGAAGATGCCAATATTGTAAATAGGGGTCTGTAAATTTTACAAGATTTCGAGCCTCTTTGCTAGCAGTTCTGAACCTTCGTGTTAGAAAGATAAGTTGATTTATTTCAGCTCCATTGTGCTTGGTGTGGGATTTGTTTTGTTTTTAAAGGTACTATATGTTTTTTTTCCCACCATTGGAACTCTTACCTTATCCTTCCTTCCAGCACCTATAAGAGAAATAGTAGCTTGATGGTTTTGCAAACTCCTCTCAGTAGCCTAGCTGCAGCAAGCAAAACTGAAAGTAGCAAGTGTGTTGTGAGTTTCGGCAAAGGTACCTGCTTGCCTTGTGCAGAGCGGAGGTGAAGGAACTTGGGCTGGTGCAGCACCTGCAGCAGATTAGTTTCCTTTAAATTTGAGTTTGGACAGTAAAAAGGTGTGGAAATACTCTATATTATTAGACATAATTTCATGCAGCTGTATGAAAAGTTTCTGACACATGGCTGAAAGCTTTCATTCATATTTATAGCATCACTATCACTTTCTTGTATGTGGTTGTCAACTCCACTCCATAAGATCAGACTTCTTTCATTCAGAAATTTATTTATTGGTTCGATTTATATGCCGCCCTTCTCCAGAGACTCAGGGCGGCTTACAATGCGTTAAGCAATAGCCTTCATATTTTTGTATATTCCTGCTTAGTAGGGCTTTCGACCCCCCCCCCCCCAAGCAGTGTTCTTTTTTATACAAACTCAGCTTATTGCCCCCACAATCCGGGTCCTCATTTTACCTACCTCGGAAGGATGGAAGGCTGAGTCAACCTTGAGCCTGGTGAGATTTGAACTTGCAGTAATTGCAGGCAGCTGGTGTCACTTAAGACCACTTAAATCTGCTGCGCCACCAAGGCTCTTTATACATTTCTCTAAGAGAAATAATACATTTCTCTTAGAGATGCTGAGAGACACCCAGCATCTCTCTTCTTATTTCACTTCTTTCATGTGTTAAATCCTGCTCTTTACTCCACATACATTCCAAACTTCAAAAGAACCAGTCAACTTTGACCACAAGTTCAACCAAAATCTCCCCCTCCCATGCTCATACTATTCCACGAATCTAGAACCTGGGACCTCTTATCTACATAGAGTACACCGCTTTACACACTGACACACTGTTGCCTACATCCCACCAACTAAGAAGTATATGCAGTATACAACACATATTTAAGATGCAAGGTTATTTGAAATTCATCTATATTGCAAAGTTTATTGGTGAATGAAACTGTGACATGCCTTCTTGACACAGGTTCATTTAAGTTTGTCCTATAGTTTTCCAATTTTGGTTTAATACTTATTCTATTTTTAAAGGAATTTTGGAAATTTCTATATAATTTGAATCTAATATAATTTGAATTGTATATGAAAAACATGGATTTATGGCACTAAACATCTTTCATAATAGAAACTTTTTAACTGCTACTTCAGCAGTGATCTCCTCTACTCTTTAGTCCTACTGAACTTAATAAAATTAGTGTTCATTTGACATGAATACACTAATATCTTTCTATCCTGGCTTCTATCATAGACTGTTTCTTATTTTATCTTGAATTTTCACCTCTGTTTGAGGAGTTCATCAACTTGATCCACCCACAGCCTTCTCTGTCTTCTCCTTCTCCTCGGACTTCATACATTTATTTGGGGAAATGAGCCTCAGTCATTGTTTCTGTATAACCAAACCAACTCAATATCTTATCCCCCCCCATTTTTTATATATATTTGGTCCATTCAGCACTATTTCTCCTTGCTGTTACCTCTTCATAGTTTTCCTTCTACTTTTTCACTATGGTAACTCCTTCCCGTTGCATTCTATTTAATTCTATGTTTGTCCTGAAACACCCAGCTTTTACTTTCCTATATCAACGTGAGAAGAACCATTTTACCTCTTTCAGCAAACACTCACTGCTCACAAAAGACCGACTATCTCTCAACCAACACTTGTACATCTTTAACATTTCTCCACCCATTTTCCCATGACAGAAGACATAAGTATACACTTACTCTTTCACATATAAATTATAATGAGTTGTCAATGGTGGCCCAGAATAAAGAAGGTTGTGTTATCATTCACTCTTTTTAAGGAATACAGACCCAAGAGGCTAAAGTTTACATATTATTTACACATCCATCTTTTCCAGAGCCCATTAACAATGTTAATGCTGGGCCGGTCTTTGTTTTGTAAATATTTTCCCTCTATTATGTTCCCAGCCTATCTAAAGGCCATCAACACCTAACTGAGGATAAACTGGGAATGCTCACCTTCTATAGTCATTGCCTCTCAAATGAACCATGAAAGAGCCTTTGGAGATCAAAGGATCAGCTTCTACCCTTCCCCCACCTTTCATACAAATTTGGCTGAGATACTGATGGGGTTTAGCACCCATGTGAGATATGGATATGGCCCAGGAGCTGAATGATCTGAGAGAGAGATGGCAAAGGAAAAGGTGTTGGATTTCTTAGGGTTTCCTCACAATATAGTTAAAAGCCAAAAGAGAAAGCTGCAATGACCTCAGGTACCTTTTGTTCATGCTCAAAGGGATATTAGTCCATTTGTGAGGTGGTCTTGCTAATTAATAAATCAACATTTCTCAGTTCAAATAGATTAGTCGTATATACTCTGATATACATGATTTATCCTCCACAGTGCAATGTTTCTTTGCTAGCAAGTTTCTTTCCCCTTTGAGAAAATGATGTGTATTTTTAGAAGGCTTTTAGGAGAGAATGTGCAATCTAGATCTATTATACCAGAACTTTATAACCTTACTAAACCCTAGTTGAAAAAGATACATAATAGTTTTTGCATCCCAGATCAGGTAACCTAATAGAATTTCCTTGCCAGGATGTTGTAAGGAATTATTTTCCAATGATTTTACTATAATATATTTTTTTTACTTAGTTTAACTGATGTGAGCTGTATAATATTCTGCAAGGGCACTTTTAGGAGAACATCCTTAATGTTCATTTTGGAAATTAAGAAAAAAATGCACATCATGAAGCAAATTCCCCCAATTTAACATCTTTCAGATATATTATACTATAGGTCCCATTATCCCCAATCACCAACCTCAAGAGATGTGGAATGTGATAACTATTACCAATCAGAACTGCAGGGACACAAGGCTGAGAAGACTTGAAATATAGGCACAACACATTCAATTCACACCTAAATTATTACTTGATTTTCACAGAGCAAAGTTCCTTGCATAATAAAATGAAGAAATTACTGACCTATGTATTCAAAGTAATTTAATCTTCCTATTTTGTAGCGAAAGAGATGTTTTGGAGTCCTGAAGAATGCAGTGATATCCCATTCCCATTGATAAGCTCCAATGTGTGGAATTAAATCGGAATTACTGTCCCTGTCTGAGATATATAGGATTATATTGTTATGGAGCTGGGAAATCTGAAATAAGGGGTCTCCATCATCTTTTGCAAAGTTGCCACACCAGTGCCAGTCTACCAACTCAAAGAAATAATGACTGAAGGGAAGACAAAAGTTATAGGCCAAGTAAAGAATTAACTAAAGAAAATTCAAGGGATTAAAAAAAATGAAATATATTTTACAAGGTAGGAAGGTTTTGAAAAGTATATACCAATTATTAAATGTGCAGAAAGAGAGGTTTTCAGATTGCTGGGAATTGCTGAGAAATTGCTGGGAAGAGAGATGTCCTCTCCTAAATATTCCATTCACAATGAGGGCTTTTTCCATGGGCTTTTCATTGGAGAATGGGACTGAGAGCATTTTCATTTCCCAGCCCAGCATGATAATCTTTTTTTTTTGCTATGTGCCCTCACCCCTAAAAGAGGACAATGGCCCTCTTACTGGGTGAATCCCTGGTGACTGACAATTCCAGCACAAAGCTGAACTTTAAGAAGTAATTTAGTTAGGAGTCATCCATTTTTGCCACTTTTCCTTTACACCATCCTCTTCCTCACCTCCCCCACACATTTCCTCCCTGCCCCCTTGTTGGCACAGGGTTGCCATCTACCAGCTGTTCACAGTTCCTTTATTCTTTTCCCTTTCAACTACCATGAAATACACTTAAGAGGAATTGCTTCCAGCTCAGAAAGCCGTTCTTTTCTTTGCCTTGGTTGCTGATTTAATAATATTTTTTTTAACCAAAAGCAAACCAACTTTTCTAGCTTTCCCAAAAGTCACTTCCTAAAGTGCAAAGGAAGTTATTATATATCCTATCCCACCACAGTTCAGATTTGCCAGTCAGCTGTCTTTTAATTGATTTAGACTGACCTCTGAAGTGTTTTTCACAATCTGTATTTTATTGTGAGTTGATCTTACTCACAAAATGATCATTAGCATTTTCTGGAAAAGGTTTTTACCCACCAAATTAGATGCAAACAAAACTGTGTTTCTTGCAAGCACAATAGCTATGAATGTGTAGGAAGGCTAATGTAGCATCTCTCATTACTATTTACTCCTGTAATTGAGGTGGTCCTTGACTTACAACAGTTTACTTAGTGACCGTTTGAAGCTACAATGGCACTGAAAAAAGTGACATGATTGTTTTTCCCACTTACAACCCCTGTAGCAACCCCTTGGTCATGTGATCAAAATTCAGATGCTTGGTAACTAATTCATATTTATGACATTTGCAGTGTCTTAGAGCAGTGATGGCTAACCTTTTTACCATCATGTGCCAAAAACAGGGGGAGCTTGGGGGGTTGCACGTGCACGTGCCCATAGCCATAATTCAATGCCCCCCGCACACCCACGCATGCATGTGTGACACCCCCCCCATGCTTGCCACGCTTTTGGCCCGCAACGACAAAAAGAGGCTTTCTTGGAGCCTGGGGAGGGTGAAAATGGCCTCTCCCACCCCCGGAGGCCTTCCGGAGAC
Source organism: Ptyas mucosa (assembly GCA_012654045.1). Taxonomy (NCBI): domain Eukaryota; kingdom Metazoa; phylum Chordata; class Lepidosauria; order Squamata; family Colubridae; genus Ptyas; species Ptyas mucosa. Next base: position 20,557,882 of record WNWU01000005.1, read on the forward strand.
CAGAAATGGCGCATTTCCTGACTTCCGGTGGGCCCGAAAGGCCCATTTTTTGCCCTCCCCCGGCTCCAGAGGCTTTCTTGGAGCCTGGGGAGGGCAAAAATGGCCTCCTCCACCCTTCTGAAAGCCCTCTGGAGGCCGAAAGCGCCATCCCAGAGCCCCCGCGTGAGCCCTGTATTTACCTGGCATCCAAAAGAGGCTGTGTAGAGACTCCTGGGAGGGGCGGTGCGGTGTGCATAGGGCCAACCAAAAATCAGCTGGCCAGCGCACGCATGCACACTGGAGCTGAGCTAGGGCAACAGCTCGCAAGCCCACAGATATGGCTCTGTGTGCCACAGGTGCCATAGGTTCGCCATCACAGCCTTAGAGTCATGTAATCAGCTTCTGCAACCCTCTGACAAGCAAAGTCAGTGGGGAAACCAGATTCACTTAACAACCGTGTTACTAATTTAACAACTGGAATGTTTCGCTTAACCAACTGTGGTAAAAAAATGTCGTAAAATGGAGCAAAATTCACTGAACAAATGTTTCACTTAGCAACAGAAATTTTGGGCTCAATCATGGTCATAATTTGAGGATTACCTGTAGGTGAGCTAGCCTAATATGGTAAGGATCCAAATAAATATGTTCCATGCATGTCCTATCATTGAACAGAATGTAATGACTACCCCAGACTGGATAAAAGTTGATGGACAGCAGAGAGAATGGGTTTCATGAAGCCTTGGAAAACAGAACTGTGTTTTCCTCAGGTCTGCCCTAAAGCCTTCAATTGTGGCAGAGAATGCTATCTTCTGCCAAAACCAAACATTTCAACTGCTCAATTTTTGACTGCTCAGTTTTTCTGTATGGATTGCAGAAGTGAAGTTAAGGGGGGTTCCCTTCAGACAGTAAAAAATCTTGCCCTCATTTTGCCTATTCCACATGACAAGCCACTCCTTAAACTGCAATGAGATGAGTCCCAATACCAGCTGGTCAATGGCAAAGGGATCTGCTATTTAACCAAAACTCTATAAAAACAACAGCCAACCAATAATGGTGCAGAATTGAAACTATCCCTTTCTCGTTTTAATTCTACATTTCCTCCCATCAGGGTACTTAAATAGGAGCACCTTGTGTTGGAACAAAACTGGAAATAGGAAAAAAATATCAAGTAGAGGTAAGCTCGGACTTGGTTAGTAGAGAAATGTTATCAAACTTCAGAAGCTCCTTAAAAGACTTTTTTAAAAAAAATTGATTTATATGCCACCCTTCTCCGGAGACTCAGGGCGGCTTACAATGCATTAAGCAATAGCCTTCATACTTTTGTATATATTTATATAAAGTCAGCTTATTGCCCCCACAATCTGGGTCCTCATTTTACCTACCTTTGAAAGGATGGAAGACTGAGTCAGCCTTGAGCCTGGTGAGATTTGAACTTGCAGTAATTGCAGGAGCTGATGTTAATAACAGTGCTTTAGTCTGCTGCGCCACCAGGGCCACCAGGGCTAAAAAGATTTAGACTCCTTCCTTCCCACTCTCCCACACTTGGTTTATTCATGTTTTTTCTGTTCATCTGGGTAATAATTATATGTAGACTGTATGTCAGTGACAAGAAAGAACTATGACCAAGCCATGGTAGAGTATGCAAAGCAAAAAAAGAAGGAAGGCAATTCACTCGTATACGGTACATTAACTATATGATTGTTTCATATCAATAACGCGGAACTCTTAGCTAGTAATTATTATATGGCATTTCCATATAATATTTGAAGGATATTGCTGTCAATAAACTGTCACATAAACTCTCTTACAGTGGTCCCCAGCCTTTTGGGCACCAGGGGCCGGTTTCATAGAGAGAGGTTTTTCTGCACACCGGATGGGGCGTGGTTTTGTGTGCTGCTTGCATCCCATGAATGGGGCTTAGCTTGTTTGTGTGGCCCAGCTTCTGGCATGCCACGGCCCGGTACCAATCCATGGACCGGGGGCTTGGGGACTCCTGCTCTTGTAGTCTGATAGATAGATATGACCGAAAGCATATCACAACACTCAAAAGAAAGAAAATAGTTGTTGACATCTGAGTGCAGAAATAAATACATTACTATATATAGTTCACAAAAAAGAGGCAAAAACTTCACTTGGATTGAGCTTCTTTCTGCCTGAATGTTTTTTTTTAACGGAGCGGAAGCCAAAGCAGATTTGTTTTTTCTCTTCCATAAAAACTGTTTTACTTTTCCTTAATAGCAAGATTCTATACTTTTGCATGAACGGGAGGGTTGCTTTTTCTTCTCTTTTCTAAGAAGAATTTCCATGGATTTGTTTAAGCTGCCTGACAGTCTATGCAGCTATTTATATATGTGAAAATTAAGGAAAGCTTGATTAACTATTCCATCCTGCTGAATCATTTTCATTTTTATATAGGAGGAAAGGATTGTTGGTAAACACTTCTGAATAGGCAAAGTTTTGATCGTACAAACTTTCAGATTGAGGAAACATGACCAAAAAAGGATTGTAAGAATATATTGTGGAAATATTTCCACAGATATAGTGGGGGAAATATCCACTATAAATACAAATTTTTTGGAACCATTGGTTATTTTAAAAGGGAAATACTGGATACATACACAATTGCTGTTTCAGTAATGCAATCAGTTTATTTGAGATAAATGTAAGTGCTTTGAGGACCGTTATTCAAAACAGCAAAAGGAAAAACTATAAGCATTACCAACATTAGACTATGAGACTTATATTTAAGAAGGAATATGTGTTGCTCTTCCTACTAAGAAGTTATATCAGCCTTAGGCCAGTGCTCCGTTCGGTTGATTCTGCACCCTAAAGTTGAGTACTGCAGCTTTTCTGAACTTCCCGCCTCTGCTCCCCTTTTCATCCCTGCTTTTGTCTTAGGATAACACCATTTGGCATTTCCTGGACAGCCTGGACTCCATAAGGCTGCAGAGCTCGAAGGCTAGAATGACTTGAACATTGCCTGCTGAGTCTGAAGAAGAACTTGAGTGAAAATAATCCTTTCTTTTGTTCAACCCGGCTTGCTTTTTGTTTGCCTGACAGATGTTCAGCCTCTGTGCGGGTACACGGAACGGCTCCTCCAAAGAGTCACCAGGCCTTGTGATCCATCAGCTTATTGATTTCTGAATCTCCGCCTGCTTCTTCTGGCACCCACTCAAGGCAGGCCTGGCTTCAGAGCCTCTAAGGCCTCCCCCCTTCCTCTCCTGTCCCCTTCCCTTTTCTGCTCTCCTTGACATCTACATATTGATACCTGAATTGGGACACCTCCTACTGTGAAGCCCCAGAGGAAATCATATCTCCCTTTACTTGGGCTGACCATGCAACTTTAAAGGGCAGCGAGCGGGGGTGGGAGGGTGGGAGGGTACAGCCCAGATGAAATTCTGTCAAAGAGGCAGATGTGATGATGTGTCTTGATGTGTCGTGACATGTCATTTGAAACAGGAAAGCCCTTGGGGACGAGAGGCCCTGCCACTTCTCTAAGCTGATTTTGGCTTGATCTGAATAATAGATCTAGGGGTGGAACAAAGGTATACATCTGAATGTGACTACGCACACTACACAGATGTTAGGCTGGATGAATCTGTATCCCATTTATTTAGTTGTTGGCTTCTTTAACCTGGAGTGCTTTGTGTTACTTGCTGCCTTATATGGTTTTTAATCTTTTCAGAAAGACAAGAATAATTCTGCTGGATTAAACCTGACTAATCCAACATTGTGTTCCAGCAGAGGCCAAAAGACCCCTGTAGGAAGCTCTAAGTATATTGACAAGCAAATAATGTGCTGAGCTTGGAGTGCATTAACAGGCAAATGACTTGCTGAGCAATGAACTAGCATTTAGCATGTTATCTGAACCCAACTTCTGTGCTTACTTTATTGTTCATTGCAGGAGAATCAAAGACTAAGCCATGAGTTAAATTAGCCTTAGATAAGCACATATGTTGTGTACAAGAGCTGAAGCCATCCACGAGATATATAAAGTTCAGAAAAATCTATTAAGTTACCAACAGGTATCAGTAAAGTCAGGCAAGTTACAACAGGATGTGTTATCTTTATACAAAAGATTTTTGTAGGGCAGGTTGCAATTCCAGTTCAGTCATTTCAATCAGTAGCACTGATTTAACCTTGCATTCATACAGTATCTGCATCTTAGCTCCTTTGCACAGTATTTTCATTGTTCTTGTGAGGCTCTCATAAGCAGATTATTGTACATTTTTATAGGTCTGATATTGTAGAAAGATATAGTCATTGTGACTGTCTGGACTATCTGGCAAAGATTACCTCATGAAGTCCCAATTATTTCATCTAACCCAGTGTTTTTCAAACTTGGCAACTGTAAGCATGCTGGGGGAATTCTGGGAGTTGAAGTCCAGATATCTTAAAGTTGCCTTAAATTTCAAAAATACCAAGCTAGCCCATTCAGATTTGGCTCTGCACTGGATCACTCAATATTACTCAATTCCTGTGGAATAATTAGGTTGGTTCTATTGACAATAACTATATATCAATACTAATTCAGTCTGCAGCAATTCATCCATGTGTAGAAACTTTGCCTGATCTTAGCCCATGGGGTGATAACAATATGAATCAGATTTCAGAATCTGATCAGGTGAAACATTTAGCTTGACAGGTTGTCCAACAATCCCAATATAGTTGAAGGTTGTATATCAACGTGAAATGAGCACCCATCACAAAAAAATGGAAAAAGAAATATAAAAAGAAAAGATGTACAATATTCCCATGACTACTATCATAATTAAAAAAGGAGTAGCCTATTTAACATTGATACAAAATCTCAGAAAATTAATAATTGTGGAAAATATTTTTCATGGGACAACAAACATATTTTGTTCTTTTTAAAATTTTTAAACATTTTTTTTTAAAAAAATAATTTTTTTTACTAATTCATTTTAAAATCTAATGACATTGAATAGAATATCCATTGCTGACTTTCTGCTCCTGATATTTGAAAGTTGGCTCATTTATACAAATCTGGGCATATGATGAAGCAATTCATGAGCTGTTTCCTGCCTGTGTTGAGGGCTTTTTTATGTTTCTCTGCTGCTGCGTGTTTTATTTTTGGTTTATTTTGTATTTGTGTATATTTTTATTTGTTTTAATGTTGTGAGCCACCCAGAGTTATAGATGGATGGCTCTGCAATTTGATTGACTGATTGATTGATTGATTGATTGATTGATTGATTGAATGAATGAATGAATCAATCAATCAATCAAGGTAGCTATATAGCATAGCATGCCATAAGGTATTCTCACAGTAACAAGATTTAGGTGGATGTATGAGTATTAACATTACAGGACCAAATCTTCCAGGTGTTTCTATTTGTCCTGTCCAATCTGGCAGGAGTGGCAAGTTGTAGGTTCCATCAGCCAAAGAATGTTGGCTGGCAGAACCCTGAAGACCCTTTTCTGCTGATCTGCCTTCCACCTGGAACATCGTTCTGCCTGAGATTAGGTCGACTGCCACCATGCTTGTCTTTGATAAAGCTTTGAAGACCAGGTTCTGTGCCAGACCCTGGGGCCCTAGATGAGTGACAGAGTCCATCTCGTGGCTATGTTGAAGGTTGTTATAATTGAGGGGTTGTTACAATGTCTAGTTAATAAAAAGAAGGACTAGGGATGACATGATAGCAGTGTTCCAATTTCTAAGGGACTGCCAAAAGAAGCGGGAGGCAATCTATTCTCCAAAGCACCTGAAGGCAGGACAAGGAGCAATGGATGGAAACTAATCAAGAAGACAAGCAACCTGGAACTAAGGAGAAATTTCCTGACAGTTAAAACAACAATTATTAAGGAGGAATTTCCTGTCAGTTAATTCAGTGGAACTGCTTGCTTCCAGAAGTTGTGGATGTGCCAACAGTGGAGGTTTTTAAGGAAGATGGGACAACCATTTGTCTGAAATGGTATAGAGTTTCCCGCTTGAGCAGGGGGTTGGACTAGAAGACCTCCAAGGTCCCTTCCAACTCTCTTATTCTGTTAAATGTTCTGGTTGCTGTTTTCTTTTAACGTTTGTATATGCTTTAATCGTTTTAATGTTGTACTTGATATGAGCAGCTATAGAAACTGAGCAAATAAAGTAAAATAAAGAAGGTTGTTCCAAATCTCTATTATAATATTAGCAGATATTAACTTTTCGTCAATATCCTGACTATTATCTTCTCTAAAAGAATGATACCTACTTGGTGTTTCTGACTGACAGTGCTAGAGGAGTAATTTCTCTGACCTTGTGGGAAGTTGGACCTTTTCTCCCTAACACATCTTTTGAGGCGTGAAACTGAATCTAATTTTAATGTTGCACAACAATGGGGGGGAAAAATAGTTGTGAGAAGAGAGGCAAAATCTTTCTAAAATTTATTTTACAAGTGTATTCTCCCTATTCAAACATCATAGAAGTTGCCACTGAGGAAGGAGTTAAGGAAACTTTTAGTCTGGGCAGCTGTTAAAACTGTCCATTTACCTCTCCATTTGGCTGAAGGAGTGAATGTAGCACCAACAAGATTGTGAGTGTACTCTATAGCTAGCAAATAAACACTTATCACTCCGTATGTTTGTTGCCACATCTGCTTAAGGGATGGGATTAACTATCTGCTTAATGTCACACATCATTATCCTGCATTTAAAAGATCCTTCCAGCCAAATTTGAGAGGGGGAAACCAATTGCTAAGCATGAGATTTGTGAGAAGGGTGGCTTTCCTGAAATCTAATCGGAACAGAAATACCCCATGCATGGAAGGGACGGTAATAGCTTTTGTTACTGGCATGTAGGCAATATCAAGTTCCTCCCCAAGTCCCTTCAGATTAGAAAAACAGCTTATTTTCAATGATGGTAGAGATAGAGATCAAAACTGACCAGGATCTGAAGGACATGGTGGTGGGGGGGGGTGTCATTTCCTGTAACTTTTAATACCTTCAATAATCATTGTATAGGGTAGTTCAGAGCTCTTGTTTCCGTTTAATCCTTCTGCATGTTTGGATCCCATCCTCCCATATTAAGATTTATTATGGGATTGAAATCACTTCAATTTACTATTTCTAAGAAAAAAATATGTAGAGGAAGTCTGGGAAGAAGAGGAGGAGGACGAGGACGAGGACGAGGACAAGGAGGATGAGGAAAGCTCTACTGTGGAAACATGACAGACTCAAAGGATGGTACATTCTACTCCCATTCTCAGTTCATTTGAATCAGTAGTTATCAGAGCTTTGTATACATAAGAATATGCTCTAAATGTATGTTCAACCACAGAGAAGGAAACATGATTCAGTGACACAGGACATGCTCTGGAAATTGAAGATTTCAGACTCAGTCAGTGCCATCTCAGAGGCATTTCTCACGGTATCCGAAAGGATCTGATAGCAGATGACAGGACCTATTAGTCAGGGAACTATTGCCACTCTAAACAAGCAAATAAATTTTCTGCCTTGAACATGGCAAGCAACAGATCAATTGTGACAAACCACTGCCATTTAAGAAAAACTTAGCTGATACGATATGGCATATATAATAATCTGAACCAAACGTACATGCAAACAGAAAATGATTTTCTGTGTGATCAATTTGAAAATAGGGCTTTTAAAAAACGTTCATTCTATAGCTGAGATCAAATAGATTGTAATTCTAACTATCCTACCATGTAAAAGACTTGTTTTGGGAACCTTATTTAAAAATGAAGTTGAAAAAAAAGTAACGGCATTTTTATGTGAGATTTTTAGAAGTGTACTTTATGTTATAAATGTCATTAATGTGGGATGGAACAGGAAGAGTAACTGAGTGTGCATAACATGGTGATACCTTAACATCAAACAAATTGAGCCAAAAGAAGCAGTAAGCTTTTAGGTTCTCTAGAACCTGCAGATAAAGTTACCAAATCACTATTTTAGATATTTTCCCCATCAACAAACATGATTTTTATTTTTATGATCACATATATTCACTCATTTAATTGTCAAAATGATACGAATATATAGGGTTGTTTTTGTTTTGTTTTTTGCTGAAGCTACATTTAATATTAGTCCAGATTAATTCAGATTCAGCTAGCAGAGGGATTGCTGCTACTATGGCATGGTTAAAATACAACTGTTTGCTCAGTTAGCAAATAAATACACTTCAGAGAGAGAGGGGGGGGGTAGGGAGGGAGGGGGAAAGAGGAAGGAAGGAAGGAAGGAAGGAAGGAAGGAAGGAAGGAAGGAAGGAAAGCAGGCAGAGCATGGGTCCACCTTCTGGCGTACTGAAATCTCATCAGCTAAATGGCGAACTGCACACTGGTCTAAACTTAAAAACTTCAACCCACAAGATGAACCACAAAACTCTGAGGAGTATTGAACAATGAAGAGTACAAATGAGCCCATTTATTGTTCTGGATTGTTTTCAGATAAATTTAAATTTAAAGTGATCATTGCCTCCCCATTTGTGGCGACTATGGCTTTCAAAGGCTACATTAAAGTATCCATGCTCCCTTCTTCCCATTTATATCTAGAAAGAAATGTTAACCTATCTGGAAAAGAGATGATAGGCTACTGATTAAATTGTTAGCTGGGAATGTACTGAAGCCCTAATGTAGGCTTCTGGGCATCATAAAACATGTATATTGTAAGACTTTCATTAAAGTTATACAAAATATGAGAACTATGTTTAATCCTGCACATAACCCACCTCTTCAGAATAATGTTTGAAAACCACACACTTAAACTTAGGATCAAGGATATGTTATGCAGTAAAAGCAAATTGATTTCAGTAGCTCTTCTGAGAACATCCAACTCAAAACTGGCAGCGAGAACAAGGCCAAAGATAATTGTAAGCTCTTTTCGAGATACTACACTGTGCACTGATAACTGAACATTCATGTTTGAATGAAAACTACTTAGGATTAAAATTGGATATCTCTGAGGGTTGACATTACCCAACGTGAAAGAGTATTGTATGATTGCTGTACCAGATGGCCTACTTAGGAAGATGATCCATGAACAAAAAATAAACTCATTATCCAATTAAAATGGGGGATTTCTGAATCCTCTGGTCCAGAATATGACTTTGCCTTGGTGTTTACACAGAATGGATGGACTGCTGAACTTTTCAGTCATTCGGGGGCTATTAGCTGTGTTTGATCATAATGGCTGAGCTTGTTTGAGGAGGGACATTACTAGGTGATGGAGCTTGTTATGTTTAAGGCTTTATGACAGCAGCAAATGTTAACTTCCAATCTTCTTACTAAATAATGTGTGATAAATAGACCTTTATCACAATAAAACAAAACCAAGCAACAAGATGACCGTATGAATTGCAAAAAGGGGATGTCCCTGAAATATGCATACCAGCCTTTCCCCATTTGTGGTCACTTTGAACTGAAAGCATCATATATTTGCATTTACAAGGGACCAAGTATAATTAAATTAGATAAGCAATATTCAATAAGCCAGTTTGATGTAATACTTAAGGCATCAGGCTAGAAACCTGGAAACTGTGAGCTCTAGTCCCACTATAGGCACAAAGGCAGCTGGATAACCAGTCATTCTCTCTCAATTTAAGGTTTGTTTTGATGGCTGTACAAGTAGTCCTCATTTAACAACACTAATTGGCACTGAAAACTCCATCATTATATGACAATTATTGACACAATCATAAGTGGAAAAACTTGTGATAACAGATTGGCAAAGGTTGATATACATATTTCATGTAGTCCTGTTTGCTGTTGTTTAGTAATAGCAATAGCACTTAAGACTTATATACCGCTTCACAGTGCTTTACAGCCTTCTCTCTAAGCGGTTTACAGAGTCAGCATATTTCCCCCAACAATCTGAGTCCTCATTTTACCCATCTCGGAAGGATGAAAGGCTGTCAACCTTGAGCCTGTCAGGATTGAACTGCTGGCAGTCGGCAGCCTGCAATATTGCATTCTAACCACTGCACCATCACGGCTCTCGTGTAACTTGCAACTTCCTTCTAGCTTTCCCATTGACTTTGCTTGTGGGAAGCCAGCAGGAAAGATCATAAACGGCAATCATGTGACTGCAGGAAACTGCGACAGTCGGAAGTGCAGACTGGTTGTTGAACACCCAAAACACGATCACATGACCACAGGGATGCTGAGATGGCCACATCTTTGAGGAGTAGCATGTGCTACTCATTTGGCATCATCATAGATCACTGAATGAGTGATCATTAAATGAAGACCAGCTGTATGATATTTTGAAAATGTGCTTCGCTTATTCTAATCAACGTTTTAGTCCCACCTTCCTCTTTGCACTGCGTTGGGCCCACAATTTCTGGAATTCCCAACCAATGAGAATTAGAAGGAATTAGGTTAGGAAATGCTATACATTTGGCACTTTCACCTTTCACATAGCACCCAGCTATTCAGTTGTGTTAAAAATGTGGATTTAAACCTATCAGGAGACCTTATCCTTGACTGTTTGGCAAGGACTGGGAGGAGGTATAATATAGCAACCTCTGGAAGGATTGCTCACTCTAATTTACATCTGGGTCTAGCTTTTCATGGCATGGTTCACGATGAACATCACTTTTTTTTAATTTAGGTAGGCAAAAAAAAAATCACAAGACATGATTGTTAGAGTAATTGCATCCTTCATCAGTGATCACTCTGCCTGCATTTCAGAATTATAACTTACAGCAAATTCAACCATCAGGAACAATAGAAAGTGATGTTGGAAGTGGAGAGTAGCAACATCTGATGGGGCAAAGGCTTTTCCCTAGTCAAGGTGCTGGACGAATGAATGTTGCCTAAACTGTTGCATAAAAGACATATATGCTGTGATCCTAACAGCAGGATTTAGTATGCAGAGGAAATGTGCCAGAGCTGAAAACGATTAATCTCAGACATGATAGAGTACACTTAGCAAAAATCCTGGTGCTATTTTGGTGAACATGAACTAACTTTAAAAATACCATATTAGATTAGGTCTGTTGGGAGTTTACTGTATCATTTGGAAAAGCTCTTCACTTACCATTTTTTCCTCCTAGCACCTTGAATTGATTTTTCTTTTATTTTTACAATGTACACAAAGCACTTGAACTAGTCAAGTGAAAAGCACGCTGGGGAAGAAAACCCAATATAAAATCATATTTGAAGTACTGCACTCAGTTCTGGGTTTCTCCAAATCACCAAAAGATATCAAGTACAGAAAAGAGCAAGATATAGAAGGACAATAGCTAGAAAGGAAAGGGTGGAAAATATATGATGTTTTGGTATTTAGACATACCGGTGTTAGTAAGAAAATGTACGGCAAAGTGGAATAAAATCATACATACTTAGGGAGAAAGAAATTTGGACTCCCATTGCCATAATGTTAAAACTTGGGTTCACCAAATAAAACTGACTGGTAGGCAATTCAAGGCAATATTGTATTTTTATCACCTCATCCTGATTACTATCTATGAAAAATAATGATACCATCTATATTCTCCTGATAAGAGCTTCATGCTAAGACAAATATTCTCATATTATTGAAATACCTGCCTAGGAAGGTGTCAACAGTGATATAGGGACATAATACGTTAAATTTTCATCATCTGTTTAGACAACTACCATTCAGAAAGGTTGTCCCTGCTTCTTAATCATAGGACCTCTTCACTTTATAAAATAACAATGCTGCCACCTAATGGCCACTAATGCAAAAGCTTTGCCAAACCCTTTGGTAAAAAAGCATTTGTCCTCGAGGCCTTTAAACAAGTCAAAGAATATGGGGAACGCAGCATTTTCTCATCTGTCACTTTTAACCAAAGGAAGAAAAATCCTTTTTTTTTTCATAATGGTCTTGAGATATACCAATGTATAAAAACTGCTCGTAGACTGCTCAACACTTTCATCATTCTAGACGAACAAGTGAAACTGCCATGCCATGTGCATGAAATACACATTCATTTTAAATCAATTATCTAACTTCAGATGAGCCATCTTTTTAGAACAGAACGCTTGGTTTCCAATTTTAATGAAAGAATCACCTTTTTAGAGAGGCACAGACCTTACTCTCTTCTTTCATATACAGTATCATAGGAGAATGCAAGTTGAAGTTCCAGGCAAAAGATACATGAATTCTATACATATTTTACTTACAAAAGCAGAAATGCACTAGATGTTCTTCCTGTTAAATAAAGAACCATCTCGCCCAGCAGTGACCAACTATGGTAACTTTAGGCATGCTGGCTCAGGAATTCTGAGAGTTAAAAGTTCACAGGTCGCAATGTTGCCAGAGTTGTCCACCCTAATCTAGCCCAATATTTATCAACACTGATGAGTGATGGCAATTCAGACCAGTTATCCAGTTTTGTTCTGGAGATGCTAGAGACTTAATTTGGAGTTCTTCTGCACACATAGGTAAAGGTTCCCCTCGCACATATGTGCTAGTCATTCCCAACTCTAGGGGGCGGTGCTCATCTCTGTTTCAAAGTTGAAGAGCCAGTGCTGTCCGAAGATGTCTCCATGGTCATGTGGCCGGCATGACTAAACACCAAAAGCACACGGAACGCTGTTACCTTCCCACCAAAGGCGGTCCCTATTTTTCTACTTGGATTTTTCACGTGCTTTCGAACTGCTAGGTTGGCAGAAGCTAGCATATATCAGAAGCAGAATTATAGCATGATCTTTATTGCCAATTTGCAGCCATTTCCATGCATAATTTAGCTATAATTAGCAATTAGCCAGCAATAGGTTGCTTATATCCATATTCCTTAATAGATTACCAAAAGGTGACAGGCACCCTGATCTCATAATCAGAAGTTTGCTGATTAGTTGTAAAAATATTTTGGAACAATTTCCAAGCAAGAGACTAAGATACATGATACCGTATGTGGAAATCTCGGGAGTGGAAGAAAAGGCAAATGAAGAAATACACACTGCAGTATCACAAATGCAAAGTCTACTCCTTCTGTATTTGCTTCATCACATTGCTTCTAAATATGTAAGGGAAGGAGCTTGTTTTATGGTTTCATTGCTTTGACAAAACCTTGGCTTTTCTGCCGACACTCCTGGCACCGTATCATAGTGTGCTGAACATTTTAACTATACATTAGGGAGCAATGTTTGAATAATTAACCTTAGAAAAAAAATCATTTTATTTTAAACTTGGCCATATACCTAGAGGATATTTCATGGGAAAGACATGTATATGTCTTAAGATATATTTTGAGCCAAACAAATACGTTAACATACAGTGCATTTACCAGAGGCAGATGCATTTAAAAATGCAAATTTAACTTCTGAAAGTGCAACAATATTCTGTGGGATGACGCTTTAAAAAAAATGATTCTGGAGCAGTGCTGAACTTCATCATAGCACCTTTTCTTTATGTTACTAATTATAGTAGCTATAGCTTTATTTAGGCTCCTGTAAAAGTCTGAAAGATGTGGCTACTTTAGTAGAGACGTTGCACTTACATCCTAAAGCACTTCTTCTGAATCATTTTTGAAGAATGCAATCAGTATTTGAGAGGAATTATCCATCAATAGTTTCAGCAAGTGGCATCATATGGTTGGCATGGTCAGGCTTAATTAGTACTTAAATAGGAGCTCAGTAGGGAATACCAGTCAAGGCAGGGAAGTTTTTAAAAAAATCCCAGGAGGCAAGACAATGGAAAATTACTTCTACTGTATAATGCTGACAGGAAAACTACCCGTCATCCATTTTCTTTGTTTTAATAAATTGGTACCAAGAAATGGCAGTTCCTCAACTGCTGTTTTTTTTAAATGCATATTATATATATAGATATGCATATAAGTTCTTCATTCGCATGGCTACTTTTAAACAGGGTGCCCTCTAGAAATGTTGAAATTTCAAGAATTCCCAGTCAGCTTGCCTATAGAAATACACAACAAATGAATCCTCTGGCCTTTACGAAATTCCTTGTATCTTGCATCAAATAAAAATTTAGATTGTGCATTCTGTCCACAACCTAAGGTCACATAACCCAAAGTCTATTTACAGAACATGCCATGAAACAATAACAATGGGGTTTTTATTCCTTATTTTAATTTATCAAATGTTAACAATGCTACCTGTAAACAATCTGCATAAAAACGACTGTTAGAGACCGAGCATTTTAACTTGAACGGTGCAGTGGTTAGTCTCTTCTCAGTGGAAAGCTTTCTTCTTTAATTCCATCTTTTGTGATAATGCAGATCTTTAGTGCATCTCCTGTATAGACATCTCTTTCTGCAGCAGAAATGAAGACATCCTTTACCAGCTGCAGAGCCTTTTCCAAGGACAAAGGCAATTGTCTCACGCCCTGCATGTTCTTGAGGCCAACCTTTTAAAGAGAAAAAACATTTTAAATACTGATGATGTTACCTAGTTAGGGTAATGAAATGTCTGCAAGAAAACAAGCAAGCTCAGAGAGCACCGAAGACCTCACATCTATACCGCTTTATAGTGCTTTATAGCCCTCTCTAAGCGGTTTACAGAGTTCAGTATATTGCCCCCAACAATAGCTTGGTAGAACAAGTCTACTGTGTTGATTACAACAGTAATGATTCAGCATTACATTATGACAATTTCATCTGTTCAGATGCATTAATACAACTTAACATCTGAAAATGTAGCAAATCAACGTACTGCAAAAGCAAAGGTGTTCTTATTTAAATAAAAGTAGCATTCAGTTCAGTGAGGAGTATCAAGAGGGATGAAGCTGCTCTGTTCTTCGCTTGTACAAGGGCTGACTTCCAATGTCCATGGCTGGACACAGCTCATTAGATTGCAGCACGGTTTTGTAGGAACACGCACACGCATTCTACCAAATGACTCTGCAGAAATGATTAGCCTCTCACTTATTCGCAGAGAACCTGTCAGGGAATTGCACAGCCGGTGTCCAAATGGAGTCAGAGACGCTGACACCAACCAGTATTATAGAAAAGAAATATGTGTAGAGTAAATAAGGTAGGCAAACAGGAGCATCGCCAGGTAAATCACCACAGAAGTAACATCAGGAGGTAAATCACAGAGAGCACATAAGGCACACCGAAGAAAAAAGGCAGGAAACAAGGAAATTCCTTCTTTTCACTCACAGCTCAGATTCCCTCATGCAGGGGCCAGCTCTCTTCAACCAATAACTTAACTGTATGTTCTTACTCACTGTCCAATCCTTCACTGCTCCAGCTATTAAATTTTAAGTATCTTAACCGGGATGAAATGCAAAATTTGTTACTACCGGTTCTGTGGGCGTGGCTTGGTGGGGGGTGGGGGAATGTGACTGGGTGGGCGTGGCCAACTTTTTTTTTTAACTTTTAAAACCATTTTTTCTACAATCCCTTCTGCTGAAGAGGTTGTTAAAAAAATGCTTTAAAAAGCCTCTGACGATCCCAGCTGAGACTCGGGATCATCAGAGGCTTTTTTTTTTTACTTTTAAAAGCATTTTTTCAGCCAAAGAGGTTGTGGAAAAAATACTTTAAAAAAAAAAAGCCTCTGATGATCCCGCGTCTCAGCTGGGCGTGAGGGGGGCAGGGATGTTTGCTACTGGTTCTCCGAACCACCCGCCGCCATCACTAACAGATTGGGCGAGCCGGTCCGAACCCGGAGCATTTCACCCTGATCTTAACAGAATTTAAAGCTAGTGTCAACCTGCAAAACAACTTCAACTGAAACCATGCTTACTTCGTTTCTTGGTTGTCATTCAAGGGGTGGGGTGGGGGGTAGGGAATTTAGGAATGTGGTGCCTCAGCTGTCTAATCATAACATCTACCAGCCCGCGTGTGAACAAAGGTCATGTCATCGGACACCTGTCGGAGCGGACAGGAACCTATGACTGGACTGATTGGCCCATGTGACCTGAGAGACGGGGGGGGGGATCCTATTCTTTTAACTATCCCTATGCACGGGAATAATTTAGCGCTAGCTTCCTCTTTCTAAGTGCTGATATGATGTATTCAATAAAGAGATTCTTGAACCTGAGCCAAGCTTCAGAGTCCTGACTTCAAGGACTTCATTACTCAGAACCATGACAGCTAGTAGGCAAGAGAGAGAAACCAAGTTGTGCAAAACTATTCAATTTAGGCTTATTTTAAAGTATCATAAGCAGAGTGGCAACAAAATGTCACTAGTTATGAATTTACTTTTCTTATTCCTACACTGTTTTCACAAGATATAATTCAAAATGAACAAATCACATTATGTCTTAGGGTGATGGCTCCTTGCATTGTCTGAAAAATTATTGATAGCTCCCAAATAATTTCAAGTATTTTAGAAAGAGTTAAGGCCCCAGACATCACTATATCACAATAATTGCACAATAATTGGAAGACACTTACCTGATTGTCCAGCAGAGGTTGCAGCATGGCACTAGCTGATCCACCAGCTTTGAAACTATCTCTCTGGTAGGATCCTACTGGATCAAAACTGTATACTGCTCCTTTCCCTAGGAAAGTAAATACATTTATGGCAATGTCAAATGCTGGAATAAGGGGACTTGACAGTTAAGTACAGTGTAACAAAATTGATTCAAAATGATAACCACTAATAAAGCGAGTACGCAATACAAAATAATGAACCAGGTTAAACCATTTAATGCAAATGGAAAGATTTGTGTTTCCTAAACAAGCTTTATTTAGTTTAAACAGAACTTTAATTTAACCTTGCATTTTTAACAGGTATATCTGTTAAACAGGTGAAATATATTTGAATAGGTATGACCCCTAACTGATTGCAACAAGAAAGTCATACAAATAAGGAACTAAATAAAAATTTTGCACTATGTAAAAGTATAATGTTAAGTCTGTAACGTATTTCCCAAAATTTTTGCCACAGATGTTTACTGTAAACGGAGAAATGAAACAAGAATCTCTTTGCTTCTTTTCTTAACATACGTAATCACAATGACTAATCTTCCCTGATTTTTTTTTAAATTAAAAGACTGGTAACAATAGCTAACGGCATACTAAAAGCTTACTATTCAATGATAAATATTAAATATTTCTACCTATTCTTTTAGATCTTTTGCAAAGTCTAGATTTTCTTGCTTGTTTACAAAATAAAAAATAATGGGTTCCAAACAGGAATCATCATACTGATAGAAAGAAAATTCTGAATCGGTCCTTGTGAATATATAACAATTTAAATGGAAATCTTTGTTCCTTGTTTAGAGTTCTTCTTTGGGCCTGTTGCAGGGCATAATACCCCATGGAGTTCTTCAAACTTGGAAGAGGCTTTTCAGGGCAGAAAAGATGAGGATAAAAGGCGGCTGCACTTGCCTGTTGAATGCTTGTCCAAAAAATTAAAAACGTATTCCACTATGGAATAAGTTCAAATGAACCTGTTTAAACATCAGAGGACTGCACTTTAACCACCGTGATTTATACAACAATAGAAAACTGTTACAGTGAAACCATATGCTCTACTAAAGATTTACACATTTATAAATATGCAATTACAATCCTGAGATTTACATGTTTGGGGAGGTGGAGTTGTCATCCTTTGTTTTCATGGTTGTTTTTAGTCTAGGCCGCCTTGTTTTGTTTTTAATCATTTTCATTCAGTATTATATTTTGTAAGCACCAAGAGTCCACTACAGTGGGCAGCTACAATTAATTTCAATAATCTTTATATAATAGTATACATATGTGCTAAACCAAATACTGCTATATTCATATTAAAATACAATCCACATCAGAAAGATTTTACTATTGGAATAGTAATTTCAGAACCATATTGTAAGAATTGCTTTATTTTCCCGGTTAAGGCTATTATCCAACATCTCAGGGGAAATTATTTCCTTGCACTTTTATACGAATCCAAACAGAACGTTACCTTCCTCATCCAATCCACCAATTATGTTGTAAACATAATAAGGGAAGAAGCGTCGGGAGTACAGGATTGTAGAAAGCATGGCTGCAATTGCACCTGAACTCATGGTCTTGTTATTGGAATGCTTGTACATCTGGAACATATTTACAACAGAAGTAAGCAAATGTTCTTGCTGAAATTATTCCTAACACAAATTAACCAGCAAGCAGAGACCCACTGAAAAAACATAACACAATAAAAACAGCACTCATTTGCTGTAACCAGGAAAAACAGAATTCATTTGCTGTAACCAGGAAAAATAAAAACAGAATTCATTAATGAAAAAACGAATAGGGCTGATTATTTATTATATTGCACTTTCCAAGGCAGAAGATTAATTTTCTTCTTCTGCTACAGCTAGCACTGAATTTCTAATTTTGGTTACAAATTCAGCTCTTATATACAAGTTTGCAATAAGCTTTTCTAACAGCCATGATCACTCATTGTTACATGTTTCTTACATTTCATTTATGCAACCAAGGTTAACCACAAAAAGAATGCAACAAATTCATTTTGTGACTTGCACTATTTTTTAACAACACTATACAAGTGAAATATATTCTTGCACCTTCCTTAAAGAAACATTCATTTGAATGTTACATGTCAATTTGAAAGAATCTCCTAACAATTTATAAAATAAGAAACCAGATAGTTTATAAAATATAAAAGATGAAATTTGTAAAAAGAACAGTAAGAAACCTTGTCCCAAAAGTGCTTTTTCAAAAGGCAACTGAATTTTGTTTTAGGAAAAACAAAGTCCAGTTGCCTTTTGAAAAAGCACCTTTGGGACAATCATGACTTGGATGACTGAGAATCTCCACAGACAATAAGAAACCTTAGACATTTGTTTTGTATATTTTCTCGTTTTTTATAAGGGTTTACTGTGATGCAAATTATATATAAATTAACACTAGCAGGAAAAATTGTAAAACGCTTATGTAACAATCTGAGGAAGCAGAAATACAGAATTCATTATGTGCACAAGGATGAAACTGAGATTTAAGTGTTAAAGTATCAAATTAATAACAAATAGCAAGTAACAAATGAGTACAACTTCCAACACTAAGCCATATATAATAACCTACCTTCAATCTTGCTTCAAGGATTTTAGTAAGGGTAAGACAATCTCCATGAAATCCACTGCAGCCAATAACTGTTGTATCTGTCCTGTACACAATATTGATAAGATTGTAAATAATTTTGATAGACTACATCAATGTATTTTCATTGGGTTATTTCATTTACCGTATTTTTCGGAGTATAAGATGCACTCTCCCCCCAAAAGTGGGTGGAAATGTCTGTGCATCTTATACAGCAAATGTTGCCGAAGCCCAGCCCACTCGCCTGCCCCCATCCTTTGGCCGTTTTCAGCCTCCGCATGCTCCATTTTAGACCCATTCCAGGCTGCAGGGATTGCCACAGCACATCACTGCTGACTGCCACCTCCGCACGTTGCGTTTTTCACCTCCGCGCATCGCATTTTCGGCCTCCACACATCGCATTTTTGGCCTGCGCCCCCCCCCCTTTTGGTCTCCACGCATCACACCGCCTGGAACGGCCTGAAAATACAATGCGCAGAGGACAAAAACGGGGCGTACGAAGGCTGAAAACATGACACACGGAGGCGGTGATCAGCGGCAATGTGCTGTGGCGATCCTGGCAGCCTGGAACGGGTCTAAAATGGAGCATGCGGAGGCCAAAAATGTGACGCGCGGAGGCGGTAATGGGCTATGGTGGTCCCCGCAGCCTGGAACAGCAGATTGGCAGTATTCCGGGAGGCCAATCCAACCACCAATCAGCTTCTTGTGCTGAATCAGGCTGTGATAACATGCTGAAACTGACCAGGCTGTTTGCTGTTTGTTGCAAGGACGCTAGCCAGATGAATACTGATGGATGCTGGCAAGCAGAGGCAGTATTTTTTCTTGTTTTCCTCCCCAAAAACTAATGTGCGTCTTATACTCTGGAGTGTCTTATACTCCAGAAAATACGGTATATATTTCTTCCCATACTACAGTAATCTATGTCAAATATAGAAAGTATTTGTCAACTCCTCCTGTTCAAATTTTTATAAACCATTAGAGAAATTAAAGTTTACTACTTAAAATTCTAGAACTAAAAGTTGACTTTGGACTCCAGTGCTATGATTCTACACATATAGGATCTGTGTTCACTAATGCATGGTGACCACAAAGTGTGAACTTGTGCCTGTATATAACAGTTCACAATATGCCATTATATGATTATATTGACACACAATGTGATTGTATTTATTTACTTTGACAACTTAGGAGGGATGGTTTGACCAATTTTATTGATTGTATGTTCACCTGCAACTATCATTCATTTATTCATTTGAGTCATCAAAATGATTCTGGGTGATGAGCAAAATTAACAAATTGGTAGCATCATCATGAATTTTTCATAATATTTTTGATATGCAATACTGAATGTGCAGGGGTCCTGAAATCTATAGTTTCAAGCCCTCTGATAAAAGAATATACTTTATTTGGAGTAGCTGAAAAATGTATTATCTTTGAAGAAGTATTAAAATAGGCTTTCAGTAAAGCATCTTATTTTATCTAACGTTATTACATTTAACAGATAAATTTAACATCAGATTGTTTTAACACAATTTTAGTATTTTGACATAGAAATAAATGTTTTAATGGATTTGTTCCAGATATGACTAAGTCTGGATCAAACTCATCAAAATATCTACCACTTTAAACTTACAGCTTATAACATTTAGGGCTCTCCCGGCTATGAATTGCATAGTCTTCACTCAGTCGAGTGTCTGAGGCGACAACAACAAAGTCTTCACCAGCAATTGCCAATATGGTCCTAAGCAAAAGAAAATAATTATTTTTTTTTTGGTAATTATTTAGCCTTCATTCATTTAAATTTACTCTAAAATCTTGAAACTTGAGCATTTTAGCTTTAGCTGTGCATTTTTTACTTTTTTCAAAAACATAAGAGGATTATACTCAGTGGCTCATAGACATAACATGAAAAAAAAAATCTGTGGCTTCAGTCAGGGTTCAATAGCTCGGGGAAGCTGGGGCAACACTTCCCATTGATGATACATAGGGGCACACAGTATGAGCTGGGGAGAAGAGGGTTTTCTCAAAAACGTTTACTTTTTAGAAACATTAGTGAACTTCTACAACACTTGTCCTATATAAAGTTAGTCCCAAGTGTCCATTTCTCACCTCAAGTTGGTAAGAAACTGTTCTTCCAATCTACCACAAGAATACATGGATTTCAGGGTCACATTGCACACTGATGCCCCAAGATGCCCTCTTTTAGTTTAGATGCTATTTAATTAACTTGGACATTTTTAATTTAATTTAATTTATTAAATTTATATGCCGCCCCTTTCCGAAGACTCAGGGCGGCTCACAATACATTTAAAAATCATCATAAGAAGACATTGAAAAATTAAAAAACATTAAAAACATTAAAAACTCATTCACACCATTCATGGCCGGATCTCACCAGATCACAAGAGCGAGATCAACAGACCCAGGGCTGCCAGAAAAGCCAGGTCTTCACTGCTTTTCAGAAGGCCAATAGGGTGGGGATGGTCCGGACCTCAGGAGGTAACTGGTTCCAGAGAGCTGGGGCAGCCACAGAGAAGGCCCTCCCCCGCGGGCCTGCCAGCTGACATTGTTTAGCTGATGGGACCCGGAGGAGACCAACTCTCTGGGATCTTACCAGTCGCTGGGAGCTATGCGGCAGAAGGTGGTCTCAAAGATAACCTGGCCCTGAGCCATGTAGGGCTTTAAAGGTAATAACCAACACCTTGAATTGTGACCGGAGATCAATAGGGAGCCAGTGCAGCTCGCGGAGAATTGGTGTAATGTGGGTGCACCTAATATTTTTATCCACATTTAAAAATTACAGAATCCACTAAGAAGGAAAGCTTTTAAGGAAAACTCTTGCCTTTCTTTTAAAACGTATGTGTAATATTTAAAGATTTGGGGTTCCCTAAGTAAGCTGGATAAGGAGCAAGAAGTAGCATATAAGAAAATTGAAGGTGGAGTCTGAAGCAGGACAAAATTTCTTCTGCAAATAAAACTATGAGGCAATAGTTTCCAAAAGGGCAAAAAACACCCTACTCTCTTACTTCGTGCATTAATATTCGTGCCCAAAGAAGCTTCTCTTGGAGAGTGAAAACTATTTAGGAATTTGTAAATCAAGAAAGCAAAAATTTTTTCTGGCTTTAGAAAATCAATTTCCTGGCACAAGATAATTTCAACCAGTTGCTTACTGGTAATTCAGCCTCGCTTAAAATTCTGGGTCGCTTTTGGAAGAATCCTTACATTTAATGCACCACTAAAACCTACTTTATTATGCTCTGCTGCTACTTCTATCATCAAGGTAAAAAGCCTTTGTGGCTCTAATGGTCTTGTTGAGTTTTCAACCACCCTCTGTATCCATTTAGTTAGAAGCCACAGGGAGGCCTTTTTCAGGGGTTTATAGACGAATTTTTAAGCTATGAAAGAAACAGGAGTTTGAGGAAAAAAACACTACTACTGTTTTACTACTTCGCAGGGAAATGAGAAAAAGAAAGTAAAACCACTGGGGTGAGAATGCTTTGTCCAAAGCAGGAGTCTCCCACCTTGGCCACTTTAAGCCTGGTGGACTTCAACTCCCAGAATTCCCCAGCCAGCAAAGCTGGCTGGGGAATTCTGGGAGCTGAAGTCCACCAGGCTTAAAGTGGCCAAGGTGGAGACCCCGGTCCAAGGCAGGATCGGTCTTAAAGGGAGAGGAAGTATCCAAAGAAAAGCACCGGCGCGGAACAAATGAAGCGCATACCCGCCATTGAAAGTATACGGAGAGAAGCGACGTTGCACCGCAGAGCTCTGTCCGACCTCCCTGGGCAACCCGAACACAGGTTCAGCGTAAGCAGCGGCCGACAGCATCGTTACTCCAAATCCACCGGTTTACCCGCTTGCTGCTGTCTCACGGCAAGATGGTGGGAGCGGGAGCGGAAGCGGAAGCGGCTAATGTCGCTCGCCCACCCACCCGACGCCGATCGCCCTGACTCGTCACAGCGCCCCCTCTGACGAGACGGGATATGAAAAAGCTCAGGACTGTTCGTCCGAGTCGCGGAACTTGTCAACAACAGGCAACAGAAAGCGAAAGTTGGGTTTGCACAATACGCGTTGTGTGGCTAAAGCGTGGTCGGCTGGTGGTGTGAACGCTTTGGGCAACAGATAATCTCCGGAGATCTTGCTGTGAGGATCAAGGTTTAGGCAGGACGGCGTCAGCCAGGGTAAAAATTGAATTGGGCATAATTAGAAAAAAGAGAATTTTTGGAAAAGGAAGAGCATGCACTTCCAGTCTTTCCAGCAATTGTTGGCTTGTGAATTAAAAACGATGCCATAGCTCTCCAGGATGGAGATTAGAGGGCTGGACTAGAAGATCTCCAAGAATCCCTTCCAACCCTATTGTACTATATTCTAAGAGATGGCTCACATGTAGGCATTCCTTGAAGCCTGTGGTAAGCCATTGGAACAAAAAAATGATAAAAAAATGAAAATTATCCTGGCAAAAATTCAATTGCTGGTATATGAGCAGACTTCAACTGATTCATTACTCTTTCTAGAGATTCTTGAAATCTGCATTTTCAAATTAGAACACGGGAATTGCTGATAGAAAATTCATACAATGGGCAGAACTAAGTCACACCATAGCTTTTCTGAACATTGAAAGCCAGCCTGCCTGAGTAAGGACTACAGGTAGTCTTCGACTTACGACCACAACTGAGGCCAAAGTTTCTGTTGGTAAGTGAGACATTTGTTAAGTGAGTTTTGCCCCATTTTCTTGCCACACTTAAGTGAATCATTGCAGTTCATAAATTAGTAACCCAGCTGTTAAGCGAATCTGGCTTCCCCATTGATTTTGCTTGTCAGAAGGTCCCAAAAGGTGACGAGATTACCCTTGGACGCTGCAATCCGCATAAATATAACCAGTTGCTAAGCGCCTGAAATTTGGTCGCATGATCATGGGGATGCTGCAAAGATTGTAACTATGAAAAACGGTCCCGAGTCACATTTTTCAATGCTGATGTAACAAGGTATGGTCACTAAACAAACTGTTGTAAATTGAATACTACTTGCAGAGTGTAGGAAGTAAGCACCTACCCCTTTCCTAGAGGAATTAAATATTTTTAGGAAATATTAAAAAAAGGCAGAATATTACATTTCGCTGGATGAGAAATGGATAAATGTTTTGAAGCAGCTCCCATCTTCCTGCCCCCACCCTTTGTCAATGGGCCATTAAGGCCTGGGCCAGTTTATTCTACATAACAAAGATCTACCTCCTTCAGGCAGAGCCATAGTAGGAATTGCCAAAGATCCAACAAAGATAGGATCAGCTCTCTACACAATAGCAGCAGAAACTCACCACATGTGAGCTGGAAAGCACATGTGACCATCAGCCAGCTAGGCTAGCTAAGACCCCCACCCCCTGGGAGTCTGACAACCAATCAGGATACTCTTTTGGGGGCCCAGGAAATGCAAAGCCAGAGAGAGGATAAAAACCCGAGGATTTGCTGTATCTGCCCTTTTTCTGTTCAGGAACTCAAGCCATGTGATCCTGTCCACCATTAAACCATCTTTCCAAGCATTCTCCATGTTTCCAGTGTCTGTTTCCCCACTTGGAACAGAACGCAGAAGGATATTTCTTCCTACAATTGAGAGGAGCAATTCTACCTGCCTGTCCCCCGGGATCTTTTCATATTTTGTGCTCTCCTCCATTGATCCCTTCAACTCTTGTGTTTTAGCAACCTTGTTGCACCTGGACAGTCAAGTGGCGTTTAGAAACTCGAGAGATGGATCTGTTATTTTTTCCCCCCTCCATGTTTACCTTTTAATAGCTTGGGGAAGCTGGGGCAACACTTCCCATTGATGATACATAGGGGCACACAGTATGAGCTGGGGAGAAGAGGGTTGTCTCAAAAACGTTTACTTTTTAGAAACATTGGGGAACTTCTCCATCACTCCTCCTATATAAAGTTAGTCCTAACTTCCATTTCTCACCTCAAGTTGGTAAGAAACTGTTCTTCCAATTTGCCACAAGTATGCATGGATGGAGATTTCAGGGTCACATTGCACACTGAGGCCCCAAGATGCCCTCTTTTAGTTTAGACGCTATTTAATTAACTTGGACGTCTTCCCTAATATTTTACCCACATTTAAAAATTACAGAATCCACTAAAAAAGGAAAGCTTTTAAGGAAAACTATTTTTCTTAAACCGATGCCTCCAACCCCGCCTTGCATGAATCCATGTATCATTCTCATTAGGCCCATGCATTGGCCGGGGCGGGAGGACGAGGCGCTGCGGGCGGCTTCTTCTAGGCACAACTTTCGGAAGGCGGCTTTCACGCCCTCTCTGCCGCCCTTAAGAAATGTGGCGCCCGCAGTAACGGCTCGTGAAGGTTATCCGCGACTGGCTTTGGATGACGCAGAAGAGGCGCGCCGCCGGATGAGACGAGCGCGGGGGCACGGCTCAGGTCGGGAGAACTTCTGGAGCTGGTAAGTCGCCGGGCCCGGCAGCGCTGCGCCTTTATTTCTGGCGGGTGGGGGGACTCCAGTCTGCCGGCCTCGGGCCCCCGAGAGAGGATCTTATTTAGGGGGCTTCACAAAAGTGGAGGAGGTCTGGGCCAAAAACGGTTGCAGTGCAAACCCTTATGCACCCCATTCCCGGTCACTTCGGGACGTGGAGTCAGCGTGTCCGTTGAGTGTTGCTTGGGGGGAGTTGAGTCGCTGCAACGCTTCAGTGGGAAAACTCAGGAAGGGGAGCTTTGCTTTTTTTCCCTCCCTCGCCACCCCCCTTTCCCCCCTCTCTGCCAAGGTGCCAACCTTGAAGAGTCAATGCAATTGGTGTTCCCTGTAAACTCCTCGGATAGCTGTTGTGTATTCACACGGACCGATCCCTGGGCACGGGGTTTGCCTCTGAAAACTCCCTCCGATAGGACTGATTTGCAAGATTTGCTCGCCCGTTGAAAGAATATCCCTGGGCTGAACAAAGAGGTGGTAGTAGAGTAGGTATGAATGCATGCATGCGTGCCTCTGAAATTCATTCAGGGGTCATTTGAATGGGTTTTTCCACTCTCTTGAGAGATGGTTGAAGATGGTTTTGGCTAACGCGGATCTTATGGCCTGGCGTCTCTTAAGAATGGCATGGTTTTGCAGTTTTTAGACTTTGCCCTTATGCAAAGTCACCCCATATTTAGGTGGCGAGGTATGTAATTTGGCTTATTAAAAACTTGGTGAGACAGTCCTGCTACGTTTGGGAAAATTTCTGTTAAGTGGAACAATGGAATAATGTTCCAAAATTCTTCCCTGAATGGCCCCAGCAGCCATGAACTTGTTTTCAGTGGCTCTATACTAGTTCGGGTACTTAAATGTAAATGGATCGACCTAACAAAGAAGTCAGGTAATGTTTTTACATTGTTATTTTAAACGTAGTAATAGTCAAGGTATTTTTGAAGTTCAGTGTATCAGACAAATCTACTTGAGACTTGTATTTGCAATTTTCCCCTAAAGGCACTTCAAAGGTGTAGTGGTATTTATAGGCATCATACCCCCCACTCAAACATATTATATTCATGATAGGATCTGCCTGTGGTGGCCGCCTATTTGTAATGGGGAGGAAAGAAAAATCTTATACCACTTCTGTTGTGATCTCTTATCCACTTCTGCAATATGCTATACATTAGAGACATTATTCTTATCCTCTTATAGTATTTTAGAAATCACTGCAGAGAAATGGTCACAATGTAGAGATTCTGTGGAAAATGAAAGGGTCCCCAATGAGCATAATCATACTTTGTTTTCTCATGAAACTGAGAATTAGAGAATAAATTTATATGTTTTAAATGTAGATGAACTGTAGACTTAATTGTGGCAGTTTAATATTCGCTCTGATTGTATTTGTGTTGATAAAAACAGGAGAAATAGATGAGATTTCTTAATCCCATTTATACTACTGACATGTTAGTTTAAATATTAATACCAGTACATACATTCCTCCAAATATTGATAAAATGTAACCAAAGTGTAACTATTCTTGTTTATAGTTCAGTCCTCTGCATGTATAAATTCTATGGTTAATGTTGCTTATAGACACAAAACCATACATAAATCACAAAACAGGAAATGTCCTTTTGAATTTGGAATATTTTGCTGAGGGGTCTTTGTTTTTTTCTGAGCTTGGTTGTTTTCTTGCAGAAGTCTCATTATCCAAACTAGTAACATTATCAGTGTTTGCCCTATCTGTGTTGGTGGGAGTGGTCTTGGAGGGTCTTTGATTGAGTCCTTTAGGGAGGTATTTTGGTCTTTTTTCCTTGTGATTGGTTAAGACTTATTGTCATAGTTTCAACAGGGAAACTGACCATCCTAGACCAAGCCAAGTCCAAAAATGCTAGAGAATTCTTAGAAGCCTGGCACACTAACAAATTGGCCATCAATATACATAAACAACATCTACATGTGTGCAAAAGAGACAGTCAACAAGCCAAAAAGGGAATAAAAAATCCAAACACCTCCTCACCATCAATCATCACTCTGATGAGCATAGATTAACACCAAGATTACCATCAGACCAACAATCAAGAAGTAAATGCCCCAATCAAGGAACTGCCAAACAAGATAACAGTGAAAAGTCCAACTAAAGAACCTCCAAGACCACTCCTACCAACAGGGCATGCCCCTAAACTGAGAGCAAACTTTAGTTCTTACTATTACTGATGTTTAGTTTGAGTAATGAAACTTCTGCAAGAAAACAAGTGTAGAGGACACCAAGGACCCCTCATTTCAAGCCTAAGCTACAAATATTCTCCTTTATTGGAACATTTGCTATATTCCAATAGCATATTGGAATTTTCTATATTCCAATAGCATATTGGAATGCTGTCACACCTTCTTGTTCACTTTTGACAGGTAGGCTATTTAGACCTTATCTATTCTGATTACAGTTTTTGCAGGTAAATTCTTATGGAAAGAGAATTTCTTAGTATTGATTTATGTTTTTAGCTAGATAACTTTAGATTATTGAAGTTATGTGTCCAATTGAATAAGCATTAAATTTTATTTTTCATTTTCACTACTGCACTGTTAAATCATAATTCTTAAAATAAATGACGACTCCTAGTAGTGGGAATGACCATTAGTATAACTTGGCTTCTCTAGTGGGGATGACTAAACAAAGTACAGGATTTGTGGCTTATTTAGTATGTGCAAATAGAAGTCTTGTGCTACTTTTGTAACAAATTAGAATTTGATAACCATGTTCTTGATTTTTTTATAACTTGTTCTTGGTGGGAGAAAGTGACAAGGATCCTCTTTTCCATTTGTGCTAAATATACAATGAAAGGAGATTTCATGGATTCTTTATCACCTGCTAAAAGGAATACCACAAAGAGACTGACTGAAATAGTCATGGTAAGCTAGAATTCTTCTGAATACTAGCTAAGAGTGACATACAGATGAGTTATTTAATTGAACTATGTACAGTAATCCAAAAGCCTGGTTAACTGATTCTTGTTTATTAAAGGTGTTAGAATCTTAAGAGTAGGATGGATCCACATAAGCCAATTCATGATTTGTGCAGGAATTCAAATTTAATAATCTCCAATCATTGTTTATGTAGGCTCATCTTAAAACACATTTAGTGAAGAGAATCAGCAGTTTCTCTGGCGGTCAGTTTTCCAGTTGAACTATTCTTACTGTTAGGAAGATTTTGTCAAAAATTCAGTCTTCCTATAATTTAAATCTATTATTCTATGTGCAGTACTCTGGACTATAAGTCTTAACTTTCTTCTCTGTAGCGTACTTTCAGGTTTTTGAAGAGTAGCATTGCATTGTTTTATAGTCCTCATAGCTCCTTCAATCTCTCTTTATTAGTCTTAATTCTAGCCTTGAATCATCCTTATTATGCTTCTGTAAACCAAATTTAATCAGTCTAAATCATTCTTTAAGTGTGCTGCCAAGTCACATAAACTCAAAATGGAGGTTACCTCGTGCAGAATAAAGTATGTAGAACACATACTTCCATTTGGTTACTATATTTCTATAAATGCACCCTCAATATCAGGCCTGTCCAACCTGTGGCCCTGGACAGTTAGCAAGGTGGCTCCACAAAATCATAAACTTTTCACATTATATTATTTATATACATTACTTGTATGTTTTATATGTGGCCCATGACAATTCCTCTTCACTTAATGCAACCCAAGCAAGCCAAAAGGGTGGACACCATGCTCAATATTCATTTGCCCTTTTTGCTGCTATATTTATTTCTCCTTTCTGGACTGAATCACTCTTGGGTAATTCAGCAGTAGCAAAAAAATACATCCTTCAGATCACCAGTGGATCAGTGTGTTCTGGGAGTGATCGAACACCAAAGCAGACCTTTTGAGGCCAGAACAACATGTCTTGAAACAGTTACTGCTAAGAATATTTTGATATCTTGTTTTACTCAACCTTTGCATTAGGCTCTTATCAATTACTTGGAGTAAATAGGCGTTAACTTATGAGCCAGTGTTTCTTAATTTTTTTGTAATTGAAAATTATCTGATCAAACAAACCCTCTCTCTATATTTTTGTCTTTAAAAGCATAAAACATATCTGGGAAGAAATAAGTATAGTTGCATAATTGAGGAACGACTAGGTTCCCATTCCAATGAACCCCCTTTTTTAGATATTTTATCATCCTATTTCCTATTTGTACTTTTCTTTTGGAGCTGCTTGTGCAAAATCATAGTGCCACTTAACACAGCACATGTTGACTCATTGACGGGTACTGTGCTTGAGACCTTTTTACTATAATAAGCTTTCCAAATATTAGTAGTGTGAATAGTGTCTCTTGTTGTATGTTTCACTAAACCAGTTTTTAGCTACTAATCCATATTTGTAAGCCATTGACTAGTCCTGAACATGGGGAGGTGGGAGCTGAGGTGATGAACACACTCTGGCTTGGCAGGCAATAAGCTGAGGCAACAATTTGAGGCAATGTGCAGGCTGGTGAATGGAGGAAGCTTGCAACAGGCCACCTCCATGAAACACGGCTCGAGAATCACTGCTATTAAATTGCTGGCACAGGGTAAAAACTAACCATATTTTATTTTACCTGGCTTTCGATATGTTTACCTCTCCTTGATAAGGTTTCTTCTTTTTTATTATTTATTTTATTATTTATTTTATTAAATTTTTATACCGCCCTTCTCCTGCTGGACTCAGGGCAGTGAACAGCCAAGAATAAAAACATCACATACAAAATTTAAAATATTTAAAAGAATTAAACAAATTTTGGGCCAATAAATTTAAAACATCCCAACTAAAATCAATTTACAGTTAAAAATATCTAAAAATATCTAAGCGGGGGTTACGCCAGCCCAGCTTGATGAAATAAAAAAGTTTTAATGAGGACACTTGCCTTATATTCTTGCTGAGGGCCGTATCCATTTGAATGCAAATATCCATTTGACTGCAAATGTTTCTTTTAAAATAAGGTGTGACTGTTCTGATTTTTCTGAGGCATTTTCTAGCTAAATGTATGCAAAGGAAATTGATGTATGCAGGGATATAAGTGAAAGGACTAGGCAAAATCCTTTCTGTCTAGAAATTTGCTTCAAGAGAAGGTAGATAACTTTCTTGTCTGTAATAAAAACTAGGACAGAACCAATTTAAGTATTTTTAATTTACTCAGTAAGTTTTGTTTTTTCTTTTATTACCTCATCTTTTTTTAGGTTATTTTGTTTGGGTTGTTCTTCTTTAATAGTTACAATGGAATATAAAAGTAACAAGCTGTGGCAAGCTGATTTGCTGTTGCTTGTTATGTTTCCAAAATGTAACTAAATTGTTCCTTAATTCAGGAAAAAGAAACTAAAAGTTGAGGCAGGAAAAAGAAACTAAAAGTTAAATGTTTTTTCTATGTGTATAATATCCTTTGTTTTCTAAGTTGAGCCAAGTGGGTAATGTAATTTCTTTTTTTGCCCATTTTGCCCATTTTCTGGGGAAAAAGCTTGCCACAAACTCTCTTTATGTACTTTTTGCTATAATTTTAAATGTTATATTGCACTAATACATTGTTTATTTAAGTGAAAGCTTCAAAGGTAAGATTTATCATTGCAGATTTTTAATTGACATTTTGTTATTTAACTATATTTATATGTAATTAATTTCTGAATCCAGTGCCTGTGGTGCTGGAAACAGCAAACCTGAAAACATTAGTTCATCTGTGGAAAATAGCTACTACAACACAGCAGTAATATATGTCATGAATTTTACTTGAACACAGTAATGTGTGACTTTTTCTCTTTTTCAGGTCTGGAATCTTTATTTTATATACTTGATGTTTTATCAAATATGTCAATACAGACTGCAAACTAGTTTTTGGTATGCTTTAAAGAAAGCTACTTCTTTAAGGTAGATGTTGTGAAGCTTGATTTCTGGATTTAATTTCTGGAAGTAGTCCTCATTTGACTGGACATCCAATTGCTGCAATGGATCAAAACAACAGTTTACCACCCTATGCTCAGGGTTTAGCATCCCCACAGGTAAAAATATATAAAACTAATGAACGTATTGAAAAACAAAGCTTTCAAAACAGTTTTTAGAGACCTGCAGTGTTGAATGGGTTGTGGATTCCGTATTTTTTACCTTCCTTTGCTGTTTCTTTTCCTTGAATTTTAAAACAGTCATGTATATAATATCTATACCTCAATACTAGATTGGTTGCTACTTGCCATGCCAGCCTCTGCAGGTTAGGACAAGTTTTGGTTAATTCTTATCTCTATCTTTTCAATGGGATCAGTGATGGATATTAAGGCAGTAAGAACCATTTATTGTTATACAGTTTTCACTATTGAAACTCCTGGCATGAATAGAACAGTAATTGCTTGACAGACTAATTCTTCAGGTTTATCTGCTTGAGATATATGTACATATTTCTTGATTTTGTCCCTCTATTTTAAGGCTTTCTAATCTTATGGAACCAGAACAGAAAGCATTTTCTCCTCATTTTTTGTATTTTTTCCAATAGTTTTTATTAAAGATTATTTTAATCAAATAAAGCTAATTCAAAAGTCTAATACAAATGTACATTAAAAAAAGAAAAAAGTGAGAGAACCCCCCCAAAATCTAAACAGTAGTTTTTTTAAAAAAGAAGGAAACTTTTCCCTTCATCACCAGCAAGTATTATTCAGCATTAACAGCTTATCACTTGTCTGTTAAAATATAATCAAATACATCTTCATTCCATACCACAAGCCCTTTTCTATCTGTCTTCTCTAAATCTTCAGCCCTCCTTATCCAGTCAACAGAACAAAACTTAGTATCCAAGTTTTGAAGTTTTATGTTTTTTCTAAAAAAAGATATCAAAACAGAAGCATTTTCCCACAGAAAGGATTCTTTATAAATTGATTCCAGAATGATTTTTTATCTGAAGTCTTAGTCCATTTGTAACTTTTTAAGATCAACATTTTAATCATCTTTTTGCTGTTTGTCGTCTCCCCCCCCCCCCCACAAAACAAAAAGTTCCTAAACCTGTAGTTAAAGCTTCTTCTTCTAAGAATGGAAGGAAAATCATTTTGGTGCTCTAAAACTTGTGGAGGCAAGGGTGCCTAATAGCTGCAAAAGAGTTAACAATTTCCAAAAGAAATTAGAAAGAAAGTATGTAAACATACTGTCTTTTGAAAGCTGCTGACCATAGTTTGAACCAGATGACTGTTCTTTCATGTCCCAGAGCTGTAAACCTGATGGAGACTGCTGTCTTGGGATTTCCTTGCAAGGAGTTGCTGTATAAAGCACTTGGGCAATCTCATATCCTCTCCTTGTCTGGAGTGGAATTATCATAGAGACAGTTTGCTCACTGGTTCTTCATTCCACTGGAGTTGTGAGATCCACTTTTTTTCATTTAACGGGGCAGCGTTCTTGCTAGCTTCAACTTTGGAAATGTTGATGTAAAGACATTGAGGATTAGCTAAAGCATATCTGGTAAAATCAAATTTTGATTGTTTCAATATTGAATTGAATACGAATTTATTAACCAGTAGGTTCCAAAATTAAAATATGGTTGCAAAAGCAGCTTGGTGAATATACATCTATGTTGTATTATATCTTGAACAAAATCCGTTGCATGGTTATTCAGAAGCAAATTGCTCTGCAATTAAACTTGCTTCCAGGATAAAGGTGCATTGTATTGCAGTTGTGTTCTATGAACCATGATGGCGCAATGGTTAGAATGCAATATTGCAGGCTAATTGTGCCCACTGCCAGCAGTTCAATCCTCACCGGCTCAAGGTTGACTCAGCCTTCCATCCTTCCAAGGTTGGTAAGATGAGGACCTAGATTGTTGGGTAATACAGTGACTGAAAACTGATTAGAGGGGGCTTTTAAAGCACCATGAAGCAGTATATAAGTCTTATTGCTATTGCTATGATGTCCAGCCATTCTTTAAATCTGTGCATTCCTAATCTTGTTCATGATAGCTCATATATGTTGCAACTTTAACTTTTAAAAACTCTATTCATTTTGTAGAGTGCAATGACTCCCGGCATCCCTATTTTTAGTCCTATGATGCCCTATGGCACTGGGCTCACACCTCAACCTGCTCAGAGTACCAACAGTTTATCTATCCTGGAAGAACAACAGAGGCAGCAGCAGCAACAAGCGGCAGCACAGCAGTCCACTTCACAACCAACACAAGCAGCATCTGGTCAAACCCCACAGCTCTTCCACTCACAGACTCTTACAACGGCTCCTTTACCAGGAACCACACCTCTCTACACCTCTCCCATGACTCCCATGACCCCCATAACGCCTGCTACCCCTGCTTCCGAAAGCTCTGGGATTGTACCGCAGCTCCAGTAAGTGCAGATTCCACTCTGCTCACAAATCCTGTGCAGGTAGTCCTCGACTTAACAGCAGTTCCTTTAGTGACCTTTCAAAGTTATGACGACAGCAAAAAAAAGTGATTTATGAATGTTTTTCACTGTTACGACCGTCGCAGCATCCCCATGATCACATGACCAAAACTCAGATGCTTGGCGACTGGTTCATATTTATGACCATTGCTGTGTCCCAAGGTCACGCGATCTCCTTTTTGCGACCTTCTGACAAGCAGAGTCAATGGGGAATCCAGATTCATTTAACATGTGTGACTAACTTAACAAATGCAACCATTCACTTAACAACTGTGGCAAAAAAAGGTTGTAAAATGGGACAAACTCACTTAACAAATGTTTCACTTGGCAAGATAAATGTCCTGCTCAATTGTGGTCGTAACTCGAGGATTAGAGCAAGGTTGGCCAGCTGCATTCTGAGTTCATGCTGCCAAGTGGCTATGTTTCAATTGCATATGTTGCTGTGTTGAATGCTTGACAAGGCCTTTGAAAACGGGTACCTTGCAGGCATTTATTCAGAATGTCAGTGCATTAACTTGGATTTAAAAATACTTTCTTTCAGTTGTTTAAATTTTCTTTGATGTCTCTGAGGTTTTTTAGTTTAGATTTTTACTGGTATTGTGGCTTGTAACTAGTGCTCACATGGTTACTCTTGCAATCAGTTTTTGTAGTGTGTCTTTATTTGAAGCTTTTAAGATTACCTAATATATCTCTCAATTCTCACCAGGAATATTGTGTCTACAGTAAATCTTGGTTGCAAACTTGACCTCAAAACCATTGCCCTTCGTGCTCGAAATGCTGAATATAATCCCAAGGTAAGATATAATGGAGAGGTGACAATGTTACATTAATCAGTGATGATTGTTTGCTATTTTTGCTTCTGATAGCTCATGTGACTTGCTTGCAAAGGAGATTTCTGAGTATGCTTTTTAAATGTAACCAAGAAAAAGATCTTTGGGGCTGCAATAGTAACCTTAAAGAACAATGCCTCTGTGCATTCATGTTGTGTCAAACCATTTTATATTAAAAACTTTGCAAAATATATAAGCATTTGTTGTGGTATACAGTAGTTTTGTTAAAATAAAAGGTAAAATTTGACAGAAGTACTAAATCCCATTTCTAGTTGGCCATCAAGAATGGTTTACAAAGCCGGCTGGGTTCATACCTCATGCCAAGCAACCTACATTGTGACTTAATTTATCGCATTTCTATGCCGCCCAACTCCCAAGGGACTCTGGGCAACTTTCCCTTTTGATAGTAATTGTGGAAAGACGACCTTGTTAACCCTCTTGTAAAAGAAGGCATAGGAACAAAGGCAAAGCTTTGCAATTAAATAAAAATTTTACAAAGTAATGAAATATTACATGAAAACAATAAGAAATTGTTTTCACTTAAGCATTCATAAAGCAGCCTCTTCCAGAATTAATTTGATGAAAAAGTACTATCTATTCTACTTGAATTCAAACCAAACTTACAGCAATGTTTTGGCTATCAAGTTTGAGAAATGTGTTCTCCATAAACAAACAAAAGGAGTTAATATATTCATTGTATTACATTGTATTTGTAACTGTAGATGTTTTTATATTTTTTTGAAGTGAAGAATGGAGATTAATGCAACTTCAACTTACTAATTAATGTACGTTTAGGGATTTTTGTTGTTGTACCTTAGTTGTAAGAGTGTTTGTTCTTTGTGTTTCAGCGCTTTGCTGCTGTAATTATGAGAATTAGAGAGCCACGTACCACAGCTCTCATATTCAGCTCTGGAAAAATGGTGTGCACAGGAGCTAAAAGGTATGCAAGCTGAAGCAATTGTCTGCAGTCATTTAACTTATTAGCATTTGGCCCAACAGATCTGGCCATTTGACACAGGTAATCTGTTAAAAGCCAGCTAATAGGTATGTAATTTACAAACTGTATATATATCATTCAGAGTTTCCTTGATGAAATACAATGCATCTTATATTTTTTCAGTGAAGAGCAATCCAGGCTGGCTGCAAGAAAGTATGCGAGAGTTGTACAGAAGTTGGGCTTTCCTGCAAAATTCTTGGATTTTAAAATTCAAAATATGGTTGGCAGTTGTGATGTAAAATTCCCTATCAGACTTGAGGGATTGGTTCTTACACATCAACAGTTTAGTAGGTAGGCCAAAAAATTCTGTTATCTTAAATGCATATTGAAAATATTTTCTTTTGTGTTTCTTGGTTTTATTTAAAATGTCTTATAGTTGTTTTGGGTCATTTATGTACTTCTTTGAATGCAAAAGAGGGGCAGCCATAGACAATTCTGATATATCGTTGATGTATAGATAATTTCAAACAATTTAAAATTTGTATAATATTCTGTGCTCAATTCTTCAATACTGAAACAAAAAATCTTTTTTATTTGAACAAAAAATTGATCATCTGCTGATATGTGTTGGTGTAATATGTGTTAGTATAATTTAAATCCTTAAGAGTAGTAATGGAAAGTAGATGAAATACATTGCTACTTGAGCAACTCTAAAAGTGAAAACTGAATTTCACACAGTATAGAATTGTAAATAGTTCAATAATTCTTATGTCCAGCCTAGTATATTTTTGCCTGAAACTTTTGTATTGAGAAATTAGCACTAATAATGAAAAAGTATAGATAGACCCTCGGGTACATAAAACATGACATATCATCATCTCAGTTTAATCCATGTGTGGCAGAAGGAAAAAAACACATTTCTATTCTTGAGCAAATACTTTGATCAATCTATATTAGCTTTATATTTTGCTTACATTGAATTTTTCTTTCAGTTACGAACCAGAATTGTTTCCTGGTTTAATCTACAGAATGATCAAACCAAGAATTGTACTGCTCATATTTGTTTCTGGCAAGGTAGTTTTAACAGGTAAGCCGTATTTGAAATTACTGTGCAAACTGAAAAGTACCCAACAAAGATTTCAAATAGCTAATTAACAAATACAAATATATTAATGAATTGGTTTGTGCCTTTTTTGTACTTTATTATAATATACTATTTTTTTTACCCGAATATTTTTACTTGTCCTGTAGTGTTAACATGTTGCAGCAATTAAGTGTGTTAATATGCCTTTAAAGACCACTCAGAAAATACAGTTGGTACAAAATACAGCCGTGTCACTTGTTAACTGCTGTTGGATGCAGTAAACATACTACATCTGTGCTACAGGCCTAGTTTTGGCTGCCTATAAGTTTCCAGGTGCAATTTAGAATGCAAGCTTTGTCTGATGAAGTCCGATATGGCTGGGTGCTGCAGGGCCTGTGGGACTGCCTCTTTCAACAGAATCCGATTGTTGGTAGCTCCACATTACCATGGAATTGAGAAGGAAATGCTTTTCTGTTATGGCTTGTTTGTGGAATAGACTTACACTACCTGGTGGCCTTCGGGAAGCAGATTAAAAAGCCTTCCAGAGGGCTTTTTAACTAGCATCCTAGGAATTGTTCATATTGCCCCAGTTTAAAATAAATGTTAAGTATTATTTTATCACCAGATAGTGATGACGAGGGCATGGGTTACTGCCAAAGGTCCTCCTATGGAGTCCAGCTCTACCAGCTGAGCAAAAGCTCTAGGAATTCGGTGCACAGGTTTGAATTATGAGCAATTTCCACGTATACAATTTGTTAATGCTTTCTTAAGAAAATTAGAAAACTAATGATAATGGTAGCCACAGAATCTCTGAAGATAGTGGTTAAATATACTCCTCTTTCTTTTTAGGTGCAAAAGTCAGAGGTGAAATTTATGAAGCATTTGAAAATATTTATCCTATTTTAAAAGGATTCAGAAAAACGACGTAACAGTTCCATCATGTGCTTATTCATGAACCTGGAGCACATTTTTAAAGGTATTGATTATGGCACAGCAGTAACACACACATCAGGACTTGGAGTATTTTCCCAGATAGTGCCTCTTTCCCTGTTTTTCACAGGAAGGGAACATATCATTGTGTTTCGTCTGCACTAAGTTACTGTGCATTGCTTCACCGTGTTCTCACACAAGAAAAACTGAGCTTATTTATATTTATGGCTCTTAAAATGGCTAATTTTTAAAATCTGAGAGTCTTATGCTGACAAGCTGGCTAAACCGTATTATCCAACATTTAAAACTCTGGGGTTACTTACAGTATTCTTTCAACCGTGGATTTTATAATCAGAAACGTTAATTTTATGCTTTTAGACCTACTTCCACATTCCCTACATTTCCAGTGTTCAGCAGGACAGAAACTTTACTAGTGAAGACAGATGGCTGTATATATTTCTCATTTTGTGAAGCAATTCTAAATGTATAATTACTTGACTAAATAATTTGAATAGTAAAATTTGTGGTCAATCTTTGCTTTTGCTGTTTTAATGTGCTAACTGCATGCATATAGCTAAAATAACTTGATTTTTATAAGATTTTTATTAACAATCCAGTATTAAAGTAATGTTTTGCCATTTCAGTTATTTTTGTGTTGTTTCTTAATAGTGTCTTAGTTTCAGGTCCTTATCTCCAAGAGGACTTACAGCTACAGTATAACATTTTTCCCTCCAGTATTAAGAGGAAGAATATGTTAATGATAGAAATACCTTGTTTCCAATTGGTTTTTTCCAATATCAAAAACAAAACAAAAAAAATCATGAAGCAGACCAGGTGCTGTAGTAGAAGGGAACATGAATTCTGTATATC
Organism: Ptyas mucosa; assembly: GCA_012654045.1. Classification (NCBI taxonomy): domain Eukaryota; kingdom Metazoa; phylum Chordata; class Lepidosauria; order Squamata; family Colubridae; genus Ptyas; species Ptyas mucosa. Next base: position 20,596,260 of record WNWU01000005.1, read on the forward strand.
TAAAGATATGTCAACATATCCCATCCACACTACTGTATTCCTACTAGGTTGGGGTGGAGAGGGATTTATATACATTTAAGTACCAAAGAAAAAAACATTTCTTCCTCATCCCTCCTCCTCTATAAAGCAAGTAGGTGAATTTCAGATATAATTTCTCTTCACTTTCCTTCCTTCCCTCCCCTCCCTCCTTCTCTTAGAATGGCCGAGAGGTTGAGCCATTCAATACCAAAATGACAAGGCTTTGCCTCCATCATTATTTTTAGTATGAATTGATCAATAATTTCAATAAATGAGTGATTTCAGACCACAGCCAATGAAAGGATGGGACAGATTGTATTCAAAAATATACAGAGCAGCTTATTTTCATTTTTTTATTGAATTACATTGCAAATTATCATGGAAACTTTGAACTCAAAAGTAAAGCTTCCTATCTATTTGCACTTCAAGACTCCTCCCATTGGTTCATTTCCACCGCAGTAACAAATATCCACTATTCACTTTATGACTTGTCAACTACAAGCCAACCAATTTCTTAATAAAAACAACTTTTTCTAACAGGATGAATGTGAAAATACTAGACTCTTGAATGAGTGGATGTCTTCTCAGATATGAACAGCATATTCCAGCCAACATACTGAAGAGTATTATTTTAAAAAATTGCTTGCTTTGCCTTTTTACTAACCTGTACGTTTCAAAGATGCTAATCTTTTATTTCCATTTCTCATCAAAGAAACTAAAGAATCAGTTCTCGGATGGGATGATCTCACTATAGTATTCCATAGTTATATAAAGGAATAAACTATGAATTCCATATTTCGAATTTCATTCCATACCTGGTTTTGCCAAAGCTTTCCCGGTTTGTTAAATTATATTTCAAAGTAATTAGTCCTTTGAACCAGACTATATTACCATTACTGTATAATATAGCCAAAATATAGCCTGTATATATATATACTGTATAATATATATATATACAGTATATAATATATACTGTATAATATAGCCAAAATGAGACCGTGTCTTATATTAATTTTTGCTCCAAAAGACACATTATGGCTTATTTTCCAGTTAGGTCTTATTTTAGGGGAAATACAGTACCAAATGCCTCCGTCTGCTGACAATCTTATTTTTGGGGTAGGGTAGTGCTTATATTACGAGCATTCTGAAAAATCATGCTAGGGGTTATTTTCCGGTTGGGTCTTATTTTCAGGGGGAAAGGGTACTTACATTCTCCTTCAGGACATAAATAATTCTAAGGCAACATCGAAAATGAGCACAATGAAAAATAAGGGATGAGGATCTTGCCCAAAATGCAACTGATGGTAATGATTATGGGACAGGAGCAAATTCACCTAAAGCAAATTCTGACAGGCTCTTAAGATCCTTCACCAAGGGTAGCAGTGGGAATGGTCTCAGGAATGAGCGGAGGAAAATAAATAGTGGAAACAATTCATTTCTCCCTTGATTGCTTATTATAGTGAATGTATCACATCATGTCTATCATGATTTGATTTTTTTCACCTCAAAGTTCTATTAAAATGATCACCTCTCTAGTCACATAGCGATCATTGTTATCAGCTTGAATATAAAAGGTGAGAAAAAATTATGATACGGAAGAAAATTATCTCACTGTTTTAAGCTTTGCAGAAATTAAACAGAATTGGAAATGTCCTGCTTCCAGATGAACTCTTCAGCATAGTGGTTTCCTAGATCACAATTCACAGCACATGTGTAGATAGCCAGTGTTCCCCAGTCAATGCTTTCTCCAAGACTGTCGACATTTAAGTGAGCTAGAAGCTGTGGCATCACCTTAAACAGACAAGATACTTTAAGTGAGCTTTTAAAACTAAGCGGTCAAATCACTTAATCTATAACCAGAAAGCTCAGTGTATTATTGTATTATTGATTTTTTTAAACATCCAAGAGAAAAGTAGACAAAGAAATTGTCTTAAAAAGCAGCTTTATGGCCTTTCATGTGCAGTCCTGCCAAACATCCATACCTGGAATTCAAATACTCTTTTACTACCACATTGACAGTTGGGAATGTCTGGGTCCTGAGGAATATTTAACCCTGAAATCCAGATGGGCCCTTTTCCATTTCTGCAGTATCTGATAACCTGAAATTCAAGAAGAATTAGAATTGAAAATAAAATTATGTTGATTTTGTAGGAGTATATATCATACGAACTAAGAAATAATTCTTCTCTTTTTCAATTGACAGAAGTATCTTGTATTAAATGCTGATTTCTATGAACCATGTAATTACTTAAGGTGCAGGATTGTATGAAGCATGCTTCTACTAAAGTGATTATCATCTTGGTAGTTTTCCCCCCAAACGTCTTCTAGTTTCCATAAGCCATTGTAAAGAGTTAATAAGTGCATCACTATCTTGCATTCTATCCTTCTATGTGCAGAGCTTAACAATTATGTGAAATGGAGCATCTGCTATTAACTATAAAAGCCATATTTTGAAGCGTAGGCTTTTTGGGTTTCATATTCCAATTTTGGCAAATGGAAATGACAACCAGTCCAAGATTGCATGATTCCCTTTTTTGGTTAAGACATAGCTGAAGGATGGGGCATAGTATGCACACATTTGTTAATGTTTTACATTGATTTAGCATGTTGTGGCCTTTGTCTTACTAGCATCTCCATGAAGAATGGTACTAATGGCTCAATTTCCAACATCCAACTCTTTTAGGTTTCATTTAATTTGTTGCTAGTCTCCATCTAAATATTTTGGCAGCACGAAATACGAAATTAATTCAAAGTGACAAAATTCTGGGCTGGATTATTCATATCCCATTCCCATAGTAATACATCAGTATAAAGCATGAATGGACACGGAAAATACATTTAAAACACCTGTTCTGGTTCCAAAGAGATTCTTTCTTTGAATATTTGGAAAATTCTATCTTCCGGAGTTTCATGTTTTGCCATCATCTCTAAGGACATGTCCTCTAATAGTTCAGAAGCTTCATCTGGGAAAAAAAAATACAGTATTTAAGTTGTAATGTTGAAATATTGTTAAAAAAATGATTTTGGCTCAGTCTCTAAGGGATGAGTCAGTATTCATGCAATTTGATTTAAAAAAAAAACTACTATCAACAACGAAAAATATTGTGTTCATCTTAGAAGCTTGCAAAAAAAAAAAGAGGAGAGAATGAGATCTGTGTTGTGTAGAGCCAGACTGCTAATTGATGTTACAAGACTTTCCTCTTTTCATCTGAACTGGAATAGGAGAATTTGGTGGTACTTTTTAAAACCAATGCTAAATCCAATTTACAACTTCTGTTATAGTGGTATCTACTTTCAATGTCAAAATGAGAGGAAAATGAACCAGATGTTTTTAGCAATTGCACTCCAATACAGTTCTGACACAACATACTTATATGTCAGAACTGTATTGGAATGTAATTCCAGAGTCTGAGGCTACTTTTAAGCAAAGTCTAAGTAAAAAAAATTTTTTTGAAAAAAAGTTCTGTCATTTGGAAGCTGAAGGGCAGATCTATACATTCTTTAAGATATACTTCAATTTAAAATAAACATTTAAAAAACAGCATTGAAACATCGACTCATTCATATTTCTTACTAGATTACCTGTTGTTGTGTCCTCATCTTTGCCTGTATCATCTTCCTGCTCTGTATCATTGACAATAGCAGAATCCAACTCCTCATGTTCTCTTACAATTTCATACTCGGGGAACAGAAATTTATGATCCGGAATTACATCTTCTATAAAACAAGAAGCCAATATCTTCATTTACTTTCTCCTAAATTTTATTATTATACAATTGTCAGAGGGTGGAGAAAAGGCAGGAATTTTCCAGATAACCACCATTCTCCATTTACAATGATATTGACTATATACTATGGCTTTATTTTAACAGATACAGCCTTAAACAAAAAAAAAATCAAATAGAATTTTTCACGTATCTATTCTACTCCCTCTCTCAGCTTCATTTTGTGCTTTCACTTCTGGGTTCACTTGTATCCCAGGGAAGTAATGAGAACAGGGAAAAATGACTTGATTGTGGCATCTTTGTGAAGCTGTCTTTGCTGGCATTTAATCTGGTCTCAAAAAACGACCACCCTTTCTACCAAATAGTTTGTTTCTCAGTTCTGGGTTCTGCTTACTCCTCCCTGACACAACTGTCAGTCCATACCACTTTCAACAATCTCCTCCTCCTCTACTCAATACTTCTGCTCTTTTATATGGTTAGAATTAGGAGACAGATGTTTTAAGTAAGCATGATGTATCTTGGTGCCTGTGGTGATGGGAGGAAATCCTTTAACTCTGAGACCACTGCATTATTCCATATCCATCAGGTCAACTCTTCCTGATACAAATATGCCTTTGTGGGGTTGTGCAACAAATCTTAAAATTACTAGGCAGCAAATGTGGATTATATTCAGAATTGTACTGAGCCAAATGTGGCTTATTTGCCTTTGATATGGTATATATGACCCTTGAACCAAAACTTCTGACCTAGAATGATGTGTGAGCTCCAGAGAGCCAAATCAACCCTTTTAAAAAGCCCCATAGTATACATATTTAACTGAACAATGGATTGATGTTTTAAAGAATGACGATTCTTCCAAACAGCTTCAAAGCAAAGTACTGTTTTGGCTAAAGCTCCCAAATGAATAACCAAAGGGCATAATTGGGGAAGCAGCAAATAGGGCCCTATAGCATGGCAGAGCCAATTGGAGTTGACAATGCTAACCCTAGCATTTTTGCTTTTAAAAAAGAATAACATTAAACAAAATAATATTTATAAAACCACCAGCTAAGCCATTAGCTAGGCACATAGATAACTCTGTTCATTATTTTTCCTTTAGAAATCTTTTAAAGAACACGGTGCTTATTTAAGAAAGATACCAACAGAGGGCATTAAAAGGACATTGCCATATAAAATTATTAATCCACTTCCAATTCTTTAGAACTACTAACATAGAAAATAAACTCTTACAATCAGAGTGCTAATGCACACAAATCAAAGGATTATATCTTCCAACGTAACATTCTTCTTTTTAAAAATATTTTTATTCAACATTTTTAACCTTTAAAAATCACAGTTACACGATTACAGCTTTCCGTTATCGGTCAACATAAGATTCTTATATTTATTATATTCTATGTTATTATTTTGGTGCACTCTTACAGTTCAAGGGTATTTCTAGCTACCTACCAGACTGCAAACATGATACCTTATGTCCTGCTTTCCAATCTTTGATCTGATGGTCTTTGCTACAATAATGAGCCTTATGACATTTGGAACATGTGCTGGGTCCCAAGCAACCACAAACTCTGCAAAGCATAGCTCCGCATTTTAGCTGCAGATTCACAGAAGGTAACTCTTCCAAAGGTGGCTCTTCAGGCGGTGGATTATATGAATAAGTATCATTCTTTCTTGGAAGCTGATTCCTAAAAACTTAAATGAGGGGGGAAAAATTATTATCTAACAGAAATAAGCACGACATACTACTCTTATGTAATTCTAGTTTAGTCTCTGCCCACAATGTGCCAAAACAATACACTGGGGTGCCATGGGATTAACCTTTGTGCCTTCTATTTAATTCTTGAAGGCCTTATAGAAAAAAATATTGTCATGAATATAGAGTAACAGAATAGGCAGCATATAAATGAAATGTTTTGCCACACTAATATTTCTTTCATTCACTTCCTTGCTACATTTTTACATAAGTGTTTTGTATTGCCTTGAAACGTCTGTCTCCTATCCTCCTCTGGTCAAAGCCAGAATTATCTTTAGTACATCCTTTTGGCAAGACCATGCAGAAGGTGAGATCTGTAGCATGGTTGGTGAAAACCTGGGGAGAGCCAGCTGAATGAAGAAACTGCATTCTTTGAGGGGGCTGGCCAAAATTTTTGGTAAACAATCCAAAGAAAGCAGATTGTGGATGCTCTACTGCTTAAGAAAGCTTGGGCAGCTGACAGGAACATGTGATCATGTTCCTTTATGAAAGAGTTGGTAAGTGGCCCTTCAAAGAACTCCTTTAAAACTTTGCATAGACATATCAACTGCTCTTTTTTGCTCTTTTGGATGTTCAATATATAACCAAGACATACTTGGTTATATATTGGTCACACAATTATTTAAATTATTTATATATTGATATATGCAGTGTAGTAGTTATATTACAAGGCAACAGTTTTATGGATGCTTAACTTTTAATACATGAACTGTGTGTCCTGTTCCAGACAATTCACTTCTGGAAAGGCAAAGTGAAATGGTCTGGGAGAAAAATAAATGATTCAGAGTGTTTAGGAATCACCTCTGCAATGAGACGTTGGACCCATTTCTATAAACCTGATTTAGTAAACGTTTATGAATTAACCCCAAAAGAGATCATGATAACCCACTGTTGCACCTGAAGAGCTGCAGTTGCCTGCTTTAATATGCTCATATTGACCGAACTCAATATTCTATCCTGGAGTTCAAAAAAAAAGCCATATATTATTAGAAAAAGGGTGGTAGAAATGCTTTGCATATAAAAAGTCCTCTATTAATCTCCGAGCACAAGAAGGTGAGAGTCCCCAACTTGTGGGTGCTCCATCAACGGAGATTTCTAAGAGGAGGTTGAATCACCAATTGTCTGAAATGGTAGTCTCCTACTTGAGCTACAAGATTAAAGAAGATATGTTAGACTAGAAGACCTCCAAGGTCCCATCCAACTCTGTTCTTCTGTACACCATTCTGAGAACTGGCTTACCAAAACAGTCTTTTTTGCATCTTAAAACCTATCTGACTTGATTTTATTACCAGCTATTTACAAGCCACTTCCGCCGACGGGCAGCTATTTCCTTCTCAGGAGGCAGCCCGCTTGCATACTCCCTGCAGATGTTTAAGTAATTCCCAAGTGAATATGCAGAAGAATAGAATAGAATAGAATAGAATAGAATAGAATAGAATAGAATAGAATAGAATAGAATAGAATCCTTTATTGGCCAAGTGTGATTGGACACACAAGGAGGGTACAAATAAGCAATCAGGAAACAATATCAATATAAATCGTTAAGGATACAAGCAACAAAGTTACAGTCATACAAGTCATAAGTGGAAGGAGATGGGTGGTGGGAACGATGAGAAGATTAATAGTAGTGCAGACTTAGTAAATAGTTTGATAGTGTTGAGGGAATTATTTGTTTAGCAGAGTGATGGCGTTCGGGAAAAAATGTTCTTGTGTCTAGTTGTTCTGGTGTGCAGTGCTCTATAGCGTCATTTTGAGGGTAGGAGTTGAAACAGTTTATGTCCAGGATGCAAGGGGTCTGTAAATATTTTCACAGCCCTCTTTTTGACTCTTGCAGTATACAGTATACATTTAAAGCATGTTCCGATAACCCTTTTATTGTAGCTGTGTCCAACCACACTTTCTGGCTGGGGATGGTGGGAGTTGTCGGGCTGCCACATGCACTCACGTGTGCTCTGTGTGATGAGTTGCCTCTCACATGTATGGATTTGTTGGAAGATGGGAGCCTGGTTTAGCTCAGCAGACTAAAAGCATAGTGATTTAAACCAGCTGTCTGCAATTACTGTAAGTTCAAATCTCACCAGGCTCAAGGTTGACTCAGCCTTCCATCCTTTCTAAGGTAGGTTAAAGGAGGACCCAGTTTGTGGGGGCAATAAGCTGACTTTGTATAAATATGCAAAAGTATGAAGGCTATTGCTTAACGCATTGTAAGCCGCCCTGAGTCTCCGGAGAAGGGCGGCATATAAATCAAATTTAAAAAAAAAAGATATTTCACGAGTTTGTTCCCAGCTGGGAAAAACCACGGACGCTGAAAAGAAATGAATTCCGAAGCAGCTGCCAGAAAGTGGGATTTTTTGATGAAGAAAGGCAAGCAAGCAGGTGTGGCACAGCTCAAGCTGTGGTTCCTGGATTGCAAGCCAACTTTGAAGTGTGACTCTGAGCCTTTTATTTTTAATTCCCCTTTGAAGCTCCTGCAGCTTGATGGGTTTATTTGTGTGCCTTTAGTTAAAGTGATGGCCCTGGATCCTGGCTTCCTTCCTTAATGGGTTAATCCTGTTCCTGGGGTTTGTCTTTGCTATCCTGGGGGTTAATTCTGCCAGGAAAGAGGAAAAGAGGGGTCCCAAGTGGGTTATTTTTAGCCTGATTCCCCTTATCTTAATGCCTCTACTTAAGTATTTCTATTGTCCTATCTGTTAGCAGGGCTGCTCTGTGTTTTTCTTTCAGCTGGTGCTTCTTGGTTTTCTTAAAGGGGGAAGGGCTGGTTTGAGTCTCTTGATACTGTTTTCTGAGGTTTCTGGTGCTATGAGGTCCCTGGCACTGTCCCCCTGGGGTACACTTCCCACAGATTCAAGGACCAGACCTGCTTGTTTGGATTTCTTTTTACTCATGTTGTTCTGGAGTAAGGCAGCACCCATTAATTTGAATGATTACAATAAAAGACAAGCTTTGCCTTGAAAATATAATGGCGGCTTTAAAACATTACGATTTTTTGTCACATAAAATATGAAAATAAGTTGTCAGTGTGAAAAGAGTGTGTGTGCATTCTGATTCCTGAGCAATGTGTAATCTTGTTCCAGGCATAAATTTGAACAGTTTAAATACAGTTGATTCAACTAATGCTTTAATCTCATGATTAATAAAATGGACATCCAGACATATTCAAAATACATAATATGCTGAATGTTCTTTTTTTTTAAAAAAAGGCATATAGGATGCATCCAATAAATAGGATGCAATCATGTAGATTGTGGTGGTTTAAGATGTTAGACAGGAAGATCAGGCTAAAATTTACCCATGGCCATGAAAGATCATTGGGTGACTTTGGGTCAGCCACTATTCCTTAGACCAATTACCTCACGGAGCTATTGTTATAGTTGGTAGTTGTTTTCAACTACCTAAGAAAAGGCGAGAAATACATCTAACAAATGCATGACAATAAATCTAACAAATACAGGAACAACTTGCCTGCAGAAGTTGTGAATGCTCCAACACTGGAATTTTTAAAGAAGATGTTGGATAACCCTTTGTCTGAAATGGTGTAGGGTTTCCTGCCTGGGCAGGGGGTTGGACTAGAAGACCTCCAAGGTCCCTTCTAACTCTGTTATTCTGTTCTGTTCTGTTCTGTTCTGTTCTGTTCTATTCTATTCTATTCTATTCTATTCTATTCTATTCTATTCTATT
>WNWU01000005.1:20605833-20674779 GCA_012654045.1 Ptyas mucosa
CCACAAGTCTTAAAGTTGCCAAGATTGGAGACCCCTGGCATAGAGGAAGGCTCCGCTCTGTATATATGTATATATGTAGTGAGAGCAGTTTCCGAATCAAACCTGAAGGATAAAAGCACTTCCCATACATCGGACTTGTGAATCGCGCAATCGGTTCGATACAGGGACTTTTGCTTTTTGATGCTCTCTTCCAAACTCGGGTAGTGTAAGCAGATTTTGGAGGGGAAAGGACGACGGTCTTTTCGCTGCGAGATCAAATGCTCCTCCGTTCATGCAGAGTGGATTCTTGCTGTGACTTGAGGCAGTTTTTAGGATCGTGATGGGTAATGAAAGTTGGGTAATGAAAGGTCTGCAAGAAAACAACCAAGCTCAGAGGGCACCAAGGACCCTGCTGTCTTTAGGATCATCCTAACACCAATTGTGTGATTTAATCAGTGTGATTTTTTTTTTGCAGTTCTATTTATATCCCCCTCTGTTTAAAACAACGTTTTATAGGAGAGCTGTGGTAGTCAGAGGTACCCTCACCCTCAAAACGGGGAGAAGCAAACTATAGTTTACTATAGTAAAAGGCATACAGTAGGCTTTTATGAGCTACACTTCACTTCATCAGACAGCTTGCTTGAGTCATAAAAAGAATTACCAGAGTCCTTAAAAGAGAGAGAGGGGGGGAGAGAGAGTTTTAAATTTCTGAGTGTAGGTGTTACCCTTACATCTGAAGGTATGGGAAATAAGAGTAATACAGTAGCAAAGATGGCCATTTATTTTTCTTTTGTATGAAAAGCAAAATAATGTTTATTTACTTTTTGAATAAAGTGAGGCTAAAAGAAAGTTTTTTCCAAGATTTAGAGGCAGGAGCCTGGCTGGCCTTTTTTATATTTGCCTTGTTACCAGTTGAAGAGCAAGGTATTGATGCCTGCAGATGCGCCCTGCCCAGTCTTCAGCATTTCAAACCTGATTCTATGAAAGCTTCACTGTAGTTCTATGTCAATTTTAAATAGTTGATGAGGGATGGAGTGATAACTGGGGAACTGGAACGGCATAGAACTTTTTGGATTTGCAGTATTTTTTCATAAAAGACCTGGAATGTGCTACTTTTTTCTTTTTACAATATTTAAAACTTATTCAAACTTATACTGTGGGGTCTTTGGTGATCTCTGAGCTTGTTTGTTTTCTTGCAGGACGTTTCATTACCCAACTGGGTAACATCAGTGCTAGAAGAGATTGAGGTTTGCTCTCTGTTTATATATATGTGGCCTGCCCTGTCAGTGTTGATGGGATTGTTTTTGGTGGTTCCTTGATTAAGCTGTTGTTTAGTTTGATTTTTTGTGTTGGTAGTTCCTTGCTTAAGGTATTGTTACTGCTTGATTGTGGTCTAGTATTGGTCTTGGTGTTAATCTCTGCTCATCTGGGTGTTGACTGCTGCCAAGGAGGTGTTGTGATCTTTTAACTTTTTGATTCTGTTTTGAATGGCATGTAGATGTTGTTTATTTCTATGTGCCTGTTGATGAGTGCCAGGCATCCAGTAAGTCTCTGATGTTTTGGGACCTAATTTAGTCTAGGATGCTCATGGTTTCCCACTTGAAACTATGATGAAGTCTGTCCATGTCTTGTGCAATTAAGGCATTTTCATCATGTGTTCTGCCAGTTGGTCGTTAGCAGGTCGTGCTCTGCTAATCTATTTTACAAAAAGGCTGTAATAGCTCTTATATTGTATGTTGTAGATGACTCCTGTTTTTATTTCTAAAGCTACTGGGTCTTTTGGTTTTCTTAAGATATCTCAGGGGCTTTAGTTGATGTGTGTGCTATGGTGATGTCCTGTGGTTGTTATACTCTGTGCGTTGTTTCTGAGATGTTTTTGATGTATGGCAGCAATATCCTTTTCACAGCTTGTGTTAGTTGTGCTGTAGTGGGCTAAGTGGTCAATCATGTTTTGATAAGTTGCGTATCTATTTTGTTGGAAGGTGTTGGTATAGATGATGTTTCCTTTTTTTGATGTCCAGGGTTGCTGGAATGTTTATGCTTGTCAAAAACAGCTTCTCTTGTGGGAGGTTGGATTGTTATTTTCTAGTGGAGCCCTTGCTTAGTGTGGGTGATTTTTTGATAGACTTATGTTTCTAATTTGCCATCATTGCCTTTGCTGATAACAATTTTCAGGAAGGGTAGTGCATTGTTTTCTTCTTCCTTTGTAAATTTTAGTCCTTTGAAGATGATGCTGATAGCTTCATGTGTCTTCTCTAGTTATTCCTTTTTTATGACAAAGATGTCATCTACATACCACATCCATGCTTTGGGTTGTAAGCATGGAAGCTATAATTCTATGATAGGCTATAGTTTGTAGGTGTTGCATTATGGTCTTTGCTATAAGCCCAGAGAGTGGTGGTCCTATGGGTGTTCCTCAAATTTGTTGGTATAGTTATTTGTCAAATTGAAGGTAGGTGGTAAAGCAAAGGCTGATTCTGGGTATTTCAATCTTAGTGTATTTGGTTATGTCAGTTGTATTATATAGTTGTTCTGCTATGGATTATTTCATTAATTCTGGGTCTATGGATATAAAGAGTGCAGTGACATTGAATGGAAGCATGATCTCATCTTCTTCAAATATCAGGTCTTTGATTTTTTTGGAGAAACTGTAATGGGGAGTTGATAGAATATTTGCTCCTCTCTGTGAGAGATACTTTACTTGTGGAGTTGATTTCCTGATCTGGTCTATATGGAGGAACTGACATACTGTATGTTTAATACACGACTTGTCCAAATTATCTTCTGTAACACTGGAAAGCATATCAAATATATAAAGAGGCTGGTTTTGTCAAAAGCACCCAAGATTGTGACACTAAGCATCTAAGTGCATGATATGAGAGATGCACTGTAGTGGCAAGCATTGCATGCTCACAATTACAACATAGCCTGTGTTACAACTCTGCCTTCACCTCCAACTCCAAATCTATACAAAAGGATTTAAGAGTTTACAGGAGGCATGATGGTTCTGAGCAGAAATCAGTCAACAGGGGAGGACAGCTGATAGTGATCTACCATTGGTTGTGTTCCATTTTCAAAACCTAACAGCCAGGAAAGGAGGAAAAAAATGCCATACACATTTAAGACCGTGTGCAACAATCGAGAACAGCAAGTAGCACACATGCCTCCTGTGTTAAGTTTTTAATATACCAAGAGCTGCAAATACCACCTTTTTTTAAATCAGTTACATCATTAACATTTTCTGGGAATTAATTTCCATGAAACAGATTAATCTCTTCATAACTTACAATGGCAATCATAGTTTTCTTTAAATATTGCTTTCAACGTTATGTAACCTTAGCTTATTTTTTTTTCACAACCACAAAACAACCATATAAAAGCAATAATCTTGTTATCATGGCGAACATTTCAGATATTACCTTACTATTCAAATATTAATATCTGGATGAAAGAAGGAGTCAGGTGATATTCACTGCAGGGAACTTGAATGTACAAAGACTCCTAAGCTTTAACGCTGATCAAGTTCCTCAAGTGATGGTGTAAACACTTTGACTTCTGGAATTCTTCTCCACCACTGTGTAGCAAAAACATGTCAAAGTGGAAAGGGTATTTTGTAGTCTTCAATAATGTTTTCCTCACTGTGTGCCTCATTTCCAACCGGGCTCCACCGTTAACAGTGTACATAATGACAAGCCATTCTAGCCTTCTTCGATTAAAGCCTTGCAGTCATTGCATTCCTTACAGGTATCCTAGATTCTGAAAAAGAAGGAATAGAGTTACCAACCGTTTTGAGCAGAGAGAAGGAAAGATCTCAAGAAACATTCCACAGCTTTTATAGAAATAGTGCACATTGTTAAGTATGCATCAGAGACAGAAATATTTAATAAACTGAAACTAATTGTCAGAAGTGGTGATATTTTAAATATCCATAAAAATCACTGGTTTTTATAGTCTGATAAATCATGGCGAGTCACAAATAATCATGAACAAATAAACTTTTGTCTAGGAGAATGTATTTTCTTTACTGTTGTCTTTAACTGTTTCTATTAATAATGGTAGAATTATTAACATTCATTGAAACCACAATAGAGCTCCAATTCCATTTCATTGCAACGAATGAAAACAGGTTATATTAATACTGTACTTTGAGAAATGTAAAAATACTAAAATGTAATACCTTCTGCTTTCTGCTTTGAAAAACATAAGAGGCTTACATAAGTTCCCATATTCTATAGCAGTGTCGGCGAACATTTTCGGCACCAAGTGCTGAAACAGGAGCACGCGAGTGTGTGCTGGAAACACACCATGCGCGCACCAGGAAGATGATCTTCCGATTTCTAGCACGTGCATGCGCACTGGCCACCTGGTCTTCCGGTTTCTGGTGCGCATGCACACGCAAAGACCAGCTGGCCAGTGCAAACGTGCACGCCGGAAACTAGAAGGTCATCTTCTCAGCGCATGCATGCACACCAGGTATTTGTTCTTCCGGTTTCTGGAGCTTCCGCATGTGTGAAAACCAGCTGGCCGGTGCGCCGGAACCCGGAAGAGCAAAGGGTGCGGCTTGCCTGCCTAGAGAAATGGCTCTGTGTGCCGCTTCCGACACGCATGCCATAGGTTCGCCATCACGGTTCTATAGGATCAAATATTAATTCAGCGTGAACAGAGTATAATAAAAAGCTAACTTTTACTGAACCAGAAACTATTAGTTGATATAACTTAGTACTCTGCCTGCACTAACAGGAAGTAGATTTCCAAGATTTTATTTGGAGTTATTTGTAAGACAAAAGCTTATAATTAAAAAAAATACATTCATAGCATGTAAATCCTCTAAAGCTGTACAGACCTAAACGTTTCTCCAGAATTTTTAAAACTCTTGATCACTGCTAAGGTCATTGGCATGTATTGTTATCAGTCACTACCATTAGCAAGTCTATGAATTGTTCACCTGTTTTGTCATGGAAGTCAAGTAGTATTATAAAAATGGAATAATCTACCCAGACAAATTTTGAATTGCAATTAGTAGTTAGAGAGGAAGGTTAGCCCACACTATTGTCTCTCTCAAGGAAAAGGCTAACTTTAGACTGATCATAAATTCCTATAACAGACAGTCCCAGTTCCTTATTAGCTTGTCTATTTATTAGAATCAAAGCAATCAAGCAGCCAAACGTCCACATACTGTATATGAAATCCATGTCTTAGCTCAAGCAGATAAAAATGTAGGCAGTGAAGTCTTCTGAGTCAACACACCACTTTTGACTATTAATTTTTTGTACAAAGCCTGGCTTTATTAGTTTTAAAAAATATTTTTCTCCCTAAAATAGTTCCAAAAGGATAAACCATTCCTTGTAATTTAAGGACATTTCACAAGTTCCTATGTTCCTTAGGAGTTGTAGGTTGCTTTACAAAAAAGTACTATAAGAAGCAACTTTGTCAATATAGATAATAAATCTCCTTACAATACCCAAAGTGCCTCCTGCCACATTCAATCTGTGGCATGCCAGGCTACCATAGGAACCCATTAGAGAAGGACTTTTCCCTGCTTTCTCCCATGAGCTCGACAAATGATAGTAGTAGGTTTATTACATTTTTAAAAGCCCAGCACAAATAGAGCAAATAAGCCATTTGATGAAATTTCCCCACCCGAACTTCTCTGTAATTCAGTATCTCCTGCTGTATCCATTTTCAAATCATATTAAAATTTCTAACTTATAGTGGGTTTTTTTTCATCAACAGCAAAACAACAATTTAAAAATTTAGACATAATAGTTTATCAACAAAATTACTTAGGTCATAGTTCCCATTTCCAGGTTTCTACACTATATATCAGTTATGCAGGTTTATACTTATCAGGTCTTAAAATATGACCATCCCAAATGACAAACACATGCAGAATACAAAGAAGGTTTTGTTTCGATGATAAAATTCCACCCATTATATAATTGGCAGGAAAGAAAAAACAGGAAGGACAAACTAATTTAAGAATGTGAATAGTATAGGTCTATGGCTATACACAGGTAAGAATGTTGGACATTGCCAATTGCCAACAAGATGTTCCACCCTAATTTATGTGAATGACATGATAACAATTCAGCTAGAACTGGTTTTATTTGCATGGAATAAAATGAACAATCTATATAAACAGAGTGATGCAATGAAAGGCAGGAAGATTTATAATTTATTCGGATGCACACTTACCAAACATTCCTGCAGTCTTAGCCAGGGACTCTTTATTTACTGTGTAAGTGAATCCATCATTCCTGGGGGTGGAAATGACAAGGGAAAGAGAAAAAATTTGAATTGAGGTTCTGTAACATCCAATCTTTATTGTGGGGAAAAGGGACTATAAATTCTCTATTCTGAGCATGCAACAACATTAACATTATTAATCATGCCAACAGTGCAAAAATCTCCAGACATCACTCATGCCCTCGTCACCTCTCGCCTAGACTACTGTAACGCTCTCTACATGGGGCTCCCCTTGAAGAGCACCCGGAGGCTCCAACTGGTCCAGAACGCAGCCGCGCGGGTAGTGACGGGAGCAGCATGGCGCTCCCACATAACACCGCTCCTGCGCGAGCTGCACTGGCTTCCGGTGGTCTTCCGGATGCGCTTCAAGGTGTTGGTGATCACCTTTAAAGCACTCCATGGCATAGGGCCTAGTTATCTCCGAGACCGCCTGCTGTCACCGATGACCTCCCATCGACCCGTGCGCTCCCACAGAGAGGGCCTCCTCAGGGTGCCATCAGCCAAACAATGTAGGCTGGTGACCCCCAGGGGGAGAGCCTTCTGGAACCAGTTGCCCCCGGAGATAAGGAGAATTCATGACCTCAGTGCCTTCCGCCGTGCCCTCAAAACACATTTTTTCCAACAAGCCAGGCTAGCTTAAGAAGAAATTTTAAATATTTTAATTGGTTTGTTAGTTTTAAATTTTGGAGCCAAATTTATATATATATTAACTGTTTTTAATATTTGCATTTCATGTTTTTATTTCTGGCTGTACAGCGCCCTGAGTCCTCAGGGAGAAGGGCAGTATATAAATTGGAAATAAAATAAAATAAATAAATAAAATTAAATGCTGAAGTACATCATTTAGCACATTGATAGAGCTGGCAATGCTTCTTACTGTTTGAAACTTAGAGCTTTATTGACTTTTTAAAAGAAAAGTAATAACAACCATAACTGTTCGTTTTAATCTGGGGGATTGTTGTTAATTTATTATCTAAAAGGAAAAAACCAAATAGCACATAAAACATTTATCCTCTACACTATTCTATGATTCATCAGAATCCCTGCCACACTTGTTGGTATGGTTCAGGTCAGTATTGACATTGTCATTAGTTTAACTCTGCAGAATAATTAGATCAATGTATTTTATTTATCTATTAAAATTTATTTATTTATTAAATGTTTATAACTCCCGTTTTCCCTATGAAGTGGTTCTGGGCAGCTTACAAATTATAAACATCATACACTAGAAACTTTGAAGAGCCACAGATTTTATTGTAAGGCACATACTAATGCCATATAATAACATTTGGTAGTCTTAAAAAAATAAAATGTTTTATGTTACCATATATTAATATATTGGGTTATTAATACTTGCTTCAGGTATGCATTTGGCTACAATACTTTGTAAATACTTTGTAAATACCCTGCAGAAGGTATTAAGCAATTAATTCACTACAGGTAATATTTGCTATCTGATTTAAGGGTTTGGAATATCCCATCTGTAGTGAGGTCATTTTTTTTATTACCTGCCATTTTTTTTATTACAATATGGCCCCAAAATCTGTGGGGAATAAACATACCAACTCTGAATTTTGCCCTTCATGAGATCATGCGGAGTCTTCGGAGAGGGGCGGCATATAAATTGAATTAAATTGAAAATTGAATTGAATCATTATATATGTGTCAAATAATGGACATCTGATTTCATACTGAGTCATGCAATAGATACTTGAGTGTTTGCTCTGGCTTTCAAATTAGTACCACTGAAGAGAGCTGTCACTTTTCCTGACATGGAATTCCCAGATTCTCTACTACATCTGATATTCCAGATTGTGGTAGCAATAGTAGTGGTAAGAGTCTGCAGGAACTTTCTAGCAGTTTTCTTAAATATTTCAGTTTCAGTCCAATCTATTAGATGTACAGTCATGTTTATAGGTACAGGAACACCTGCTTCTATGCAGTGCCTACTCCTCCTACATACCCAAATCATAAGAAGATATATTCTTTTTTTTTTATTTTGTGTCAGAAATGGTTGTGCACATGATACAAACCAGGCGATAAGACAATTTGCCAGGAGAAGAAGCAAGTCCCTCCTTACTACATTTTAAGATGGGGTATAAAACCTTATTCCCACAGTGTTTTAATGGTTTATTGGAATTTTTATATTTTTTAAATTAAAATATGAATCATCATTTTCATGGATATTTGACTGTACAGTACGCACTCAGACTCACGAAGGGATCAAATGAATATAAATCTTTAGAAAAAAAATAAACATATACAAACTTGCTACCTAATCACCTTTGTGGTCGGTATATTGTACTGCAAAATATAATGGCTCCAAAACTGGGTGGAAAGTGAGAACAGGGCAAGGAAAGTTCCCTCCACGGGGCAAAAAAATGCTCATGATTTTAGCTACAGCTCTAGGGGACCTGGGCAAGGTCCATACTAGAGTTCTTTTAAATTTTGTAATTAGCACTGAACGCTCTGTAGAATGGTAATAAAATTACATTCCTTCTTCTGAGTATTTTCTACTGTTAGAAGATCGATAGTAATTCAGCTTCTTTGTTGAGTTCCAGACAGTGGTGGGTTCAGTCCAGTTCTGCAAATCGGTAATAATAGTGGCGGGAGCTCCACCCGCCTGCCCAGATATCATCACGGACGATCTGCGCATGTGCAGAAGCAAGCGTGCGTGCGTGCTCCTGTTGCAAACCAATAGTAAAGGTAAGTAGAACCCGCCCCTGGTTCCAGATATATACTCACATTTTCATTCTGGCCACCATGCCTAGTCTCACAAAAGTAGCCAAAGCATTTTTCTGCATATCCGAAGATAGGACCTCATAACACTGAGTGCTCCCTAAACAGGAGGAATGGGGACAATGAAAAATGCGGTCCTTCTATTTAAGAGCTAACATCAGTATAGCACTGTAATGTCCAAATCCCACACCTGTCTCCAGAAGCTGGGAAGCAAGGCTTCGGACTCCAAATACGAAGTGCTTCTCAGTAAAGGCTTCATTTGTTTCATTAAAAAGGTATTTGCAGATTATCTAAGAAAAACACATTTAAACTGATGTTACATTGGTGTCACTTAGCTCATCACAAAATAGCCACTGTTCTTTTTTTACGGGAAGGTAGGCACACAACAAAACTGAAAACATTTGAGCTGAAAAATACCTCCCCGTATTTAAAAGAGTTGAAGTTGATGGTTAAGAGCTATTTTCCAAAAAAAAAAATATTCCCACTAAAAATATATTTATCTTTCTTCTTTGAATGGAAATTTTCCCATACTATATACCTCAATCTTTCTGGAACTTTTATGTTACAAAGCATTTTGTAAACAAGAACTGTCTGCATCATGAGTGATACAAGGATAAGTAAAAAGCCAGAAAGACCGACAGGGAAGAGGCTTGGTGAGACGATTTCAGCCCTTCCATTCAATATTCACTTCACTGCATCATGGATATACTGTAATCCTATAATATAATAATGCTCAATTATATCTAAAATATCAGCTTAATGTGGTGATGCAATCTTACGTAAAAGGGTGTGCGCGTTTCATTTTCCTTTGAACATATCTGTGCTAATCAATTAGTGCACATTGGTAATACTACAGTTGCCTTGCTTAAATTAGAAAAATGATGGTAGTGGAGGGAAGAGATTATCATTCAATGAATTAACTTAAAATAAAGCCCTAAACAGCTTCAAATATAGCCACGATAGGTCACATGGTGACTCCCTGGTAGTATTGGGAGTTAAGCACCAAACGTAGACAGCACAGCATGAAATTGTGAGAATTAAAGACTCAGCCATCCGAAAAGTAACAAAACTCTCATTTGAATATATTGTAAATCAAAGTAATCACTTAGGGGCCCTTCTTTAGGTGCCTTGGCCATCATAAATTAGAAGAAAAGAAAGAAGGAGGCCTTTTTGATGGCATTGCCCTCAACTCTTCCTCAGGGAAATTCATATTCTCTCCTAACGTGATGAACTGTAATTGTTGGGCAAAGGCTTCTTTACTTGCCAGACATCTTAACTCAATGTTAGATATAATATTTGCACTTTAACGCTAATTTTTTGGTTCGTTTTTTGCTCATCCGTAAAACTCTGCAATCCTGTTTTCAAGATAGACTTTGAGATTCGTCTTCATTTTTATGCTCAGGAAGCGTATTTGTATTACAGACACAAAAACTATTGGAATTGGGAGACAATATATTTACAAGAGTTAAAAGACAAAAGCTCAGCACTGACATGTAATATTTATTATCACTCCTAACAACAAAGATGACCTCTAGAGAAAAGAATGTTGCAAAACCCGTACCTGATAACCTTCCACAAATGGCTTAAACATCTCAGTCAAGAAAGTAATTACTGTATTTCCTTTTTCTGTGACAAAGATTTGCTGTGATGTGTCTTGAACGGCTCCACATTTTGTAAGCAAGAAACAACCTTCTTCAAAATCCTAGAGATTAAATAAATCTCTATTATTATTTTTTTAGTGGCTGTAAACTCAAATGTAACATCTATAATTTGTTCTAATGTCAACCAATATGCACAGAGTGTAAAAAACAAATCTACGGATCATGTTAATATCTCAATATTTTTTATTAAAGTCCAGAGTCATGTGACAGTGAGATGGATGGATGGATGGATGGATAATGAATGAATGAATGAACAAACAAACAAACAAATAAATATTACTTAAGTAACTGGAGGAAGGGTGGGAAATCAGGAATCTAATTCTGAAAACCACTAGCAGCATTTACTGTTCTGGGAGCCCAGCTACCTCATATACTCTAAACCAGGGGTCTCCAAACTTGGCAACTTTAAGACTTGTGGACTTCAACTCCCAGAATCCCTCAGCCAGCATAGTGATTGGAGAATTCTGGAAGTTGAAGCCCATGCATTTTTAAAGATGTCAAGCTTGAGAAAACATTGCTCTAACCTATGAAAAACAAAGCCAAGCTGTACATATGAGGCAAGATGATATGGTGGAAATAGAATCCAATTATAGATCTCTAAATGAAAACCTGCTTTTCAAGATAAAAGACATTAGACCTGATATGCACTCAGACTAGTACAGTCCTTTTGCCAGAAGATGATATTTACTTTTGGTTTTTTAATTTTCTATCTCACCTCTGTTAGGGTATTGAACAATTTCCAAACAGGAAATGAAAATGCAAGTTACATAGGTACTTCCAGTTTACCAAACAACCCCATTTCTATACTCAGATTACACACACTTTTTAAATAATTGTTACATCATGTATATTATACAACTACATTCTAACAACAACTTAAAGACTAACCAAACCCTTGTGGACATGATTCGATATTAGAATTAGAATGAATTAGGATTTTTTTTTATTGCCCAAGTGTGATTGGACGCACAAGGAATTTGTCTTGATGCATATGCTTTCAGTGTACATAAAAGAAAAGATACATTCATCAAGAATCATAAGATACAGCACTTAATGATAGTCATGGGGTACATATATTTTTATGAATTGAATTACAGCATTACAAAATAATCCCCAAAACTCAGCAATGCGATCTGTGTTTCGTATGACATGAAGAATTTATATTTGTTTGCTTGTTTGTTTTACCCGGCTTATAAACTACTCCAATCCCAACTGATTCTGAGCAATCTTCACAAATTGTATTATGTGAAGTGAAATACCTGTTGTAATAAAATAGCAAGAATGTCAAATAATAAAAATAGCAATGTATTGAAACAGCGAGGACTCTAATTTAATAACACAGAGATTCAATACAAAGGCAAAACCTTTCAATCAGAATGAATATGAATTACTTTCCAAAGTGGAATGACAACAAAAAAAGGAATAGTTTGCAGACAGATAGGACCATAACATTCCTGGCCTCAATGGTGCCTACACCATTCATCCCCTTGGGAGGGAAAGGACAAAGAGAGGGAGAGAGAAAGGGAAAGGGAGAAGGAGACAGAGAGGGAGAGAATGCATATGTACGCCTATGTGCCTGCTAACCAAAGACAGAGGACTTTCTGTAACTATGAGCAAGATCTGGTTCAGAAAACTTGCTGGTAAATAACCAGTTGCAAGTTCAGATATCAACCCACAAATTCCAGCAGACCTCACCACTAGCTAAGTAGGGCTGCTGAGAGTGGTAGTGCAGGACAGGTTCTCAATTCTTGCTTAAACCATAAATAATGCACACCTCTAAGAATCCTCCAAGTATATCCTAGCTGCAATGGTAGCTGCGACTGTTTTATAACCAATTATTTATACTGTAACCTTCAATCAGAGCTATTGCACTACAACATTCTTCTTTCCCAGTTAATACTGGGAATTATAATTATATAGTTAATATAATTATAATCTTATACAGTTAATATAAGAATTATAACCCGGAATGCACCTGACCTAATTGGAACGACCTGATTGTGGGGCAGAAATCAGCTCCAGTATGCTCCACCCTTTCCAATACAATTTCAAGATAATTACTGAGGGCTTTCCCTGCGGCTTTGAATGATTACAGATTATCAGTTCAGCAAACTATTGCTTATCTGAAACAAGTCATTGTTTTAATCCAAAATATAACCAATGAAAGTAGTTTCCTTTAACCAGCTGCAATTAAGAATATTCACAATTTGGATTTGGATGTAGTAGAAGATTAACTTTTTGTTTCCTCCACATTTTCATTGATAGGCTTTCTGTGTCCAATGCAATTTAAACCACAGGTGATCAAGCTTTTTACATGTTAAGTTTTGCAGCCCCCTCAAGGCAGAAAGGGTTTAGTTGGTAGCTTTTTTCTACTTGTTTTGGGGACGGGAGGGAGCGAGCGAAAGGAACAAACTAAACCTCATAGAAGCTTATTTATTTTATTTATTTATTTTATTTTATTTATATGCCGCCCTTCTCCGGAGACTCAGGGCGGCTTACAATGCGGTAAGCAATAGCCTTCATACTTTTGTATATTTTATACAAAGTCAGCTTATTGCCCCCACAATCTGGGTCCTCATTTCACCTACCTTAGAAAGGATGGAAGGCTGAGTCAACCTTGAGCCTGGTGAAATTCGAACTTACAGTAATTGCAGACAGCTGGATGTTAAATGCTGCCTTGGTAGGAGGCATTAGCCTGCTACGCCACTCAGGCTTAATCATCCTATTTTGTATGTTTGTTTTTCTAAAAATTGTGGGGGGAAAATCATATAGCTGAAAATCAGCAGTGTAATCAAGGAATGTTCTGGAATCATGGTCATTATCAGATCAATTGTTCTTTCACCCTCCTCTTCTCCCCCCCCCCCCCCAATTTCTAGAATTCTGGGTCTTCCATTGGGAGTTTTGCTCCCAACTGCTCTTTCAAACAAGCGCAAATAGTTTTTCTAGGGCAGAAGAGAAAGAATTTGTCAAGCGTTTTCTGTATCAAAATTAGAAAAGAAAAAAAGGGGGGGGAGAGAATCACAGAACTTTAAATGAACTTGAGCATTTTAGAACTGAGCACTCTGTGCTGCTTTGAGGATTCTTGAAATATTATATTGATACAAGATGAAGTACCTTTTCAACCTGAAGAGGCAGAGTAACAGAAATACACCACAATGTCCGTAGCAAACAGTTGTGACTTGGCTTATGCAAGAGTAAAGTGAAAGACCCTTACGGCCCAGTAACCACACTTGGGAGAAAACATGGGCTGAAGCAATCTCTCCTTAAGGGGGGCGGGGGGGGGGGGGAGAGTAACCAAACTAGATTAAGTGGCTGTGCACGTACTTTTCTGCCAACCTATTCATTATGGTTTTCCTCTAGGTCAAAATGGGTATGAATTAAATGTGGCAAGGCCTCAAATCCAAGCAGTAGGCAGAGGAGGTACGGTGACACCCCTAGGATAAGAGCAACTGTAGTGGAAATGAATAGAGGCAGTGGAAGCTCCCAGATTTGTGAAAAAAATGAAAAAGAAAGAGCACAGACTATTATATGAGAAGCAAGAAAATTACAAAAACTAGAAGATTACAGAGATGGTTGGGGGCACGCAGGAAGGAGCTCTTGGGAGACAAGAATTTTACTCCACCCACTTAAAATGATCCTGAAAACTGATGACCTCCTGGTTGGTTTGTTTCCATTTTCTAATCTTTTAAATATTTTCCTATTTAAACCTATTATTATCAGTGGAGCAATTAGGTTACCTGAAAAACACTCACTCTTAATTGGGATATCAATGTAAACAAAATAATTCGGGGATGACTGGACAAAGGTTTATTTAATACAAAAAAAAGTTTGAAAAACTTTGAATATTGTTTACCAATGGATAATGATTTTTTTCAAGCAATTAAAATAAAGGAGAAGGTATATGGATGGTGGTTGCGAATTGCAAAATGTTATCTTCAGACTGTTTTGAGTCTGAAATTTCATGAAATGTGTCCCATCTGTAGAACTGCTGGTTCAACTGAGAAACTAGAAACTCATAGTGCTCTGGAAATGCTTTGAGCTTGAAATTCAGTATTTTTCAGTTTGGATCAGCTTTGTTTCAAGCTCAAAATACTCAAAATAGGGGAGTTTTTGTTTATATTTTGTTTTCATAGAAAAGAATATCAAAAAGAAAAGTTTTTTTTAAAAAAAAACTACAATACATCCAATATAGAAAACTGTCCCTAGTCTTAATCTCAAGTAAGTCATGACAAATTCCCTCAAATATTAAGAACTCAAGACTTAACAGTTTACCTTTAGGGATATTTCAGGAAAGAAGATAAATTCTTCAGAAAAAACATCACGCCAGAATGAAAACTGGTTATAGACCTCCTCTGCAAAACATAATTTTTTTATGAGTAAGACCTTTCTTCAAATAATTTTGCTATTAAAAGCTAAATGTAAAAGATACAATTTAATGCACACACACACACATACACACAAATATACAGTGGAACCACTGCTTGATAAATGAAAACGTGTACAATGTGGACATAATTTGGAAACGCCTTCGGGGCTTCCCTTGCATGAACCCACTGAAATGATTCAGAATTCCAGAGAAACAAGAATGTTCCAATGGCAAACAATAACTTTTCTAGCTATCTACTATCTCCAGCAAACAGTTGTTGCAGAATTATGCTTTGATGAATAAAATCTGAATCATGACTACAGCTGCACAGGAATTATTCCAATTGAATCTACATGGCTTAGGCCTCCTTCAGCCCAGAGCCCCAAATAGTCAGGCTATGGGAAGAGTACATGTGGACCATAAAACCCTATCAATGCTACCTTGAAGAGGTTCAAACTTACCCAAGCTTCATATTTTACTTACGCTAAATTAATGTGTGCGTGTAATGGATGCTGAGGCTGGCTGAAATGGTTTACTGGACACAATTGATTTGATGCCATTTATTCACTTGCAGAAGAAAAAGAACAAAAAGACGACAGGAAAAAAAAGGATGATTGTGTCTCACTGTATGTCTCTACTATTGGAATTAATACCACTGACAGGTTTATTTCCCCCTCTTCCTGCAAATCTCCCATCTGGTACAGAGATTTTAAGAGGCCCACCAACCTTGGCAACTTTAAGACTTGTGGACTTCAACTCCCAGAGTTCCTCAGCCAGCTTTGCTGAAGCTGGTTGAAGTCCACAAGTCTTAAAGTTGCCAAGGTTGGAGACCCCTGATCTAAGGTGAAGGACAAGATTTGCGCAAAAAGTAACTGAGGTCAAATCTATTTATAAAGTGTTAGTTAGCTCATAGGCTTAAAACCAAGGAAGATTTCTATGTGAAAAAGCTTCTTTATAGCTATTCACGAAACATGCTTATCTTGGTGTACCTGTATTCTCTCCATGCTTTGAGCTCTTGGGACAGTATTAAAATTCAGTATTTGTCTACTTAGTGACTTATGCAATTGAGCAACGGGGTTTATCTGTGGTTTAGATGTCAGCTTTGTAATTATAATAGAGAAATTACCTTTTCTGGAACTGTGTGTGATTTGCAATGCAATTGCTACAAGAGCTGGTCGCACAAAGATATTAAGCAACTGATTCTTATAGGAGCCACACAGGAGGCTGGAGAAGGCTCGCCTAAACACAGGGTCCTCTGTAGTAACAAATCCCATTTCTTTGTCATTGAGGATCACTTCCCCATTGACCAAGCTGGCAATGTTGGAATGTAGCGCCAAGGCGGATTTTACAGCTTTGCTGGCACAAAGATTATCTAACAACAATAACAACAATAAACAAATGCAAAGGAATATCAGTACCTACAGAAGATATGCTTTTAGCTTTCTGCTTTACTATGAAAATAAATTGGTGGGAGGAGGTGTCTCGCAATTAACGTATTTTCACAATGGTCAATCTCAGAATGGACTGAGCCTTTCTGGGAAATTTTCAGGGGGGGGGATCTTTTTGAAAAAAATGTCCAAAAGATCCAGCTTGAAGGAGCTACTCTGTTGTTATTAGCTTTTTAAAAAAACTTCCTAAACTTACCAAAGAATGAAGAAATAAAGGGAAAACAGCAGCCAAGACTTCTTGCTAAATTTTTTCCCCTCAGGTTTCCAAACTTTAAAAATGAGGATTTATCCAAAACAAATATATTCTTTGCTGTTGCTGGCACACTGGGGAATGACATTTTCAGCTCAAGTGGTCATTGCGCAAGGAGGGGTTTTTTTTTAAGAAAAGAAAAGCTTTCCAGACTTTAGATTAGTTAATACTAGAACATTTTGGAAGCAGCTAAATCAGATCTTGTGAAATCTATAAAAGTGCGAGGAGGAAAATCAAAGGCAAAGGTAGCAGAAAACCTCTAACAAATACAGGCAAAACTGGAAAGAAGAACCACATTCTTGTACATGGGAGAAAGATGTCTGAACTGGGAACTTGCACATAAAATAATAATTACTGCCCCTTACCACCCCAAACAACCAGCAAGTACAACAGTATTCTATTTCCTGCCCTCAGCAGCAGCTAGCAAAAATATCTATAATATTGTATGGCAAACTAGTGAAAAAGAACAAAAAACCCCAAAAGACCTGCAGTCAAGCATCAGGAAAAATGGGAATTGAGGAAGATTTGTCCTCTTCCCCAAGTAATATTAATTCTGACTTTCAGAGCCTTATTGTAATGACAAACTAAAAATGGTCTTATCGAGGGGGGGGAGAGATTTTGCTTAAATTTGCCAGAACACTTTTTAAAAAACTGATTTATAAAACATTTTAAAAACTGTTTTATAATGTGTCTTCTACTTTTAAATGATGATATTTTTATACATAATTGAAAGTCAAATCAGCTCCTGAACAAGGGTTGGATAAATTCATGACATTTTATCCCTATTGGGATTTTCACTAGGACATAACTCAATTTTGGTGCAGTGGTTAAGGTGCTAGATTAGAAACTAGGAAACCAGGAGTTCTAGTTCTTCCTTAGGCACAGAAACTCTCTGGGTGACTTTCTCTCAGCTCAACCCACCTCACGGGGTTGTGGGGAAAATAAGAGGAGGGTACATAATTAACACTGCCTCGAATTGTACCATATAAAGATAGGATTTAAATCTACTAATTCTTTTTTTTTAAATACAAAATGTTCCTTATTCTCCATGATAATCAGACAATTAGAAAGAGTTTTAGCTTTCTAAAGAAATATTCTTCAGCGGTAATTCTAGTCTTTGACTGTCCTAAAATAGAAGCAAAGAATAATACAAACTATACTGCTTTCAGAAAAGGAAAAGATGTACAAGCGTGCTTGCATACCAGGCCAGTCTAGGAATCCTCCAAATAGCTGAGTTAAATTTTTCAACCAAAGTGTCTTTTCCACCAGAAGTTCAAAATCTATGGCTGGTAAATTCTGGAGCAAGATAGTGCAAATCAAAACCCATGGATTCAGAACCGTGTTTTCTATTTGTAAGAGCTCTATTTGGTAGGCTACATCAGTGACAAATTTCTGTATTTCCTCAGATGGCTTTTGGGGAATGTGCCTAAGAAGAAAATGTACAATGAGCAAAGCACTTATAATAGTTATCTTCCAATTCCTTTTCAGCTTTAATTGAAGCATAGAAGAGTCCTTGGGTTTCCTTCTTTTTTTTTTCCAAATAATCTTTCAGCCCCTCTAAAGCAACTTATCTTTTAATAAACAAAGCCTTTTCCAAATTTCTATTACATACACAAACACACACACCCCTTACATTCCAGTTATCTAATGATTTCAAAACGCAACAAAACAGAGCTACCAGATCTCATTACAGACATCTGAACAATTACTAGAAGCAAAAGAAAAGAGTTTCTCTGCATTGCTAGTCAATGGTTATTTTTGCAGATAAAATAAGAGCTCTATGAAAGACAGATACCAAAGCCTTTTTTTTTCTTGCGAGCTATTAAAAATACTCAACCATGAAATGCATACCTTGGAACTAAATTAAACGGATATTTATTCATTCTTCCAGCTTCCAATGTCCTGAGTGATACAGGCTGCCCAAAATACACATGTATGCTTCCAAAATCTTCATTCAGAATTTTTCTGGCTTTCAAGAGTCCCTGAGGAATAAAAATGAAATGAAAATAAATTTAGAAGGCCGATTGATTTTACATAGCAGTCGATTTTACAAATGTGATGCTGGACAACATACAATAAAAGCAAAACTACCCTTGAAGAGTGTTCGGAGACTATAGTTGGTTCAGAACGCAGCTGTCTGAGCTTCGTGGGTGTACCTAGATACACCCACATTACACCAATTCTCCGCGAGCTGCACTGGCTCCTTATTGGTCTCCGGGTACAATTCAAGTTGTTGGTTATTACCTTTAAAGCCTTACATGGCTCAGGGCCAGGCTATCTTCAAGACTGCCTTCTACCACATAGCTCCCAGCAACCGGTAAGATCCCACAGAGTTGGTCTCCTCTGGGTCCCGTCAGCTAAACAATGCCAGCTGGCGGGCCCGCAGGGGAGGGCCTTCTCTGTGGCTGCCCAGCTCTCTGGAACCAGTTACCTCCTGAGATCCGGACTACCCCCACCCTATTGGCCTTCCGGAAAGCGGTGAAGACCTGGCTTTTCCAGCAGGCCTGGGGCCATTGATCTCAGTGTTGCAATCTGACGAGATCCGGCCATGAATAGTGTGCATGGGCTTTTAATGTTTTTAAAATGTTTTCATAATGTTTTTAATAATTTTCTATGTTTATTGTCGCATTACTTTTGTTGTAAGCCGCCCAGAGTCCCTTGGGAGTTGGGCGGCATAGAAATGTGATAAATTAAATTAAATTAAATTAAAATGATAAAAACGTTATGTTAAAACAGCCGTAAAAAAAGCAAGAAAAAGACATATGAGAAGAATCACGGACGAGTGTTTAAAAATCCATCTATAATAAAGTCACCTTGCAGGTACCCTGTTCCCAAAGGATCCTTAAGCCTGCTGAAAAAAGCACATCCGAAGAGATATACAGATATAAAATCTGCAATATTATTATGTCTGTAATGTAATACATAATGATATGTAATACATACATAATGATATGTAATATATATATAATACATAATGATATGTAATATAATGCATATAGATATAATACATTTATTATTTATCTTCTTATAATTTCTGCAGTACAGGTAGTCCTTGACTTACAACCTTTCGTTTAGTGACCATTGAAAGTTACAATGGCACTGAAAAAAAGTGATTTATGACTGTTTTTCACGTTTACGACTGTTGCAAGTTCCCTATGGCCACATGATCAAAATTTGGCACTTGGCAACTAGCATGCATTTATGACAGTTACACTATTCCAGGGTTATATGATCACCATTGTCCTTCCCAGCCGTCTTCCAACAAGTAAAATCAACGGGGGAAGCTAGATTCGCTTAATGCCCATATGATTCATTTACTGGAGCAATTTGCTTAACAATTGTGATAAAAAAGATCATAACATGAAGCACAACTCACTTAACTACCCTACTTAGCAACAGAAATTTTGGGTTCAATTGTGGTGGTAAGTGGAGGACAACCTGTACTGATTATTAAATTTGTACAGCTTTATTACTCTTACCTTTTTTATCCTCACAAAAAGTCTATGAGGTTTAATGCTATTATTTTTATTATTTTACAGAAGGAAAGCTGAAGTGGCCCGTGAAGAGTGGTACCCTAAGAGAGTAACCAATTACAATTTAGCATACTAAGAATTAAAACAGAAAGCAATGACTTCTTTTTTTCTCTCTTTCTTTTCTTCTTAGGTGCACCTGTAAGGAGTTGGGAAGCTTCTGTCTTCATTTTAGATTACCCAGTTTTGTATACTGTTCAGTCTCCTAATTCATGTCTAGTTGAAATAAACCAATACCATAAACTATGGTTTAAAATTGGCTGCGATTAATCTAAATTTTCAAATTTCCTCTTGCAGCTGCATTGAACAAAGAAAAGGGAAAATGTGATGACACCTAAACCCACTCCAGCTTATTTTATTTTCGTTATGCTGATTTACAGTTTAGTATTATAATCACCCTAGACCACAGGAAATAGCAAGACAGTATCCAACATTTCCCCCACAAGTACACCAATTTAGATTCCTTACCGATGTAGACTCTTTTGGTTTAGGAACTCCCAAAAGTTCATATGCATAAAGAAATTCTTCCAATACCCTCTCATAACTGATACTGATTGGGACAAGATATATATCAAAAATCTCTCTTTTAAGAAAAGGATCCATCACAATATTGAGAAGACCTGCAGATACAAAGAATACCTTTTTGAAAAAAAGTACAAAAAGCCTTTTTAAAAGAAATCTAAGTTAATACCTAATCTTCATGTAGGAATTCAACCCTATATTTTAAGGTTGTGCAAAAGATTCTGCATATGAACCATTTCATGCATAGAACAGGAAGTTCTTATCAGTCCACAGTCTTTTTTTTAAAAAACACAGATCCAAAATATCTGTGTTTGATTCAGGCACAGAACTTGTTGGACAAGGTGTTCCAAAACAGATAAAACAGCAAGTGCTACACAGGATGTAGGAGACAGGTTAAAACAAGGTAAGGGAAAAGGAAGAAGTGGGAAGAGCAAGGGAGGGGCTATCACCACCTAAGTATATGGAGCAGGGGTAAATATAGTTCCCAACTAAAAGGAAAAAAGGCAAAAGAAACTTGGGAAGATTGAGGCAGGCAGTTGACGGTTACCATATGCAGTGGGTCCTTGGACAGCAAAGATGACTAGCAAGGAAGTACTGGAGCGCATAACACCAGACATGTCACTGGAAGGCAAAATCTGAAAACTGTGTCTCAGTAATTTTGACCATGTAATGCAAGGGAATGCACTAGAAAAAGCAGTTATGCTTGGAAGAGTTAGTGGTAAAAGGAAACCAGGCCACCAAAGAACATGGTGGATGGACACCATCAAAGCTGACATCAGCCAGAGCAAAGAACAACTCAAAGTAGTGCAAGATCAGAAGATGTGGAGAGGCCTGGCCCACCGAATTACCATGAGTTGGACATAACTGAATGGATAACATCAGCAGCAGCAGCACCATCGTATGTGGTGATTTGACAACAAATGGCTATGGGAAGGGGAAAGATTGAGAGGAGGTGGGCACATGCTGAAGAAAGGAGGGGAGGATGAGATGCATAAACCTAGCATTATTCACCCACATGTCCCTACCAGGTATGTCTTGACTCAAATCAGGGAGCAATATTTTCTGGGTTTCAGTTTGGCTAAACCATAACCTACACTGGAATGGTCTGGCTAAATGTCCAAGCCACAATGTGTTTGTTCCGTGCAAAGAACTTAACACATCTTTCATTTCAGGCACATGTGTCAGTCCCTAAGGCTGGATTCTCCCAAAGTTTATAAGCCAGAGTTACTAAAAGGAAAAAATAGTCTGAAGTTACAGAAATTTGAAAATTAAATATTCTTTACCATGCCACTTGTCACTATATTCATTATTGTAAAGGTCCATTGCTTGTAATGCCAACTGCCTCTTGAAGTAGAGAGAGATTGCAACTTACTTCCCTCATATGGAAGGAATATGCACACATTCTGGATCTGTAATCTTCTGGAATCTTCCAGCCTCTAAGAAGTCTACTAGAACAGGATGTCAAACTCGCGTCGCCACATTGTCATCACATGACATATCACAACTTTTTCCCTTTGCTAAAACTGATGTGGCCATGGCCAGTGCATGACGCATCTGGCCCATAGGCCGGGAATTTGACATCCCTGCACTAGATGCTCCTATCAGATTTCTAATATCAATTTAAGTATTCACAGCCACATTATACCAAAGATAAATCATCTGTGCCTACAGCAGCTGTAACTTTTTGACTAACATACCAAACTTTGGAGACAATGTCTTTGCAGTACGGCTTCTAGTACCTTCAAGGTAAAATTCAACAGGGGCATGTCCATTCTTGAGAGAGAGGAAAAGAGAGAGAGAAGTCAACAATTAGCAAAACAAGTGAGATACATTTTTCAGACAAACAATCCATAAAATTTGGGGCGGGGGGGCGAAATGAAGCAGCAAATACCCTGTTTCTCCCCAAATAAGACATCCCCTGATAATAAGCCCAATCAGGCTTTTGAGTGCATGGCAATAAGGCCAAGCACTTATTTCAGGGTTCAAAAAAATATAAGACAGGGTCTTATTTTCAGGGAAACACGACAACTGTAAAATTTACTTAAGAAGAAAACATGTAACTCTGATTTTCAAAATCTAAAATTAAAAGGAATCTCTTGTTCCTCAAGACAGATATATATTTACATATTGCCGATGAAGTATCTACCATTAGCAAAAACCAACAGAACATTACTGGTTATTATAAAGTTATTCACCTTTAAAATACACTTGACATATTCAGCAAACACTGCCCAGTATAGCTTGTTTCCACCAAATGTACGTCGCATAAAAAAGGCACCTGCTTTTCGAAGCAGCTCACCGACTATTTTCATTCCAAGGAAATCTGGCAAAAGCACAGAAGATAGATGAAAGAAGTCAATCATTGTCAGTCTTGCAAGATAGTCCAAAAGCTCTAACTTTATTGTAAAATTACATTAATAGCATCTTGCCAACAAGGAAAGTCTATGTTAGACTCACTTGCTAGATCTTAGTAGTGTTTCCTGGATACTTTGCATGGCTTAATTAGACACATATGTAAGACACAGCATAGCTAATAAAAAAAACCCTTTTTATATCCATTATAGTTTCCCCCCTTTTTTTCCTTACTTATCTTACTGTTCAAATGAGTTTTGGGCTACGGGTCTTGACTTTGAACATGGATGATGGTTGTTGACCTAACTAACATCTCTGCCTTGAGAAGCTGGCTATCAATTAAACCCTGCTTAGTTAATAGTTTCTGCTTCTTCAACTGATTATCATTAAAATAAAGTCTGAACTGCCATTTAAATGTTTCTAAATCAAAGTTAGTTTCAATTCAGATTTCCATTAAAAAGCTAAAATGTATGTATACAGAACATGCTAAACTTTTTAACATATTCAATTTATATACTGAACCTTTACAAAGTGCTCAAAACGTTATTGAAGAGCTTCAGTTTCTATATCTATTTGTGGCATTATGTGATCGTTTGCACCTCATGTTTATTAAAGTTTACAAGTTCATATATATATTAGAAGCTGAAGTTCCAAGTAATTTCTGGATATGGATTACATGGAGTCATAAATTTGAATTACCTTAAAACAAGTTACTCTGTTTTCTACGAATGGGAACAGGGAGAGGGCTGTGAATTCAGCCTTTTTTTTAATATTGGTGTTTTTTGCCCAGAAGTATAATGATTTACAACAAACATACAGAGATCATAAATAAAGAAGAAATATTTCAATCCAGTTTTATAACAGTCAGATCAAGCCAGCTTCAACTAACATAAAATTCTAGGAACTAAAAGCAAATTCTAAGAAAATCAAAATGTTTACCTATTCCTGCTGCAATGACAGGCAAAGCCAAGTCATAGCTATATAACACGTAGGACAATAAGAGAAAATCGATGTAGCTTCGATGGCTGGGCAACAGGACAACGGGATGTTCTTGGATTGCCTGTTGTAACTAACAGGACACAACATGTTATTTAAGTTTAAGAGACATTGTGAATGACTTTTTGTTTAAAAAGGCAATGTTTTACTAAAACACATACTACAACTATGCCACTTGTTTTCTCCAAGCTAAAATGCTAATTTTACGAAGAGATGCACATTTTGCATTGAACTCCATGGGCTACATCTACCTGCAACCCTGTACCAGTGGTGAAATGTAAAATTTGTTACTAGCAGTTCTGTGGGCGTGGCTTGGTGAGGGGAGGTAATGTGACTGGGTGGGCGTGGCCAACTTTTTTAAAAAAAAACTTTTTAAACCATTTTTTCTACAACCTCTTGGGCCGAAGAGGTTGTAAAAAATGCTTTTAAAAGCCTCTGACGATCTCAGCTGAGTTGCCTGATCGGCAGAGGCTTTTTTTCTTTTAAAAGTCTCTGACAATCCCAGCTGAGCCGCACGATCATCAGAGGCTTTTTTTTTTACTTTTAAAAGCATTTTTTCGGCCGAAGAAGTGACTCTCACCAAGATGATTGCGTGGCTCAGCTGGGCATGGGGGGAGGCAGGGATTTTTGCTACTGGTTCTCCGAACCACCCACCGCCATCGCTACTGGATCGGGCGACCCTGGTCCGAACCAGGAGCATTTCACCCCTGCCCTGTACCATTAATGATGGCCACAGATTATATTTCCTATTGCTCACATGTGACTCCCTTAATCTAAAATTTATTCTGGAAGACTAGAATTCAGAAGGCATATTTGTTTATGTTATTTATTTATTTATAGCAATAGCACTTAGACTTATATACCGCTTCATAGTGCTTTACAGCCCTCTCTAACCGGTTTACAGAGTCAGCATATTGCTCCCAACAATCTGGGTCCTCATTTTTACTGACCTCGGAAGGATGGAATGCTGAGTCAGCCTTGATCTTGGTGAGATTAGATCTGCCAAATTGCTGGCAGCCGGTGATCAGCAGAAGTAGCCTGCAGTACTGCATTCTAACCACTGCGCCACCGTGGCTTATAAAATTTATTGGCCGCCCATCTTAGCACAGGGCAACTCTGGGCAGTTTACAATCAACCACTATATAGGGATTAAATGTGCAAAAACATGCCTGCAAAAATGGGAATTTAGCTCTATACTTTGACAGGACAACAACTATGGGATGTTTATAATTCACAACTCTTTTCTCCCATATTTCACTGAAAACAATTCCTTTGATTGGATTTTTAAAAATTTTGCTTTCCCACCCAAACCAGCATGCAATGTATTTTGTGTTAAGTAACTCCCAATAATTTCTATCTGGAAAAAATGGTGGGTGATTTCAGTTGCGTTGTCCAAAGTTCAAATTAGTTCATTGAGTCTTCAGTTGAAGTACAGAACCAGTGCTTAGTACCAGTCTGTCATCTATATACTATTAAAACTCTTGTGTCTGTAACCTTTACTGGGCAGAATGGTGCAACAAAGGGCAAAACATTTTCAAACAAGGCACCTCAAATAAGCTAACCTACAACATGTTGGGACCTGTTACTCTCATGGAAATGAAATTTTGAAAAGTTCTTTCCATTTTCTTGCTGCGGCCATGCTGCTGGGATCACACGACCCTCATTTACAATGTTGTCAGATACCTTCCCACAAATTAATGGGGAAGGCCTCAACTTACCACCACAATTGAGCCCAAAATTTCTGTTGATAAGTGAGATATTTGTTAAGTGAATTATGCCCCATTTTATGACCTTTCTTGGTACAGTTGTTAAGTGAATCCCTGCAGTTGTTAAGTTAGTAACACGGTTGCTAAGTGAATCTGGCTTCCCCATTGACGTTGCTTGTCAGAAAGTCGCAAAAAGTGTTCACATGACCCCGGGACATTGCAAGTATCACAAATATGAGTCAGTTG
Organism: Ptyas mucosa; assembly: GCA_012654045.1. NCBI lineage: Eukaryota > Metazoa > Chordata > Lepidosauria > Squamata > Colubridae > Ptyas > Ptyas mucosa. The sequence goes on from WNWU01000005.1 coordinate 20,631,875, forward strand.
CCAAGCATCTGAATTTTCATCAAGTGGCCATGGGGTTGCTGCAATGGTTGTTAAGTGTGAAAAATGGTCATGAGTCACTTTTTTCAGTGCCGTTATAACTTCGAAGGTCGCTAAATGAAGTGTTGTAAGTCAAGGACTACCTGTATATCTGAAAGAATGATCCAACAGGTCAGAGATTGCTTAGTATAAGAAAGCCAGACCCTTTCCCAGATAGTTTTCTAAATTGTAATAGTATTCCATGACAAAGATTGATAGAAACTGGGTGGTCAGAGTCCAATGCGTTTAGAATTTAGATTATAAACTAGGAAACAAAAACAAGTTCTGGCTATGTCCTGAATGAAGTGTATCTATATGTCTGTAAAAGCTTTGCTGTTCTGTAGCTAGCTATTTTATTTGCTGCTTTTTTACCTATTCCTCTGGGTATATTTTTCATAGTCAGATATATTTCTTAAAATCAAGGAGCTACAGGACACTTGTTGGTAATGATCTGAGTACTAACTTGGGTAATTTATTTGTTTATATTAGTTGTGAAAATCACGCTGATCAGCAATATGGACCTTTAACCACTAAATGTGGTCATGTGGTAAGAAAATATAGGGAGTCACAAGGAGTCCCTCTGTGGGAAGATGGGTGGTTCCAAAACGTGACAGATGGGTGGATGGATGGATGGATGGATGGATGGATGGATGGATGGATGGAGATAGATAGATGATGATAGACAGACAGACAGACAGACAGACAGACAGACAGACAGACAGATAAATAAACTTAAGCATCCCCATACATTCCCAACATAAGCAAAGCAAAGTTTGTCTCATCACTCAATATGGAACACTGTGATTTATAAACATTTAGCCTTTCTCAGCCTGGTGTCTTCCAGGTGTGGCTGGTTCAGAATTCAAGAAAACTGCACAGTCAAGAGTATTTACAAATACTTAAACTTTAAACATAATTTAAAAATGGTCTACTCCGATCATTTCTCAGAATGAGTTTGGTAGCATCTTATTAGACTAACAAATTTTATGAAAAGACATAAGCTTTATAAGCTAGGACTCACTTCATCAGATCCATGAAGAGGTTAAGCTGATGTAGGATGTACAATGGAATGAAGTAGGCAAAAGGGAAGGGAACATGGGATAATTACATGTGAGATGTAGGTTACATGTGAGAGACACAAGTACCTTATTAATTAACAATTGTAATATGTTAAAAATCCAATCTATTTATTAACCCTATTTGAGAATGACTTTATGTCTAAGTTTTACTTATGAAAGTGACAATTTCAACCCAAACCTTTGATTACAGTGATTGCCACACTTCTAAAATGTTACCAATCTGTCCCTTATTCCCGTCTGTAAATATTCCTGTGAAAATATGAATATGAGCCAATATGAAATATGAAACCAATCAGTTTTGTATCCCAACTTATTTTGACAAAAAAATACAAGTTCAGGTAAATAAATGTGCTTGGAAAAGAACCCATTCGGCAAAACACAATGGTTTTCATCTTCCAACTCAATATCATCTATCGATTAATCTTCCCCATGCAAATATTCAAATCCTCCCCAACAAATTTTGTGATGGAGGTGGGGAGGGAATAAGAAGTTGAGAAATGGGGCAGTTCTATTACAGACATAAGCCTACAGCACTCCAAAATTAAGCCCTCTTGCATAAATCCCCCCCTCACTTTATAGATCTGCTCCAATTGCAACCAAGTTTTGTAATGCTTCTAAGCAGAAATCCTCATCACATATTTCTAACTATGAATTTGGTTAATTCTAGTTAATTCTTTATCTTTTGATAGGCTAGGTGTGGTTAAATAGAACAGGCACACCTGATCATTTTCTTACTAGTACACCTGATACTATGATAAACCCACATAGTGCTGAAAACTATTTTAGAAAACAGAAAAGATAAAGCAAAAAAAGAGAAAATGAGATCAGCTTCAACATGTGACTTAAGAAAGCAAAAAACCTTTTTTATGAAAAAGTTGAGTGTCAGAGGAAACCCTCCTAAAGTACCAATTTTTATGTTAAAGCACATTTCCACATAATGTTAGCATTGCTTCAGTTTATGATGAAAACATGACATAATTACATACTTCCAGAACAGATCTATCCATTTGTAAGGTGACACAGCTGTCTACAGGCTCTTAGATGGTAACTACTCTCACTAACTCCATCCCACCTTTACAGCTGTCTTCATTTGTCAAACTAATTCTTGCTTTTTAAGCAAGGTTTTTTCCACCTTAGAATACACATAGTTTTGCTGTTGCTCTGCATATAGAGAAAAACTGTAGGAACTTTGATACCATCTATCTAAAGAAATATCATACAAGAAAACATTTGTTTGCATAATTGTTACTTGTTCTTCATCCACTATACCTATTCTTATATACCCCACAAAGTAATCTACAGTCTCTCAATGTTAAGCACAATTGTGATACTACTAATATATCTAGCATCGTGAAAAATTACAGTTTTTCAAAAAAAAAGGATTGAGTCACATAATTGGTTACTGAGATTTTCTCTCCTTCAGCTAATGTTCTACCAGCTGGGTAAATCTTCCAAGTACTTACCAACTAGTTATAAAACACTGAGCAAACAAAGACCTACCTCCCAGAAGCTATTATACTTGGCTGTGGGAGTCTGGTTTGTTTATACCTTGAGACTTTCCCTGTTTGGTATAAAGAAATCCTTTTTAAGAATCATCTCTGCTTAGGCATCTGTTAAGAGCAGAGACTACACTGCACTAAAACAGAAATGTGCTGGAGTAAAAATGAATTCAGTGTTTCACCTCAACTATCATTTCTGAAGGTAGGAAAAGAAATAACTTGATTTCTAGTAACTTACACAGTCTCATCTACACCATTTTCTGACACCACAAATAAGTGGTTTACCACCTCTTTCTGGATTTTTTATTTTTTTATTTAATTTTTTGGCTACCTGGTCCACCTAAAGTCCTAAACATCCCATTAAAGTCCTCATCCTTCAAAGCTGAGTCTACTTAACTTTCTAAATCAAAGTTAGCTAGGTCTCATCTTGTAGCTGGGAAATGGTATAAGAGAGCTTATCAAAACAGGGCTTTAATCTTTGTGGGGCATGTTTAAGAACAGTATGAAAAGATGGTCATTTTAGGATTTTACTGATGGCTAACAAACAAGCTGATGATAGGTTACTACTTTTGATGCCTTTACAGTTGTCAGTAGTGAGACACACATTTTAAAGCAATAACAGACCCTTGGAATTATTTTGCAGTTTACTCCAATCCCATATTAAGAACTGCATATAATTTTTGTAAAAATTAATATTTATTTATTGTTGCATATGGACATCTACAATCACATTTTTTTCAGTTTCTTGTTCTGAATCTTGGTATGACGATCCACAACAAGTAACAACTTTCAGTGAAGAGTATGTTAATGGGATAACAAATGCACAACCCAAGGAATTTGGAAAGCTTACTGTAACTAGCGATTCTTGCATTAATTCACCCTGAGTGCATTTGCATAAAACGCTATTTTATCAGGAAGTATTCATACATACTTACTTTTTGAATGCCATCTTCATTTACGTACACGCTCTTGAAAAGGCATTTAAAGATTTTGCTCAGAGTGAAAGCAAAAAACCGAACAGCTCCCATATGCATGCCGTGTCCCATCTCATCCAGAATTTCTGATGCCTCTTCTTGAATAATATCAAGGGATTCACCAGTCTCTTTTGATAGCTAAGCACAGAAATCAAGAGCTTTAATTAATAAAGACATCCCTCAAATATTCTGAATTTATGGACTTGCTGAATCAGAGCAAAACTTTGAAATCTAGACTTCTGCCCAACGGAGGCCCACCAAACATCTGTTAAAACCCATAAAAAGGACATCAGAAATAACAGTGCTTTCTGCTCATTTTCCCAACAACTAGTACTGGACAAATAGATACATAATCACCATAAATGGCAGCCATTAATAAGCTTAACTTTCATTACAGGTAGTCCTCAATTTACAACAGTTCGTTTAATGACCGTTCGAAGTTATAACGGCACTGAAAAAAGTGAGTTGTGACCATTTTTCACACTTAGGACCGTTGCAGCATCCCCATGGTCAAGTGATTTACATTCGGATGCTTGACAACTGGTTCATATTTATGATGGTTGCCGTGTATTTTGCGACCTTCTGACAAGCAAAGGCAATGGGGTAGCCAGATTCATTTAACAATTGTTACTAATTTAACAACTGCAGCGATCCACTTAACAAATGTCGCAGGAAAAAGTCGTAAAATGGGACAAAACCCACTTAACAAATTTCTCACTTAGCAACGTAAGTTCTGGGCTCAATTGTGTTCATAAGTCGAGGACTACCTGTAGTTGATTAAACAGTAAAGCCTTTTTAATGCATTTATTTATGAATGTATAAACTGCTTAAGACAACTCTGAATAGAGTACAACAGCTATGGTTTATGCAAAAAGATCTATAAAATTCAATCATATATAAGAAATATGATATATGATTATAGTAAATTCCAGGCATTTTGGTCTGAACAGCTTCATGGATGGATGTATCCCACCCAAGAAAAGAATTGAGACTAGCCTCATTAGACATTACAAGACATTAGAACTATATCTCCTTGAGTGGTATATCTCCAAACAACTTTTTACAAAATTAATAAATTACAATCAGCACAAGTCAAACAAATCTCCCTCAATTTGGAAATATGTCTTTAGGGAGCTTCAAAAGTATAATGAAAAAGCACAATTATTTCAAGGAAGAGTTCTATCACAAATCTTGAAGGGGGGGGGGGGAAACAACTAGGGAGCCAGGATACTTAGGATATTGGTGGATAACAAAGTTACTGGTCAAATCATTATAAACAGCAACTGACAAATAAACAACTGAAAGAGGAGAGGGAAAAGGTTGACACACCTGCTTGATGACATACTGAACCTGTTCGGACTGTAGAACAATACTTTTAATGGCACTTGGCTTGCAGGGAGAAAGTTCTTTATAAACAACAGGAGTATAACATTTCATTGCATATCTGAAGTCGCTGGACTGCCGTCGCTCTTCCAAAATATCTTCAAATTCATATTTTTTCTTTGATGTGAGATTTTTCTGCTGGGAATAATACAGATGGAGAATTAGACACTGGCCACATTAGCACACAATTTTAAGTAAAATAATCTAGTTTATTACACTTCTATATATAAAAACGCATTGTTCCAGCATTTGTAGTCCCACCAGCATGAGTGGGCAACCAAATAAAGCAGAGAGAAGTAAACATTGTGTTGTGTCTTCCTTCCTTCCTTCCTTCCTTCCTTCGTCTGTGTTGACTCTTGGTGACAGCTTAGACAAGTTCCGTAGTTTCCTTGGAAGCGGTTTGATCCCTGCCTTCTTCCTAGGATTGAGAGTGACTGACTGGCCACAAGGAATTACTTAGCCAGCAGGGATTTGTGCCTAAGGAGAGACTAAAACACAGAGTGTCTTGGTTTCTAACAGTGGTGAAATCCAAATTTTTTTTACTACCAATTCTATGGGCATGATTTGGTGGGCGTGGCAAGGGAAGGATACTTCAAAATCTCCATTCCCACCCCACTTCAGGGGAGAATACTGCAAAATCCCCATTCCTTCCCCACTCCTGGGGGAAGGATATTGCAAAATCTCCATTCCCACCCCACTCTGGGGCCAGCCAGAGGTGGTATTTGCCGGTTCGCCAAACAACTCAAAATTTCCACTACCGGTTCTCCGAACTGCTCAAAATTCCCGCTACCGGTTCTCCAGAACCTGTCAGAACCTGCTGGATTTCACCCCTGGTTTCTAACCTGGTACCTCAAACCATTACACCAAACTGACCCTTATGTTCTAATATAGAGTTGTGGTTTATTGTATACTCCCAGAAACCAGGATCTGAAAGCCAATCTATAAACCTGAGTTTACAGAATAACCCTACATTCAAGAAGACAAGCAAACAGAAACCAAGTTTTAAGCCATTTAGGCACATCAAATAAGTCCTAGCAACTACAACAGATTTATTCCCAGGTAGGTATGGCAGCTTTAACTATTTTGTTCAGCTTTTAAGATTTGTAGTGATAAATGTTATGTAATACTTTTGTAATATTTGCTGTCAATTTGTAAGATGCAATCAGCCCACACATATAAACCACAAGGGATTATTACTGGCATCTACAGGTTCTAGAAAACATATCCTACTGATACTGCCATGTCTTCCTTCCTTCATCTGAAGCTACAACATTAAACCTGGCTAGTTCTGTAACAATAGAGTCCTCCTACTTGCATCCTACTCACACATTGGAAGAACTCCAACTTTAAAAGTTCTTAGAATGGGTATCTATTAAATAATTCCAACATTCAAATATCTGTGGTTGACATAACATACATCATTTGTGCTATTAGGTAAATGGCCCTTTTAATCTGTGGTTCAGATCTTTTTTTCTGCAACTTTGGTAACAGAATACACAACAAGATATGGAAAGTATCTTTGTTCTAACCTTGACATTCCCAGTTTCAAATATCACAGACAGAAAGGGTGAGAAAGAACTACTGCCCAAAACTTTGAAGAGCCATTCTTAATCAGAATAGACAGCAAGATGATGTAATACTGTGACTATAAAAAAGTCTTGATAACTTTCTTGGATATTGGATCTTGGATTTCTCGGAGGACCTCTCATGGACTATGAATGCTAACATGCTTATGAAGAAGGCACAGAAGAGGCTGTACTTCCTGAGAATGCTCAGGAAGCTAAATCTATCTCAGCATCTACTTCTGTCCTACTATCACAGCACCATTGAGAGTGTCTTGACATATGGCATTCTTGCATGGTATGGGAGCAGCTCTGTAGCGGACAAAAAAGCTCTACAGAGAATCATTAAAACTGTCCAGAATATTATTGGACTCCAGCTACCAGCCCTGGACGACATCTTCGAATCTCGCTGTTTGACAATAAATTACAATAAAGTTTATTATTATATATTTTCCCACAAATGAGATGCATAATCTGCATTTGTCATTGTACTGCTCTGCCCAGAGAAAACTTAAGTTTTGTATTAATGAATACCCAAAGAGGTGAATGGTTCCATTTCCTTCAGTGGCACTATTAAAATCTTCCTGTTTTTTTACAAGAAATCAGGAGGGTGTAATACAGGTAGTCCTCGACTTACAACAGTTCATTTAGTGACCGTTTGAAATTACAAGGGGATTGAAAAAAGTGATTTATGACAATTTTTCACACTTACAACCGCTGCAGCCTCCCCATGTGAACAAAATTCAGCTGCTTGGCAACTGGTTTATATTTATGACGGTTGCAGGGTCTCAGGGTCATGGGATCCCCTTTTGCGACCTTCTGACAAGCAAAGTCAATGGAGAAACCAGATTCACTTATAACTGTGTACTAACAACTTCAGTAATTCACTTAACAATTGTGGCAGGAAAGGTGGTAAAATGGGGCAAAATTCACAACACCTATCTCACTTAGCAACAGAAATTTTGGGCTCAATTGTGGTTGTTAGTCGAGGACTATCTGTATGCTATTGTACAGCATTCACTTCTTGGGAAGGGAAGGATAGTGTAGGAAGAAATATCCTTCTGAGTTCTGCTCCAAGTGGGGAAAAAGACACTGGAAACATGGAGACTGCTTGGAAAGATGGTTTAATGGTGGACAGGATCACATGGCTTGAGTTCCTGAACAGAAAAGGGGGTGAGACGCAGTGAGTCCCCGGGTTTTATGCCCTCTCTGGCTTTGAACTTCCTGGGGCCCAGAAAGAGTATCCTGATTGGTTGTCAGACTCCCGGGGGTGGGGGTCTTAGCTAGCCTTGCTGGCTGATGTAATCTTCCCAGGTGCCATGTGGTGAGTTTCTGTTGCTAGATGGGTCCTATTGTATTTCAGATGATGGTCCATTGACAAAGATTGAGTTTCTGCCTCTGGTCCATTGACAAAGGGTGGGGGCAGGTAGATGGGAGCTGCTTCGACTTTAAAACATGCTTCTCCATTTCTCATCCAGGGAAACATAATATTCTGCCTTTTTAATATTTCCCAAAATATTTCATTTTTCTAGGAAAGGGGTGGGTGCTAACTTCCTACAATAGGATACATATTAATAATATGTGAGAATGAAGGATTGCACAAGTCAGTCTAGAAAAACCAATCAGTTAAAGCACAATCATATTCCCATTAGCATTGAGAAGAGCAAGAGGACTTTGTGGAAGTATTTACATATTTTCCAGTTTCCAGCAGTACGACACTTACAATATGTATTTAGCTTCCCTATTCCACAGGGACAGTAAGATATATTTCTTTCTTCTGTTCAAACATGTCCAATTCTCGGAGGCTGCCTATACAAGTCCCTATAGTTTTGTTGGCAAGGTTTTTCAGAAGTAGTTTGCCACTGCCTTCTTCCTAGGACTAAGAGAAAATGACTAGTCTGAGGTTTATACCTAAATTAGTTTTATACCTAAATTAGTTTTATACCTAAATTAGGTAGTTTTATACCTAAATTAGGACTAGAACTTGGTTGATGCCTTAACCGCACCAAACTGCTCTCTCTCTCTATCATATATCAAATTATTAAAGATTCTCTTGATAAACTTTTTTTTTAACCCTCTAAAGATACTGAGGCAATTGTCAGGACTTTTTGGTTGCTAAAGATTCTTCCAAGACCACATGGATATATCAGTTTTGTGATGTCATTCCTTACTCTTACTGTTAACATTTTTGAAATTTAAAGTATTTCTGAATCATAAGCATTTACAGATACTAACCCCTCCTGCATTATGATTGAGTCAGCAATCTATTATCTTTTGATAAGGTAAGCAATTTGATAAATCTCATATTATTCCAACGAGATCACACATGCTGAAATGCTGAATTGAAAATAGACTATTACAAAACAATACTCTCTACCCTAATAGTTTGTTTTTGGTGGCAATATAAAGAAGTACAAAATAAAAGTTTACTAATGTGAATAGAATAGAATAGAATAGAATAGAATAGAATAGAATAGAATAGAATAGAATAGAATAGAACAGAACAGAACAGAACAGAACAGAACAGAATAACAGAGTTAGAAGGGACCTTGGAGGTCTTCTAGTCCAACCCCCTGCCCAGGCAGGAAACCCTACACCATTTCAGACAAAGGGTTATCCAACATCTTCTTTAAAAATTCCAGTGTTGGAGCATTCACAACTTCTGCAGGCAAGTTGTTCCTGTATTTGTTAGATTTATTGTCATGCATTTGTTAGATGTATTTCTCGCCTTTTCTTAGGTAGTTGAAAACAACTACCAACTATAACAATAGCTCCGTGAGGTAATTGGTCTAAGGAATAGTGGCTGACCCAAAGTCACCCAATGATCTTTCATGGCCATGGGTAAATTTTAGCCTGATCTTCCTGTCTAACATCTTAAACCACCACAATCTACATGATTGCATCCTATTTATTGGATGCATCCTATATGCCTTTTTTTAAAAAAAAAGAACATTCAGCATATTATGTATTTTGAATATGTCTGGATGTCCATTTTATTAATCATGAGATTAAAGCATTAGTTGAATCAACTGTATTTAAACTGTTCAAATTTATGCCTGGAACAAGATTACACATTGCTCAGGAATCAGAATGCACACACACTCTTTTCACACTGACAACTTATTTTCATATTTTATGTGACAAAAAATCGTAATGTTTTAAAGCCGCCATTATATTTTCAAGGCAAAGCTTGTCTTTTATTGTAATCATTCAAATTAATGGGTGCTGCCTTACTCCAGAACAACATGAGTAAAAAGAAATCCAAACAAGCAGGTCTGGTCCTTGAATCTGTGGGAAGTGTACCCCAGGGGGACAGTGCCAGGGACCTCATAGCACCAGAAACCTCAGAAAACAGTATCAAGAGACTCAAACCAGCCCTTCCCCCTTTAAGAAAACCAAGAAGCACCAGCTGAAAGAAAAACACAGAGCAGCCCTGCTAACAGATAGGACAATAGAAATACTTAAGTAGAGGCATTAAGATAAGGGGAATCAGGCTAAAAATAACCCACTTGGGACCCCTCTTTTCCTCTTTCCTGGCAGAATTAACCCCCAGGATAGCAAAGACAAACCCCAGGAACAGGATTAACCCATTAAGGAAGGAAGCCAGGATCCAGGGCCATCACTTTAACTAAAGGCACACAAATAAACCCATCAAGCTGCAGGAGCTTCAAAGGGGAATTAAAAATAAAAGGCTCAGAGTCACACTTCAAAGTTGGCTTGCAATCCAGGAACCACAGCTTGAGCTGTGCCACACCTGCTTGCTTGCCTTTCTTCATCAAAAAATCCCACTTTCTGGCAGCTGCTTCGGAATTCATTTCTTTTCAGCGTCCGTGGTTTTTCCCAGCTGGGAACAAACTCGTGAAATATCTTTTTTTTTTAAATTTGATTTATATGCCGCCCTTCTCCGGAGACTCAGGGCGGCTTACAATGCGTTAAGCAATAGCCTTCATACTTTTGCATATTTATACAAAGTCAGCTTATTGCCCCCACAAACTGGGTCCTCCTTTAACCTACCTTAGAAAGGATGGAAGGCTGAGTCAACCTTGAGCCTGGTGAGATTTGAACTTACAGTAATTGCAGACAGCTGGTTTAAATCACTATGCTTTTAGTCTGCTGAGCTAAACCAGGCTCCCATCTTCCAACAAATCCATACATGTGAGAGGCAACTCATCACACAGAGCACACGTGAGTGCATGTGGCAGCCCGACAACTCCCACCATCCCCAGCCAGAAAGTGTGGTTGGACACAGCTACAATAAAAGGGTTATCGGAACATGCTTTAAATGTATACTGTATACTGCAAGAGTCAAAAAGAGGGCTGTGAAAATATTTACAGACCCCTTGCATCCTGGACATAAACTGTTTCAACTCCTACCCTCAAAATGACGCTATAGAGCACTGCACACCAGAACAACTAGACACAAGAACATTTTTTCCCGAACGCCATCACTCTGCTAAACAAATAATTCCCTCAACACTATCAAACTATTTACTAAGTCTGCACTACTATTAATCTTCTCATCGTTCCCACCACCCATCTCCTTCCACTTATGACTGTAACTTTGTTGCCTGTATCCTTATGATTTATATTGATATTGATTGGTTCCTGATTGCTTATTTGTACCCTATGGCTATCATTACGTGTTGTACCTTATGATTCTTGATGAACATATCTTTTCTTTTATGTACACTGAGAGCGTATGCACCAAGACAAATTCCTTGCGTGTCCAATCACACTTGGGCAATAAAGAATTCTATTCTATTCTAAATGCTGGCAGGGACCAATGGTCGCCAGAGAAAGGAGGGCCGCTGCTGCTACTGCTGTTAAAACTGCTGAGCGTCAGGCAACCATTGCAATACCCGCTTCTTCTAATCTAGCCCAAAAAAGGAAGCGGCTGTCCCGTTACTACACGCGCAAGGATGCCCACGAAGGGATCATGGGGGGAAAAAAGAGGCCATCGGCCGACGACGCTGCAGGGCTTCCAAGCACGCCTCGCTTCTCCCTTCTCCCCGTTCTCCCTTCACCCTGCGTGAAGCAATCCCGCCTCGGTTGCTGCTGCTGCCGCGCCAGCACACACCCCCCGTCCCCAAAACGGGAGGCAGCTACTTACCGAGTATACAGGGGGCCCCCGCCGAGCGACTGCCCCAGCCGCTGCGGCCATCGCCAGGCTGCTTTCTCCTGCCGGGGTGCCCGGCTGCACTCACTCCTGGCTGGCTGGCTCCCTCCGCCGGTTACCGGTAGCACCCATCCACCCGCCCCTGCTTGCCGACGCCCTCGCCGCCCTGCTCTGCGAAGCCAGCCGAAGGAGGGAATCTGTCACTCGGGGAAGAAGGGCGGAAGTACCCGACGGGCGCCGCCATCTTGTCCGCGACGGTATTCGCGCGGGGCCAAACCTCCTCTGGGGCGGTGATCGCCTTTGGTGGGGTGGGGGAAGGGAAAGGGAAGATAAGGGTAAAAGAAGCGGCATGGTGGGAATCGCGGGCGGGCAGAGCCCGTCGCCCAAAGAGGACGAGAAGGAGGACTTCGCTTTTGCAGAAGGGCTGCTGGACACCGTCCTCGGTTCCCTGTATGACTTCGGTGGGTGATCTCGAATCAGACTTTTTCCCCAGGGACTATGGGTTTCGGTGTTGTTTCCCTCTGTTATCGTGGGACCCCTCCTCTTCTTTTTTCTTTCCCGTTCCGGATTCTTAGCCATCTCCTGCTCTCAATATGGTACTAACAATATTTCTGCGGGGCAAGGGGCTGAAGCAATGAAATGGATGCTGGAAACAAAGGGAACTGGTGGAAGTGAAATCTTGGAAGAACTGAGAAACCTTCACGTGTTATAGTTGCATTGGTGGTTTTAGTTAGTAATGTGGTTCTTTAAGCCGAAGCGAAGCGATCCGAAACGCCCACTTTCCGGCCATTGAAACCAACCAGTCTTGATTAGAGACCCATAAATCCAAGAGGGGTTTCAAGCAACAAGGCAGCAGATATTTTATGGGATCTATTTTTTGTTCATTCCGGGCAGAAACCCTGTTCGAATACTTACTTACCCCAAGGTCCTAATTTCGGTTTCTTGGCAATTCCACATCTGCAAATTGTTTTTGAATTACTGAATATAATTACTGTTTTTACGTTTGGTGTGTTGTGGTGCCCAATGATCTGTGGATAATAAGGAGATACAATAGGTAAATTATTCTGTATGTAGCTCTGTGTAGATCCCCTTTAAGTTCTTACAGAAAGTTCTGTGTTCTTCATTGTTCCAAGTGTCTACATCTAGGTTCTAAAATACTAAATTATCAACTGTAGAGCAAGTTGGTTAAAGTATTTAGTTAAAATTTAAATACAATAAGAGAAATATGAAATTATATATATATATAAAGATGCATTAATAAAAAAGGTCTCATTGAGCTCAATTTTTATTTTATTGGTTAAATTTATATGCCTCCCAACTCAGTATTCAGAATGACTCTGGGCGGCTTATAATGTAATAAAAATAGAAATGTAAAAACAATTATAAATATAAGACCAATTCAAATTATAAGAATTAAATACATCGTATACAAAAATGTTCCTGCTTTTATGGCAACAGTACAGATTTGCTTTCCATTGCCGCCTTTCAGGATGCTTTTTAGCCTAGAAATTTCCTGATATTCTCTCATACAAATAATAACAAGGTCCAAGTTCGCTTGGCTTAAAAAAAAGTTCAGCCAAGGACAACAAGGTGCTGTCATCTGCTACGATTCATGCATTTATGAATTCATATACATCTGTGAAATGTAAACATCAGTATACATGGCACCCATGATAGTACTTAGAAAAACATTCTGCATAAAAGTAGAATCTTATCTCCTGTGCTACCCAGATGAATGTGCCAAATTGTTCCTAGTAGAACCAAGAATTTTCTAACAATGTTTAAGAGCTTATAAGAAGTATATTTAAAAATAAAACAAAATATTTTAGCATGATTTGCGAAAAAAATGTATTGGAAAAGACTTTTGAGAACACCAAAAATAGTCAAGAAAATAAACAATTAAGTCATAGAACAAATCAGTCCCAAATTCTTATTTAAGGTACAAATGATGAGGCTCAAACAATAATTCTCTGGGCACATTATGTGAAGACTTAGTTCCCTTGAGAAGCCTATATAATGCTGGGAAAAGTGGAAAGAAAGAAAAAAGGCAGATAAGCAACAAGATAGATTTGATTACAACAGCAAAGAAAATGCACCATCGAAAGATCTAACAGGCTTGATTGAGGATAGATCATTCTGGAGAAAATCTACCTATGTGGTTGCTCACACTTGAGGCTATACTGGTAGCACTTAATACTGTAATTTGTGGGTATGAACAGTGAATTCTGAGTTCTGAGCATGATAAAGTAAAGTGTACATTACTACCCATTTAAGTGGGAAGTATTTTGTTTGATTTTTGTTTGTTAAAAGTAAAATATCCGGTATAATTTAAATTTCCAAAAAATACGATATTTTGATCCTTCTGGGTTGAATGGAACAAGGGAGATGAACATGTGTGCTTTTAAACTATAGGTGACTCACCACCAGAGAAATGCAAAAAGAAAAAGAACAAGAAAAGACACTCCCAACAGATAACCGCAACAGTGGCCACCCCTACTATATCACTTGTCAATCCTGAACTTTGCACATCTTCTTTGGGCAAGAGAAAAAATGTGTCCAACTTCTTTGACAATCTGAAAGATGAACTGGCAAGTGTTCATCAGAAAAAATGTGTCTCCGGTTCCAGTTCCCCTCATCCACTCCCATTCAAAAGTGCCCAAGAAGAAAAGGCAACAGAGGTTGAAGTTGTGACATTCCAGGCTCGACACAAAAAGAAGAAGGCTAAACTAGAAATTCCTGGAAGTGATGATTCAAAGGTAAGGCATTCATGTTTAATTCCCTCATGTTTGGAGGCAGAACATTCAATTTATAAAAGAGATTGCTCTAAAATAATTGCAAATCACCTTGAAAACATTACTGAAAACAATTATCACCATATGATCAAAGAGAAAGGACTTTTCATTTTGTAAGTTGACTCTGGTCATTTAGGAATAATTTAGTTGGCTAGGTAAATTAATATTTGCAAGCCTTTTTTACTGTATGGGAATTCTTCATAGTGCAATGTTCATAAATATATTCAGTGTTAAAATTATATCACATTTAATTGCAAGGTGAAATGGGAATAAGCATTTTGCCACAGTACTCAGCCTCTTTACTCTTCTCTTTGCAAGATGAGTAGTGATGTTAGCATAGGGCAAGATTTCCCCTGTCCAGTTGTATCTGATTTTAGGGGGCGGTATTAATCTCCGTTTCTTAGCTGAAGGAGGCAGCGTTGTACGAAGACATTTGCATAGTCATGTGGCTAGCATGACTGTCCGCTGAGGTACCTGGAACATTGTTACCTTCCCACCAAAGTGGTACCTATTTATCTACTCGCATTTGCATGCTTTCAAACTGCTAGATAGGTAGGAGCTGGGGCAAGTAAAGGGAGCTCACCCCATTGTTTTACAGGGGTGTCAAGCTGTCAGTTCAGCATCTTTAACCACTGAGCCATCACACACTCCCGGTTATCAGGATACTTTTGATTAATTCATAGCTTCTCATTTTCTTTGAGCTTGAGATGTTATACCAGGTACAAAAGAGGTCCATATATTAATTAAACTTTGAATTGACCTACCCAGACTGGTCTGTGGAAATTCACATAACCACCCATGCAATAATAAAATATATATCTTTTTGCTACCATCTCTTGACTAAATGGTTTTTTGCAGCCTAGATCTGGTAACTCTAAGTAATTTTCTTTAGAAAAGATCAGTTACTAGTCATAATTTTCTGTATTAAACAAAATAGGACACTATGAGTAGTTCGTGCTTTCAAATAAGATGCCTAAGTGTACAAAGCTATACTCAAATTTCAGCTTCTTAAGACAAGGCAAAATTTGTTGAAACAAGACCAAACCAGATCACTCATTTACTGGACTTCCATGGAAATTAGCAGTTGTGGAAAACCGAGATAAAATTTAATTGGAATTCTGTAAAATTCTTCTTCTATATTTTATGATCTCTATCCTGGCTTTTGTGGTCCAATCTAATCTATTCGCAGGATTTTTTTTCTTTCGACAATCTTGCAAACTTTATTGAGACAATGGGAATTATAATTGAGTCAGGTTAATGTGATACTACTTCATTTCTCAGTGTTTCTAGCCTATTCTTTCCCAGTATCCAGTTTAAATCTAAAACTATCACATGGGATCCACCTGTTACAAAACTGGTTTGGGACTGGCTCACAAACAGGTAGTTCAGTAAATTCCATGGTTGCTGTTATTGCCAAATATCAGTATTTCAAAAGATTGAAGCAAGAGCCAAATGACTTTAATTACCAGAGTTTTATTATCAGTTTCTGAGGTTCAGACAAGTTTATAAAATTAGATAATTTTACATTGAACAAAAAAAAAAACCATTCAAAGAAAGAAAAGAAAAGAAAGTGCAAGATATGAAAAAGAATTTTAGAAATACACTGTATGAATGACTTCTGACCTTCTTTTCAACAGATAATTACAATTTTATTGAGTTTTATACTCAAGTGTTTAAAGCTTTGGAGCATTGCTTCGCATTATGTAAATATTCCAAGGAGGATTATAAAAAGAATAGAATTCAGAGGGAATAGAAATAAAAATCCTATAGACAAATATATTTCTCCACTGCGATGGCTGTTAAAGATTTGTTTAATCTAATACCAATTTACTGACTATAGAATCACATGTTTAATAATTTATAGAACATGTTGACAATCGTTAGAGGCTTACACAAGATGAAAAAAAAATAGTCCTATCTTAAAACCGTAGAAGTAAGTAGGTGTTTATGATGAGTATGACCTGCTACTATTCTGATGCAAAACTGATCAAGGTAATTACTGTTGTTTAAAAATAAATAAATAAATATATTTCTGTGGCTAACAAGGAACACCAATTAGGAACACTTAAACACATTTGTTGTTGTTAGTCGCGAAGTAGTGTCCGACCCATCGTGACCCCATGGACAATGTTCCTCCAGACCTTCCTGTCCTCTACTATCCCCCGTAGTCCATTTAAGCTGACACCAACTGCTTCAGTGACTCCATCCAGCCATCTCATTCTCTGTCGTCCCGTTCTTCTTTTGCCCTCAATCTTTCCCAGCGTTAGGCTCTTCTCCAGTGAGTCCTTCCTTCTTATTAAGTGGTCAAAGTATTTGAGTTTCATCCTCAGGATCTGGCCTTCTAAAGAGCAGTCAGGGTTGATCTCCTCTAGGACTAACCGGTTTGATCGCCTTGCAGTCCAAGGGACTCGCAGGAGTCTTCTCCACCACCATAGTTCCAAGGCCTCAATTCTTTGGCGCTCAGCCTTCCTTATGGTCCAACTTTCACAGCCATACATTTACTTTTTATTTTTATTTACATACATACGTTAAACACATAGCCTGTATAAACAGCAACAAAACCGAGGCCAGCAACACATTCACTTCAACAATACAATAACAGCAACAAAAAAAATCAAACCTCCTTCTTCAGCACTATTGCTCCACTGTAATACACTTGCACAATGCACACTTTTGCGTTTGGCAATCTTTTGGAATGGAAGCACAACACGATCACAATTTTTTCATTAGCACCCAAGAAATGTAATCTCCCTAAAGCATACAGTTTAAATACACCCAAATGTCAATCTATCAGACCGAAAAGAAAGTTTTCTTCTTCAATTCAAAATCATTATCAGCCTTACTTACTCTTACTTAGCTAACACTCCCCAGTGTTCTCTTTGAGTATCATGGTTAATAGTAAAAGGATCGAAATTATTGTCTGTTGTATTGCTTAACATGCTACATCTTTGTGGCTTAGAGAACTTAAAAACAACTAACCCACCATAAGCCAATCCTGTGAAACAACCTGATATTTAAGGTCCATGTTGTTCTGAGCTATGGACATCTTCCCCCTCCGATATTTAGGTGTGGTCATAAGAAGGAGATTCAGAAGATTTTGTTCCTTTTTAGTTTAACTCTGGTTCCTTGTTATATCCAAATATAGAACAGCAGTTTGTCTTTAGTGCAATTGCAGGTAGTTCTCAACTTATCACCATTCATTTAGTGACCATTTGAAGTTACAGTGGCACTCAAAAAAGTGACTTGCAACTGTTCCTCGCACTTACGATTGGCACAGCGTCCCCATGATCACGTGATCAAAATTTGGCATAGTGACAACCAGCATGTATTTACGATGGTTGCAGCCTTCATGTGATCGCCATTCTGACAAGCAAAATCCATGAGGGAAACCAGACTCGCTTAATGACCCACATGATTCACTTCACTGCAGTGATTCCCTTTACAACCAGCCAAAAAATTGGGGGTGATTCACTAATCCACTGCCTCGCTTGGCAAACAAAATTCTGGCCTCAATTGTGGTCCTAACTTGAGGATTACTTGCATTTTTTTAAAAAAATTAAAAAATGGCTTGAAAGAGGACCCCAGTTGATTGCATTTTTGTTGTTCCAATAATGTATCGCGCGAAAACAGCTCAGTTCTATCAAAATGTTCCCATCATTGAAAAGCCATTTTTCACAGATTTTTCCCTTTAGTTGCATATCTCCCATCTATGGCGAGAGAATTGATCCTGAGGTATTTTTTTCTTTTTCTCTGTTCTACCAGCGGAAACAGCCTGCTATATTGGAAGTTTTCTTGCAGTTTTCTCTAAGAAGAGTTTATTCTATAACTAGCTTGTATAGCATGATGCTGCCATGTTTGAATTGACCAAGTTAAGAGTAGTTATGTACTTGGAAGACTAAACCAGTTCCAGTGTCCAATCCAGATTGGATCCTACAAGATTGGTTATGGTCAAGGAATTGGATTGCATTATAACTTGTGGCTAAAAGAAATTGGAAACAAAAGCACATGCTAATAAATATTTTATTGTTAATGCTGTTAAAGTGGTGAAATACTAATACTTTAAATGCTAATATCGGAATACTGGATGTAATTAGGGCCAATATCTGTGTTCTCATCCTGTTTGGTGTTACATCATAATTGCTAAACACCTTGCCTCTTTCTGATCGGATTTGGTACAGGCTGGATCTTTACCAGCTATTCGTATACTTGAGATTTCCTTTAGTTTGGGGCTCTGTTAATTGAATCGCTATCACCTGAACTGAACATTGCATAAGAGTGAGGCTCTCTTTCCACATTCAATGATATATTTAGTTCATTTTTCACCATGCTCTACATGCTCCCAGATATAATAAGATTTCGCCTTCCAGCCAATCTTGACTCCTGGGGAATGGCTGGACAAGTCCCTTAAATTTTCTCAGCAGCTTTTATCAGAAATGGTTTAGACAATGTCTACCCTATTTTTTTAAGATCCAGAGCATGCCGATTGTGCATGTTCAAAAGTCCTATTGAATTCATTGAGACTTACTGTCAGATTAATGTATAATAGTAGCATTGACATGTTTGTTTAAATAATGTAGTTTTCTATATTCAGAGTTTTGTAACCATCATCATATTTAAAACATCTTGCTCTAACAAAATTGTAGCTTAAACTGTCAATAGGAAATAGTTTGAAAAATCTTACTTAATAGCAAAACATACTATTTTATGTTTTAAATTGTATCTAGGCAAAAATGGCTACTGAAGAACCATGTATGGACACCCAAGAATTTCTCTTGGAAAAAGTAAGTTAATTTGATGTATGTTTAAAGGCAGGGTGGATTTGATTTAAATCACTAGTAAAAAGACTTGATTTAAATCAAGTCGATTTAAATCATAATTTTTAAAGAGCAGCTGTCATCTCTGGCCCGCAGAGGCTCCTCCTCTGACCTGCTGTTGACTCACCAACAGTCCCATTCACTTTAATGTGATGGCTGGTGATGCGGCAGTGACACAACAAGGTGAGGGACGTGGCAGGCAGCAGGTGAGTGGATGCCCGCTAACAGGTGCTGCCATGATGGATCTGAAATGACAGGTGCTCTTTAAATGTAAGGACTCATTCTTGCTGATAGTTAGAATCTTTTAATATTATTATTTGCAAACAAAATGAAGGTTTCCTACTTAGCTTCTAGAGCTTGGATTCATTAAATGAGTTTACCAAAAATGTAAATATTGCAGAATATGCAATCTCATGCTACATAACTAAGCTCCATTTCATGCTCAATAAACTAAATTATTAATGTATCTTAAATGAAAAACTATCTTTAGATAGATTTTTACTCCAAAAGCATTTTGTTAAAATAAATTTGATTTTAAAAAAAATCTGATTTAAATTAAAAAAAAATCTAATATTTTTTTATTTTTAAAAAATCAATTTTTATCTACCCTTTTTAAAGATAAGCACGCAGCATGGAGTCTGATGGAGAAAAGATAGAATTGTGCATATATCATTAACCCCAAACCAATCAGGTTTTTTCCCCCATAAACCAGACTTTCCACAACTATTTAGGAAATTCTGAAATATTTTAGGCCTGAAACCAGACTCATACACTCTGGGACTGTTTGTTAAATGCTTGACATTAGAGAGTTTCCCAGTGGCAAATCTATCACATCCTTCTAGTTTCTTAACATGCCCAAAATGAACAAAGATAAGTACAGCAATCTGTATCTGAAATAGATGAACTGTCATATCAAAAAATCTGGAAGGAAACCTGAATCCTGCATAGAATACTCCAGAAAAAGGAATTCCAATTCTTGCTGGATCTCCAGGTGATTATGTAAGTTATATCAACTGCTGGAATTTGGATTTCACACATATCCCCCTAAGATACTGCTTATCTGACTATTACCTAGTCTCTGGTTCCTCTTCCTATCTCTCAAGGACATTCTCACAAACCATTACAGAACTTTACCTTTTTAAGGTTGCATCATTTATTTATTTATTTATTTTATTAAATTTATATACCGCCCTACTCCTGAGGGACTCAGGGCGGTGAACAGCCAAAAGATAAAATACATATAAATAAAAATGTTAAAAAACTGTTTAAAATACATTAAATACTTTGGCCCAAAAACAAATTTAAAACACCCCAATTTCTAAGACAAATTTAAAAATAGCAATTAAAAGGGAAGTTAGACCAGACTGGACTGCTGGAATAAGAATGTTTTGAGGGCACGGCAGAAAGTGCGCAAGTCCGGGATCCTCCGTATCTCCGGGGGGAGCTCGTTCCAGATTGCAGGTGCCCCCACAGAGAAGGCTCTCCCCCTGGGGGCCGCCAGTCGACACTGTTTGGCCGACGGCACCCTGAGGAGCCCCTCTCTATGGGAGTGTACTGGTCGGTGAGAGGCTACTGGTGGCAGAAGACAGTCTCGTAGGTACCCGGTCCTAAGCCATGGAGTGCTCTAAAGGTGGTAACCAAAACCTTGAAACCTTTAATTTAGGTCATTAAAGTGACCTAAATGACCTAAATGACGCAAATGATATAAAAAGATCTACTATGATGCAGATTACACTCTACGTTCATATTGTATCAATTTATCAATTGTTCAGGATCGAAATCTGAAATAACATTTTGCAGTTAACGTATGAATCTGACAATTGTTGACCCTCCCCCCCAAAAAATCCCTCAAGTTTTTATTGTCTGTGAAAACAGCCACAGAACATTTCTTCTGCTTATGCAACATGGTGGCATGATGGGTTACACAATTCTTCAAATGCGTTTCTTATGAAACTTCAGCTTGTATGCTTATGTCTCTTGGAAAGCAGAATTGCAAAAGACCAAAGGAAAAAAATCAATTGTCTTTGCAATGCTTTAGGCCCGCTTGGAAGTACACCGTCTTGGAATTACAGGATTTACAAAGAAAGAACAGAGAGTATTGGAGCAAGAACGTGCTATTATGTTGGGGGCAAAGGTATGACATTTTCTTGTGAGTTGAGAGATGATTTACAGAAGAGGAGACTTTATCCTTAAAGCATTCCCATCGCCAAAGCCTTTGGCTGTGTTTTTTTTTTTCAAATGGAGGAGAAATGGCAGGTTCAAAGTATGGGAGAGGTTTGAGATTTCAGAAATAAATTGTGGATGAGCAAAGTAGCATTCTTCATCCAGAATTTCTGTATTAAATTCCTTTAAAAATTTTAAAAATAGTACTACTAAATATACTTGGGTATAAGCCAACTCTTGAATTTTTAATCAAAGTATAAAAAATGTACCACCCACAGGTAAACAAACACACATTTTTTGTGATATTTTACTTAAAAATCCAAAGATTGGCTTATCTGTGGATGGACTTACCAGCGAATATATATAAGAAATATGGTACTTTAAAATACTTTTTAAAAGTATTACCATATATACTTGAGGATAAGCCCATCTACAGACGTCAAAGCTTAATTTTGGAAGTGTATTGCACTTGAAATGTTTGGCTTATCCACTAATATATATGGGAGCTCTTAATACGTAAATGTGAGTGGTTGCATAATTATTTTTAAAATGTTGCCTTAGTATTGAACGTATTTAGAAATCTTATGTAATTCAGCTTTTTGCCTCTTGAATTTGTATTGACGGCAATGCATTCACATCAAGACTTAAGAAATAGAGAAGGTGGTGTTTGCATTTCTGTCAAACATTATCTACATAAATGTTGTCTCAAAGCATCCCATCTTCTGAAAGAAATGAGAACAGTGATTATGAATCGCTAATCATTTCATAAATAGCCATATTCCCAAACATCATAGCTACCTCATTGATAAGGCTTATTTTAACCACATTTCTATTGAAAGCATCAAATTAAATCATGTTAGCAATTAAAGAACCATCATTATACGTGATTGTATTACCACTGTGAACTTTTTTCTCTCTCTTTTGGTGTATTTTTTTTTTACAAAATACTGAAATAGAGTTATTAAAATCTTATTGCAGCCTCCGAAAAAAGAATATGTGAACTATAAAATTCTTCAAGAGCAAATCAAAGGAAAACAAGCAGCAAAGAAGAAAGAAAATATGATGGTTTGTGTGAAATATTTCATATAAAAACAAAATGTAAAATCAAGTCGGAAAGCTCTAGTACAGTGGACCTGGGTTATGGGTTTAGCTGCAGGAAATTCCAACAGCAAATTGGTCGGTATCCATTACATTTGGGAACTATATCTGATTTATGGAAAATGTAAATGACCATTTAGAATATTCATTCTCCTATTCCTATTTTCATTAACAGGAAAATAAATCTGATTCTCTGAAGAGGAGAAAAAAGAGAGGGCATGAAGAGAGGTGAGCCAGGATTTCAATTTTATATAAACAACGTGTAATAAATTGGATTTATTTTTGTATTTGTTTTGGTTGTACTTATTAAGCTTTTTTCACATCTACTGCTAAACAATACTGTAGTTTTGGCATTAAACGACTGAGCCTTTAGCCTCTGTTTTATTTCCTATTTATGAAGTGTAAGGAGAAATAATTAGTGTTTGTCATTGAATGGGACTGGGTAAATATAAAACGGTGGTTCAGTTTCAGAAGCAATAGGAATCTCTTGCTAGTTTGAATCTTTCAGGATAAAATGTTAAAACAATTGTTATGATTAGAATATATTTTTTTAAATATAATTGCCAAACTCTAGAAACAGGTATAGTTTCATTTGTTTTGTATTTATATGTAAAAACATCATAAGAACCTATCCATGTGGTTACAAAGAGCTGACATAATAAAAATCAGTCAGTATATAAATATGCATATACACACAAATACATGTTATCTTTTTTTAAAAAACAGAAAATCCAAGAAGACAACAAAACAGAACATATTGCCATCAGGACGATTGGGAAAATTTAAAAATGGAACTTTGATTCTTCAACGTTGTGACATAAGGAAGATCAAATCTTCCAAGTTGAATAAATGAACTTATATTGAACACCGAATAGGATGAAGAAACTGGGTAACAAAATAACTCTTTTTTAAAAAAAAAATCTAATTGTTCCTTTTTAAAAAAAATAAAAACTCATTTAAAGGTTCCATTTGTAATCTGAATTGAATTGTATATTGTTGATTAATGTGCAATAAGAAGAAATACATCTGAAAACTAAATTTTGCAAATGTTACTGAATTGCGTAATTGTTTCCACTGAACTGGTTACCAACACATATGCTGAAGAGTTCGTCAGAACGTTTTACACTGAAATGAGTATGTACAGAAAATATCCTGATTAATTGCTCTGCATTCATTATATTTTTCAACATTTCATTTCTATGAATATTCTATAGGAAATGGCAGTTTCCAGTATTACTCTTGGGATGACTCTTTAGACTTAATTTGGACTCCTTTATGATGCTCTGATCCATTTTTAAAACTTTGCCTACAGCTTTAATCGTGAGGTAAAATCTAGTATTTAGTATTTGGTTGAAGAAAATCAAATAGTCCTCTTCCCATTGAAAACATCTGTACATCTTCAAGTGCTGACCACATATAATATTTAATGCTAGGAGAACCAGTTTGGTGTAGTGGTGAAGTTGCTGTTCTAGAAACCAGGAGATTGTGAGTTCTAGTCCTGCTTTAGGCAGGAAAGCTGGCTGGGTGACTTTGAGCCAGTCATTCCCTCTCTCTCCCAGCCAAACCCACCTCACAAGGCATAACCTCCTTGAGTTATATATTAAAAGGGTGGGATGAAACTATAATAGTAATGTTTCTCTTTAATAAATTCTTAAGTAGAATTGTGTAGGTGTCTGGGCTTCCCAGAATAGTAGATGGGAAGAACAAAATCTAAATTTGATTTAATTTTTATAGGCTTATTATCCAATTAAATATTGAATCATTTTTCCCTTGCTGACACATTAAAAATATAATTTGATAATGGTATATGGAGTTCTCAATAGGGGGATTATTTCCAAATCTTTTGAGTCCCCAGGTCTTTATGCATCTCAGTTGCTTAGAGATGGTGCCCAGATTGCAAATTAACTAAAAAAAGAGACTTTTTTTCCTGCTTTGAATCTTCATTTCGTAGAAGAGAAGGTTTTTTTTTTAATATTCTGCAAATCTGTTAAAGTGTGTAATACTTAAGGGAATAAAAGCTTTAACAGGACACCATTGACTCAGATCTGCAACCTCTTAAATAAGTCTTTATGGTGTAAGATAGAAATGTTACTCGTTTTGAATATTACATGCTGCCTTAGTGCTTCAATGCTCTCTAGCTATGATAAAAGTTCAACATCTAGACAAAAAACAGATTGTATCAACTTTTTTGCACCTGTTTTATAAGGGAGTAGAAAATAAGGGTTTTAAGAAACATTGTTTTCTATTTCTGTATGCCAAACCTTTCTGCATTTGGGGTTCAAAAGTAGCCTACTTAACTTGTCTGCCAAAGAGTAAAATGTGTTGGTTTTCCGTAGAAAAGGTACATAATCTTCAATGTAATCTGAAGGTATAGAACTTCTCCATGATTTGTGCAACTCTCAGAAATATTTCATCATTTCATACTTGTAATTTGGGGAAACTATTCAGTGTCATTCTTTTAAATGACATGATAGCAGTATTCTAATATTTGAGGGACTGCCACAAGAAGAGGGAGTCAAATTATTCTCTAAAGCACCAGAAGGCAGGACAAGAAACAATGGTTGGAAACTAATCAAGGAGAGAAGCAACCTGGAGTTAAGGAGAAACTTCCTAACAGTGAGGACAATTAACCAGTGGAACAGCTTGCCTTCAGAATTTGTGGGTGCTCCATCACTGGAGGTTTTTAAGAAGAGACTGGACAGCCACTTGTCTGAAATGGTATAGGGTCTCCTGCTTGAACAAGAGGCTGGACTAGAAGACCTCCGAGGTCCCTTCCAGCTCTATTCTATTCTAAATATAACATTATATATAGTTTTTGTATCCCCATTCCAGGAATTTGGGCAGGAAATGACTTGACCATTTTTTTGGCTTTTCTCCAAATCAAGATTATGATCACCGCTGGCTTTTCAGAGTGGAAGTACTTTTTTATGGAATCATGTCAGGTGCTTTACAGGTAATTGGTTTGGGCTGCAAGAACAAGACTACTAGATGGCTGCTAAGAAATTTGAATTTTCTGTATAGCTTTGTGGCCATCTAGTGGTTGTTTGTCACAGCTCCAATTTGGTAGCCTTAAAAGACATGTTCATCCCTCCCTCTCGTCTGACATTCTTTTGTGACTAAAAAGTGAAATGAAACAAAAATCCAACTTAGTGGTTTTCAAAATTTCATAGGAATTGTGCTTGTATTGCTCCTTGGAAGCTTCTTAGGAGACCTGTCCACTCTAAGTTGACTTGTTCTCTCTGGGGTGTTTCTTCTAGGGCAGTGATGGCTAACCTTTTTGCCATTGCGTGCCAGGAGTGGGGGGGGGTGTCACGTACGCACGTGCCCACACCCATAATTCTATGCGCCCTTCCCCCAAGCATGCGCATGCGACCCCCCCCACACTTGCCCCGCTCCTGGCATGTGATGGCACGGTAGCCTATTCTTTGCTCTCCCCAGCCTCCAGAGCCTTTCTAGGAGTCTGGGGAGGGTGAAAACGGCCTTCCCCACCCCTGCCCCCCACCCCTGGAGGCCTGCCAGAAGCTGAAAACGGACCTTTTGCCAACTTCCTGAAGTTGGCAAATGGGCTGTTTCTAGCCTCTGGAGGACCTCGGGGGGGGGGGGGGGGAGGCCGTTTTCACCTTCCCCAGACTCCTAGAAAGGCTCTGGAGGCTGGGGACAGCAAAAATGGGACTTCCGATCCCACCAGAAGTTGGCAAATGGGCCGTTTCCAGCCTCCGAAGGGCCTCCCAGGGGGGAGGCCATTTTCACCCTTCCCAGACTCCTGGAAAGGCTCTGGAGGCTGAGGGGAGGGAAAAAGTGGGCCTTCCCCCCTCCCCCCGAAGGCCTGAAAATCAGCTGCTGGCACACGCATACACACCAGAGCTGAGCTCACGTGCCCACCAATATGGCTACGTGTGCCACAGGTTCGCCATCATGGTTCTAGGCATGAAATCTGTCCACATTGTAAAATTATATGGGATATGTCTCAGTAGTAGGGTATGTGCTTTTAAATAGATCCCATGTTTTATTCTTTATCCCTCCATGGAGAAGGACCCTGGGTGGAGCCATTGCTGGTCAAATAAATAATCAATTTAATAGAGAAATATATGATTGAATTGCTTCTGCTTCCTTCCTGCTTGCAGGGGAATTCTAGGAGGTGAGGTCCATGCATCTTAAAATTGCCAAGACTGAGAAATACTGATCTAGATGTTTTGGGAAGAGTACACAATTGCAATTCTATTTAAGCAAAAGAAAATAAGTGAGACGATGGCTTTGGATTTGTTGGCAGTGTAGTAAGAATTTATTTTAAATCTGTAAAACAGCATAAACTTATACTTCATGTTTTCAAAAAGGTAGTACATAAACATTTGAGACAATAAGACAAAAACGTTTTGCTTCCAATTCAAAAAATACAAACTTTGCTACAGGTAAAAAATTAGAAAAAAATTAAATTTTTTTTTCCTAAACTCCTTTCTTGATCTGGTGACATAGAAGATGTACATTCCACCAGATCTAAGGATATAAACAAAACATGTTGTGATTAGGGGTGACAACTAGTGCAAACAATGTTTTGCTTACTTAACCAGACTTTAACATAACGTGACTTTCTTTTCTTTTTTTTTTTTGCCAACATTTAAGTTAACATCTTCCATGCTTTTATAACTTGAGAAAAAACAGCATTTCTACCTCATGCATTAATTCTAGAACATTGTCATCATACCATATCTCTGGGCTGTGCTTCCGTTCACTATTTTTTACAACATTATATTTTTATTGACAGTATTTATGTAACACAGGGTTAGGAACACTTGTGAAACTTCAAGAGGAATCCTGCATTTTTAATATTGAAAATAAAAGGACGTCCTTTAGCTTGACCATCTTCCAACAAAAACATTTTTAAGGACAAAACCCACTCTATGGCTTTCTGCCATTTACGATCAAAACCCCGGTTACCCTTGAAAACCAGCTATTGATGCTACTTTCTAAGTAGTTCTTTCTATCAAACCAGTGAATCTCTGGTGTATAAGGGGGAAAAAATAAAGAATGAACCATTCTGTAAGATGGAATCTTCCCACCTGGTCACTTCCCATCGTACTTCCCTGAGACAGATTAGGTGAGTGCAGCGATCCAAGCAAGAGTTTGACAGGTCAGGAACAAATGCTTGGCATCCCATGGATGAACTTTTCAAAACAGTGGGGGTCAGCTCAATGAAACATAATTGGCTGGGTCCACACGATGCATTGAGTCAAAACCAAACAAGCCATGGTTTGGCTTAATGGAACGTGGAAACCCAATCAGGGATTGACTTCCTTCCTGAGTGAAAGGGAAATGGATGATAAATCCTGAAATTAGGGCATTTTAAGAGATACTGTTCTATGAATCAGATTTTGCAATTGAACTGTTTTTAGATAATTGTACTAGTATCTGATCCTAGTACCACTCTTATTCTAGTGCTACATTGACTGATCATGACTGACTTATGTGTACTTGATTGGCCCTCTCTGTTATTACATGATGCTGATCATGAGTACATGAGAACTGAGCTATATGAGGGTTTTAAAAAAAAGCTTTGTAATGTAAGTGTGGAGAGTTCATAATAGTCCACTGTAATTAAATACTGGTTGCAAGCATGATTCCTCCTTTACCCACCCAAACCATTTTTGCCCACCAACGAATTTTGTGGAAAAAAAACATTGATTCCATCTGCTTATTCCAGCTCTTGCACTTTTTTCACGCCAAAAAGTTTATGGTTATGGTTATCAACTGATGGTTGATCTCTGCAAATTTTTGTATGCTGCAATCACAACAAAGATATCACAGCAGTCCGTTATATCTCTAGTGAGCAAAGCATTTTGAATAGCAGATTTTAACACTTGGGGTGGTCAAAAGAGGAACGAGAGTACGAATAAATGAAACACATAATTAAATTCATTCAGATTTTGGAATGAAAGCACAAGTAATTTGTCTAAGTGTTCTCTAGAATTTTGAAGAAGCCCTGATAGGATTATTTCACC
Source organism: Ptyas mucosa (assembly GCA_012654045.1). Taxonomy (NCBI): domain Eukaryota; kingdom Metazoa; phylum Chordata; class Lepidosauria; order Squamata; family Colubridae; genus Ptyas; species Ptyas mucosa. Next base: position 20,660,387 of record WNWU01000005.1, read on the forward strand.
CTAAATTTCTACATCACTTCACTGTTCTCTTTGATTTCCAATATTGTCAATAAAAATAGGAAATTGCTTAAAACAACACCAATAATGAACCACATTTTCTGTTGTTTTTTTCAAATTGATTCACTCTCTTAAATGGGAAAAAACAGATCATGAAAGTTATTTTAATACTATCTTCTGTTTCTTTTTTCATATATTAATACCACCACTTTCTATTCAGGGTTTTGGAAAGTTAAGAGAAAGCCATAATAAAGCTTCTTTAAGTTGGACTAAAACTTTCTCCTACCAGCTATCATCAACTTCACGATCAAACTACAAAAATCCTAAATCGGATTTTTGTTTATTTCTGTTCCACACTTTGAACATTACGAGCAAAACTAGAAGTGCAGAATTGCAAGAATGCAATTAATATATATGTCATTTGTTACACATATGAATTTTGTAAGTTTGGGATTATGGAAGGTGGGGGAAGGATATAACGCTTTCCTTCTTCATCATGACTGAAATCAAAACAACAGTCCTGGAGCTTCTGTTTCTGCGCACTCATCAGTGCTTCTGAAGTGCCCTCAAAAATATTAGAAGCCTTTTCAGGATGGTTATGTCTAAGGAAGAGGAAAGAACTAACAAACAAATAAACCAACAAACCACTCTCCACATCTTCATTGGTTCCAAGGCTATTCAAGCTTCCTCTATTTACACAATAAATTATAGGGCATCATAATGATGGGATTTTCTACTTCATGAGGAGGCCCATTTTTTGTGGTTCCTGACCCACTCTCCCCTGAAGAGGATCTGCAATGGACTTTTGTGTGTAAAGGCCTAAGCATGGAGCGTGGCTACATGTGTTACATTGCAAGTGGAATGGAAAATTTCCAAGCATCCATCACACAAAGAGGACCACTAGACCGAGACATGCATGGTCCAGGCCTGCTACAGGCAAAACAGCTGTGTTTGTGTACAACTGAATCAGTCTGATTGCAACAGTATCCACAATGCAGTGTCTTGAATTGCAGTGCATGACTCCCATCTCTAAATAGTGGCCATATTAAAAGCAGATGGAAAAAGTCGGCATAGCGCATTTCCTCATGCTCTACACATCTAAGTAGCTTGAAAACCAAGTACTCCTTTTCTTTTTTGCTGAAGACATTTAAAAAATCTACAACACTACAATGGAACTTGACCACTGATCAATAACAGACTACTCAACTACATTACAATGCATTATTTACACTAAGATGATAGGTATGCATACATTACTACATTACATGTGTAATATGAAATATCAATGTCTCCTCTTAAACTCTGTAAATAGCTTAATAGCTACAACCCTACACAAAATTAGGCACACTTACTGAAATCTATGGTCTTCAGTATACCTGTTTGATGGATCATGGCCTTTCTATTTTTTTATTTTTCATTTTACAGTGGGTGTTGGCATGTTCTTTATTCTGTTTTCATCTGGCCAGCTCAATTTTCATGCAGAACAGAAAAAAACAAGCAACCCCACTGTTCTTTTACCCTAAAAAGAATGTATTTTTCCCCTCACTCCCAACATCAGACTAAATGAAAGACTGTCAGACAAAATTACATCAACAAAACTTCAGGGTTTTCTGTTTTAATCTTTGAATAGAAAAACCACTGAGCAACTGCATAGTTCTCTGACATGTTATGTCATAATTATATTCCAAGTTACTTGCAAAAATATTACAGGAAACAAGTTTGTCATGGAATGGAACGAGTTAAAGAATGACAAATGATCATTCTCTATACTTAACAGTGGTATGTTATGAGTTAAGGATGTCAATTCATCTTTCTCCCTTTTAATGAAAAAGAATCTAAAGTTGTGGTTGTAGGATTTAAGGCTTTTTTAAAAAGCACTAAAAAGTAGTTTTGGTCTTCAAGCCTCTTCTTATTTACCACTAAATCCTTTGTAATTTTGTGTAATCCTAAAAAATACACAGAATTTCTTCTTGCTATGTTTGATTACAATCGATTAGGGAACAGCATGCTTATAGGGGAACTCAACAGAACAGAAAGATTAACTCTTTTCTCTGAGATTATCAAGGAAGTAATTCTTATACCACTCTACTGCCCAATGCTATTGTTTCTCTAAAGCCATATTGACATGTCTTTTGGCCTGAACCTACAGCAGGGGTGTCAAACTCAATTTCATTGAGAGCCGCATCAGGGTTGTATTTGACCTCGGGGACCCATGTGTGTGTGTGTGTGGCCAGCTTGACGTCACTCGTGTTGGGCGCCTGTGGCAGCCCAAGTGCTCTGCCACATGCGGCCCTCCCGAGCTCTATTTTCAGTGGCAGAGGGTTACAGGAGGCTGTCCCAGCTGAAAATGGAGATTGGGAGCCCGTTTTCCCTGGCAGAGACACCGGGGGCCGGTCCTTCGCTGTTTCCAGGGCAGCCCCACAGGCCAGATCTAAGCACCCTGTGGGCTGGATGCAGCCCGCAGGCCTTGAGTTTGACACTCTTGACCCACAGAAAAAGGGGTTTTTTTGGTGATTCAGCTTACAATGCTAAAATATAGCATTGAATTCCACACACCTCCCCAAATGAGGTACAATTAATGAAATTGTGGAAGAGGTACTTGTCTCTAATATTAATGTAAGAATACTAAGTATGATATACTAAGTATATTGTTAAATATAAGAAAGGAGATAGATCATGGGGGGAGCATTATAACTTGAGAAAATAGCATGGCCAACTGACCACATACATGCATGCACCATTTTGGTGGGTGGGTGGATAGCATCCCTGAACCAAATATGTAAAAGAACAAGACTTGCCAAACTTCTTGTAACAATATTTTTCATTTCTGCATGGTTTTGAACCTCACATTTACAAAATATAGCTTCAGGACATTCAACCTGTCTGGTGAGCTCTGGTGGCTCAGTAGACTAAGGCAGTCATTAACATCCACTTAACATCTGCTGCCTGCAATTACTGCAAGTTCAAATCCCACCAGTCTCAAGGTTGACTCAGCCTTCCATCCTTTCTAAGGTAGGTAAAATGAGGACCCAGATTATGGAGGCAATAAGATGACTTTGTATAAATATACAAAAGTATGAAGGCTATTGCTTAGCACATTGTAAGCCGCCCTGAGTCTCCGGAGAAGGGCGGCATATAAATCAATTTTTTTTAAAAAAAAAACGAAAACCAAGAGCCTCCATGTGCCATTTTAACTGCTGTGACAAAGTCTTACTCATATACTTCCTCAATAACCATCCAACTGCTTGGGTCCTACAAAGTCACATGAAAAAGATCAAAATAAAAAAAGTAAAAAAGAGGGAACAGCAGCATGGTTCTATGGTAGTAGTAGATGTGGGATATAGTATCTGGATGTTTCCCTGGTGAGATCCAGAGAAACAAAGTACAGACTCATAGAAGTAAACATAAAGCAACTGATATTGAGCCCAAGCCTGCCGAGTCTACTTCCATAATTCCTCCCTACACACACAGCTGAGTAAATTTGAAGGTGGCAATCTTATTGAATTTATTTATTCATTTTCAGATGACATTCAAGGGAGGAGACTTGTAAAATATCCTGATAAGAGATCTGGAGTTATAATTAACATTTTGCATGAATGTTTGCTCTTCCTGGCATTATTAGGTTAAGAAAAGTAATCCCATAACCAAATGAATAATCAAAACAACAAAAAGATGTTTTTGTTTTGTTCATAAGGTTTCTGGACGGTCTGTCGCCTGTCAAACAGATTGGTCCCAGACTCATTCAGAGAATATTAGTTTTGTTCATAGATATATCTGAGTTTGTTACTAATGCTTACTGGAACACATGGAAAATACATAAAGCAGAGCTTTATCTTCATTTAAAAAAAATAGGCCCAAAGATATCAAACTTCATTTATTTTGCCAGAATAACTTAGTCCATTTTTCTAAGTTATATTCCTTAGTTTGTTTCATTAGTGACAAATATTTTGCGGAAGTAAAACAGACTTGTTTTTACCTGGCTCCATCTAGATCTCTTACCCTATTACAAGTTGCTTTGACTTTATTTTTTTAAATGGAATTTATTCCATTTAATTTGGCTGCCAGATTCTGGGTGACTTGCAAAATCCAAAAAAACAGTAAAGCAATTAAATCAATTAGCCCTCTTGCCCCCCCCTCAAAAAAAAACCAGGCAGTCTAGACTAAAACAATTAAAAAAAACATTATTCCTTCCCCCAATTTGTTTTTGGCATTACTGTATTATACATTGACTTTCCACTGCCCCTAAAATAATGAGGGATTTAAAAAACAGATATGGAGCGAAAAATCCACCGGACCTTAAAGAACAACTGATTTATTCCTCTTTAATAGTTTCTTTTTTCACCACTTTTATGGTTTTGCAACACCTCCTGAATGTGTATATCCAAAACGTATTAACCGTCTAGGGCAGTAATCACTATTAGTTTTTTGTAAAAAAAACAAAAACAAAAACCCACAAATCTGTATTATTTTGTATATATACCACATGATATTGATTGCTTTAAAAGGAAAAAAACTTTAAAGTTTTATTAGCTACATAAATCAGCTGTTTCCTATTCTGCTGAAAGATATCTGAATATAGCTGGGAGAGGTAGATTTAATAAAAACATCAACAATCATAATTGACATTTCTATAATGTTTCAAGCATTCAAGGTAACATGCATTATCTGGTAATCTCAGGCTGCTTTGTTCTAACTGCTCTGTTTTAAGGATTTCTTCCTATGTTGTTTCAGAGCCATCTAAGATTACAGTAGATCTCCTCTACATAATATAAAATAAGAGTAAGTCAACTGATATTTGAAAGCAGCATGTCGTCAGAGAATTGCTATATGTCATTGTGTGATTGATCATACATACAGCATCTGCGAAGTGGTTACTAAAATGGTCCTTGGTTTGGATAAAAAGATGGCTCAGAATTTCTCCCACTGGATTCTCTCTTTGAATCATCATGAGAGAAAGCACAGAAATGGATGATTCATTTATTTCTGAACAAGAACGGAGAATTCCAATATCCAAGGTTTGCATTTTCTCTGCTTTTTTCAGTACCTCCAAGAAAAACATAGTGCAAGTACAAACAACATGAAGTTATATAAAAAAAATATATACCAAAACATAAAAATTCTACAGCAGGATTGTAAAAATGATTGATAAGTATTCAGATTGCTGGGCATTGATTGAAGAAAAATTCATAATGTTTCAAAAGAATTTGGCTTTACCCCCCAAATAAGGAATATTAACTGCTTATTAATACCTAGCATAACAAGCCATACCATGCTAAACTGTAATATTCTACTAATTACTACTAAATCCACCAGTGAGTTTGAAGCATTTTTATTATATCTGATCACCATCAATAAGATTGTGGTAAGTGTGTGTGTGTGTGTGTGTGTGTGTGTGCAGGCGCACATGCATATAAACCGGGAATAGCTTAACCATGGAATCCATGGTTTATTCAACAAGCTAAAGATATCTGGATTCACACAACGTGTTTAGCTAAGCCACATTATGGCTTAGTGCAACGAATGATTCGGGGTTCATAGAGGCAGAATGGGTTCCCTGCCTACAGAAAAGTACTTCAAATATCACTGTTCTTCCTACCAAGCCTAGGTTTATACAAGGTATGTTCACAGTGAACAAGGTCCATAATATGTGAAGTTGTCGAGGTAGGCCTGAAGCTGACTCTACTAAATATTAATAATTTTAAAATCCTGGACAAAGATAGGACACATTTTAAGCATGAAAAAAATCAGAGCAGTGTCATTTGCTACTGTAAATGTCTTATCATATCAATATTTAACAATTAAAACACTCAGAGAACCATTTCTGTACTTTATAAGAAAGTACCTCCAGCCCATGCAAGACAGATTAATTTGAATATTCTTTCCTGCAATAGAAAGCATTTTCCCTAAAAGAGTTTTGAGTTAAAAGGGGGAAAAAAATCATTCCAATTTCATTTGCTCTTCCCCATATAAAAATTTTCTTCGTCTAGTGTTTCTTGATTTATTGGGAACAAGCTGGAAAAAATAGTACAGATATTGCATAATTATCCTAATATCCTCCCTTTTTTTATATAATCCTTTTCCAAGTACTTCTCACTGCCAAAGCAATTCCTCAGGATATAGGCAGAAGGAATATTTGAATTCCAACTGCCAGCTTTTATATTATGGAAGAATTTTGATTAATTCACATAAAAAGCATTATAACAGCTGTATGGCACCAAGCCTTCAGAACCTATTGCTGATGTACGCATGATGATCATAAAGTCACAAGTAGATCATCTCCACCTCAAAATGAAGAAACACAGACATAACTTCAGCACATGGACTTAATTAAGAATAACGATTAGGAGCCAAATATGTATGTAGAACTTTGATGATCTGCCTAATTTCTTTGACTGTGAAAAGCTGATCTAGATGCACCGAAGCACTTCCAACTTTATCACAGGTTGTCATAGCAACACGACCTCAAATGTCATATGGTGAGATCTGCCCCATTATTAAAATTTCAAACAAGACAGAGCATTTGATTTGGACTTTAAAAAGTTATTGGGTCCAAATCAGCTAAGTAGAATCCTCTTATGCCATAATTTGGGCTATACCACTCAGATCCAGATAAGAAAATGATTCTCTACGGAGAATATTCCTTATATACAGTTAATGAAACAGCAGCTCAGGAAAAAGGTTCTAACTAGACCAACTTGTTAATTGATCCTGCTGGCTTTCTGTGTATGAGGAATATATTACGTGGGGAAGCATTCTTTAGGATCGTGAAATAGTACAAATTCAGCTATCTAAAGCTTTTTCATACTTGATGTACTGTTTGACAAATTAGGGTGTGTGCTTGTATCTTCATAATGAGAAACAGATCTGAATAACATTATATGAAGGATAATTATTAATAAGCTAATAGGATCCATGAACTTGTTAATTTCCAAATTGGGAAACCAAACCAATTAATGAAAATCCTGACTTTTCTTTGCTTTAACTGAGGATGAACAGGGAACTCTAGTTTAATATAAACCAGAAATTGTGCACTGGTCAGCCTGTGCTAATTTCTCACTTCTACTAGGAAAGGTATATCAAACCAGCTCAGAGAGAGAAAAATATTTGATTTTTCCTCCTCATGCTACTGGCTTGCTAAATACATTAAATTTCATTTGGCTGGCATAAGGAAAAGCTAACAAATATTTAAACACATGTTTAACTTTTAACTTAATACTGTTGAATACAGAGCTAAAGCAAGTGTAAAATTTTCTATTTGATTAAGTGCTGTTCATTTCTGAACATTAAGTATATTCCCAATAACTGCTTTGGTCGTAGATCTTGGGAGAAATAATTAAAATTGGCAAGTTTAGAATGAAATAATTGGTTAATTGTTGAAAAGGCTAAGATAGTTGTTAGGGATGTATTAACAACTTCCAACTTGTTTCCAGAAAGAAGAGGTTAGTTACCCTTGATCACATGTTAACCTTGCAAGTGTAAGATCTGCATCCACACAGACTAGTAGAAGTATATAGGAGTACAAGCTGAAGTTCCTTTTGCCAGATGAATTCAAATGGAATAATGACAACAAGGCAAAGAAGGAAAACGTGAGTTCATCAAAACGTTAATGTGTCAACTTTGTATAGATATGGATTCTGAGCTTCCTGTGCTTCATATCCCCATATATGAATGGATCTTTGGTTTCTTCTAAACATCTGCTCTGTCTAAAAATCATGTGATTACCATATGGCACTCAAAGTCAGCGCAAAGTCAACACACACAAATACAGCAGCACAGTATGAGCTTTGTGTTGAAGGCAGAGTTCTCAGAACAGATATTCAAAGAGAAAGCTACAATGATCTGGATTAAACATTTGGAGATTTGCAGTACTGTATATATTGCGTTAGAAGTTTAATCCTTACAGTAGAAGGAATGATAATGATGCTACTGAACCCAATCCACTCTATTTTTATTCTGCTATGCCCAAATCTTTGGAATAAAAGTGATCTAGATATCACTTAATCCAAACATCTGTATAAGGACAGCAGCCTCTACCATACTGAAACTCCTTCAAGCAATTAGGCCATAAAGGATATAGCTATAATCCTCTATGTCAATATATCATAGCCACAGATCGGGATCAAGCAAAACGTGCCCAGAACAAATGTGATCCAGAGAAGATTAAAGATGATTAATTCCTGCTATAATCAACAGCATGTGTATACTGTTGATTTCTCTCTCTTTTGCTGTACGAAAACAGAATCGATGTGTGAAAAGAAAATGAAACTTTAGCGTCCACTTGTGTGATTACCTTTAGAGGGCAGATGGTAAGCTTTCACACAAGGATAAAGCCAAAATGCACAGGCAGTTCGGTGGTATAAGCACTCTTGAAACAATATAAAAGTTTAAAAGGCATGTAGAACTAAGAAGGAAATCACTGAGTTATTTAAATGGGGGTATCCACAGGATAAGTTAAAATAAAGTCAAGAGGGCATCTGGAACGATGGATTTGAAACCCACTCCTTTTTATGTGTTTTAATGCATGTAAAAAAGAAGTGAGTCACAGAGGCCGTCTTGGCTGCTTTAATCTCCCCGCAAACACCCCTAAATCTAACCATCATTATTTTGATTTCAACTATGAGTGTGTTATTTTAAAACCGATCATTTAGAAAGATTATAAAATCTAGCTGAGATATAAGTAGCAGGAACTCAGTTGCTTGGCAGCTTTGGTGGTCTTACAGTCTGCGGTACCTCCAGACCTGTGTGTAGAGTCACCTGCAAGAGAGGGGGGAAAAAAGCAAGACTTTAGAACTAAAAATATATCCCCAAAGTAGGGGATCACTAGCTAGGGCAGGTTTTGCAGGAACCCATTGAAATGGAATGTTTTTCGAGGACTTTAGAGCATAAAATATAGATGTAACTTTCCCAGCATTCTCTAAATCAAAGGTGGGCTGCTGCTGGTTCACACCGGTTCAGGCGAACCAGTAAAGATTCTGCGCAGTTCAATGAACCGGCAAATCCCACCACTGGCTGGCCTTGCCCCTGCTTGTTTTTTGGCCTGTTTTCTGGGCCATTTTCAGGTTGTTTTTTTGGGCCGTTTTTAAGGCCAAAAATGGCCTGAAAGCGGCCTGAAAACAGCCTGAAAAATGGCCTAAAACGGTCCAAAAAATGGCCGAAAAATAGGGAGGGGCAGCCAATGATGGGATTAGCCCCAACCGGCTGTATACTACCTCTGCCCTTGCGGCGAGTGGCCTGGAGGCGGGACTGGGTGTGATGAGTGACCCACCCACCCAGTCACATGACCAACCGGCCACATCTACCCAACCGGAGAACTGGTTGTTAAGTTAGTCAAGTCCCACCACTGCACTAAATCATGATACAGGGTGTGTGTGTGTGTGCGTGTGTGTGAGAGAGAGAGTGAGTGACAAGGGTAGCACATGGCATAGAAGGTCTGGAAGAGAATGTGCAGATGGGGAAACCTACCCAGGCGACTTGTGTTCTTTCCCGATGGCTTCCCCACTGACTTTCTTAGGGAAGCCAACAGGGAAGTTTATAAATGGTGATTACATGATTGCAGGGCACTGCAATGAGTCATAAGTGTGAATCTGTTGCCAAGTGCCCAGATTGTGATCATGTAATCATGGACAACCAGAATAATGAGGAACCAGTCATAACCACTATTCATTCATTCCATTGTAACCTCAAATGATCACTGAAGAAATGCTCATAAATTAAAGACTACCTGTATATGTATATATCTGTTGTTTTCTGTCTGAAGTGCAATTTCAATAGAAGAGAATATATACATAGGTCAGGGTTGAACTCTGGTTAACCTTGTTGTTAACAACCTTGTTGTTCTCTGAATTTGAACAGACCCAACCATAGTTTTAACTGGGAAACTACTAGCCTAGAACAAGCTAAATCCAGGAACTTTGGTAAATTTCTGGAAGTTTGGCATTTAGACAAATCAGTAATTAATAGGCACTTTAAGATGAATATTTACACATCATTGAAAAGAGACAATTAAAAAAAAAAGCTAAGAAGAAACAAAAAGTCCAGAATGTATCATCTCCAGCAACCAACATTCAGATAAGCAGAGATTAACACCACAAAAACAATCAAGCAGAAAACAATAACTTAAGGTATTACAGAGAAAACTACACTTTCATCAACATTGGCAGGCCAAGCCACCATATATCAATAGGGAGCAGCAATCCCCACGCTCACTAGCATTGATGATGTTCCCTAGTTGGGTAATGTCTGCAATCAGGTTTCAGAGAGCAACAAGGACACCACACAGTGCAATTTATTCAACTATTACTTTGAACTGACCTAATCCAATAGAACAGGGGTGGGCAACTATGGCCCTTTTATAACTTGTGGACTTCAACTCCCAGAATCCCAGAGTCCACAAGTCATAAAAGGGCCGTAGTTGCTCACATCTGCAATAGAAGAACATTTTTACCTGAACATTTCGGTTGAGACTTAATGCAGGCATGAAAACACCTTCCACGTTCTCAAATGCTGGAGGGCCCTGCTGCTGCCCATTTATGTAAAACGTTAAGGAGTGCTTGTTGAGATCCAGAAGAACACCTACAGTTGCACCTTTTGAAACACCGCCTTCTGTCCTAAAAAACAAAGAGACAATAATGACGTTAACAACATCAGATTCTGCCATATTTTAATTTTCTTAATGCAGGAATCTCTTAGAAAAAGTGCAAGATGTTAAGTAACTCATCACTGGGTCTCTGCTGGGCTTCAGATTAGACTTATCTAATCACAAATTTAGAGTGCATAGGAAAGAATTTGTCTATGTGTGTAGAACCTGTTTGTACCTGTTTAAAGCAGTTATGTCTTTTCTCAGGTTATGTGGTAGCTACACAGTGCAGACAAAAGATCCCCAGAAAAGCTGCAGCTGTTTTTTAAAAGTTGCCAATAAATTAAGGTGACCAGATTTTAACATTGGTAAAGAGGGACACCAGAGTGACACCAACGTGTCACTTATTTCATAACTGCTTCTCTTCACCATGGTAAAATGTGAGGACAGTCGTAAGTTTGAGGACTGGTCCAAAGTGCGAGGACCAGTCAAAAATAACTTTTTCAGCCCTCTGAATAGAAAAGAGAGAGGTGGTAGGTTTGAGGAGAAAGATTGCTGTACAATAAAAAAGATGAAAGGGAAGAAAACCAACCCCAAACAAATATAAAGATATTAAGATAAAGAATGAATTGTTAAACTTTAAAGAATAACAGAGAACAAATTTGAATAAATAGCAATAATTAGAAACACACATACAAACATACAATGTATTTTCTTTGAACAGAGTATTTGGCTGGTTCACAAATTTAAACAGTGTTTAGTCATTTCAATTGAATTTACAATTTCTATATTTCCTTTTTGCCATATTTATTCCTCATCTATTTTTTTAAAAAACCAATATTACCCTTCATCCTCATCTCTAATTTTAATCAAATTCAATTTTTCCCTTCTATTCTATATTATACCCCTTCCCATTGTCATCTATTTTTATATCCATCCTCACATTGGTTAATTATGTAATATTACAGTTGTTTAATACAAATTCAACATTTTAATATAAATCAATTAGTTATATAACTATCTTTTTTGTATATTAATCAATATGAACATGAATATTCCAATCATTTCCATGCAATCCAATTTCTTACAAATCAATTAATTATATTTACCAATAATAATAAACCGAATAATTTCCCCCATATATTCCTCCAAACCACAACTTAACCATTTCTGCTTTCAACACAATATACAATTAATAGTATCTCAATTATTACAATTCCCTAGATAAATAGAGCTTTTTTTTCTTTTGTGTTTTAAAATCTTGAACTCTCCTCTTTTGCCATTTGCCATAAATTTCCCATTGTTTGCACCTACCTTTTTTGATGAGGAAAAAGAAATCTGCCTTTCCAATGTTGCAAGCAAACAGCAAAGTAAACAACCTGCTTTAGTTTCGTTTTCGTTTTCAGCTTGAATTGCACAAGGAGAAAAAAAAATGTGCTCCAGCAGTACTCTTTGCACTCTTTGCCAAAACAGCTGAGAGCAAATCAGCTGAGAGCCGGGAGGCTGATCTAATCAACTTATGGTAATTAACCTATGCTGAAAGGGGCTGTTTTTTCTATTTTTGCAGGCACTAGTCTACTCATTTGTTTTCTTTTAACACTGAACAGCTGTAGGGCGGCCCTTTGAAGTCCGGCAGCAAGAATTTAAACAGTTTTTTTCCCCCTCTAGTCATTAGCTGGGACTCAGGAGGTAGCAATAGATTGGGAGTGGGCGGGGTAAGCAAACCCCTTCTCCCGCCAATCGGGACTTTTTTAAAATGCCGCAGGACGCGGGACAAATTGTTGAAAATTGGGACTGTCCCGCCAAAAGCGGGACGTCTGGTCACCTTACAATAAATACTATCGATTTATTTGCCTGACTCTAGGAAAAAAATTAATCAGAATAAGGGAATGGAAACAATGACTTCTAAAAGAGCCTTGATGGTGCAGTGGACTAAAGTGCTGTTAAGTAGCACTTAGCTGCCAGCTGCCTGCAATTACTGTGAGTTCAAATGTCACCAGGCACAAGGTTGACTCAGCCTTCCATCCTTCCGAGGTAGGTAAAATGAGGACCCGGATTGTGGGAGCAATAAGCTGACTTTCTATAAAAAAGAACACTGCTTAAGGGGGGCCAAAAGCCCTACTAAGCAGGTATATACAAAAGTATGAAGGCTATTGCTTAACGCATTGTAAGCCGCCCTGACTCTTCGGAGAAGGGCAGCATGTAAATCGAACCAATAAATAATAAATAAATAAATAAATAAAAGACACAGTGTTTACCACAGAACTATACACAAGAAGATCAGGAGAAGGGGAGAAATTCATCCCTTGCTACCTACCGACCCTTTCTTTTGCATTGGCAGAAAATTATGTTGAAAGATTACTTTTAACATAAATAAGCACAGTTTAGGGAACAGTTCAGTTATGCAAGTTTAGTGAAAACATCCAACTGAATAGTGATAGAAAAATAATAGAAAATTAGCTAATGGCAATCTTTTCCTCATTGCCTGAAAAAGTTGGCCAGGAATTTGCTATCCAGATAGGGCAGCTGTAACCAAATGAAATGCAAATTTATAAAGTTTTTTTTAATCATATGTATGTTACATTATTTATTATCCAATTATACCAAGGTAAACCATATACAGGTAGTCCATGACTTACAACAGTTAATTTAGTGACTGTTCGAAGTTATAATGGCACTGAAAAAAAGTGACTTATGACTATTTTCACACTTACGACTGTTGCGGCATTCCCATGGTCATGTGATCAAAATTCAAAGGCTTGACTCATATTTATGACAATTGCAGTGTCCTGGGGCCATGTGAACACCTTTCGTGACCTTTTGACAAACAAAGTCATTGGGGAAGCCATATTCACTTAAAAACGGTGTTACTAAGTTAACAACTGAAGTGATTCACTTAGGAAATGTGGCACGAAAGGTCATAAAATGGGGTAAAATTCACTTAACAAGCATCTCACTTAGCAACATAAATTTTGGGCTCAATTGTGGTCATACATCAAGGACTACCGATATTGTCTAAAACGGATTGCAAATGAATCATACAGAATCCAGTAGGTTGAAGGCGAGAATCTGCAATATTGAGGAGAAATACTAATTTACAATTTACACGGTTGCTGTAAGGTTTACAATCAGGTAAGGGAACATTTTCATTGGGTATTTTTAATCAACAAACATGCTTATTAATTCCTTATTTCTTCCGTTTACATAAATTATCATTAAGCCCTCCCTAATATAATGATGAACCGTTCACTGTTACTTCACTGACTTATATTTTAAAACAACTCTGAATAGATTTGAAAAAATTTCATACAGTAGTTTAGTACAGATTCATGGCCACATCTGGATTCAGGTCTATACACAGAAACCATAGAACAATGGGTCAATTGTCTAATTGACTAAGGTCAATTGCCATTTGTTATCCTAAAAATCACCTAACTAACCTGTTATGGGGGGGGGGGCAGAGTTGGAGGAGGTTGTAGTATATATTCTGCTTTAAATTCTTGGAAGCAAAGCAGAAGCCAACGACGAAATGAATGAATCATTTGACATGAAGAAGTTAAAAATAGGACACAGATTTAGAAGCAGGCCAGCCAACTTCATTTTGGATATTACACACACACACACACACACACACACACACATATATATTCTGAGGTTTTCACGGGTGTTTGTATGTAGGTCTTTGGTTATTCGGGTTTTCTCCTGCGTAAAATTGGAAGTGTCTTGGCAACGTTTCGACAAAGTCTCATTCGTCATCTTCAGGCTGGTGTTCTTGGCTTCATGCTTCCATTGCTCCTGGAAGCACGAAGCCGAGAACACC